>CM055098.1:43294704-43985562 GCA_029204225.1 Diphasiastrum complanatum | reverse complement strand
TGATGGATTTGGCTGGTGATTTGTTGTGTCTTTTTGTATAGCGTTGCGTGTTTTTGATTCTTGTAGTGTGCTCATTTGTAAATTCAGCGTAATCGTGAAGCCTGGATGATGGGGGCTTGTGGAAGTAAGCATTTTACTGGGACAATGAAGGCAATGGAGTCGTTGCGATGAAGGTTGTAGGTAGTGGGAAGCAGTTGCAGCGGATTGCTGCGTTGGGCTTAGATTTATGTAACAGCCTTCATTACAGCCTGCTGCTGTTTCACAAAAAAATTCGGGGCTATGCAGAGGATGGCGAGCAGGGCCAGGTCTAGCAGCGGGTTGCTCTTATTGGTGGCATAGTTGGCCTTATCAGACAAAGCATGGGGACAACCCCTCGCCGCTACCTTGTCCATGTCTGCTCCAAAAAGATACAAGCTTGAGACCAGTTGGAGCCATCTACACTGTATCAACCCTTTTGCCATCAGTCATCAAAGTACCTAAAGTACCTGGAGCCAAGAACTTCAAAGAATTATTTCGGGGATCTTAGGGGTTGGTGGGCAGTTCGGAACAGAATGGAGTCATCATTCCGGAGCAAGGCTGCGGACCTTCTGTGAAAGAGGCCACCCGTGCGAGCCGAGGCCCGCGTAGCAATCTGCACCAGGTGGCGCATCCGATGCGGTTTCCGTCATCAAAGGTCCAAGAAAATTTTGGGAGTTGAGGTGACAACCTTGAAGAAAGTTATTCCCTTGGGAATTATGTTCTTTTGTATTCTATTCAATTACACCATTTTGAGGGATACCAAGGATGTGCTGGGTGGTCACAGCCAAGGGAAGCAGCGCCTGAAATCATTCCGTTTTGAAAACCTGGGTGAATCTTCCAATGGCCATTGGTTTTAGGTTATCTATACCAAGCTTTCTAACGTACTATCGAAGGAGGCCCTTTTTTATGCTTGCATTCTTCCGTTTATTGCCTTCTTTGGCGCATTCGCATTCGGGTTGTATCCTCTGAGAGATGTTCTACATCTGTAGCCTTGGCAGACACTCTTTTGCAGACACTGGGGCCAAGGTTCCTTGGTCCGATTGCCATTTTCCGGATATGGACGTTTGTGCTTTTTTATGTAATGGCTGAGCTGTGGGGGAGCGTTGTGGTCTCTGTACTTTTCTGGGGGTTTGCAAATCAGGTGTGTAGAGTTTTTCTACTCCGCAGATTTAAGTGCACCTCGGTTTTGTAGCTGCTCATGTATATTGAACAAAATTTCTATCAGAATAGCCTTAGAAATTGTCAGTCTCTACTATTTTTCCCAACAGTTTTTTGTTTTCACGAAACACACTTGTTTTTTGACGAAGCATAACTTGTTTTTTGAAGCTTTACACACGAAGGTTTATCTCAATCAAATAATTCCCAAATCGCTGCTTTCTTTTATGTTTATATCTTGGTCTTATCCAATATTTCCAAGGCTTTTAATCAATCCGAGTCCATTGCAGGTACCAGCAAGTAATGTTTTGTAAGGGTCCAACTTTCAATTTGGGCTTGTGTTTTGTGACCATTTGTACATCTTGGTCACTCTATTTTTAAAGAGGTTCTAAAATATTTTGTTTGACATTTCGGATATAACATTTTGCTTTCTCAGATATCGCAGTTGCAATTGGCCAGTCTCTATAGTTATGAGCTTTCACTTTTGAAATAGTCTTGTTTAGAATCTAGATTGGTGTTAACACATGAGAAATTCCCATTTTTTCCCCCTTCTCTACAAGTGAGATCTTACTACTTAGAGCAACAGAACATTTTGTTGAGTTATTGATGAATTTGAATGGAAAAGCCCTATATATCATGGCCAGTCGAGTTGCAGAGGAGATAAAATTGTGATAAATGCCATTGGCGTGTGGATTTTCTAGACCATGGCAGGCATGTTAGATGTTATTTGTGTTCTTTAGAAATACTGACAACACATGCATGTTGTCCATTGAGCCATTGCAGATTACAACGGTGGAGGAAGCAAAACAGTTTTATCCCTTGTTTGGCCTTGGGGCAAATGTTGCTCTAATATTCTCTGGTCGCACTGTGAAGTACTTTTCAGAGCTTCGTGGCACAGTTAGGCCCTGGTGTGGATGGATGGGGTATGTCTTTGAAAGGGATGATGGGTCTGGTCGTCACACTTGGCTTTGTAATTTGTGGAGTTTACTGGTGGGTGAACAAATTTGTGCTTCATGATCCAACTCTTCCAAAAGCCGAAGCGAGGAAAAAGGTAAGCCGTATAATATTGGGTTGTCTAGGCATTACAATCTAAAAACAGATGGTCCTTTGCAAGATTTGTGGGAGTAGGCTTGGCTATTGTGTATTTTACAAGGAAATTCTAAAGTCATTGTACCTTGGGAAATACATAGGATGAAAACTGTCTGTGCTTTGTTAGTTTGTATGTATTTGTAAAAGTATTTAGTAACAGTATGTTGAGTTTTGGAGCCTTCTGTTATGTGCAGAAGGAGAAACCCAAGCTTAGCATGGTTGAAAGTGCAAAATTTCTATAAGTTCAAGGTATATACGGGATCTTGCTACCTTGGTGGTTGCCTATGGCATCAGCATAAACCTTGTTGAAGTACTTGGAAGGGGAAATTGAAAGCACAGGTGAAGTAAAGAAATACCTCATTTATTGTTTTTATGTATTTAGCTTTGAATCATCTATGTGACATGTGACTATTTCAAACAGAGCACTGCAGCTACTCAGTACTGGATATCATTATTTCAAAGTGTGACTGTTGTCTAATACTTGCAGTTTCCTAGTCCCAACGAGTATTCTTCATTTATGGGGGACTTTTTCAACTTATACTGGAGTGGCCACCTTCCTGATGATGCTTCTTAGTCGAGTTATATTCTCCGCAAATATGGCTGGGGAGTAGCAGCTACTATAACACCAAACTGTTCTCCTTGTAACTGGAGTGCTTTCTTTGCATTAGTCCTTTTCAGCGAGCCTCTTACACCGGCTCTAGCCAGTGTGGGGCTCACTCCTCTGTTGGCTGCAGTCTATGTCGGAGCTCTCCAGAACATCTTTAGCAAGAGTGCCAAATATAGCCTTTTTGATCCCTGCAAGGAAATGGCTTATATTCCGTTGGACGAAGATACAAAGGTTTGTTTAGTTGCCTAGCTATGAGCTTATCTATCTTTTCATGGTTTCCATCCTTCTCAACATCAAATTGGTAGGCTTCAAGTGCAGCATGTTATTCCAGAGAAGATTCTGTGTTCTGGTCTACCTGGGAAAGTCCTATTTCTAAATTAGTCATTGTTGTCAAAATGCAGGTGAAAGGCAAAGCTGCAATTGATGTTGTGTGTAACCCATTGGGTAAATCAGGAGGGGCCACTTATTCAGCAAGTACTTATATTGGGTTTTGGATCTCTTGCCAATTCAACACCTTACCTGGGAGGTATTTTACTAATTATTGTTCTCAGCGTGGCTGTTTGCTGCTAGATCTCTTGACCAACAGTTCACACCACTTGTTCAGAAAGATCTGAAAAGCAAACTGCTAGAAGGAAAGTTGTCTGCTATCTCTTCGGCTGTACTGAACAAGTTTCCACCAAAGAGAGAGGTAATGCGCTACTCCTGTTGCACTAATGAAAAATATTTGACTTAAATCGAATGTTAATACTAGATGTACTTCCTAATTTTCAAACGTTTGTCTTTGCTCAATTGATTTCAAAAATCAATTTTCTCAGCTCGTTATCTTCTCGAGTTGAATGCGATCAACAAGAGTCTCTTGTCCTTGCACTATCTACTTGGTTTTCCTCAAAAAAATTTGGGCCTAAAAATTGTTGTGCATTATTGATGTAGGTTGCTTATCGCTTTGTTAGTGTGCTCAATGAGCAAGGCTTTATCGAGGGCCGTTATGTTCCAGTACTTGATGGCCAACCTATGCTTGGTACCCCATGACACAAGCACAAGATATCACAGGTGCTAATAATGGAAGATGACTCATCAACTGAACAGTCTTTGGTAGAAGATGCAGACTCACTCATCTCAGAGACCACACCAGCGAAATAAGTATAGCTACATCAATTTTAGTTTGGATATCTGTGAATGCATCTTAGTTTCCAAGGGGGGCTTGAACGTGGGACCAAAGAAACTTTGGATGCCAAGCTAACCATCTGAGCCAACCCTGTTTGGATATCTGTGAGTGAAGTGTCGAGTAAGGAAATGGCCCACTGACCATTTATGAAGAATCGGGGTAGTATAAGTAAACTTTACTGTTTCTATTCTGGTGCAAGTACATTTGGTATTTATGTAAATGTGAGCTAGGCTTTGGCCAGCAGCTGCCTTTATTAAGATGACAAGTGTGGCAGTATTCACAAAACATGTTCTTTGACATTGTTCTGGGGTGAAATTGCCATCTAACGTCAGGGCCATCAAGTGTACCAATGTCCGTAAGTACCATGGCCTGAATCTAGATGCTACTGAAATTATCAATGTGGCATTCAATCTCAATTCTAGCTGTGTACTAGGGCTTTCCAAACATTAGGGAATCACAAATTTCTATGGTTTCTAATCGCATCATTTTTTGGCCATTACCATTATGTATCTTACCTCTAACCAAAATTTCATGATGAAACCCTCCATCCTTGGGGCTAGGAGTCCTATTTTAGAGTTTGAGTCCATACTATTCTCAGAAGAGATCCATCCGGCACCATATTTTCCATATATTTAATACTATTGATTCATTAATGAAAACTTTGTTGCTTTGTGTTTGTCAAAGTCACATGGTAGGTAATGGATATCGAGAGGGCTATTATTTTGCTGCTCAGTTGTTTTTTTCAAAGTCACATGATAGGTAATGTTCATTGAAAGGTCTATAATGACATGTAACTCAGACTTGGGCAGCTTGTGGGATTACCATATCTAATCCGGGGAATGGGCAGTTTGTGGTTAGTCCCCCGGTCTTGGATTAGATGTGGTAATGGCCCTGACCAACGACTATTGCACGTAATTGAATCTAGCAGGAATTCTAACTTAACATATTTTGTGATTTTACTTTTTAAGTGTATTTTTCACATGCTGGAAAAAAAATAAAGGTAAATGGGTGCCACTCGATCAAGACTTGGAAGCTAGTGGACATTCAAAATGAAAAAATATTGAAATTATATACAATGATGTCGTTTTGACGTGTGTTGAGGTGGAAGCAGATTGGAGTCTAAACTACTTCCGGTGGGAACTATTGCTCCTACAAAATGATGTATTTTCAGACTTCAGATTCATTTTCAATGGTAAACTCGTAAGTAATTGTAAACACTCGATCTTTTATGAATAGTTACAATTATGAGGACACGTGGGCTGAGACACGTGCCCGAATCCCATA
The DNA here is from genome assembly GCA_029204225.1 of Diphasiastrum complanatum. Taxonomy (NCBI): domain Eukaryota; kingdom Viridiplantae; phylum Streptophyta; class Lycopodiopsida; order Lycopodiales; family Lycopodiaceae; genus Diphasiastrum; species Diphasiastrum complanatum. Next base: position 43,980,244 of record CM055098.1, on the reverse strand, counting down.
TTGACGTGTGTCACTGTCGCACGTGACAGATGTCAGATCAATCATTCAATGTACGACGCATTTACTTTGGCCAATCACCTGTCGACACGCGTTCCTTCGCCTCTCCTCCACACATGCAAATTTTTTTATATAAATAGGTCTTTTTCAGCTCGAATTTTCACGCAAATTTATGATTGCTTTGCCGAATATTGATTTCAAGCGCGCCGCTTGCTCTCATTACGTCTCGTTGACTATTATACGCTTGGATCCGATACTGCATCCTCCGGTAATGCATTCAAGCGCGTTTCATAATTCTTTTCTTTTCTGCTCTTTGTCCTTGCACTCGGATCCGATGCTCCAGCATCCAATATCTCTCTCGAGCGCACGTTGCCTTGACGTGCTTGTCTAACTTGGGCTTTGCGCCTGAGAGCGATATTTTGGAACTTCAGTTCTGTTTGTTTTGTTTAAAATGTCTAATTTTGAATCTAGTTTCTTTCTTCTTTTAATGAATTTGGTATTACTGATAGGTTGGACCATTTCAAATCCCCTTTTGTCCTTTTCTTTTTATTCCACCTTCTATAACTGAGGGCCCTGGTGTGGAGGCATTTTCTGAGATATCTCTTAGATTCAAGTCCCTGCTCAGTAGTCCGTTATTCCAGGTCTCAGAATAAAGACATGATCCATTATCAGGACCTGGTGGCACTCGACAAGCATATCTACAAAGCTAAGCTTGACAGAATGTTTACCAAGTTACATAATGATTTCAAGTCTATGGATGAGTGCCCAATTCATAATAAAAATTGTAGATTTGTTGATTTTCAGTCTGCTTTTATTTTTTTCTGTTTGTTAAATATTTCTGACGATTTGGACTCTGTGCCCTCCACTTCTAAAGCAGCTTCTTCTAGTGGTACAAAGTCTGAAAAGTCAAAGATTGTAGATATAGATACTTTTTTTTATTGATACGAGTGTCAATCTAGATGATTGTTCTGATTTTGATCCTGCTCGTAATAGGGCTACTTTTATAGGCCCTAGAACACCCACTACTCTTTCTCCTTCTGATAAATCTTTGATCACTTTGCCTACTTATAATATAGACAATAATTCCTTTTTGACAATATCGGATCTTTTTTACTTCACTGAAGCTGAGACTCTTTGCATTTTGAGCAAAGAGCTTGATGAATTTTTGGATATAGTTGATTTTGATGCTGATGATCTTCTCCCTGGTGTTGACGATGTACATAATGATAAGTTTTATTCAGGGAAAGATTGCTTGAAAATGGCTGTGGAGGAAATGCGCAACGAAGAAGATGATCTACCTTCTGAGGATGAGTTTCTTAGAATCCAAAGTCAACTTCGTTTTCCACAGCCAACTGTCTATTCACCAACAATATTGACATTGAAAGGTGGACATAATATTGATGGAGAGACAGTAATCAGAGAAGACAAAGCCGAATGTGTAAGTTTTTGTCTCTTATCAAGTGCTAGTAGATTTGTTATGTCAGATTATATACTGGAGCTTATTTTGTTTTTTATCATTTCAGGAAACAATTTTCCTTGATGACTTCGCAATTTGTTGAGAAGGGCAGAGATCTTCTGCGGGAGAATTTTCAAAAGATCATGCACTCCGGAACTATCTAAAGTCCTTTAAGAATAATGAGATAAGTGTTGCCCATTCAAAGTTTCATCAACATGGTGAAACTATGATTATGGCAATCAAGGCACAGTCTCATTTTCTTGGAGGACATAATTTTAATAATGTGCATAAAATAATTTTTGTAAAGAAAAGTCTTGTGGTTAAAATTTTAGAATATGGACCAGTGAATTCCATACTCGGATCATCTCATTTTGCAGTGTATGCTGCTTATGTTGATCTGAGTAAGCATGAAAACTATGAGCGATTGGATCCATACGAAAGAAGAAAATTGTTGCATGATTCTAAGTTGCAACTTTGATTAAAAAAAATATCAGAAGCAGATTAGATACTGCTGAATTTTACTTTGTAAATATTTTTATTTAATATACAAAATTTTATTGTGTGTCTATAGCCTACTGGCTTGTATAAATTTGCATGCTTTTTAAAATTTTTTATAATCCGTCGATTTTGTATGATGACGAATTGAGATTCTTCTGTAAAACCATTGGAAAAGTTGTAGTATATAGCTGTTTTTTGTGCTAGTCTCACCATGTTGTGTACTTTTATGAAATGCCGCTCTTGCTTGCCAATGAGATTTTTTCATTCTTGTGATGACCATATGCTAAGACTTCTACTATTTCTTGCAAAGAATGTCGAATGATGTCGTAATATGTGCTGGATGTCATAAAAACATAATCTAAATCAGTACCAAAAGTATCTAATTTAGTTGCACATATTTGTCTATCATAGTGTAAAATCAAAATCTTACCATATAATGTGTTATATGATCAACACCCCATGCACTCTGAACTGCATCCACAAATTCATTGGTTGTTTTCTGTATCATTTGAACATCAGTTTTTGAAAATTTATCTTTTCTCAAGTATTTCACCATGTTGTCTAACTCTTTCCAAACTTCTACTTTGTGTATACGAGTAGAACCTCTTCTTCAAAATCTTGAGTTGCTGCAATAATTTCTTTCCAAACCGTGTATTGAACCTTAGATTGTTTGCAAGAATAATTTGATAAAATTCTTCGAGCTTTAGATCCTCCAATGCTCGGCTTGCATGAAATATTTCCTGTTTTACCTGATAACTTGTCATCTTTTTTATTTTAACGTGGCCTTTATGTAAGTCTGCTTTGGACAACACATCCTCTAATGTGGAAATAGCTTCCTTTGCAGAGGCCTTTGACTCGGAAGTCCATACAAACAAGATGTGAAGATATATTATTTTTTCTATAATACGCACCTCCACAAGCAATGTACAGATATGAACATTTCGTAGAGAAATCGGTAGTACAGGTTTCCAATTAGGATATTCTCGATCTCTTGATATTCCTGTATTCCTTGTCATGTCTTTTGCTGTTTTCATGCAGTACAAACAAGGGTGTTTAGAGTTAGCGCCATGAGATATATTGAACATACATTTTAATGTCTTCAGATCTCCTGTTAAATGCCATTCAATGTTGAAAGTGCCAATTCCAGGAATATTGAGTGAAACTCCCTCCATGTGATTTTTTATGGTGGCAGGATATGATGTTCTATTAAATATCCATGAGAGAATGCTATGGTCTTCTTTCAGCACCTATAAGAGAATACAAAAACGTGATTAGCCTCATAATATTAACACAGAGAAGATGTTAGATATGAAATCCATGCTCAAATGACTATCCCTATTTATTGTGCGAAGGAACTGCTATACCTGAAATGCTGCCAAACACCAGATATCATTTTCTGATTGAACACCGAAATTGAGGCCTTCTGAATTTGAAAGTGTTCCGTTCATGATTGTGAGATTGACTCTTTCCATTTTTTGTCTTTTTATAATTTCAGACTCATCTAACTTGAGAGCAACTATCAACTTGTTATTGACATTCTCATTTGTAATATATAAAAATTTATGATGAATGTTAATAACTGATTAATGTCAATAAATAAATTGTTGGAATTGTTATATGCTAGACTTTCTCCTTTCGAGCAATACACTTCATTGATATGAGATGGATTACCAACTATTTTCTGCATACCATGGTTTAATATGTCTTTTTTTTTTTTTAAAGATGAAATGGTCGTGGGATTGGAAACTTTTTAATATTTACCTGTGCAAATGCCTCCTTTATCATCTTAAACATTGTTGCATATGCTTCTGTACTGATGCTAGAGAAAGTCACATGCCCCCTGAAGCAATGTGTTGTCTAATATTTTTCCAACTTCATCCATAATGCTATCAGTAACTGACGCCTTAATCTTTTTCATTTTGTTATTATTTAACATTGATTTCATAGATTTAGAAGTCAAGATAGAGTCTAATGAGTTTCCGATTGAAATCTCCTCGGCCAAATGGTCTTCAACAACCAATGCTGATCTGCATTGCAAACATAATGTTCATAAAAATGTCAGTAGAAATCAGGACACTCATAGTATTCACAACAGTATATAATAAGCAAATCAACAGAAAGTTGAAATGAATAAATAATAAAATTAGTGATTATGAATAAATCAAAAAGTTCAAGCAATTTTCAGTATCAAATAAGCTATAACTTACTTGAATGCACGGATTTGTCTTTTTCTATGACCTCCTCTGGATGATAGATCACATATATCCTTGTTTACCAGTCTTTTCCTCTTGTTGCTTCGGACCTTTTTGTTGAGCACATCCATATCTTTAACAAGAGACAAATATGAGATACGCATGGATTGAAATGCAATTTTTATCTCATCATTACTAGTTGTATAATGATGCAAAAAAGATTTCAACCTTTGGATCTCCTCCTTGAGCATCTCATTTTCATCCAAACAAGTTTTTATCTTTGTAGATTTTTCTTCACACTCCTTTGATATTTTCCTTGATTCCTCTTCCAAATAATGTATTCTTTGCATTGAATGTGCATTCCCATAGAGCATCAAATTCTCATAGTAACCCAAAAGGCCATTTTTACCATGACACATATAGATTATTAACTGACTCACCAAATGAAAATCTGGATGTTGCAATGAACATGGATCAATAGGATACAATGTTCCTGATGACCATAAATTTACATGTTTTAGCTTTTCCTCCCTGTATCGGACCATATCAGAAGTTGAAAATTTGGGTTGCTTTGAATTTCTCGTCCTGAGCAGAGCATATTCTGGTGATAGATCCACATGAAGATGATAAAGCTTTGTCATCAGTACAGTAGTATAGTAACAAACAACACAATGGCAATAACAAAGCTGGAGATGGCATAGGCGAGATAGAGATGGCATAGGCTTTTCTCAGAAATGTCACTCCTAATTCAAATTTTTGAGTGTTCCCAACTGTTAGGAGGGAATATCTCAGCATTTTAAAAAATTATATTTTAACTGTGGTTAAACACTGGTGAAGTTTGATGTGACTAAACTAAGGTGCATTCATTTACATGAAAAGTAGTGTGGGCAGATGCATAAAGAAGTTAGAAAATGATATTATAATTACTTTATAGTTATTTTTCTCTCTCCTACATGGCATTTCTTATAGGGCCCTCTTTGGGCCCATATTTTCTCTAATGATTGGTGAATTGCTTGTTTTTCTAATTAAAGATCATTTTGTAGGTTTGGATCTTAATATATCTGAAAACTTTCACATGGTTGTGTTTCAAGTTATGAAGAAAGCATTGACATCTATCAATGATTTGGAGAAGATCTATCAATGAGTTCACCAATCTTCCTACAATTGACAAGTTACATAATGTACTTGTGGCCGAGGAGAGTAGGATGCTACACCTCAAAGCAAGGATGGGGTCTATGTTGCTACAAGGTGCTGATGAGAAGGCACACTTCACATCCAAAGGCAAGAAAAAGTTCCAATCATCCAAGAAGCACCAAGGCAAGGAGGCTGACACAAAGATGATGGATCTACCTCCAAAGGAAAGTACAACCGAGTGTCAAGTTTTTCAAAACTTTTGGATGCATTTGCTATTTCAACATCACTCTTGATGATAAGACAAAGGAGGATCCATCTTCAAGAAAAGGTATATTTGTTGGTTATAGTGAGGTAAGCAAAGCTTACAAAGTTTTTATTCCTTAACTAAAAAAGTGGTCATTGAAAGAGATGTCATTTTTTATGAGGAAAACTTTCTAAAAGTGTCTTGTGGAGTGGATATCATCAGTCCATTACTTTCATGTGAAAAGGAATGTACATCAGAATATATAAGATCTAAAGGAGAGGTGGATCTTGACAAGGATCTCTTGTAGGATGTTTTATGAGATTTTAAAAGTCCACAAGCCTCACATACTTTGACACATCTTGAGAATGATTTGGGAAGGTCGAGAGCAAGCTCCTTGGAGACCATGGATTCCATTGCTTGAAGATTAGGATGGCCTAATATTTTATGCCATAACTCCACTTGTGTCATCTCCTCCCTAACCATGTTCATGCTCTCAATGGCCACATTAGCATCCAATTTAAAAAGTCTTCCTTGCTTAATGCCACTAGCTAGGAACTTATCATTTTTTAAGATGGAACAAACTCCATTCTTGAAATGTTCATCTAGTCCATTATCCATCAACTGTCCAACACTAAGCAAATTTTAGTGATAGATGGAACATACAAGACATTATCTAGATCTATCCTCTTAGATGATCCTAAGCACAATGGAATAGATCCAATACCATCTATTTTACATTCTTCATTACTAGTCTTGTTGAATGACATGTGGGAACTAGCTGTGAAAGATTCAACTAGTTTCATCACATTTTGCAATATTTCTATATTTGGCATATTGAGGCCAAAACTTGTTTTAGACTTAGAGGTTGACTTTTCAAAGCTCATTAGTCTAAATTTCATTTGAATAAACACTTAGTCTATTTGGAAGTTTTGTACTTACAGGTTGATTTCCAGCAAGTATCTCCTACTCACAAAAAAATTGCATCTTGCTCGTGAAGTTATTTTATTTTGTCCAAGTTTAGTGACATATTCTCTCTCTCTCTCTCTCTCTCTCTCTCTCTCTCTCTCTCTCTCTCTCTCTCTCTCTCTCTCTCTCTCTCTCTCTCTCTCAACTATAGCATTCATTGGACCTAAATAGCTACTTACCAGATGGAAACTATCAGCAATCAGGCAGCAAATTGGACATGGGTAGGTGCAGCAAAGTTGAACAGCCAACAAATAAAAAATGGGGTGTCTAAATTATATGATTTATGCCCCTAAAGGGATAGAAAATTGTTCTAGAGATGATTACATTGTACATGTCTTTAAAGCTTTCATTGTGCAAAATTCACAATTGTTAAAACTTCAATTTACTTCTAAAGGAAATCAAAGTTTTAACCCCACATTAGTCTGTTCCAAATAAAATCTTCAATGAAAACTTCAAGATTTATTGACAAAGCTACAATTTCAAATGTAGTGAAAGGATAGCCCAGAAAACCTGTTCTAATGCCAGAATGTAGTAATGTGTTTTAATATAGGCTTTTATCTTTGGAGATTCAGAATTTCAAAACTGACCTTGGCTACATTTTTTTTTGGGCTCAATAATAATCATTATCATTTTTTGTGTTTTGAAGCCTTAGTACACCATGTGAGTGAAAAGTTTTTGTTTTTTTATTCAGTTATGAAGAAACCAGAAATTGTGAGATTTTGTAGTATTCCATTGGAGTCCAAGAGATTTTTTAGTATTCCATTGGAGTCCAAGATTGAAGACAATTCATAGGATGCCATTAAGGGTTTGTTTGTATAGTCTCCAAATCCCTAAATGTGTGCAATTTTGAATGGACACATCCCATGCATGCACTTTAGAACACTATACCATTATTGTCTAGTGTACGATAAGCTTAAGAAACAATTCTAAAGCTTAAATGATGTTCTCAAGTATTAAAAATGCATTGATTGGCACAATCATAAATTGGTCAATGTTGTTAATGAAATGCTAGCTAAAAACATGGATGTACTATTCATTTCCTAGTTACATTGAGTTACATCGTGTCACACAAATTAATCTTCACTCACGAAACAAGAAAAAGTGCAAATGAATTGAACTCTCATTTCATAGTTCAGAAAATCTGAACTCTGAAACTAACTTTTGTGCAAGACAATTTTTGGAGAGATTTGCACATTCTCAGTCATAGCTTCATATCATTGTACTCGTAGCCTTTGTCATCAATTAAGAATGAAGTCAATTTTAGAATCTCTACTTGTTCTATTTTTTGAATAATTTTGCTAGCCTCTCTACTTTTGCAGTTTCCATGTTTTGATATGTCAAATTCACAATTTTGGTTTTCTTGTTCTGTTTTTTTAATGTGTTTGTTGTGAAAAATTCAACTAGTTATTTTGGGATTTTTGAGGCCAACTTAGAATTTCAACTTAGAGATAGATTTTTTTTTTTATGTCAATAAAGGCTTAAACAGTGTTTGTACTATTTTTGGCAAGTAGATTTGTGGATGAGGTCGAATTTAGACCCTTTTAATTGGCTAAAATACATACATTGCATTTAGTCACTAGAAACTAGGTTTTTAGTATAGTACATCTTTATACACTGTTTTCTTAAGTTTCATTTCAAACGCATCTCACAATCAATTAGAATTGGAAAAACTTATCAATAGATGTGTGAACTAACAATTAAAAAATGTAGGACGTTGATTATTTATACATTATAGTTAAAAAACATCTTCTTTGTGGTAACATTTATGAAAATCATATGAAAGACAATAATACACTTTGCCACATTTGATTATTCATTCATCTTTGCAAACACACAAATGTATACAACATTGCATCCTTAATATCAACAAATTTTTGGAACAAGCTACCAAATGGCAATCAAGGAACTCAACATCCTTTCAAGTGCAAATTTAGCTCACACCATTTCTACCCTAGTAATACCATATTGAGATTAATGCCGAATTAACTGTCTCAATACATAAACACATAATAATGTCTGTAAATGCATAAGATAGCAGGTTATATTCGACCAGAAGTACTTCCAATTCGTTTGAGCAGTGTTGAGAGCAGTCATCCCCAATTGATTATCTTGCAAAAGCCAGACAACTAGAAATAGAAATGACATAATGATCATTTGAGTTTTAGTCCACACTCATGATCACATAATAATCATTTATTAGTCCACACTTATTTAGAACCTCAAAAAAAAATCTCATTTACTTTTAAATTAATCATAAAGTTCATTTTTTATCAACATCGATGCAACCTTTCTGCTTATCTGAAGCCGTCGATTTTCTATGTTTGCTAAATAGTGGCCTATCTAGCGGCTTGGTCAGCAAATTTGCAATCATGTCTTCTGATATAATGAATTCGACAGTCAGCTCTTCTTTCGAGATCATATCTCGAATGTGATGGTACTTCAGAAGTATATATTTGGTTTTTGAGTGAAAAACTGGATCTTGGACTAAGTAAATAGCACTCTAAGAATCCATCTTCATGATGCAAAGATCTCTATTATGTATGCCAATTGCATCCAACATCATTTGTAACAATATTATCTCGTTTGCCACCTTCGAAGTTGCTACGTACTCAGCTTCACATGAAGATTGTGCCACTAGTGTTTGCCTCTTGCAGATCCAACTTATCACTGCTCTGCACACTATCGAACATCCACTTGTTATAGACTTGTTGTCGTTTTTACAATCACCCATCTAGCATCACTACACTGTAGTGTCGCAACATAAATTCATCTTCTGCTTTATAGATCAATCCCAAATTCTGGGTGCCTTTTAGATATTGCAGTATTCTTTTTTCCATCAGCCAATGTGGCATGCCAGGATTGGAGAAAAATTGACTCAGTGAGTAGACAGAGAAAGCTAGATTGGATCTTCTAAAAACTGTCAGATACATAAGACTTCCGATTATATTTTTTTTATGGTATATCTTCCATCTTTTGTCTTTCATCTTCTATGTTTGGGCAATTCTGCTTCAATAATCTGGCTTCGATTATCATCAATGTGGCTTTTTCTTTGTAGTCGATCATTTTGTACTACTTCAATACTTTTTTGGCATACTTAGATTGGTTCAAATGCATCACTCCTCTTCTTCAATCTCTTCAACCCCAGACATTTCCTCGCTTCTCCAAGATTTATAATCTCATAGTTTGCAGATATTTGACTTTTTGTTTCATCAATCAATGTCAGACAATTTCCTATCATCAGATAAGTTAACATTCTATGCGGACATTCTGATCTAGTGGAGAGTACAGATTAGAGATGCAATCACTGACTGATTGCCAACCATCGAAACCATAAACAACATCCACAAGTAACAGAGTGATGGAGGAGTTCACATCAAGCAAAGAGCTTACAAAGCAAAAGCATCTTTATTACAAAGAGACTGATACATATACAAGTAAAGGTCCCCTTTGCATGGGGACGCCACATGGCATAGACCTAATAAATGCATGAAATTCACTATTGGCCTCTACGTGGCATTTTAGCCTATATACAGGTAAACTCCCATTATTGGCCCGGGACAAGCCCCCGAGCTGGCTTCTTATCTAAAGCCTACTAAATTGAAACAGTACATAACTGTAAACTACAATCACAGTTGAGCTTACTATTTCTAACTCCCTCTCTTAAGCTCAAGTGTGGTTTAAGTATCAACCTAACTGTACACTTATCACATTTGAAGCTTTTATAAATAAACCAAATCAAATCTGAGCTCAAATGTGATAAGAGTATCAGAATAAAAATGTGTAGCCATGTCCTGGAGTGTCCGTATAGATCATATGCAATTTTCCTGCTACATGTACTCGACTCACACTCAAGTACACAGTCCAAGCACTTGACTCACAAAGTATCAACCAAACACCATGCTCTCAACAAGAGTCTGCCACACTCTGAACTTGACTTGTTCACCATCCAACTTGAAACACAAGTGGACCACATGAGACACAAGACTCACACCGAGGAAACCTCACTGCCACCATGAGATTATCATCCTCCATCTTACTAGGCTGACATCCTATTAGATGCTTACAAGACAAACTCATAATGTTGATAACAATGAGCGACTATGGCTCAACTTGAGAAAATCTTACTGCCACTAAGATTATACCCTCACCAGAAAATCAGCTAGTAGACATGTCAACAAGTCACTAAGCATCAAATGAGTACTTTGTTTTTCTTTCAGTAGCAAATTCATAACCAATCAAACTCCAACTCTGATCTACGTCTAGTCACAAAGACTCTCATGACAAAGTCACATGCAAGCAAACACATTCATACAACCAACACGAATGACAAACATATCTTTGCTGAAGAAGATATCCTCCTGTACCATACACCATTGCCATAGGTAGATCACATGTATCCTGCTATACAATCCACAGTTGCAAGAGCTCCAGTTAATATTATTAGTTTGAGAGTCATAATGAACTCCCAAAGCTTTTATTGGTCGATCACAAGTATGATCTATTGTTGATGAATCATCATCCTCTTTCTGGACTATTGGCTTATTTGTCCATGTCAATGGATCAAATTAAACTATGTGTTCACAATTCTCAAATGTAACCTTTCATGTTTCCCAATTATGAATCACTTGCACAACTTGTAACCATGGACGTCCCAACAAAATATGATAAACTGATGGTGCTTCTGGTAAGTCCATTACTACAAAAGTAATGACAAACTAGATTCCTGCAATTTTCACGAGTATGTCTTCCACTATGCCTTTAGGATGGACTGTAGTCTAACTAGCTAACTTTATTGTAAAATTTGCAGGTTTCATCCTTGTAAGGCCCCATTTTGCATAGAGCTTTGTTGACATTGTATTGACTCCTGAACCTCCATCTATCATGGCTATCTCTCGACTAAATTGTTTATGTTGTATCGATAGGTCCAACACAAAATAGTGGTTCATGTTGGCCAATCTCTCGGCTAACATTTCTTTAGCTTGAGGCACCAACTTTAGAAATTTCCCCAATGTAATATTCATCTTACTAGAGAGAATATTTCAGTTGGTAGATTGTAGTATTACTCAGCAGGTGATCTGTGTGTCACCATAAAGCATGGTAAAGATCATTCACACTTTTGTTGTGGTTCCCCACATGCATGAATATGCTGGATTTTTCAGAGAGGTCTGACCTACATAAGAGATCCTATTATTGAATGATAAGGATACTCACGCATCTGCTCCTTCTATTTGATTGTTCAAGGACATTGGTTCTTCGACAATTTGAGACCTGGTTCCATTGGTGAGAGAGCTAACTTGCAATTATCCAGATTATATCTGACTAACATATTGTAGATGTACCTCTGCTGAATAATGTAGATCAACTTTTGATTTTTGTCTATGGATTTGAATATGAAGGCAGAAATGAGCTTCGCCTAGATCAGTCATGTCGAATTCAGAAGATAGAATTGTCTTGTCTTCTTTTATCAGATCGATACTATTAATGTGTTGTCTACGTATAAAGTGATAATGATAAAAGCGTTGCACTGTCTTGAAGTAAACATTGGAATCTGAAGAGCTTGTGTAGCTGTGATCAATAAGGAGAGTATTGATCCTTTGAAACCATGCTCGAGCAGATTGCTTCATGCAATAAAGTGCTTTATGGAGTTTGCACACATGGTTGTGTTTACCTTCAATAATATAACCTTCGAGTTGCACCATGTAAATGTCTTCTTCGATAACTCCATTGAGATATGTTGTCTGTACATCCATTTGACATATTTCCAAATCTGCTGCAGTAGCAAACGATAATAAAAGTCAAATAGAAGAATTCTAGCAAGTAATTCGACAATCGTCCATGTCTGGTTCTTAAGAGATGAATACTCTTTATCCATAGCTTCTTTCTAGAGATTGGAATCAGGCTAACTAAGTGCCTCTTCGACAATCGTCGGCTCCTGAACAAGGTAGGCTACAGACTCATTGATATACCTGATAGGTGGTCTGCTAGTTCGTGATGATCTTCTAGGGAACATAGGAAGTGTAGGTGTTGAATTGCAACATCAACATCTTCGGATTTGATGTTGATATGTTGTTCGTCAAAAGTAGATGAGCTTGGACCTTCAATGAGAATAGTTGACTGAGGGACCTTGAAGTTCAATATGTTGGACTAGTCAGACAAGTTGGCTACATGGGCTTTGTCTTTTCCTTTGAGGTTGATAAACTGATCTTCGATAAAGATGACATTCTGGCTAGATTTTATCTTCAACTCGATAGGATCAAACAACTTGTAAGCTTGATCTAAAGTAGTGTAGCAGATGAAAATACATTTGATATTCTGGAAGTTGAGCTTCTTCCTGAGATCATGAGGAATTTGTACATAAGCAGTACATCCAAAAACTTTTAAGTTTGATAAAGAAGGTTTGGTACCTGTCCAAATTTTGAATGGTGTTTTGACTGAAAGATCTTTAGTAGGACATCTGTTTTGAATATAGGTTGCTATTGAAATAGCTTCAGTCCAGAAGGACTTCGGAAGTGACACATGTGCTTTGCGGATTCAACTAAGGTACTATTCTTTCTCTCAGCAAGACCATTTGATTGAGGCGAGTAGGAGGTAATGTATTGTTGCTCAATGTCGTTGTTAAGGCAATACTCGAATTTGGTGGAGATATATTCTCCCTCATTGTCGGACCTCAGTGATTTGATTTGTTTGCCAATTTTATTTTTTGTATGCTCTTTGAATTGTCTGAACTTGATGAAAGCCTTTGATTTTTGCTTAATGAAGTAAGCAACTGTTCTTCTAGAGAATTCGTCAATAAAGGTAATGAAATATTTTGCATCTAGCAATGATGGAGTTTGCATAGGTCCACATATATATGAATGAACAACATCTAACAGACCTTTTGCTGCATGCCTATGACTCGATCTAAAAGGAATCCTAGTCTACTTTCCAAGTATGCAGCTATGACAGACAAGGAGATCGACTTTGTCGGTTGGATAGTCGAGATCAATTGCTAGGGATTGTCTGGACATGTTCGATACAGATGCATAATCAAGTATCCTAAGCAATGATGCCATAGTATTGATTTATTGACAAGAGAAGAGGTTTTCAAGGCCTGACTAATATCATAATAACAATGTATCAATCTATATAAGTATGCACCCTCTTGTCGAGTGCAAGGATCTTATTATTCCTATCGATAATTCTGCATTGATCAGACTCAAACTCCACCTTATGACCTAAATCTGTAATTCTACTTATTGATAATAGATTTGTAGAGAATCTAGGAACATACAAGACTTTTGACAGTAGTTTGAGTTGATCATGCTGGAATCGTAATCTTATAGTACCTTCACCTTTGATAATGTGAGTGCTATCGTCACCAAGATGAACATACTTCTTTGTGTTGTAAGGCATATAGGAATGGAAAATGTCACAATAATTGGTCATATGTTGAGTAACTCCAGAATCCAGAAACCACAAATCATCTGAATTCGCGTATTTGTCTTTGACCATAAAAGTGCCTTTGTCCATTTCAACTTCAGGAGATGTTGTAACTATATTTGCTTGTTGATCAGGTTGCTTGGCTGCATTCTTCGCTTTGAGAATTCGGCAATCCTGGATCTTGTGGCTATTACACTTGCAATATCTGCAAAACATTTTCTTCTTCGACAAATGTGGATTCAATGATTGTTCTTGACTTTGAGTCGGTTTTTGATTCGATGTAGATTGCTTGGAACTTTTCTACTTCTGTCATTTTGAGCCCTTGTTGACATATAGAGCATGAGACGAAGAGGTAGACATGATGTTTTGAATATGAGAGAGGATGACATCTTCTCAATTTCAACACAACATTTCTCATAATTTTTTGACATAATTGATTAGAGTTACAATGACCTTGAAAGTGAGATAGATTTTGATAATGATGGCAATTGGAAATTTGGCAAGGAGGCATTGAAGGCCATAATTGAAAAATCGAAAGCCTATGAAGAAACTTTGCCAACTGAGGAGGAATTTTTGGAATTCCAAAAAAATACCCTCCAAGGAGGACATTGGAGGACATGACATGAGCAGAACAAACGTCATTGAATTTGATGATCATGATCTGGTAAGTACATATTATATTGGTTTTGATATTGTGTAGTTTTATTTTTTCAATCAAAAGTTGAAGTTTGAGGTTATATTGTCATCTTTCATTCTAAATTTATTTGCTTGACTCTTTTACATAATGCTCTTGAACTAGATTCCTTTGGTATGAGACATGGAGGCCTTTGAGGTGTATCACCTGAGAGAAAGGATGCATCTCTTTCTCATTATTTGAAAAACTTTGAGAATAATGAGATTTGTACATATCATGGATCTTTTAATCCCTGTGTTGCCACTGTCATTATGGCCATTAAGTCTTTATTTGTGAGTTTAAGAGGCCATACTTATTCCAGAGGAACATATAAAATAGTTTTTGTGAAAAGAGATTTGGCCATCAAAATATTGGGTTATACTCCTAATGATACTACAAGAAGATCATCCACAATGGCCCTTTATTCGGGTTACATAGATATGAGCGAAGGAAAAATTTAGAATTTTTGGATCCATATTCCTTCATGACAATACCATCCGCCTGAATCTTGAAGGTCGTGCTTGTACTTGATCTATAAGGAGATCCCCTTGATCAATGAGAAGTTGATGATACATTGAGATCTTATGCATTTTGCTTGTGATTTCACCAATAGAATTGTGATTTTATGCTTTGTATGCTATCATTGAGTACTGTACTTTGCTCTCTACTCAAAGGCCACATAGGTATTGTTTTCCACACATGTGAGGCCACTCTTGATGTTTATTGATGTTTACACATGTTGATCTTGCTAAATAGTCTACATCTAGATCTTGATCTAATCAATAGAACTTGTTAGATCACTTGATTTGGCAATCAACACTTGAATATTGATTAGTACAATCAATCACTATTCAAAAATAAAAAAATTCACATGGTATCAGAGCTTGGTACAAGAGCCATGTAAATGAATCATTGATCATATCAAAATCATTGGAATTTTGTGGTTTTTGATCTAGCATCATAAGTTTTGGTTCAAATCAAGTTGTGGGCTGCAGGTGTACTATCCACACATGTGAGGCCATACAGATCCTATGTGAAGGAGCTCCATCTTTGTTTTTGTCCAAAATCTTGCATACTTGTCCAAATTTCAAGCTTTTAAGCGCATTGTCTAGATCTAGGTTCAATCTATCAAATGCTAATGATCTAATAGAGGTTTGAATCATTGATGCATTTGTTTTGAAGCACTAGATCAGCTCATTAATTTCGATTTGTTCAAATCTTGGGAGTGTGAAGTTAATTCAAGCAAGAGAGTGCTAAAATCAACGTTTGAGAGAGTGAATTGCTAGGAATTTTGAGTGAATCTATTATACCATCATCCAAGCTTGGGCTAGTTTGATTGGGCCAAGACTAGAAGCTTCTTAGTGAACTATAAGTCTATCTAAGATCATTCACTTTCAAGAAATCTTTGTGCATTTCATAATAAAATCATTCATTATGTCATCCATGGGTGGATTCTTATTAGAATCTTGTGAGAGACTAACATCCACAAACTATTCCATATGGAAAGTGAGGATGGAATCACTAATGGTGATCCATGACCTCTATGATATTGTTCTTGTAGAGGAGGTAGAACCTAAAGGAGGTCAAGAACAAGTAAAATACAAGAAGAGGGCTAGACTGGCATTGCTTAAAAATGAACATAAGCAATGACCTCTTGAAAGAGATAGCTTCTTGTGTGTCGACAAAAGAGGCTTGGGATTCATTAAAAGAAATTTATGAATCCAATAACACTTCTAGGATACTCATGCTAAGGAATCAAGTGATCCAAAGCATGAAGGGAAGTGTAAAGAGTGCACAAGAATATGTGCGCACTAAGGATCAAATCTTAAAACAAAGAATTGGCTTCAATTGGAGATAAAATCCAAGATAATGAACTGGTACATATGGCATACAAGATTAGGACATCCAAATCTTCAAGCAATGGAATCCATGGTCTCCAAGGAGCTTGCTCTCGGCCTCCCCAAATCATTCTCAAGATGTGGCAAGATATGTGAGGCTTGTGGACTTTCAAAAAATCACAAGACCTCCTACAAGAGATCCTTGACAAGATCTACCTCTCCTTTAGATCTTATACATTCTAATGTACATTCTTTTTCAAATGAAAGTAATGGAGGTGCATTTATGTATGTGACCTTCATAGATGATTGTAGTAGATTTACTTGCATAGATCTACTGCCAAAGAAGAGTCTTGTATATGAAGCTTTTGTTAAGTTTAAATCTCTTGTTGAGAAACAACTTAGTTCTAACATAAAAGTACTAAGATGTGATAATGGAGGAGAATATATCTCCAATAGAATGAGAGATTTTTGTGAGTGTAATGGCATAAGAAGAGAGTTGACATGTTCCTACACCCCCAACAAAATGGGGTGGCCGAGAGGAAAAATAGATCTCTATGTGAATGTGCTAGATCTTTGATATTAGATGCATCTCTACCCATTTCTTTTTGGGGAGAGGCTATTACATGTGCTAAATTTTGTGTAATAGGATTCCAAGCAATGCCATTGGTGGGATCTCACCATATCAAGCTTTGTATGGCAATGAGCCAAGTGTAAAAGATTTAAAAGTTTTTGGATGTATTTGTTATGTCCATATTCCTTTGGAAACAAGAAAGAAAGAGGATGCAACTTCTTTGAAAGGAATTTTTGTTGGCTATAGGAAACATAGCAAAGGATATAGGATTTTTGATCCTATTTCAAAGAAAATAAAAGTGAGCAAGGATGTCTTGTTTGATGAATCTCAAAGCTCCAAGATGTATGAAAGTGCATCCAATTCACAATGTGTCCAAGATCTTGCAAGGCCCGAGGAGGAGCTTCACGATGATGAAGTTAGTTTTGAAAATGCTAATAAGTCACAATCTTGGAGAGATGCAATGCAAGTAGAGTTTGATGCTTTGCTAGATAATCAAGCTTGGGATCTTGTATACCTTCCACATGGGAAGAAGCCACTTTCTTGTAAGTGGATCTATAGATTAAAGTACAATAAATATGGATCTATTAACAAGTACAAAGCTGGACTTGTTGCAAAAGGTTTTCTTCAAAGTAAAGGCATAGATTATGCTGAAACTTTTGCACCTGTAGCAGAGCTTGTAGCTATAAGGTTGATAATTTGTATTGCTACTTTATTCAAATGGGATCTTTTCCAAATGGATGTGACAAATGCATTTCTTAATGTGTACTTGGAGGAGGAGATCTACATGTTGCAACTTGAGGGCTTCATCAAAGACAGAGATGAGGAAAAAGTTTGCCACAAGCTTACATGGTCTTAAGCAAGCACCTAGAGGTTGGTACTCTACGTTGCATACCTTCCTCTACTCTTTGGATTTTGTGACAAGTTCTTATGAACATTCTTTGTATATCAAATGCAATGATGGAAAGATCATCATCTTGGTTTTTTATGTTGATGATATCATATTGACAAGAAATGCTAGACATAACTAAACATTCACCTCTCAGTTTAGTAGTCACTAGTTAGCTATAAGCTCAAATCTATAAGGCCCCTATTATGAGGAGAAGCCATAATTGAGAACGATTGTTAGTATGGTATCTAATGTGAGACCATGATGGTGATGAGACAACTGGATTGCATAACAGGAAGTCCGAGGGACTCAGGGGGCAGGGCCCCCCGAGAAATAGGGGGTCTGGGGGGTAGTAGCCTCTTGGCAGGGGGTTTGGGGGCCAGAGCCCCCCAACGGCAGGGCCCCCCAACAGTATGGCCTCTTCATCATTTGGCCTTTCAACTCCTTATGCAAAAACACACTTTTGGTGTTTTGCATCTCTTTTGTCACTTGGCTGTTTGCTCTCTCTTGGTCGCCACTATATAACCACGACATTGAGAAGCATTCCTTAGAAGTTGGAGCATTCTATTTATTGTAGATCAGTCGTCCAGAGTCTATTCGAGATCACCATTGAAAACATTCTTCAAGGTGCACAGATTGGATAGCACCATCATCCTATGTACTGGCTTTATCATCAAATTTTCAGATTTAAGTTTATTGTCTCTTGTATATACTGAATTCAATTGTTAATCATAATAGAAATGATGTTGAAGGCATAAGAAAGATAAAATTTGCATTGTCTAGTAAATTCAAGATGGTAGATCTAGGACTTTTTAGGTTTATACTTGGAATAGAAGTTTCTAGAGGTAGTGATTTTACTTTTATTTGTCAATCAAAGTATGCTACTTCCATTCTTGAAATATTTGCGATGAAAGTTTGTAAAGGGATTGACACCCCTATGGAGCTTGTTGTAAAAGTTTCTAATAAAGGTGATGAAGCATCTTTTGAGGACATCACACATTTTAGAAAGCTTATAGGCTCCTTAATCTTTTTGACAAATGCTAGACCAGATTTGAGTTATTGAGTCAACATATGCAAGGTCCTTTAGTACATCATTTGAAAAGTGCCAAAAGGGTGCTTAGATATATCTCATCTACTAGATTTTTTGGTAGTCTCTATCAAGAATCTAACTTGCACTTGAGAGCATACTTGGATTCAGATTTTGCAGTAGACAAAATGGATAGGAAGTCCATAAGTGCATTTTCTACTTTCATTTGTGGAGGAGTGATATCTTGGCTTTCCAAAAAGCAAGATACTATTTCACTTTCCTCTTGTGAAGCTGAGTACAAAGCTTTTGTGAGAGATTTTAATTAGTTTAGTCATACTTGCTACATTTGTTTATATGGCATTTGAGGCCACTTTCATATTAGACTTAGTGTTTGACTTTTCATTTGAGTAGTAGAGACATTGAATCTAGTCACAATAATAGCAGGGTTTTCTATTGTGGAGGGAAACAAAGTTCGGACCTACTATAAAAGGATGTAACTCATGGAAAGAGATACAACATGGTTCTCTTGGGTTCTACTATCCATTGGTGCACTATTATACTTGTGATGTCTTGCAATTTTGTGTGTAGAATGTTCATTAAAAGCTATTTTCTGATCCACACGTGTGAAATAAAATACCTTACTATCATTGTACAGACAGAAACTTTATTTTATATTTTGGTTCATGTTTGATTAAGATCTATTAGATTTTGCATCTCATTCTTAGTGTCGATGCTGATTTTTCTACATTGGCAAGCACTAGAGAAACTTAGAGCCTGACGAGGGTCTTTGAAAAAGATGTTT
Organism: Diphasiastrum complanatum; assembly: GCA_029204225.1. Taxonomy (NCBI): domain Eukaryota; kingdom Viridiplantae; phylum Streptophyta; class Lycopodiopsida; order Lycopodiales; family Lycopodiaceae; genus Diphasiastrum; species Diphasiastrum complanatum. Next base: position 43,960,541 of record CM055098.1, on the reverse strand, counting down.
TTTTATTTTTTTTCTTATTTTTGTTGCCATGTGGACCAATTGAAACCTTAGCTTCGGGGTTCTACGTAACGTAGAATTTTTCAAATATAAATAAAATAAAAATTTTCTAAATATATTGTTGTTTCATCGGGCAGCATGTGGAAATGCTATTGGTTGATGAGGCCTGCCCTTCCAGCTCATCACTACCTGAAGAGACCCAAAAATATTAAAAATCAATATGACAGATGGTTGAGATTAGAAAATCGATGTACCATTAATGTATATGCATTGTCAAACCATGGTAAATAGGGATAACCAGAGTTAATTTGTGGCGCCAAATAGATCAGTGTTTCAAATTTTTGCCAACACTTTTTCTCAGATTCATGGCTTTTTGTCTATGCAAATTTTCAGATTCATAGTTCATTGTTTCAGATTTTTGCATGCAAATTACAAATGGCATGTAGATTTCACACGTGTGGAGTGTCCACAACATGTACTTGTGATCTCCTAAGGTGTGTAGATGCACCAAGATCAAGACTAGATTGAGATTCAAGATCTATCTTTGATTCTATGGCAAAAACACACTACTACATGCATTCAATCACTTCCAACTCTCACTCACACATGTGGGAAGTATTAAAAAATTATTCTAAGTAAAAACAAGCTGCTCTCCTTGGGTAGAGAGAGAAAACCATCATGAGCTCTCGGGTAGAGAGAGAAAGCTAGAAATCCAATAACACTCAAAATCCACACAATCTCCAAATCAATTAGATCCAAAATGAGGAGTACAATGATACTAGTAGATCCATGAGCTACCACTATGCTTAACTATGATTGGACCACACTTTTTCACCTCTTAATCCTATTGACCATTGATCCATGCACCTCTTAATTCTACTGGACTATTTTCAAGCAAAGTAAGAAATTCCTATTGGACCTCACATGGTTCCACCTCTAAATCCTATTGGACCTCTTAGAATTCATCAAACAAAAGCATTACACTTGTCTACACTCTAATTGGCACGAGTTTAGCCTCTTACTCCATTTTGGCTCAATAGTGGCATTATGTGAAAGATTTAAGGTCCTTAAGAGCCAATCTACTTGAATGATCTTTGGTTAGAAAGAGAAATACACTACCAATTTCACCAATGTAGAAAAATCACCATCTACACACAATTTGAGATGCAAACACTAATAGAACTTGATCAAACTTGAATGAAATGATTATGTATTGTTGCTGTCCGTACAAAACCAGCAAGCTACTGTATTTCACACATGTGGATCCAAAAATAGCAAATATAGATCATTCTACACATAGAATTGCAAGCAATCACCAAGATAGTGCGCCAATGGATAGTAGAACCCAAGAGAACCATGTATAAGCATGAAATGAGATAGAGAAGAGAGAAGATGACTCTCTCCATGAGTTACATCCTTTTATAGCAGGTTCAAAATCTATTTGGCCACTTGGCTTTCCCACCAAAATGCTAACCCTACCAATTTTGGGTCTAGATTCAATGTACCCAACTTATTCAAATTGAATCTACTCAAACTCGCATTCTATCTTTCCCACACTTTCAAAAAGTGTTTATTCAAATGAAATTTAGACTAATTAACTTTGAAAAGTCAACCTCTAAGTCTAAAACAAGTTTTGGCCTCAATATGCCAAATATGGAAATATTGCAAAATGTGATGAAATTAGTTGAATCTTTCACATTCCCTCTTCAACTAGTTTTAGCATAGACTTTGATAATACTCCAAGTGAAGTCCTATGCTTCATGAACAAGTCTTTTCCCAATGCTTTGGTGAAGATATCAGTACACATTCCCTTGAAGACACATGTTGAAGCTCCACCTCCTTTGCAATGACTCGCTCCCTCACAAAATGATATTGTATCTCAATATGCTTGCTCCTAGCAAAGATGTTCCACTCTTCATAAGAGATCGATACTCAAGATCCATTGCTTGGATCCACTCCTCTTCTTTCCTTGCTTGATCTACACTTGTAGGCTCATCCAAAGAGGTTAGGAAAGCAACATAATTTCCAAAAACTACTTGCTTACCCTTTTGATCATATGTGAGCCTTGAAGGTACTTGTCTTTCTCTTGATGTTCTCTTTGGCTTTTGACTTGATGAAGGTCCATCATCACCACGATCCAAAATAGTATCCTTCTCATCAACATCAAGAATGTTATATCCATCTACTTTACCATCAATCATGCTTGAAGACACCTTTGGAATGTTTCCCTCATAAAAAATGACATCTCTACTAACAATCACTTTGTTAGTAGAAGGAATGTACACCTTGTAGGCTTTACTCACCTCACTATATCCAACAAAAATACCTCTTCTTGAAGATGGATCCTCCTTGGTCCTATCATCAAGAGTAATGTTGACATAGCATGTGCATCCAAAGGTTCTTAGAAAGTTGACACTCGGCCTCCTCTTGAATAGCATCTCAAAAGGTGTCCTTCCATCCAACATAGCACTCGGCCACCTATTGCACAAGAAATTGGCACACAACAAAGCTTGATCCCAAAATGGTTTGTCAAGATTAGCACTTAACCTCATAGCTTTAGCACTTTCACATAAAGTTCTATTCTTCCTTTCAGCCACTCCATTTTGTTGTGGGGTCCTTGATGTTGTATACTCCCTCTTGATCCCATGCTCATCACAAAAGGCCTTGAACTTGTTAGATATGTACTCACCACCATTGTCACCTCTCAAGCACTTGATCTTTGTGGAGAATTGGTTCTCCCTTGCATTCTTGAACTTGACAAAGACATCATACACTTCATCCTTGCTCTTTAGTAGATAGATCCAACAAAGTCTACTAAAATCATCAATGAATGTTACATACATCTTAGCTCCACTATTGCTATTTGTAGTAAATCCATGACTATCCGAATGTACAAGTTGAAAAGGCTTTGTAGATCTAGAAATAGATCTAGTATAAGGTAGTCTATGTGACTTAGACAAAGCACAAGACTCACAAACATGCTTGTCATTACTTAAGGAACTTGGAAGACCAATCACAACCTTCTTCCTTGTCATTACCTCCAATGACTTGAAGTTGAGGTGTCCCATCCTTTTGTGCCAAACCTCTTGAATAGAAATTTGCTCCCTTGCAACACATCCAACTTGGTTAGCAATAACACAAGCATCAAGTTTGAACAACTTCCCTTGCCTTTTACCTTTTCCAATCAAGACATCCTTCCTTTTGATCAAACAAGCATCTCCATCAAACTCCACCTTGAGGCCCTTACTTAGCATTTGACTCACACTAAGCAAATTCTTGGTAATAGATGGAATAAACAAGACATCCTCCAAATGAACATTCCTATTTGTAGACAGAGAAATAGGAATTGTGCCAATCCCTTTGATTGCACACTCACCATCATTGGCCGTGTAGATCACCCTCTTGTCATCTCCATATGCCAACAAAGAAGTGAAGTACTCTTTGTGAAAGGTCATGTGTGAACTTGCTCCACTATCAATCCACCAAGGATCTAGATCTCCATCATTAGCAAGCATACATGAAGACATCACAAAAGCATCATCATCTGCATCTTGCACATCCAAACCATCCTCATCAAGAGTAAGATTACCTTGCTTGTCTCCTTGATCTCTCTTCTTCTTGTAGCACTCAATTGCAAAGTGTCCTTTGATGCCACAATAGAAGCACTTGAGCTTTGATCTATCCTTCTTTTTGCCACTTGAAGAAGCATCCACTTGATCTTGCCCTTTAGACCACTTGCTTTTGGTTTTGCCCTTGAATTTGCCCTTTGTGAACATAGCATCCTCTTGAAGTGTCGATGTAGATCCACCTCTTGCTTGAAGCCTATATTCCTCATTGATCAAGATCTCTTGAAGATCCATCAAACTTGGCAAAGTCTTTTGAATAGCAATACTTTGAACAATGTTAGCATGAGCATCCAACAAGCCATTAAGAATCACTTGAATAAGCTCTCCTTCCTTAATGCTTTCATCTATGCAAGCTAACTCATCATTCAATGCTTTCATTCTCAAAAGAAAAGTACTTGGACTTTCTTCATTCTTTTGCAAACAAGAAAAGATTTGCCTTCTTAGAGTCAACACTCTAGAAGTAGATGTGAAAAATACAGATCCTAAGTGGATCTAAACTCCAAGATCATTGGCTTGAATGCTTGCACTCCAAACTACATAAGCTAGGAATTGGCAACACATTCTATGCTACCTAGAATGCAAAGAACTTGATCAAAAAGCATTTATCACAAATGGAAACTTCCATAAACATCAAGTGCGGCCCAAAATAGCATTATACAGTCCATAATACATCAGCCTACCACTTTTGGAAAGCACCTAAGATCATACACAATAGCTTGAAGACAATACACACAACAATGCTCTCAATGGAGGAAGAAACAATGACAATGATCTATTGATCTCAATGAAGCATACAAAAGGTTTCTCCAACCTGTTCTCCACGACTTCCCTACTATTTATGGATGAGGAAGATGACTCTCTCTCCTCTCTCTAGAAGGTACTTGACCCTAGATATTCCCTATATAGGAAAAATAGCTAAAAATGGCTTATATGACCAAAATACATCAAAATGGTCTCATTTTGAAGGGTATGAAGTTTGACACTTCATCATACTGAAAAAATACAGTAAATAAAAACATTGTGGCCTGGTTCACACGTGTGAAACTCCAGAACCAAAACTATTTACAATTTTAGCCAATTTAGGCCTCAAACTAGCTAGGAAATGTTGACAATTTTCACACTCCCTCTTCAACATTGGATGCTAGTTTCAACATAGTCTTTGAGCACATTCCAAGATTAGATCTATGCATTAAATATAGGTCCTTTCCCAATGGTTTGGTGAAGATATCAGCCACACACTCCTTTGAAGAGACATGTTGAAGCTCCACCTCTTTGGCAATGACTTGATCTCTCACAAAATGGTGAGCAATCTCAATGTGCTTGCTCCTTGCATGAAAAACAGGATTGCTTGCCAAGCTTTGGGCTGAAAGGTTATCACAAAGTATGATTGGAGTCTTCTCTGGTTCCAGCAAGTGAAGATCCAATAACATCCTCTTGATCCAAAGAATCTCCTTGGTGCATGTTGTTAATGCCTTGTACTCGGCTTCGGTGGAAGATAGAGAGATAGTTGGTTGCTTCTTTGATAGCCATGAGACCACTCCATCTCCAAGATAGATTGCAAAGGCACTTGTTGACTTCCTATCCATTTGATCACCTGCAAAATCTGAATCTGAAAATCCACAAAGGTTAGGTGTAGTACCTCCATACAAGATGCCAAAATCTCTAGATCCCGAGATGTATCTAAGTACTCTCTTTCCTAGCTTCCAATGAGCCTCACTAGGATCTTGCATAAATTGACTTAGTTTACCAACCACAAAGCTTAGATCAGGTCTTGTGATGGTTAACCATATAAGAGATCCTATTAGCTTTCTATAGAGAGTAATGTCCTTGAAGGATCTTTCATTACTTCTTGTAGTTAGCTTTACATTTGATTCCATAGGAGTAGAAACAACTTTACAATCTTCCATATGAAACCTTTTTAGAATAGAGTTAACATACTTTTCTTGACATATGAATGTAGATTTAGAAGTTCTAATAATCTCTATTCCTAAGATATAATGAAGTTTACCAAGATCTTGAATTTCAAACTCTCTTTTGAGTGCCATCTTGATTTCATCTATATCTAGATTGTTACCACCACTTAAGATAATGTCATCAACATAGATCAAAAGTAGAGTGATATCATTTTCATTCAATCTAAAGTAGAGAGAATAATCATACTCACTCATAACAAAGTTTTGAGAAAGTAAGAAGGAATTGAGCTTAGCATACCAACTCCTTGGTGCTTGCTTTAGCCCATACAAACTCTTTTGGAGATAGCACACATGATTAGGCTCATCATGTGAAACATAGCCCTCGGGTTGCTCCATGTAAATATCTTCTTCAAGATCACCATTCAAGAAGGCATTAGTAACATCCATTTGCCACATATCCCAATCATAAAGAGTTGCAAGAGAGATTAGGATTCGAATAGTTACCATCTTTGCCACGGGTGCAAAGGTCTCATCATAGTCAATACCATATTCTTGAACATACCCCTTTGCCACCAACCTTGCCTTGTACTTGTTGATTGATCCATCTTGATTTGTCTTGATCTTGAAGATCCACTTACAACCAATTGCCTTCTTGTCCTTTGGAAGCTTTACCAACCTCCATGTGTTGCTTTTGATGAGTGCTTGATGCTCATGATCCATGGCTTGGATCCATTCCTTCTTTTGAATTGCTTCACCTACACAAGTTGGTTCATCAAAAGAGGTAAGAAAAGCAAAGTTAGAGTTGTCCACCACTTGCTTTCCTTTTTCATCATAGGTTAGCCTTGATGGCTTAGCCCTTTGCCTTTGAGTCTTCCTTGAAGTTTGCTTTGGAGTGGCATCTCCATCTTCATCCAAGACATCTTGCACATCATGATGATTAGTAGGCACATCAACATCAACATCAACAACATTGGAAACATTCTCTTCATGAAAGATGACATCCCTACTTATGACAACTTTCTTTGTAGAAGGAATGTACACTTTGTAAGCCTTGCTTACTTCACTATAGCCAACAAACACACCCTTCTTTGATGAAGGATCTTCTTTAGTTCTATCATCAAGTGTGATATTGACAAAACATGTACATCCAAAGATCCTACAATGCTTGACACTCGGCCTTCTACCATAAAGAACCTCATGAGGAGTTTTACCATCCAAGGAAGCACTTGTCCATCTATTACATAGATAGTTAGCACATGCTAAAGCTTCCCCCCAAAAAGACTTAGCAAGATTAGCATGTAGTCTCATTGCCTTGGCACATTCACAAAGGGTTCTATTCTTCCTCTCGGCCACTCCATTCTGTTGTGGAGTCCTAGGACTAGACATCTCCCTCTTAATCCCATGTGCTATACAAAAGTCTTTGAACCTATTTGAGGTGTATTCCCCTCCATTATCAGATCTTAAGCATTTGATCTTTGTATTGAATTGGTTTTCCATTTCATTCTTGAACTTGACAAATGCAGCAAACACTTCATCCTTACTTTTAAGAAGATAGATCCAAGTATACTTACTAAAGTCATCAATGAAAGTTGCATACATCTTTGCCCCACCATTGCTAGTTGTACTAGAAGAATGAATATCAGAATGCACAAGTTGAAAAGCTTTTTTAGATCTAGAAGTAGATCTAGAATAAGCAAGTCTATGAGATTTGGACAAGGCACAATGTTCACAAACACTATTGTTTGCAACAAGACTTTTAGGGAGACCAAGAACAAGCTCTTTCTTTGCCATTACCTCCAAAGATTTGAAGTTGGGATGGCCCAACCTCTTGTGCCAAACTTCTTGGTTTGTCAATTGCTCCCTAGCCATACATCCTTCATGATTAGAGATCACACATGCATCAAGCTTGAAAAGTTTACCATGCCTCCTACCTTGAGCAATCAAGGATCCACATTTACTTATCAAACATGCATCTCCAATGAACTCCACATCAAGTCCTTTGTCAATCATTTGACTTACACTAAGCAAATTCTTAGTGATTGAAGGAATGTACAAAACATTTTCAAGATTTGCTTTCCTATTTGTTGAAAGGGAAATAGGAATAGTGCCTATGCCTTTGATGTCACATTGACCATCATTTGCAGTGTAGATGATGTTACCTTCTCCCTCATAAGACAATAAGGATGTAAAGTATTCCTTATGTCTTGTCATGTGAGATGAGGCTCCACTATCAATCCACCAAGGATCATTATCATCTATGTTGGCTAACAAACTTGAAGTCATAACAAGTGATTCACATGTGTTATGTTCTTCCTCATCTATTGTAAGATTTCCTTGCCTCTCTCCTTGCTCTCTTTTCTTCTTATAACATTCATTTGCAAAATGACCTTTTATCCCACAATAAAAGCACTTGAACTTTGACTTATTGTTCTTAGTAGAAGAGGAAGAGGAAGAGTGATCATCATGATCAAAGTTACCACCTTTGGACCATTTCCCTTTGCCTTTACCTTTGCCCTTGAATTTGCCTTTTGTGAAGAAAGCCTCTTCACCTCCACCTTGCAAGGATGCACCATCAAGCTTTGATTGCAACCTATGTTCTTCAGCCAATAAGATTTCTTGCAAGTCAACCACACTTGGCAAGACTCTTTGAATGGCAAAACTTTGCACAAGGTTAGCATGTTCATTTAGCAAACCATTCAACATAACTTGGACTATTTCACCATCTTTTATGTTCTCATCAATGCATGCTAAATCATCACTTAGGGACTTAACTCTCAAGATAAATGCATGAGCACTTTCACCCTCTCTTTGCCTACTAGAAAATATTTGTCTCCTTAGGGTCAATACCCTAGATGTGGACTTTGATTCAAAGAGCTTGTTTAAGGCATTCCATGCCTCACTTGCACTTTGACACTTTCCAACTTCCTTGAGAAGTTCATTTGTAACATTCATTTTAATGATATGAAGAGCCCTTTTGGCCTTCTTATCAAACCTTTGTTGCTCTTGAAGTGTGAGAGGTCTCTCTTCAATTTCTGCAACTATGTCCATGAGTTCATTCAACTCAAGTAAGGACTCCATCCTCACTTTCCAAGTAGAGTAGTTTGATGAACTCAACCTTTCACTAGACTCTAGCATGATCCCACCATTGGAAGCCATGATTCTAATGTTTCTTCAACTTTTAGGTTCTGTCCTAAAGCACTTAGCACTCACTTTTCTCTCAACAAATGATAGATAAAGAGATCTATGAAGATTTAGGACCCTAAAACACTTCTATCTTGAACCTAGATGGTTTCCAAGCATAGAAAGGAAGATTGAAACACATGCAACACTTTGCACACACTAAGAATGGATTACAAAATCAAACCAACCTGAACACACTCTTGCTTAAGCTCTCAAACTTTCCAGCAAGTGACCAAATCAAGTTATGGTGTGAAGAGTTACTTGCATTCTTAGAAAATACCCAAAACTAGGATGCCAAGATTACCTAGTAATGAACAAACTTGATCAACATATGATCAACACACTAAGATATTGATTCAACCTGTAAAACCACATGTAAACCACACTTCTAAAAGTTTATAAACTCCAGCAAGTGATAAATACAAGATTTAGAGGTGAATGAATGAGCACACTTAGTGAATCACAAGACTAGCTTCACTATCTTGTCAAATCTTGGTGTTTAGATGTAGATCTAAGATCACTTCACATGAGAATGTTCCTCAACCTGTTAAGAACCTGAAAACACACTTGCATAATGGTTAACACCTTCCAGCAAATGCTCCAATCAAATTACATAAGGAGAGTTACTTACATGCTCAACAAAGTACACCAAAATTTATGCCAAAATTGATGACAATCTTTACAATATGCTCTTCACAATGGAGCTTACAATATGTTCACCCAAAAAAGGGGATCTTTCATCCAAATGGGAGCTTTGCTCAGCCTTTAGGAGAATTACAACTCACTCAAAAGAGCATTTGTCATCCACTTAAGGAGAAGTTTCATCCACTTAAGGAGAGTGTTCATCCAAGAATGGAGATTGTCAACAATAGGATTGAAAAGAACATTGTTAGTATTGAATATGCACAAGCCTCACAATCACAAATGATTAGGTGTTATGATCTGATCCAAAATAGTTTCTTTTCAGCCTCTGATCTTCAATAGACCTGAAATATGCTTTTGATCCACAAGTTCAACTCACAAAACAAAGGTTAGTAAGATTTGATCAACAAAGCAATGCAAAATCATGCTAGAACTTGATCAAACATCCAAATATCACCAAAAATGGAATACTTACTGTAAATAGAAGCCAACCAGCTCTGATACCATGTGAAAAATACAGATCCTAAGTGGATCTAAACTCCAAGATCATTGGCTTGAATGCTTGCACTCCAAACTACATAAGCTAGGAATTGGCAACACATTCTATGCTACCTAGAATGCAAAGAACTTGATCAAAAAGCATTTATCACAAATGGAAACTTCCATAAACATCAAGTGCGGCCCAAAATAGCATTATACAGTCCATAATACATCAGCCTACCACTTTTGGAAAGCACCTAAGATCATACACAATAGCTTGAAGACAATACACACAACAATGCTCTCAATGGAGGAAGAAACAATGACAATGATCTATTGATCTCAATGAAGCATACAAAAGGTTTCTCCAACCTGTTCTCCACGACTTCCCTACTATTTATGGATGAGGAAGATGACTCTCTCTCCTCTCTCTAGAAGGTACTTGACCCTAGATATTCCCTATATAGGAAAAATAGCTAAAAATGGCTTATATGACCAAAATACATCAAAATGGTCTCATTTTGAAGGGTATGAAGTTTGACACTTCATCATACTGAAAAAATACAGTAAATAAAAACATTGTGGCCTGGTTCACACGTGTGAAACTCCAGAACCAAAACTATTTACAATTTTAGCCAATTTAGACCTCAAACTAGCTAGGAAATGTTGACAATTTTCACAGTAGACTTGGATTCATAAAGCTTCTTCAATGAATTCCAAGCTTCCAAAGATGATGTGCACTTACCAACTTCCTTGAGAAGTTCATTGGTAACATTCACCTTTATCATGTGTAGAGCCTTCTTGGCCCTCTTGTCATACCTCAATTGATCTTGTTGTGTTGTAGGTCTCTCCTCCAAAGCACTTTTTTTTTGAGAAGACAATGATATGGTACTTGTTTTTCTGCATCTGCAATTAGCTTTAGGAATTGATGAATCATATTTTGCTCATTTGAATTGAGAACAGAAACAAGATTTAAGAGACTACTGGTCTGACTTTATGAAGTTGGTCTTTTTTATCCATGACAGTGGGGTGTCTCGCCTGAAAAATGGTCAGCAACTGGGCCTCTCGCTGACTTTTTTGAAGTTTTGACCACAACACCTGATCAAGAAAACAAGGTCCACCACTGAATATACATGCGTTTGATTTGAAACAATCAGCTAGTGTTGTGATTTGAACTAGCCAACCACTCCTTGATCTGGTGGTATATTGTAGGATCCTACACTTGAATGACAGCTTAACGTATACAAAAAAATATGGAAAGATTCAATTGTGGATATACTTCACAGAAACGTCTCTTTCAGCTACATCTTTTCTTTTATAAAATTCGGTTAGAGGCTGCTAATGGATGAATCTGACCAAATAACCTGAGCACTCCTTTGAACAACAACAAATGCTTTCAAAAGAAATCACCAAGATTTGAAACTATCTCACAAATTCTCTTCTAGCACTTATCCAAGCAAATCAACACATAGAATCATGGAATCTTGATCAACCTATGATCTATCCTCAATCTAATGACTTTTGCCACTTTCTAAGATTGAAACACACTCAAATGAAGTCCAGCAACCTCACTATCTAGAGATCCAATCAAAATTAGGGTTTTGACAAAATCACAAAAAATTGACTATTCCAAATCTACATGCAAATGTTGAAAATTTGATATGCAATCTATAAGCCACCACTTAGGCTGAACCAATGATCCAAAAATCGGCCAAATCCAGCATGTGAATTCAAAAAATGGAATTAAACAAGTATATTGACCTATTTAGTATTTTGATCTACAAAAGATCCAATCTACAAAAGCAAAAAATCCGATTTTGGTGTAGAATCCTCTCTAGCATGCTCTAGACTTGATATCTTCACCAAATCATTGATAGATCTGATTTCCTCCTTCATAACCTGAAACACAAGCTCTGATACCATGTGAAAGATTTCAGATCCTTAAGATCCAATCTACTTGAATGATCTTTGGTTAGAAAGAGAAATACACTACCAATTTCACCAATGTAGAAAAATCAGCATCTACACACAATTTGAGATGCAAACACTAATAGAACTTGATCAAACTTGAATGAAATGATTATGTACTGTTGCTGTCCATACAAAACCAGCAAGCTACTGTATTTCACACATGTGGATCCAAAAATAGCAAATATAGATCATTCTACACATAGAATTGCAAGCAATCACCAAGATAGTGCACCAATGGATAGTAGAACCCAAGAGAACCATGTATAAGCATGAAATGAGATAGAGAAGAGAGAAGATGACTCTCTCCACGAGTTACATCCTTTTATAGCAGGTCCAAACCCTATTTGGCCACTTGGCTTTCCCACCAAAATGCTAACCCTACCAATTTTGGGTCTAGATTCAATGTACCCAACTTATTCAAATTGAATCTACTCAAACTCGCATTCTATCTTTCCCACACTTTCAAAAAGTGTTTATTCAAGTGAAATTTAGACTAATGAACTTTGAAAAGTCAACCTCTAAGTCTAAAACATGTTTTGGCCTCAATATGCCAAATATGGAAATATTGCAAAATGTGATGAAACTAGTTGAATCTTTCACACATTACAAGTGGAAATGCATAATTTGCCATCTATGCCAAATTTGTTCCTATCAACATCTTACACCTAGATGTTTGATATTAAAAACATAAGACCCCTATATCTAACATAGATAATCTTTTTCAATTCTTCACACTCCTAAAAAATTATCTATGAAGATTTAAGCATTGATCTTGATATAACTCCAAGATTAGATCTATGCTTGATGAAAGCACTTTTGCTTAAAGGCTTGGTGAGCAGATCGGCAATATAAGAGGACGAGTTGACATGCTCCAAATAGATTTCTCCTCCAATAAGCTTTTCTCTCACAAAATGGTGTGGCACTTCTATGTGCTTGCTTCTTGCATGAAATATGGGATTATTGGCAAGAGCTTGGGCCGAGATGTTATCACACTTGATCATTGGTAGATCATCTTCCTTGATGAACTTTAGCTCCATTAATAACCTCTTGATCCAAAGCACCTCTTTGGTAGTTGTCACATGAAGAGAGAGATATAGTATCTTGCTTTTTGGAAAGCCAAGATATTAGATTGCCTCCAAGAAAGATAGTGTATGCACTAATAGACTTTCGATCCATCTTGTCACTTGCAAAGTCCGAATCTGAGTAGCCAACAATGGATAGATCTTCACTTTTATAAAGTAGACCATAATCACAAGATGGAGATACATATCTTAGAATCCTCTTGGCCATCTTCCAATGATGGATCTTAGGATCTTGCATAAATTGACTCAATTTGTGCACACAAAAACTTAGATCGGGCTAGTAATGGTAAGCCAAATCAAGGAGCCTACAAGACTCCTAAAAAGTGTGATGTCCTCAAAGTATCTTTCATCACCTTTATAAGGATCTTTTACAATTTTCTCCATTGGAGTATCTATGCTCTTAGAATTTTCCATATGGAATTTTTTCAACATAGAGTGAGCATATCTAGATTGGCATATAAAGATATGATTTTCATAAAAATCAATTTCTAGGCCTAGGATGTAATGTATCTCTCCTAGATCTTGCATTTTAAACTCATATCCAAGTGCTAGCTTAGTTTCATCAACTAGCTTGATACAACTTCCACAAAGAATAATGTCATCAACATAAATTAGAAGAATGACAATATTGCTATCAACAAACTTTAGATACATGGAAGGATCATAGTCACTAAGAGTAAATCCTAGTGAGATAAGAAAAGAATTAAGTCTTGAATACCATGATCTTGGTGCTTGCTTGAGTCCATAAAGACTTTTGAAGAGCAAGCACACTTTGGCCTCATCCTTGATGAATCCTTGAGGTTGTTCCATATAGATCTCCTCCTCAAGATAACCATTTAGAAAAGCATTGGATACATCTAATTGGAACACCTTCCACTTAAAGAAACAAGCAAGAGAAATAAGAATTCTTATTGTCACCATCTTTGCAATGGGTGCAAAGGTCTCTTCATAATCAAGGCCATGGATTTGAGCAAATCCTTTGGCACATAATCTTGCTTTATACTTGTTGATGGTGCCATCATGATTGAACTTGATCCGAAATACCCACTTGCAACCAGTCACATGCTTGTTGGATGGAGGATCCACAAGCTCCCAAGTATTGTTGGTGACCAATGCATCATACTCTTGCTTCATGGCATCATACCACTCCTTGGTATTGAGTGCCTCTTGTACATTCTTTGGCTCTTCATGAGAGACATAAAAAACATAATTAGTGAAATCAAGATCACTGTTTGCCTTTCTCATCATATGAGAGCCTCTTAGGCTCAAATCTATCTCTCATGGATCTTCTTGGTGAGAAAAACCGAGGAGAGTCTTCTTCAAATCTCGACCCCATCACATCATGATTGTCTTCAAAATCAATAATTGGTGATGCATCCATAGACTTCTTGATCTTAGCCTCTTCAAAAGATGAGTGTTGATCTTCATAAAAGACAACATCTCTACTCTCAATAACTTAAGAAGTAGAGAGTACAAATACTCTATAGGCCTTCTTGGTGGATGAGTATCCAACCATGATCCCTTTGCATGCACTAGGATCTTCATTCTTCCTTGTTTCCAAGGGAATATGGGCAAAGCATATGCATCCAAAAACTCGAAGGTGATCAATTTTAGGCTTCTTCAAATATAAGATTTCATATGGTAACTTTCCTCCAAGAGCTATATGTGGGAGCCTATTGCAAAGATAATTTGCACAATTAATGGCTTCTCCCCAAAAATCTTTGGGCAAAGATGCCTCAATTCTCATAGATTTTGCACACTCACATAGAGATCTATTCTTTCTCTCGGCCACTCCATTTTGAGATGGAGAGTAGGCACAAGAGAACTCTATTTTGATGCCTTCAAGCTCACAAAGATCATGAAATTTATTGGAGATATATTCACCACCTCCATCACTTTTAAGAGCTTTAATCTTGAATGAGAATTGTGCCTCTACATAAGCTTTGAAAATAAGGAAATGATCAAACACCATAGATTTAGAAGCAAGAAGATATATCCAAGTGAATCTTGTGAAATCATCAATGAAAGTAACAAAACAAGTGGCTCCTCCCTTGTTTATAGTTGATGAGAAATGCACATCCGAATAGATTAACTCCAAAGGATGCTTGCTTTGGATAGAAGATCTTGTAAATGGCTTTTTGTGAGATTTAGCAATAGCACAAGCCTCACAAGGCTTGATCTTCTTGGAGAATGACTTTGGCAAGCCAATAGCTTTGGCCTCTTTGATCATAGAGAGCATGGATTTGTAGTTGGGATGTCCCAACCTCCTATGCCATAATTCCTCCATAGAGAACATGTACTTGTGATCTCCTAAGGTGTGTAGATGCACCAAGGTCAAGACTAGATTGAGATTCAAGATCTATCTTTGATTCTATGGCAAAAACACACTACTACATGCATTCCATCACTTCCAACTCTCACTCACACGTTTGGGAAGTATTCAAAAATTATTCTAAGTAAAAACAAGCTGCTCTCCTCGGGTAAAGAGAGAAAACCATCATGAGTTCTCGGGTAGAGAGAGAAAGTTAGAAATCCAATAACACTCAAAATCCACACAATTTCCAAATCAATTAGATCCAAAATGAGGAGTACAATGATACTAGTAGATCCACGAGCTACCACTATGCTTAACTATGATTGGACCACACTTTGTCACCTCTTAATCCTTCTGGACCATTGATACATGCACCCCTTAATTCTATTGGACTATTTTCAAGTAAGAAATTCCTATTGGACCTCACATGGTTCCACCTCTAAATCCTATTGGACCTCTTAGAATTCATCAAACAAAAGCATTACACTTGTCTACACTCTAATTGGCACGAGTTTAGCCTCTTACTCCATTTTGGCTCAATAGTGGCATTACAAGTGGAAATGCATAATTTGCCATCTATGCCAAATTTGTTCCTATCAACATCCTACACCTAGATGCTTGATATAAAAAATATAAGACCCCTATATCTAACATAGATAACTTTTTTTAATTCTTCACACGGCGCCATCAAGGAAGCCATGCTCCTCAATCGACTTTGTGCTTCTATTCAATGAGATAGATGATAATGGATTATGGGTGCCAAGAAAATATTTAGAAAACTCTTGATTTTTGATGCATCCATCATCAAGAGGAGCATTTCGAAAAAAGAAAAAGGTCAAAACTATCATTTCAATCTTATTGAAAGGCCAAAATTTTGGATTTCAGAACATCATTAGGAGAAAAATCTATTTCTGAAATTCTAGTCCAACATGTATATATGCATTCAAAGATAAATGTGCAAGGATTCAACCGTCAGGATCACAAAAAGAGCAACTGTGAGTATTGATATTTTTTATACTTTAATTTTTGTCATTCATAAATATCTAATAGTATACTTGCCAATCTGATCATTTTTCTCTTGCAGATTTATATCCATCCAACATAAATGAATGGGAGCTGAGTGGATCTTTAGCAGGTGTGTTAGATGTTATTCACACTGATATTGGACAGCTACAATATCGAGGTAGAACTATAAAAGATCTAGCTGATAGTGAAATTTTTTTTTATGAATCAATGTACATTCTTGATACAAAAGGAAATTCAAATAGTACCAATTCCATTACCTAGTTTTGAAAGTGATGAATGGATTGCACCAGATACTACAGTTTTAGAATCATTTTATTGCAAGATATATAATAATATAAAAAATTCATTAAAAATGAGCACAAGATTAAAAACAGTCAGATTGAGTTGTTGGATGCTCATGCTAACATTGTTCAAAGTATTGCTATTTAAAAGACTTTGCCAAGTTTGATGGATCTTCAAAAGATCTTGATCAATGAGGAATATAGGCTTCAAGCAAGAGGTAGATCTACATCGACACTTCAAGAGGATGCTATGTTCAAAAAGGGCAAATTCAAGGGCAAAACCAAAAGCAAGTGGTCTAAAGTGTTAAAAATTCACAATTCTAGCTTGACTAGTTTTGGTCATATGACTTGTAAATAGTTAGATGGTCATGATGTGGCTTGTCACACGTGCCAAATAGCATAGGATTCCATTCATAAGGATGTTCTCAAGTAGACATAAGTGTTAGAACCTTTGAAATGAGTCCAAATTATGCTTAGATACGAGGGAGAAAAAATAGGAGCTATTTTTGGTGATTTCTGCATTGTTGAGGGATCTCCAAGATTCCAACCCTAATTTGGTAGGGATGAAAGATCCACCAAAACTAGCATTAGGGATAGGTTTAGGGCTACTCATACTTGCCCAAAACTGTGATGGATCATGTATATATAGGTGATGATATCTCACCAAAATTAATCAAGCGATTTCATGTTTTTTCTCTCATAACGGTGCAATTGCTCTCTATGTTCATAATTGTTTGAGTACTTGTGATTACTAATGATTATAGGATTGAATGTAGGTCTAGTGTACAGTACTCAGACTGTGGGAGGCCGTACTTTCACACGTGTGAAGCCTTCTTCAAGGATTTGGGCCATTTAGTGAGGTTCAAGCATAGATTTTTGATGGATTTTGATGGTTCGACTTGTGCTAATCTTATGAAATCATAATCTATTGTTTCCCTCATCATTTCAAGTGTTTTAGGATCCTTATTTGCTGTAATTTTTACATGGTATCAAAGCCTAAAGGCTGAAATGAGTTAAATCCTTGGTTTTCATTCAATTTGATCACAATTTTTGATCTAATTCTTCTGTAGATTGGATCTTAGCATCTAGTATTGATTCTAGAACTCAAAGTGAGTCAAATACATTGGAGATTGGTGTTGTGTGACTTCATTTGCAGGTTTTTAGGTGTCTAAAACCAGAGGCAAAGTTGAATTCAATTCACATTACCAAGATAGCAAGTTTTGCTTGCTCCAAGCATTGATTTCTAAGCGAGTTTTGGAAGTGATTTCATAGAGGAGGCTTTCTAGCACTCAAGGAGAGGGAAGATCAGAGTTTTGGGGACTCTTCAAGGCTGTTCTAAGGTGTAGTAGGCACCTCCTAAAGTGATTAAGGTTCAGTCCAACCATTGCTTGACTTATGCACCAAATTAGATCAATTTTTCATCAATTTTGATCATTTTTTGCTTGTAATTGGATAGTAGATTGTGTTGCATCCTCATTAAGTTCCATTTAGATCTTTTACAAGTGATTTTGAAAGTATATTAGGTTGCTGAAACTCACTCTTGATCAGATCATTTGGAAGCTTTAATGTTCTTTATAGAAAGAGGGACAATTCTACTAGTATTGTCTACTTCAATCAAGCAAGTCCATTGTTTCTAGTATTCTATGATTTGATTTTGTTAGAGATCATTATTAGATCTTTATAGGAAGTCTATTACTGATCTTTTCAGGTCCCTAAGAAGTGGGATAAGGTATACCTTCAATCAAAACAATAGAAGTAACCTTCATTTGTGTCAAGTCCTTGATTAGGAGACTAGATGGCATCTATAAATGCATATCTTTTGGATACTAATGAAAGGCTCAACAAAACTAACTATTCCATATGGAAAGTTAGAATGGAATCCATCATGATCATGCAAGATCTGATGGAAATTGCAAATGGTAAGGAGGGTGAACCTACTCATCCTCAAGAAAAAGCCAAATACATCAAGAGGTGCAATGTTGCACTACATTGCATAAAAATGAATGTTGCAAATGAACTCTTAAGAGAGGTAGGAGATTGCACTTCAGCTCAAGATGCTTGGGAGACTTTGCAAAAGGTCTATGAATCCAAGAACCAAACTAGAATGTTAGCTTTGAAGAATCAAATCTATAGAAGCTATCAAAAGAAAGGAGAGAGTGCACATACTTTTGTCCTAAGAGTAAAGGAATTGAACAAAGAGCTAGCCTTTATAGTTGATCCTATCAAGGATGAAGAGCTTGTTCAACTCATATTGAATGGACTAAGCTTTGAATTTGACAATTTGGTTCAGGGATATGCAATTATGGGTAAGCTACCCATTCTTGAAGAACTCCAAGGCACACTCATGGCCGAGGAATCAAGAAGGAGCCAAATGCAAGAGAGGATGGATACGCTTTCCATCCAAGGTGGAGATGACCAAGCTCTCTTCACCAATGGCAAAGGCAAGTCCAAAGGCAAAGTATCAACATTCAAGAAGTCTACAAAGCTTGAGGATCAAGAAGGACCCTCATCAAAGGCATCTCCATCAACCACCAAAGTCAAGAAGGACAAATCAAAGGTGAAGTGCTACTATTGTAGCAAGATGGGGCATTATGCCTCAGAATGCTTCAAGAGGAAGCAAGATCAAAGCCAAGCCAACATGAGCAAAGAGGAGGAGGAGGAGAGTTCACATGAGGACTCTCTCATGATGTCCATATTTTCTTCAACAAGCTTCAAAGGAGAAGATCCTTGGTGGATTGACTCGGGTGCTAGTTCACCCATGACTTGTAAAAGGGAGTTTTTCTCTTCTCTCTTATCTTATGATGGACCTATAAAGTCTATCTATACAGCAAATGATGAAACTTGTAAGATTGAAGGAGTTGGTAGCATTCCCCTTTGCTTAGGATCTTCCAAAAAGATCAACATAGAAGGTGTTTTGTACATTCCTCCAATAACAAAGAATCTACTAAGTGTTGGCCAAATGGTAGACAATGGTTTCAATGTTGACTTTGCTTCAAATGAATGTTTCATCAAGAAGAAGGGTAAGATAGTGGCTAAGGGCACTAGACTTGGCAAACTTTATAAGTTGGATGCATTTGTGGATACTAATGTTGTCATGTTGGCCGAGAAGAGAAAGATATCTACTCTTACTTTATGGCACAAAAGACTTGGACATGTCAACTCGGGTTCCACGGAGGCTATGATCAAGGAGGAGTATGCTTTAGGCCTACCAAGGTCTATTGGGAAGGAAGACAAGGTTTGTGAAGCTTGTGTCTTATCCAAGTCACATAAAAAGGTGTTTCCTAACTCCATCACAAAGTCATCTCATTCTCTTGAACTCATACACTCGGATGTGCACATTGCTAGCACCAAATCTAATGGAGGTTCATCCATGTTTTTAACCTTCATTGATGACTACTCAAGATATTGTTGGGTGTTCTTACTTTCCTTCAAGTCTCAAGTATTTGATACTTTTGTAAAGTTCAAGTTGTTTGTGGAAAAGCATCATAATCATAGCATCAAGATTCTTAGAAGTGACAATGGTGGAGAATTCATCTCCAATGAGTTCAAGGCCTTTTGTGAGGAGGAAGGGATCAAGAAAGAGACTTATTGTCCTTACACTCCTCAACAAAATGGAGTTGCTGAAAGAAGGAATAGAACATTATGTGAATGTTCTAAGGCTTTAAGATTAGATGCTTGTTTGCCCAAATCCTTTTGGGGTGAGTCTCTTGTATGTGCAAACTACTTGATGAATAGGGTGTCTTGCAAAGCAATTGAAGGCAAAACTCCTTATGAGATGTTGTATGGAAAGAAACCCAATCTTAATCACTTGAAAGTTTTTGGGTGTATATGTTATGTGCATGTGCCATTGGAAACAAGAACCAAGGAGGATCCATCTTCCACAAGAGGGATCATGCTTGGATATGCAAGCTCAAGCAAGGGCTACAAAGTCTATCTCCCATCCTTGAACAAATTTGTTGTTTCAAGGGATGTCATCTTTGATGAACATCATATGCATATGCTTGAAGAAGGCTCAAGTGCTCCAACAATCAAGAAGAAGATGGCCGAGGAGCAAGATCTTGGTTTTGAGGAGGAGCTCATGGAGGAGCAAGCACCAAACCCACCTATCACACCAAGGAGATCTTCAAGGGTAAAAGTGGAGCCATCAAGGCTCACATATCAAGGCAAAGTATAGCAAGTTGAGGGTATCTCATCCACTTCTTATGCTTTATCTAGTTTTGAAGAACCATCTAATGTTGAAGATGCATTGAACTCCAAAGAATGGTATAAAGCTATGTTGGATGAGTATGATGCCTTGATTGAGAATGAAACTTGGTTGCTTGTTGAGAGACCTCAAAGGAATGTAATAGGATGCAAGTAGGTCTTCAAGCTTAAGTTGAATGCAAATGGGAGTGTTAACAAACATAAAACAAGATTAGTTGCAAAAGGTTATGCTCAAGAGAGAGGGATAGACTATGAGGAAACTTTTGCACCCGTGGCCGAGATGGTCACAATAAGGCTAATCATTGCACTTGCATCACATTTTGGATGGATTCTATGTCAAATGGATGTCTCTAATGCTTTCTTGAATGGTTTTTTGGAAGAGGATATCTATATGGAACAGCCAAAAGGGTTCATCAAGCATGGAATGGAGAACAAAGTATGCCATCTCCAAAGAAGCATCTATGGCTTGAAGCAAGCCTCGAGATCTTGGAATTCAAGACTACATTGCTATCTTATTTCACTTTCTTTTGTTCAAAGTGAATATGATCCCACTCTTTACATTAAGTTTGATGATGTTGGTATTGTACTTTTACTCATTTATGTAGATGACATCATCATTAGTGGAAATAGTGTTGATGGTATTGAAAAAATCAAGATAGATCTATCCTTAGAGTTCAAGATGGTAGATCTAGGGTGTCTTCACTTCATCTTAGGCATAGAAATACTTAGAGGGTCTGATTTTATCTTTATAAGTCAAGTAAACTATGCTCAAAGTCTTTTGAAGAAGTTTAAGATGGAAGTATGCAAAAGTGTTGACACACCAATGGAGCAAGATGTAAAAGTGCCAAATGAAGATGATGAAAGATCCTTTATGGACATCACTTTGTTTAGGCAACTTATAGGTTCCTTAATGTGGATAACTATAACTAGACCAGATCTTAGATTTAGTGTATGTAGGTTGAGCCAATCCATGCAAAAGCCATTGAATATCCATTGGAAAAAGGCTAAGAGGACTCTAAGATACATCTCAGGTACATTGGATTTTGGGATTCTATATAGAAGAGATGTGATTAACCTTCATGCACTTAGTGATTCAGATTTTGCAGGGGACAAGAGGGATAGGAAATCAACAAGTGCCTATTCAACTTTCATAGGAGAAGGTGTGGTTTCATGGCTTTCAAAAAAGCAAGAAACTACATCTCTATCTTCAACCGAGGCCGAGTACAAAGCTTTGACAACCACTACAAAGGAGGTACTTTGGATCAAGAGATTATTGGTGAAACTAAAGATCATGGATTCAGAGGAGGAACCAATCATCTACAATGACAATATATCAGCCCAACACCTTGCATCTAACCCAATCTTCCATGCAAGATCTAAGCACATTGAGATATGCCATCGGTTTGTGAGAGAAATGGTGCAAGCCAAGGAGATTGCTTTGGAGCATGTTCCAAGCAATGAATGTGTAGCTGATCTACTTACTAAACCACTTCAAAAGACACCTTTTATGAAGTTCAGATCATCACTTGGAGTGATTAGTAAAGCAATGATTGAACCAAGCTAGATAGTGAGGAGGAGTGTTAAAAATTCACAATTCTAGCTTGACTAGTTTTGGTCATATGACTTGTAAATAGTTAGATGGTCATGATGTGGCTTGTCACACGTGCCAAATAGCATAGGATTCCATTCATAAGGATGTTCTCAAGTAGACCTAAGTGTTAGAACCTTTGGAATGAGTCCAAATTATGCTTAGATACGAGGGAGAAAAAATAGAAGCTATTTTTGGTAATTTTTGCATTGTTGAGGGATCTCCAAGATTCCAACCCTAACTTGGTAGGGATGAAAGATCCACCAAAATTAGCATTAGGGATAGGTTTAGGGCTACTCATACCTGCCCAAAACCGTGATGGATCATGTATATATAGGTGATGATATCTCACCAAAATTAATCAAGCGATTTCATGTTTTTTCTCTCATAATGGTGCAATTGCTCTCTATGTTCATAATTGTTTGAGTATTTGTGATTACTAATGATTATAGGATTGAATGTAGGTTTGGTGTACAGTACTAAGACTGTGTGAGGCCGTACTTTCACACGTGTGAAGCCTTCTTCAAGGATTTGGGCCATTTAGTGAGGTTCAAGCATATATTTTTGATGGATTTTGATGGTTCAACTTGTGCTAATTTTATGAGATCATAATCTATTGTTTCCCTCATCATTTCAAGTGTTCTAGGATCCTTATTTGCTGTAATTTTTACATAAAGGACAAGATCAAATGGATGCTTCTTCAAGTGGCAAAAAGAAGGATAGATCAAAGCTCAAGTGCTTCTATTGTGGCATCAAAGGACACTTTGCAAGTGAGTGCTACAAGAAGAAGAGAGATAAGGAGACAAGCAAGGTAATCTTACTCTTGATGAGGATGGTTTGGATGTTCAAGATGCAAATGATGATGCTTTTGTGATTTCTTCATGTATGCTTGCTAATGATGGAGATCTAGATCCTTGGTGGATTGATTGTGGAGCAAGTTCACACATGACCTTTCACAAAGAGTACTTCACTTCTTTGTTGGCATATGGAGATGACAAGAGGGTGATCTACACGACCAATGATGGTGAGTGTGCAATCAAAGGGATTGGCACAATCCCTATTTCTCTCTCTACAAATAGGAATGCTCATTTGGAGGATGTCTTGTTTATTCCATCTATTACCAAGAATTTGCTTAATGTGAGTCAAATGCTAAGTAAGGGCCTCAAGGTGGAGTTTGATGGAGATGCTTGTTTGATTAAAAGGAAGGATGTCTTGATTGAAAAAGATAAAAGGCAAGGGAAGTTGTTCAAACTTGATGTTTGTGTTATTGCTAACCAAGTTGGATGTGTTGCAAGGGAGCAAATTTCTATTCAAGAGGTTTGGCACAAAAGGATGGGACACCTCAACTTCAAGTCATTGGAGGTAATGGCAAGGAAGAAGATTGTGATTGGTCTTCCAAGTTCCTTAAGTAATGACAAGCATGTTTGTGAGTGTTGTGCTTTGTCTAAGTCACATAGAGTACCTTATACTAGATCTATTTCTAGATCTACAAAGCCTTTTCAACTTGTACATTCGGATATTCATGGATTTACTACAATTAGCAATAGTGGAGCTAAGATGTATGTAACATTCATTGATGATTTTAGTAGATTTTGTTGGATCTATCTACTAAAGAGCAAGGATGAAGTGTATGATGTCTTTGTCAAGTTCAAGAATGCAAGGGAGAACCAATTTTCCACAAAGATCAAGTGCTTGAGAGGTGACACGACGATTGGTCTTCTACAACATACGACGAATCAGATCGTGTCCCGATCCAACCAAAAGGCCACTATACATGAACCACAGACATAATCATTTGGTCATGCACTAGCCATCGTGGATTGTGCAAATTCCAATCGATGTCGTATCGAAACGGCTGCAGAAGATGTGGATATTCTCCCATCTTCTACAGACATTGACACACCCATCATCTCGCTTATGATGATAGACCCCATTCCTATAGCTTCGTGCCCAAGAGAACCTAGTGTCTCTACTGCCCATGTTTCGGAAGAAGGTATTCTTTCCATGGATGATGTCGAAATGACAGATGATCATGTACTCCTCTATCTAGATGCTCAATGTTATCCGTCCAAAGTCATTCCTAAGGAGATCAAGTCACTAGGACAGTTGGCTCATATCCAACTAACATCCAAAGTACCAAACACACAAGCATATAGGCCCAAATCCAACGTATATACTTGGGACGTGTATCCCGATGAAGTCTGGGATATAATCGACGCCGATATGGTAAGTGAGGCCACAACACCACCTATTCAAAAACCACAAAAACCTCGGTCACAAAAAAATAAAATTATTGATACAAAATTAAGCGAGCGTAAAAAACAGATGAGTGCCAAGCTTAAACAGCCAATCAAGCCCTTGTCAGAGGGGACAGACAACAAACAGTCCGACAAAGCTTCCACGTCTGGTAAAGAATCAACTCAAATGATTCCTAAAGTCCCAGAACATTTTGTGGACCCACCTTTCGATCTTCCATAGAAGTTCAAAGACTTTACACTGGATGACGTTGTTATCCAGTTACCGCAGCCACATCGGGAACCTACACCAAGTTCCAATTCCTTTGAAGGACCCGCTAAGACAATTCCACTAAACCTTAAAGATCCTGACGAGGACGTAGATCGCATAGTTCATGTTGGTGCACATCTGTCATCAACCCAACTGTCTGATCTAGAAACTTTATTACACAAATACAGGAATGTATTTGCATGGAATTATACCGAAATGAAAGGAATTCCCCCTGAAATAGTAGTACATCAGATTTCTCTAGAAGACAATGCTAAGCCTGTTAGGGCTAAACCTTACCGCAATAACCCAGTCTATCGTGAGAGGATCGATGAGGATATTAAGAAATTGCTGGATGCTGGTTTCATTTATGTGAAGTCCAACATACTGATTGGGTATCACCCATTGTGGTTGTACCCAAGAAAAATGGCAAGCTTCGTATTTGTGTTGACCTCAAGAACCTTAATGTGGTTATAAAGAAAGACCATTTTCCCTTGTCCTTAACGACCCAAATATTAGAGGAAATGGCAGGAGCTGAAGGTTTCAGCTTCTTGGATGGATTCAGCGGTTATTTCCTTGTTCAAATAGCCCCTGAAGATAAACATAAAATAGCTTTTGCCACAGAGAACGATGTTTACGCTTATAACGTTAGGCCTTTTGGCTTATGTAACACCCCCTCAACTTTCCAACGGGTCATGCAACTGGCCTTTCAAGATCTGTTACATCGGGTCGTGGAGATCTATCTCGACGATCTAGGTGTACATTCTTCTGCTGCTACGCACCTAGACGCCTTGGAGAAAATCTTCATTCGCTATCGTAGGTTCGGCATCTCACTAAACCCTGATAAATGCCAAATATGGGTCACCCATGGGGTTATACTCGGGCATATAATATCAAAGGACGGTATTTCTACCGATCTGTCAAAAATCAAGGTTATCGTGGACATGCCCCTACCCGCAACAGTGGAGGAAGTATATGTCTTTCTCGATCATACCAACTATTATCGCATCTTTATAATCGACTATGCCAGCAAGGCACGTCTCGTTTATTTAGTTGTGGTAGATCCGCGCTGGACCGAAGAATGAATTAAGGCCTTTGAGGAGTTGAAAACAGCCCTCACGATGGCTCCGCTCGCCAGATTACACGAAAGAATTCCATGTGCATATTGATACAAGTAAATATGCCATTGGAGGTCTCCTTGCACAACCAGATGAGTATGACAGATATTTTACTATACATTTCTTAAGCAGGCAACTGGTGTCTGCTGAAGTAAACTATACAACTACTGAGAGAGAAGCATTGGCAATGGTCTATGCGGTACAACAACTATGACATTATTTATTGGGCCAGACCTTTGCTTTCTACACAGACCATCAAGCACTCCTATATATCATTAATAAGTCCTGTAAGACGGGACGAATAGCTCGATGACTACTGATTTTGGAGGAATTTAATTCTCGTGTAGTTGTTCGGAAAGGGACCCAACATTTCATGGCGGATTACCTTTCCAGACTACCAAGTGCTGAAAAAGCAACTGCACTAGTCAGCGATGATCTTCCTGATGCGTGCCTTTTTCAGATCGATGCTACACCCTTATGGGCTGAGGAGATCACTCAGTTCCTCACAACAGGCTGACTAAAAGAAGGCCTGACTACAACGGAAAAAAGATAATTTTTAATAAAAGCAGTGCCCTTTCAGCTAATTGCAGGACAACTTTACAAAAGGGGCGTTGACGACATTATTCGACGATGTGCTTATGAATATGAGATACAACCAATAATATCTCAGGCTCATGAGGGCATTGGAAGTGGCCACTTTTCTGCTGAAGCCATATCAAATATTATCCTTCGAGTGGGATTGTGATGGCCATCTTTGGTTAAAGACACATTTGCTGTCATTAAAGCGTGTGATGTCTGTCAACGAGCAAAGAAAAATACCAAAGCAGACTTCACACCATTGACTTCCATTATAGAAGACCAAGCCTTCCATAAGTGGGGGATTGACTTTGATGGACCCATCAGTCCAGCAGCGAAACATACCCAAGCTCGATACATCCTCATAGCCACAGATTACGCCACTAAGTGGGTAGAGGCTCGAGCAACGAAGGACGCCAACGCAAAAACAGTTGCATGTTTTCTTTACGAAAATATTATTACCCGTTTTGGCTGTCCCATAGAGCTTGTTAATAATCGTGGCACGCATTTTTTAAATGTTGTCATTGATAATCTCCTATGCCATTACCTCGTCGTTCACAGAAAAAGTACACCGTACTATCCTAGGTGTAATGGCCAGGCTGAATCAACTAACAAAACGATCTGTAAAATTTTTACCAAAATAGTTGAAACAAGTCACTCTGACTGGGAAACAAAACTTTTCTCAACTATCTGGGCTTACCGCACCACCCCGAAGAAAGCCACTGGGTGGGTTACCCCTTTTCACTTAGTATATGATCAAGAGGCGGTAATGCCCGTAGAATTCTTAGTACCTTCACTAAGAATTGTAGAAGCTTTTTCAACAGATCTCTGTGAAAAGCCTCCAATAGAACAACAAGTCAAAACCAGGCTCTTCACGTTAGCCCAGTTATGCGAGACAAGACTAATATCTTATCACGCACAACTAGTTAACAAACGACGTCAAAAAGCTTGGCATGACCGTCACCTGCGCAATAAAGATCTACACTTAGGTGACTAGGTACTTCTTTATACATCAAAGAAGCACTCTGGCAAATTGAAGTTCAGAAGTGAGGGGCCATACGTTATAAACAAAATATTTTCTAATGGTGCAGTCCAGTTACAAACACTTGACGGAACACTCCTAGACACTGTCGTAAACGGTGGTCATCTATGGCGGTACTACGAAGAGTTGTTCTTTGTTGACCCAATTTAGGATCTTTTCCCTTGAAAAAAAAAATGTTATTTTCATGTTATTTTATTCCTTTCCTTGTACATCTCGTCTTTCATGCCTATTGTTCATCTCGTTCCTTGTTTATACTTCATATCATTACTTATGTACATTCTATGCATTTTTCTTTTTTTTCTCCTTCTGTTCATACTCATGGGTCATGGATGTTCTAGATCGACAATTGATAGGCTACACCTTAGGAAATCATTCTCACACTTCGGCCACCTCACCTCTGTCTCACTGGTATCTCAGGGTAACCAACATTCCTAGAGATACACCTCTTTCATAAGAACTTCTACTCTGAGCTACAGTCCTATTTTCTACTTTCACACCGCTACATGGTAGTTCAATCCCCATTACGGGATGCTTCTCTAGTCTCTCTAATCACTTACTAATGATTATTGTAAAGGTAAAAAAAAAAATAGGCAACATGTATCAAACTGCTAACTAAAGCAATTCTAGTCAAGCATCTAGATAAATTGAACTTATCTATCCTAAAATTCCCAAGAGTGTCGATGGTCAGCCATGTTTCTACACCATAGAAGAAGACGATTGTAGAGATATTGCCAAATTTCTTAAAAAATGGCTCTATACATTGTTATTGTAAGTATTCCATATGGATTTCAAATGAAAGAATCATTTAATGATGATTCTTTTTAAATACATTGGAATTCATAGTGTACTGCAAAGTTCCGTAGAGGTCACAACCTCACCTATAAGGAGGGCTGTTGTTTTCCATTCAAGTTGGCAATCTACTTCGGTTCAGAAAGCCCTTTTAGTATTTTACAATGCTGGAATAGAGAATGTTGTATGGTAAGTTTTTAACACTAACAATTTGTTTTAATTTTAAATTTTTGAGGTATTTTATGCTGAACATATTTTTTTTAAAATTTAAAATTTAAAAAAAAAATTGGGTCTCCACGTCATTTTTTTTTATCACCATATTTATAGTTGGAGTTGCTCCTCTTTCATAGGTGAAGGAGGGAAAAAAAATAGGAGTGAGTTTATTTCTTCTTCTTGGAAAAAGAGATATCAAATATAGTCTTGACGAAGATTGTGATAGAGAAAAAACATGGATTCTATATTGTTATTTCTATTTTGTTGATTCATTTAGTGTCATAATTTCAGTGTAATTCACTTTAGAGAGAGGTTACATAGAGAGATACTGCAAACCGATAACATGTTGTTGTTGTTTTTCAAGTTTTTGGTATTGCCTGCATTCTAACTAGTATGATTAACTTCAAACATTAATTACTTAAGTATGCTTTGTAATAACTTATGTCGAAATTCCTTTGCGTGCTCTGTGAAATTGAAATCTTGGTATGCTCGTTGTAAGATATGTAGTGGGAGCACTATGAGCACTTTTGAAATTTTTGTATGCTCATAGTAAAATATGAAGCGGGAGACTTGACATTACCAATACAAGGCTAATGTATGGATGATCAATATTTTGACATATCATAGTTTTCAACAACGGAAACGTTCCATTTGCATGTTGCACTTTCTATGGAATGTACTCGATTTTTTAAGAAAAATTTAAAAGTTGTAGAAAATGTTGTTGCACTAATTAAATATTTGAGAAAAAATAATCATAAGCATATAGATTTGTGGATAGATTGATCAATTTATCCTGAAGATCCAAATACAAGTTATGTCCATATTTTAAGTCTATTAGTCATCTCCTTAGATTTGTATGTGAAGGAAATAGCGGATTCCTTGGATACTGTCAAAGATTGTGAGATTTTGGCATACATTATGCACAATTATTGTATGCTAATCAGCAATTACAGTGTGCTTATCAACAATTACAATGTGCTTGTCAACAATTACATACAATGGCACTCAAAAGAAAGAATTTGAGCACTCAAGTATAATTGTCATTATGTTAAATCCCAAATTGTTTACTTTATTTGAACTTGTTTATTCTTGATCTACTTATATGCATTTTTAACTTGATTATGACTAGACATTATTTGATATGTGTTGCAGATCATGTCTAGTAGCAAAGGACTATTTTAAAGATCAATTATGTTTTGGAAAATCTTTAAGTTATGTTCTCCCAAAAAAACTGCAAGGGCATTGATGAAAAATGATCAATTTGAAAAAATGAAAAATGAAATTGCAGAGATGGTTTTAAGTAAGGTGCAAACTTATTTGGATGCAAATGTGATACAAAGTACATGTGATCATGTTGGAGTTAGCATAAATGCTTATTCCACATTTATTAAAATTGTACAAAACGTATTTTCTCAAGTGAAGATTAAGAAAACTTATCTTCCTCATCCATATCGAGTAAGATTAGCAAGAAATTGTGTTGATGAGAAAATATTCAAAGTGGTTGGCCAACCCTTTCTTATAACTAATTTATATGAATCTGAAAGTGGTGAGATTAATTACAATGATTGCAATAATATTTTCTTTGATATCGAAATGTTTTAAAATACACTATTCAAATCTATGAAATAAAATAACCATCAAGATTATTGTGATGAAACTGGATGAATCTTAAATCATCAAAAGTAAAAAATTGGAACAATTGAGTATCACTTTGATGAACAAAGTATCAAATACTAGAGTTCAATAAAAAACTCACAGATGGTGGATAGCAACATTCCAGGTACTTTTCTATGATATGTTTCTGTTATAAATTTTTTTCTGCAATAAATGATTTGCATAAGTGATTAATTACTTGCTTTTCTACAAGTTTTGAAAGAAAATCATGGAGTTCTTTTATGGATATTTTCGCATACAGATAATGGCAAAATTATAAAAGAACATTTGGAGGGTCAAAAACTTAATGTGAAAAATCATGGAAGTTTTCCAATTCAATGGCACCTTGTAGACGATTTCAAAATGTTGAAATGTATGTATAATGTCTCTCATGGGACAATATCAAAGCATCCATGTCTTTATTGCATGAAGGATTGCTACGATATGAATGTGGGATGAACAAACAATGGTCCAACACGAGAATCAGAAGATCCAAATTTGAAAATTGTTTTGTCGATTCTTTTAAAATATGTGTACATATGCACATTGCATATTAAGGTACATTTTATTGTGTTGGAGCTTTGCAGGATACCAACATCAAAATATAACATGCCTAGATTAGAGATCTATAAGTGTTATTAATAAGTGTGAGAGAATTGGCACCTTGCCTGTGTAAGTCCAACCTGATCACATTATTATTTATTGAATAATTGCTAATAAAAGGACTTTAGGCCAATTGTGGGAATTAAATGTCACAAGGCCTAATAGTGAAGGTTAATAAAAGTGGGTTCCTACTCATTTTCAAATTCAAGCAATAAAAAAGGTAAAAATTGGCCAATAACCTTGAGGCCAAGTGCCCAAAATCCTCTATAAATAGTGGTACTTTGTAATTCATTTCTCATGTTCAATCAAATAAGGTGGAACCTCTACCATTTTGCAATTGGATGTCCTTGCTCTTCATCTTTCTCCATATCTCATGTTTTTATGATATTTCGATGTTGTTTGGATTTGTGAATTGTTGGATTTTGTTGTTTGTTTGTGTGTGTGTGTGTGTGTGTGTGTGTGTAACCAAAAACAACCCAAACGAGAGCAATAACTACATCAATAAAATGAGAACCAGAAAAACATAACAAATACCTCGTCCGAAGCCATCGAAAAAGATGAGAAACAAACTGCCAGAAAGAAAGCACCACACAGTCCCGCAGCTCCAGAAGACCAACGAAATCGCAGCAAACCACCACCACAGAAACAAAGTGAAAGAAAAGAGAAGAGCAGAAAACCAGTAGAGCAGTGACAAGTAAAAGGCGTGACAAATGAAGCCATCAAACCGCCGCTCCAAACTGAAACACCTAACACGCAATCAGAGGTGAAGCACGCCACACGGAAGAGACAATGGCGCAGGCATTCGAGCCAAAAAAAACCAGAAAAGAGAAAACCACATGATATAAAACGCGAGAGAGAGAGAGAAGCAAAAAGAAACAAGCTAAAGCCAAGGGAAAAAGCTATACCTTAAACATACATAAAAAAATTACGGTAAGGCACGTAAAACTCAAAAACACAGAAACGTTACTGGCCCATACACTCAACATAGAGTTGCCAACAAAGAGTCACTTAAAATTCTCTTAAAGTTCAGCATAAGGCTCATCATAAGCATGTAACTTAAATCAAGTCAAGTAAAGCTCACTACCACTGTCTTACTACGGGAACTTAAAGCACCTCATAGTGCTGTCTTCCGAACATCACTTCAGGTTCAACACTCTTAAATAGTTTAAAATCTACTTTCTCATAAGTGAGTATCATCTCTAGCAGCATAGGAACTATAAAGTTTTTATAAAATGTTCTAGCAGCTCCAATGCATTTTTTTTGTCATCCACAATCACCGGCTGCTCCTTTTTTTGTAGCTGTGACAAGTACAAATCAATATTAGTACAAATGTCACATTAAATAATGTATTTGTGTGTGTGTGTGTGTGTGTGTGTGTGTGTGTGTGTGTGTGTATGTGTGTGTGATTGTGTGTTATAGCCATATTCAATTAAGGACATGAAATAGTCATGATATGGTAGATCAGCCCTCCAGTGTTTGAGATTATTGGTCACGCCTAGATTTTATTCCATGTCGAGGCCTGCTGGTGACTAATGACGTTGAGAGGACCCAGACACTCTAATTGAGACATATGGAGTAGTGCATATACGTGTGACGAATATAGGCAGCAGGAGGAATGCATGAAGAGTTGTGACCTATTTATAGTTGGCATGCATGGGGATTGCATGGGTTCATGCACAGAATCCTACTCTCTATATATTGAGCTAGAGATTATCTCATCGATGACTTTGGTCTAGGTTACCAATTGAGCTCTTTTCCTCTTGCTATAACATGGCATGGCTTGGGGACTAGATCTAGGAGAGAACTCCAGGAGGGATCTAGAATTGGTTGGGTGGTTTTGCTCCATAGTCTCTCTTGTGTTTTCCTATCCTCATCTTAGGGAATTTTCCTACTGGTCTTTACATTGGTATAAGAGCCCAGTTAAGATGTAGTCTTGAATAGGATGGAGACAAGTTCTACATTGAATTGGAAGTTGAGAGCGTTTACGTCCCGGTTAGAGTGCTGTTTTTCCAAGGAAAATTGGGTTTGGATTCACTAATTCATGTGTGAAGCATGCTTTTCAAACTTGGTGGTAGATTGCTCTTCTCCTTGTTTGATTTTATTAGAGATGCTATGGATTAGTGTGAAATTCATTCTTATTTTTCTGAAGCCTTGAGAAAGTTTCCATTTGAAGTAGAATGATCTGCATGAGTGATTTACTTTCTTGTTTAAATCTGTTTTTTGGATGAATAAATTGCATGAATCCATAATGTGTTGGACAATTTAGATTCAGATTTAGTAACATGATGTTTTTTGATAGATTGATGAGAAATCAATTTAATCTAAATGAATCAACTGACTGTTGCTGGAAATCTTCAATTTATTGATTGCATGTGAGGATTTGAGGTTTTTTAGACTAATCCTCTTGTTATGTGATAACTGAAAACGTGGAATGGATATTGTAATTGCCGATTCTCTAACTGTAGCAGATAAAAAATTGGGATTGTGGATGCATGCAATCTTAGTTCTGAAAAAAAAACACCTTTCATGCATAATTTGAAGTTTGGTTGTGGGAAGTGACCCTGATTGGGACAAGAAAAGCAAGATATTATCTTTTCAAGTTCGTTTCTCTGGTTACAATGAGATGATAGAGTGAAAAGTATATTTGTTGCTAAGTTGGAATTTCTAAAGAACACCAAATGGTTGTCAAGTTCTGCAAGTGAGTCTTTTGTATAAGAGGGGAAACCCTGTGTTATGAATCCTAAGAAACAAGCCTTGAATCTTCTTTCCAAATTTGTTCTTAACCTTCTATGATCTTTGGACAACCGTTGAAGGATGTTAATCAGCTGGGACTTTTTTAGAAGTTATATCCATCATGTGGATTAACCTGCAGCAAACAGAGACATGTAGACTACTATTATAGATGATGTGGTGAACATGGAAGTTTGCATAGAAGATTCTGACTTCATTACTCTTGTATTTGAGTATTGAAAGTTTGTTGAGAAGGATAAATGCGTGTTACTCTACCAAAAGCATCAGGTTTTGTTGCAGCTTACAAATAGACATGTTTCCCAGTGAAGCTTGCAAGTAGAGATGCCTAAAGTTGTAACTGGAACGCATTTTTGAAGCCCTGATTGCAACTGAGGCAGTGTGGGCTGCTAGTCGATTTTGTGAGCATGGAAGCCGCTGATAGGATCAGGATTAGCTTGTTTATGGAGCCATGATGGTGTAGGGTAAACCCTCGTTTTCCCTATGACAGGATTAGTGACTTGTTAGAAACCTCTCTCTCCCTCTGAAGGTCGCATTTAGGGCATGTTGATCAAGGTGAGAGGCAGCTGCAGGAGCTGAGTAGAGAGCCAAACCACCATCGTGATGTAGTTGTCAAGAATAAACGGCTGCAATGTGTGTGAAGTTGATGATCTAAATGACTTCATTCCGGTAGAAAGGGCATTTCTAGACAAACAGCTTCAGAATTGCGCTGCAAATGGTTCTATAAGTTTGTGTCGAGTGCACAAACTTGTAGACACCTCTCGTCCGAGGTTTTGACTATTTTTGACTGAATTCGATCAATTTCTGGCTCGACGGGCCTAGAATCCCACAACAAAAAATCAAAAATATTTTTTTGTTAATAAACCCCACCATGCCTCACCATCTCCATCTCCAACTCATCCTTCAGTTAAGAAAAAAAAACAGTTTAAACACCCGACCAGATCAATCACCACAGCACAACGTCAAGTGCAACAAGACAAGATAACAAAATAGCTCACCACAAACCGTATATTCAACTGATACAAAGATAAAGTTGCTTAAAAGCGCTCAAAGGGCTCGTAAAAGAAAGACGGCCCGATAATTCTATAACTGAGCACACGTGGTGCCGTCGAAATAAGAAAGCACTGTATAAGTCGATCATTGCTATTTTAACTCTCTCCCTCAATGATCAAAGTCTCTCTTTATTTTAGAGTTTACGGTATTCATGGAAGGGAGACCCAACTTTATTCACTAACTTGACATTTAGGCCCCGCAACATTAAAAGTCCCACAAAAAGGCCTAAAGTCTTTTTATTGACTTTCTAATTAATCCGATAACTATGTGATCATCGGGTTGGACTTACACACGCAGGGTGCCAAATCCCTCTCACTTATTAGCTAGGGTCAGGGTTGCCTTGGGGTCCGCAAACCCTTCAACAAACATATCATTGGAAAGCACTTATCGAAGTGCTTTCTAAGGAACCAAACTTTGCTAAAATTAAACTAACCACTAAAACATTATGCCATTCTAATGTGGACTCAAAAAATTATGATAAATAAAATTCCCATACTTTTGACTTGCCATAACGTTTTAACCGTAGCTCGGAAGTATGCATGTAACAAATCATTGGAAAGCGCTCATCAAGTGCTTTCTAAGCACCAAACTTCGCTGAAATTGGGCTTACCACTAAAATGTTATGTCATTTTTAATGTGGACTTAAAACAATTATGAGTAATAAAATCTCCAAAAAGTGAAATGTACTACGAAAAAGGTACAATGAAAAGTGGGTTTTTTTTTGTACCACCAAACCATGCCTTTAGCCTCAAGTCAGCTTGGATCAACTTACGTGGTTATTCTTAGGCATATTATTATGTTCTTTTAGTAAGAGCTATAAGGTTTTTAGGCCATAGGTCGAGCTATTCCAACTTATTCAAAAGGGCTCATCCAAAAGTGCAGATATCTTAGATGCTTTGAGGCATTAAAGCCATATATTGTTTGGAAACTGAAGGAGCGGTACACCTATTGCTGTGTGTACCATATGCAAATGATATATTTTAAGGAGGCATTTAATCATATGAGACAAAACACATTTGGTCATCATGGAAAGGATCATGTCTACACATGTTCCATCTATTGCAAAATTCAGGAATCGCATATTTGTAAGACAAACCAATCTATTTGTCCCAGCATCAACAAGATGTGGGAATTGCTTTTATGTGCAAAGCCTCCTAATTCAGAATACCATGCAAAAAAATGCTTGTTCAGGGACTGCAGTAAATGCGGCATTTGCACGTTGCCATTATGTCCCTATGAGACATCAATGGACAACAAGGAGTTGTCTATGAAGATCTTTATAGATGTTGCATCAGGGTTTGTTGATGAAGGCGGTTCTATCAAGAAGAGAAAGGATTTGGTAGTGCAAAGAATTCGGAGCACTGCTTTTGTTGACCTAGTTTCAACACATCTGAAAAATTTCATCAAGCATAAATTTGTGTTTCAGTGGCAATCACAACAATTTAAAGATTGCTTGTTGAAATTTCCTTCAAATGTTGTTGTTTCAATCATTGACTTTGTGGAGAATTATTCGTTTAAGATGTAGAACGAGAAACAGTCCATGTACTGGTGGTCTAATTAAGTCACGACACTTGTGCACATAACGTATGTCAGAAACTCTATAGATGCAGCTGAAAAGACTCTTCATTTTTATATATCAGACGATAAGCTACATGACACCCTATTCGTACAACACTGTCTACTGCATGACAATTGGTTGAAAGAGAAAGGGTATAATGTGGGCTGTCATTAGGTCAGATGGTGTGGCATCCCAATTCAAAGCTAGTTCTCACTATATATTATTATTACTCTGTAGTTTTCAGGTTTGTTACTTCAGATAGTACCAAAATTGGTACTGAACAATAAGACTTTAACTACATAGTCCATCTTGTAGTACCAAAATACACTGTTCTGGAGTATCAATTTTGGTACTATTTCTCTAATAGATATAGTACCAAACTAGGACTATACGGGACACCCGAATATAATACCAAATTGGTACTAGATAGGTTACCAAGTTCGATACTATGAGTGTTGTTTGCAAGCACTGTTTATTGCAACCTACGTAAAAGTAAACAATCTAATAATTTGTTCGCTTTTTGGCCAGATATTATTACTTGACAGGTTTGCAAATGATGCATAATCTTTCTGCCTCAGGCCATAGAAAAGATGAGCACAATGGAATGGGCGCGGTCATCAAGAGAACTCTCACTCATGAGGAATTGAAACCAGGTGCCTGGCCCTTGAAATGTGCAGCAAAAATGGTCACATATCTGAAAGAAACATTTAGGCCAAAAGGAGAAAGTCACAGCTGCAGTACAAGAATGGTTTTTTGATTGGTTAGCAAGGATGAGGTGATAATGACGATGCTTATGGATCCATGCCAATGCATAATAATACCAACTTGCCCATGTATGAGGAGAACCCTGATAATTTGTGTGACTTGTTGTCCACTGGGGACAATTTTGCAGCCAAAGTAGTAGAAAGAGGAGAGGATTTCTACCTTCTTAAATGCACCAAGATGATGTACTAGGCAATGACAGCACCGAAGGATGCATGGCACAACAGAATTTTCAGTGGAGGGAGAGTAGTTGAAGGCCTATACTATGGCCAAATCAAAGGCATGATCAATACATACAACCTTCTAGACCAGACACAACCGATAATGATCTATTAACACCTGGTGAGAGCAATCCGGTTTTCCATGGAGCCTATCTCTGGATATGATAACATGTTCCGATTATCAATCGATGTGTATGAGAACATATACAACAGCATGCCGCCGTACAAAGATGGCAGCGATCAAGATGACTTGCTTAACGCCTAAGATCAGAATGCAAGTAACCTTTGTGCCTTATATTGATTCATTTGGTACTTTCATAGTACTCGTTTTGAAACCAATGAGTACTAATTTGGTACTTTGGATCACTTATTTATTAGTATTATGATTTTTTTTTTTATAAATTCAGGCTACGTTTTTTGGTACTATCGGAGTCTCAATTATAGTGCCTTTGATATTGACTGAAATTGCCTTTTCCATTTGAAAAACAGGTATAGCTTGTTTAAAACTCCAAAGTACCTATTCATAAATTATAGATTTTCTGTTCGGTACTTGAGACTACTAAATTTGGTACTATTGAAGTACCAATTTTGGTACATTTGTAACTGTCTAAATTGCATTTAGGTCTCAAAAGCAGGTACTTCCTGTGGATCTTTAACATTGTATCTGTCTTTAACACCTTTAGTACCCCTTCACTCTTAAGTAAAAACTAAAAACCATCCAAGGAGCACAAACTATAACTTTAATAAACTCTACCCATACCATCATTCATAGATCATGTTGGAATGTGCATGTGAACACATACTAGTAATGTTGCAAGGATCACAAACCTTGACATCAACTTCTCCTACCCTATCAGTGACTCAAAAATAATGTTGGAATCTGGTTGTGAACATTTACAAGCACCAACATAGGATTTACAGGTTGAAGAATGCATTGGCCTTTCAACCTTCATCCCAATAAATCAAGAAGCTACAAATGAAACCAAAAGCTGCTCAAAAATGAAATAACCATTCAAATCTATGCAGTATATCGCATATTGATTTTTGGAATATGTAACATATACAAAAAATTAGTTGCAGCCCAAGCTGGGATGTTCAAATCTAATCTGTAGGGGAGCCCAAGCGGTATGAGTACCCTTCGACCTCAACAAAGTAGTTCAAAACTAAGGGTGACATATGGTGGTGCTGCTATGCTGTGAAGTAGTCTATATCATCCTTGAGCTTTGAAAGTTCTTCCAGCACTTCATTTATCGTTGAATCCATGTCTGGGTCCTTGTTCAATTATTGGTCTTCATGTAAGAAATTGCCCATAGGGGAGCTCTTGGCATAGGGCTATTTGTATCTGATTATGCGAGGTCAGAGAAGAAAAATGACAGATTTCATATTTTAGCTCCGTAGTGTCAGATTTCATATTTCAGCCCAATTTTGATAAGTCTTCTTTATCGAGATTTAGACTAAGACAACAACCAATAGTACAACTTCAGTAGAACAAATAAGTACCTCGAACACAAAAAATCTAGAACCAAGAACAAAAAGTCCTAGACTACCATGAACAAAAAAGCTCCAACAACCCACAAAACTTTAGTACTCCAGGAGAACCAAAACTACCAAGAACCCACCAAGGATGAAAGTGATAGAAAGAAAGCATGAAGAGTGTTAGTCAAAGTACCCGAGCCATATGGTTGTATCCAATTCCAAAATGTCACCGCAATGCTCCCTCCCATTAGCACGGCCTTGTGGATGTTTTGTCCTACAAAGAACCGTTTATGATTTGGTTTTGTCTCAGTTTGTAATTTTTGTGTGGAGGTTTGTTTCTGGAGGCTTTGTTGCTCATGTTTTAGTGTGTTTGCTAACTATGCTCTTTTTTTGTAGGTCATCCGGTGTGGCGGGTTTCTAGATGGTTGGGTTTGTTCCTGCTACCCATTCTACAAGTTATCATATCACACATTATCCACTTGGTCATTGAAAAGGACCCAGATTCGGAGGAGCATCACCATTTTGTAAGCAATCGCTCTTTTATAATCATTTTGAAGTTCAGTTTACATCCTTGTGATAATTAGTCTTGAAATAATGCTTGTTGTGCATCTGACAACGAGAACACAAGTCACATATAAAGTGGCTAGTCAAGGAAGTCGGCATCTACATGGATCATGAGATTGATCCAGAAGAGTTTTTCAAGGGATGGAATTGATGCAACTCTGTGAATTGATGTTGGCAAAAATTTGGCCCTATTTCCAACTTATAGAACCGATTATTTCATTAGTCTTCTACTGGTCGACTTCACAGTCAAGTCAAATTGTGAATTCCATCTGGAATCCAGTTTCCACTATCTTTATGCTTAAGGAATAGACAACTGTTATAAAACTATCTTCGTAATTCATAAACGTATTTTGGATGAGAAGACGTTGATTTTTGTCTTCATGTTCATTCACTGAATCTGTGAACATGTTTCTTCTTTTGTCTTTTATCTCTTTTCTTTTCTTGAATTACTTACTTCTGTTATTACGGTTCTTTGTGATTCCTCTTCTTATTAGAACTGTTACAAGGCAGAAGCGTTACTCAGGTTTCATTATGTATTCCTAGCCTGTCAGTGGGTAACTCAAATCCGATACTCAGCTACATGCAAGAAACCAGCCATGTAACCATCTACAGCTCAAGAAGATCAACATTCAGCACAGAGAGCGATCCTACTACTAACTACTAAATCAGAAAACAATCAAGAACTAGATTAGCTACTGAAAACAAGATTCAAGAAACAAGATTCCTAGCAACATTTTAACAATCTAAGAATCAAGAAACACTCATCACTTGATGCTTAGATTACTCAAGAACAATCAAGAACTGGTTGTAAGGGAGTATGCAAGATCTATGCCACAAACCAGCCTGTCTACTTGAATGCTGATTACTACAAGATTCCACAAGCAAGAACTGAATGCTAATCCAGAACTAAACAAGAAACAAGAAACAAGAACCTAGTTAATGCAAAGGAATCAAACATGCTCATAGAAATATCACTCAAGATCATTGCCATGAACAAGGAGCTAAGCTACCATCAAGAACTCGTGGAGGATCCTCTTTATTTGCTCAAGAGAACTTGACAATACAATCAAAAGCTCCCTCACAAGAGAGAGAGGCCCTTCAATAAGCAAGAAGACTACCCATGTGACAATTCCACTAAATTAGAATTACATGTGGAATTTGCCCTTCCACTAAAGGTCACCATTAGAAGGTGGCTCACTCTAACTAATTTAAGGGGGGTCTACCTTTATTTACAATGACTAGGAAACATTACTAGCTCCTACATGGTCATTCCTTCTTTGGGATACACCATGTAGGCTCACATAGTTGCTCACTGTCTTCCTAGCTAGTATTTCCTCGGCTCTCATGCTCGACTCTCAACTTCTTCTGCTCTTCCTTCTGAGACCTCCTCGGTCATGGGTGAGAAATAACTTGTGTCTTCAGCTTGGCTCAGCACTAGAGAATCGGCTAACATTATCCACCCCTAATCTGTTGCAGGACCCACTGCAACACCGGTGATGTCTTCCGCTTGGCACTTGGAAAAGTGTGGATTTTTTATCACTTCCGTAAAACCAGGTGCTTATTATCCGCAAAATTTATTTGTCAAAATTGGAAGTCTCTCAACTGGCCTCTACATACCAGCCCTCTTGAGCACTTCTTGTGAATCATGTTCGCTTCGTCGTCGCACCGTCTGCGTTCGCTCGCTCATTTTCTGGCCCAGGGCTTCAAGAACTTGGAAGCGGAGCTTACTTCCGAAATTAAGGGCCCCCAGATATTCTCTTATCTTTTCGATAAAGGCCATCTCCTGCAAGTCTTCCACCATGGTCACATAGCGTGATGACATGAAGGCCGCTCTGTAGTATAGTCTGGCCATCATCTCATGGTCTTCTTCCGACTGGAGGGCCGTATTTGGGTTGATCCTAATGGGATCCAAGCCTCGATCCCAAAAACACTCTTGCTGCATTAGGAAGGCCATGAATCTGCAATATTCGGCACTTTCCTGCACGCAGAGATCGGCACTTGACTTGTATTTATGCCTGAAGTCTAGTAATTGTAGCCTCAGATCATGAGGTTCTCTCTGTAATTTCTGGAATGACTGGCCAGTTTACTAACTCCACTCAAGGCTTTTCCATTGGCCATAGATTTCTGCATTTGAGTGACATGTAGAAGGGATCCACTCGCTTCCATGCCAGTGCCTTCAAATGCTCCTGAAGTCGCCTGCTATCCTTTAGGACTTTACTCCGCCATTCTGGCTGCGATTGTAACGCGACAATGATCTCGGCCCTGGTGGAATATTAGCTTTGATCAATGTCTTCTTTGCCTCCCCTCATGTTGGGAGGTTATTTCTTCTCAAACTTCTCTGACTCTCTCATGTCAACCAGTTTGCTTCTGAGCCTGGTAGGAGAAGTTGTTCTACGCGGTTGGGATGTCCTTGCTAGATAATTGTCTAGGGCCTTGGTGCCCATATCTTTTTCTTTTGGTTGCTCGCTTGTCGACGGCTCATCTACACCCGTGTCTAGTCTGGGCGAGAACCTTCTCGTTTCTGGTTGGTCTGCCAAGAAGTCATCGTCACCCCCCATGTCCGTGTTAGTTTCTGGAGGGTCGGGGAAGGAATGATCTAGGGAGAGGGGTGCAGGAGTGAAAGGTTTAGGAGGAGGCGGAAACAATAAGTTATGCGCGGCACCATTGGAGTGGAGTTGTTGGAGGAACTCGTCCCATCGGGCTTTGTAAGTGTCAGTTGGACCTTTTGATGGGCCCATTATTTGGCTAAGAGGTGATGGAGAAAGGGGAGATGGAAGAATTGGGTAAGTTGGAATGAATGTTTCAGAAAAATTAAATACGGAGTAGGAGGAAGGGCTAAAGGTGGGAGGGGGTCAGGGAAAGCTCATGGAAGCAGCACCAGATCTCTGGCCACCCGATCCTTAGCTACCGTTTGATGGGTGGGTTTGCCCGCCTTGATTTCCTACACCATCATTCCCATCATCATCCCGCAACTTTATTGGTTGAGCACCTCTTGAGCCTTGCACGTCGTGTCCCATAGTTGGTTCACCTTGTCCAAGACTTGTTGTAGGGCCTTCGTAGTGTCTTCCAGCTGCTTCTGGGACTCCAAGATGAGCTTCTCTTGTTTGGTCACAATGTTTTCGAAGTTTCGCTTTTCGACTTCCCTTTCCTGGATTAGCCTTACATATTTTTCCATCCGGATGGCTGAGGCCTGTGGGGCCTAGAATTGAATATCCTCGGGCTTGACTAGAGGAGCATCGACTGTACTTGGTCGATTTGGACCATCTGGTGCTGCAGTTGTTGCTGGACCTCTTCCAAAGTGGATTTCTGCCCGGCCATCACAGATCTGCTTTCTACTGCCTCTTTTTCTTTTTCTTTGGCTAGCCTTTGATAATGCACAATCTCTTGGTCTTGATGCTGGACTCTGTTCTTGATCATTTGGTGCTGGCTCACCAACCAATGCATGTGGTAGCT
Organism: Diphasiastrum complanatum; assembly: GCA_029204225.1. Classification (NCBI taxonomy): domain Eukaryota; kingdom Viridiplantae; phylum Streptophyta; class Lycopodiopsida; order Lycopodiales; family Lycopodiaceae; genus Diphasiastrum; species Diphasiastrum complanatum. Next base: position 43,917,907 of record CM055098.1, on the reverse strand, counting down.
TGTTTTGGATAGGCCTATCATCGAGTGCTTGGCTGTTTCAATGAGCTTTTCAAGGTTAGTGAGAATTGGATATTGATCTGGAGTGTGGGATGGTGAGGCTAAACCGAAAAATAAACGTGGTGTTAGAGCTGAAGATGGAGGTGGAGGTGGAGGTGGAGGGAGTAGAGGGATTTGACTTCTTCTTGGTTGCTTCTCTTTTTTTGGCTCGTCGTCACTGATTTCCATCAGGTCCACAACATCAAAGTATTGCGAGGTGTCCAGTGTGTGGACTTGATGAGCCTGTGGTTGCTGAGCCGCTTCTGTGTCCTGGAGACTGGATATCCCCACTCCTTCTCCCCCCCAAAACTTGTGCCAGTGGTGATGTTGGTGGCGTTGGCGTAGTAATCAGTGTGGGTGGGGTGGTGGCTTCATCTGGCTGACTTGTGACTTGAGGTACTGTCGTGTCAGGTGCCAGTGTTGAGGTAGTTGCTCCATCACCCCGTCGATGACATGTGAGGGTGACGAGTGTTGTTGTGATGCTGTTGACGAGCTGCCACCATCTGACGTGGAACCATGTGAAACTGATCCCACCGGTGATGTGCTCCCAGCTGGAAGTTTCTCTTGCCTTCGTTGTTGTCATGTGCCCGACAACTGAGCCCTTGAGGTATCTGCCTGTTGAGCTCCAAAAGTTGTAGCTTTTTGTGGATCCTGTGGTGGGCTTCTTGGCTTCTGCACCAGAGGGAGGATACTGGTGTTGACTCATTTAGCTTGGGACCCCGATGGTGAAGTGGTCCTAGCATGCTTGGACTTCTTATGTTCAATGGGAATTTCCCATGCCTTGTCCGCAAGCTACAGTTGTTGTTGAAGCTTTGGCCCATTTTGTACTTGATGCAGAGTGATATCTGTCATCAGATATCCCAATATTGTGATGGGATGCTTGTTCTTAATGCAATCATGAAGACAATTTGAAGCAAACTGTGCCCAATCATAGAGGTTCTAGGCATGCAGTCGTGAATCTGCCATCATGTGAAACAGGAACGTGGGTACCCTCAGCACTTTCATTCGAGGCTTTTGTGTGCATCTAGTGAGATATGCACATGCTGCTTGAAGTTGCTTGTCGTTGATTGCTTCCAGCCTGTACCCATCCTTATTCTTCCACTTGGTCACAGAGGGATCAATATACTTGAAATATGTCGTTTGCTCTATCTTTTGGAGTGTCTTTGTGACTGTGTTTGGTCCTCGTGGGAACCCATAAGGTTGCAAGTCAGCTGCCGCAAAAGATACGTTATAGACATAATTCCTAATTAGGGAAACTATGATGTGACATGATCTTGCCGTGGTATGATAATTGGCATATGCCATGTGTACCAGATACGGTTGGACGACATGGTTAGAAAATGGAAGAAGGAAGGTTCTGGAAAAATTGGTTCGGTGGAGATGTGAGACAATGGAAAGGGTGTTGGTTGAGATGTGAAGGGTTGGGCTCTGGTTGAGATGTGAAGTGGAGGACTTCGGTTGAGTTTGAAAGGAGGGGGCTCCGATTGAGATGGAAAGTGGAGGACTTCAGTTGAGTTTGGAAGGAGGGGGCTCCGGTTGAGATGGGAAGTGGAGGACTTCGGTTGAGTTTGGAAGGAGGGGGCTCCGGTTGAGATGGGAAGTGGAGGACTTCGGTTGAGTTTGGAAGGAGGGGGTTCCGATTGAGATGGGAAGTGGCGGTGCGAAATGGTTCGGAAAGTGTTTGGGCAGTGATGTATGAAAGTGAGATATGTGGAAGATGGCTATGTTGGATAGAGCGGTGTGGGTGGTAAATGAAAGAGGATGATGTAAAGGAGGGTGAACAAAGTGAGGTCGAGTTAAGAAAGATAGGGAGTGGAATAGGAACAAGTGGAGGTGTTTGACAATGGTTGTAGTGTTATGGATGTGGATTTGTGAGGAATGAAGCCGGTTGAAGATATATGGTCTGTGATAGTGATTTTAGGATGTTCAATAGTGTGACGGGAGCGTGATGAGTGCTCACGTGACACTACCCCTCAGCATGCGAAACTTGAAATATGAGGTATTTTGTCGGGATGTTGGTGTGGAAAGTTTCAGTGATGGCGCTCACAAGGGAGAAGTAACGATGTAGAGATGGTGTGAAGATGATGACTGAAGGATTGAACAGTTGAGCGCCAAGATTGGTCACGATAGCATGAAGATCGCCGCAGATTGTAGCCAGAAAATGCTTGAGCTTCGCACTTCGCTGAGGTGCGAATGGCTTTGGGATGAGAGCATTTATTGCTGTCGTTGTCTGGTTGCAAGGGAGATGGGACGTGCCTGTCCATGAAATTAGAATGTAGGTCCTTCGGTCGAGATTTGACAAAACTGTTCCAGTCGAGATCTAAAGGACTGCACCGATCGAGATATGAAGGAAAGCTCCTGTCAAGATCTGAAGGACTGCACTGGTCGAGATCTGAAGGACTGCTCCGGTCGAAATCTGAAGAAAGGCTCCGGTCGAGATCTGAAGGAAGGCTCCGATCGAGATATGAAGAACTGCTTCGGTCGAGATCTGACAGAATTGCTTTGGTCGAGATTTGATAGAACTGCTTCGGTCGAGATTTGACAGAACTGCTTCGGTCGAGATCTGAAGGACTGCTCCGGTCAAGATCTGAAGGAAGGCTCTGGTTGAGATATGACAGAACTGCTTCGGTCGAGATTTGACAGGAGTACTTCGGTTGAGATTTTGAGAAAATATCATGATGCATAAATGGATCTGTTTTTCTAGACCAAAAATGGATCTTAGAAGATCCACAAGAGTGATTATGTACTTGCTGAATCAATGCATCAAAAAACTAGACAACAAATCTTGATCTAGATAGGCAATTTGACACACAACAAGCATTGATAATCAATAAACAAGATCATAGACTCAAATTCGAGCCCACGTGTGTGAAGAGCAGCCTGCTATACAGATTTAGAATAGTGTTTTAAGTATTTGAAGTCTTGGCTTCATTTGGATCAAAGAAAATCAATGTACATGGAGAACAAACTTGAGATTGCCAATGAGCTCCAAAAAATATCTATCTTCTCACTATGAGAGCTTGGAATACATAGCAAAACTCACTTCCTTTCCTAAGTTAGGTGAATTTCCAACATGTAATAAGGAAGTTAACTCATCACTTTTTCCCTAAAATAAAACCCTAGTCTATTTCCTAGAATCATGCTTGGTAGGTGCATGGTTGGTCAAAATCTCATTACAAATCAAGTTCTAGATCCTATAAAATAGGGATTTCTACTAAATAAAGACAACCACTCCTCTTGACTCGAGCTAACCTACATTAGGTGTAGATTGCCATGTGGCACTTTGGCCATACAATTGTAGAAACAAAATTATAGACAAAATGTACAATATTCTACATGTCTAGATTTGTCAATGTTGGCAATTTTTCACACTCCTCCTCAAATCTAGCCTTGGAACCATGGATGCTTCTATCAATCACTCCAATTGAAGATTTAAGCTTGACAAATGAATCTCTAGGTAAAGATTTAGTAGACAAATCAGCCAAGTAACTTGATGATGGCACATGTTGGAGCTTGATCTCTTTGGCTTGCACTTTCTCCCTCAAGAAATGATGAGCAACCTCAATGTGCTTGCTCCTTGTATGGAATGTAGGATTAGTAGCAAGTGATTAGAATGATTGGTTGTCACAATAGATAGTTGGGATCTCCTCCACGACATGAAGCTCCACCAATTCAAGGCCTTGTACTCAGATTCTGTGGAAGATAAGGAGATGGTATCTTGCTTTTTGGAAAGCCATGATACTACTCACATAGAATAGTGGCAAAGGCAGTTGTTGATCTCCTATCCACTTTCTCACCTGCAAAATTCGAGTCACTATAGGCTCTTCAGCCAAGATTAGTCCCTCTACACATAATGCCAAAATTCCTAGTAGATGAAATGTATCTAAGAACTCTTTTGGCCATCTTCCAATGTGAAACTAGAGGACTTTACATGAATTGGCTTAACTTTTCAGCACTATAACCAAGATCAGGTCTAGTTATAGCTAATTAAATCAAGGAGCCTATAAGCCTTCTATATAAAGTGATGTCCTCAAAGGATGCTTTGTCACCATCAATAGATGCTATAACATGTTGCTCCATTGGTGTCTCAATGCCTTTACAATTCTTCATTCCAAATCTATCTAGGATGGATGTAGCATACTTAGATTGACAAATGAAGCTAAAATCACATCCTCTTGTAACTTCTATTCCTAGAATGAAGCTTAATAGGCCAAGATCTACCATATTAAACTCTTTTGCCAAAGCAATTTTTACATCTCTAATTCCATCTAGATGATTACCACTCAAAATAATTTCATCTACATACAATACAAGAATAATGATCTTACCATCATGAAATCTTATATACAATGATGGATCATAAGCACTCATCACAAAATTGATGGAAATGAGAAAAAAGTTTAGCCCATAGGACCATGCTCTAGGTGCTTGCTTGAGCCCATAAAGGCTCTTCTTCAAGAAAGCACCTTTCCTTCATGCTTTGCCTTGATGAAGCCCTCGGGTTGCCTCATGTAGATCTCCTCCTCCAAATAACCATTGAGGAAAGCATTTGTGAAATCAAGCCCAATTGAAGGTTGTATCAAACTAATGATCAACCTAATAGTAACAAGCTTAGCTACAGGAGCAAAAGTCTCATCATAATCAATGCCTTTGGTTTGTAAAAACCCTTTTGCTACAACCCTTGCTTTATGCTTACTTATTGATCCATCTTGATTATACTTCAATATATACACCCAGTTGCTGGTTTCTTCCCTTGAGGAAGATTCACAAGATCCCAAGTATGATTCTCAATGAGAGCATCATACTCTACTTGCATAGCATCCATCCAACTCTTAGATTTACAAGCATCTTCATAGCATGTTGGCTCATCTAACATTGACATAAGAAATTTGTAAGATGTGAAAGATGATGAGCCTTCCCTGTGATCACCTTTGCCATCATAGGTGAGCCTCAATGGCTTGGCCCTTGCCCTTGTGAATCTTCTTAAAGTTCTTGGAGTTCTTGCATCTTGAGGTGGATCCTCAAGTTCTTCATCTTGGAAGCTCCTTCTCCATCCTAGCATGATCCTTGGCATCAAGATGATTAGTAGTATTATCATCCAAATCACAAGCATGTCTTTCATAAAAAATAACATCCCTACTCACTGTCACCTTTCTAGTGATTGGATTGAAGACTCTATAACCTTTGTTATTCTCACCATATTTCACAAAGATTCCTTTGATGGAGGTTACATCATCCTTCTTCCTTGTATCCAAGGATTGGTGTACATAGCAAATGGATCCAAAAACTTTGAGATCCTTGAGATTGGGCTTCTCTCCAAATAGAGCTTCAAATGGTGTGATTCCTCCAATGGCTTGGTTGGGCAATCTATTGCACAAATAATTAGCACTAGTCATTGACTCACCCCAAAATGGTTTGAATAAAGAAGCTTCTAGCCTTAAGGCCTTAGCACACTCACAAAGAGATCTGTTTCTCCTCTCACTCACTGCATTTTGTTGAGGGGTGTATGGACATGACAACTCTCTCTTTATGCCATTAGAATTACAAAATTCAATCAACTTATTGGAGATATATTCACCTCCATGATCACTTTTTAATACCTTGATCTTGGTACTAAGTTGATTTTCTACCAAAGTTTTGAACTTTACAAAAGAATCATACATTATAGATTTGCTAGACAAGAGGTACATCCAACAATATCTAGAATAGTCATCAATGAAGATTACATAGTACTTGGCACCACCATTAGAATCATGTGAAAAACTACAAACATCCAAATGGATGATTTCAAGAGGAGTGCTAGATCTTGTTGTGGATCTTGAAAAAGGTAGTTTATGAGCCTTTGAGAGGCTACATGCTTCACACATCCTTCCACACTCTGACAAATGCTTGGGGAGGCCAAGTGCAAGCTCCTTTGTGCACATTGTTTCCATGGCTTTGAAGTTGGGGTGGCCCAACCTTTTGTGCCATAGCTCCACCTTTGCCAAATTCACACTCTCCACTGAAATATTAGCATCAAGCCTAAACAATCTACCTTGCTTAAAGCCTTTAGCTATACATTCATCATTTCTAAAAATGGAACAAAATCCATGCTTAAACTGTACATCAAGGCCATTATCCATTAATTGGCCTACACTAAGCAGAGTTTTGGTTAACTTAGGAACATAAAGGACATTTTCAAGATTCATCCCTTTGGATGATCCAACATACAATGGAATGGTTCCAATACCACTTATCTTACACTCTTGACTCCTAGCTATATAGATAGATCTATGTACATAATTGTAAGAGAGTAAAGTGGATAAATAGTCCTTTTGAAATGTCATGTGGGAGCTAGCCCCACTATCTATCCACCAAGAATCATTGGTGTTGCTCTTGGATGATGGAGGTTTGTTGGAAACCATCAAGGATGATTCTTTTTCATCCTCCTCCTCCTCCTCTTGATATGCAATGTTGCTTCTGGGAGCCAACTTTTTTGCATTGTGTTTTCTTCAGCTTAGTGTATTCATAAGGTTGTAGCCTTAAATATACATAATCCCCTTCAACAAAATCACAAAAAGTCCGTTTTTGGTCAGCATATTGCTTCATTCATATCTGAGCTGCTTTAATGTGCTCTCGATTGGCTCTCAAAATATCATTCATGTGCTGAACCTGGTCCACAACTGCCGGAACTACAACCTCTGACAAATTTGCACTAATGGGTTGTAATGGTTCATGGCCATATAATGCAAAGAAAGGCGTCGTACCGATTGACACATGTGGAGTGCTATTATAACAAAATTCGGTGAGTACAACCAATCGACACACTTTGTCTGATGATCCAAAACAAAATGTCGCAAATAACACTCCAACCATTGGTTAACCCTTTCTATTTGCCCATTAGTTTCTGGATGAAATGATGTACTTAAGCACAATTTAGTGCCCAACTTGTCCATTAAGACCTTCCAGAAAGTGGAAATAAATCGACTATCTCTGTCACTCACTATCTCCTTTGGTATTCCGTGTAACTTGAAGACATTATTCAAGCTACTTGGACTGCACTATCAGTAGTTTTATAAGGTAAGAAATGTGCATATTTTGTAAGCCGATCCACCACCACATAGATACCATCATATCCCCCAGTTGTTGTTGGCAAGGAAGGTATAAAATCCATGCTAATACTTGTCCAATGTTGTGTGGTAATGGATAGCGGATGCAATAAGCCTGGTTGCATAACATGTTCCACCTTATTTACTTGACAAGGAATACATTCCTGCATGTACATATATATAGCTTTCTTCATACCAGCCCATTTGAATAGCTTGCAAATGGTTTGATATGTCTTCAAAATTCCACTATGCCCAACACTTGGAGATGAGTGTAGCAACTTAGATTTAGGAGCAAGCACAACTCTAGAATGGTCATACAACAATATTTGTCCTTGTTTGCTATAACGGGGATGAACAACTGAGTTGGAAACTTGAGTTTCCTCCCAAATCTCTTTCAGAGTCTAGATCCTCCATATATTTTGCTTGAATGTCTTTTATCCAATCTGCACTCAATGCAGTTATTGCAGAGATTGTGCCGAATCTCAAATTTGACCACAACATTCTGTGCTCTTTTGTTAGAGGACGATCCAAAATTTTGTTTTGATGTTCCACCAAGTATGCCACATATTCCTCTATAGATTCCGAAGATGCGTTCATTTGCAAAGACCATATTCTCGATAATGCATTTGCAACCACATTGTCCTTTCCTTTTAGATATTCAATGTTAAAATTATAAGATTGAACCTGTGATAACCATATCTTTTGCTTGTCATTCAACTGCTTTTGGCTCAAGAAATATTTCAGACTATGATGGTCACTTTTAATCAAGAATTTAGAACCATATAAATAGTGTCGCCATTTCTTAAGAGCATGCACAATTGCCAGCATCTCCTTATCATGAGTAGGATATGACGCTTCCTTATCAGTGAGTTTCCTACTTTCATAAGCAATGACTCCATTTGATTGGCTCAAAATAGCTCCCAATTCTATGCCATTGGCGTCCACTATAACCATGAAAGGTAAGCTAAAATTGGGTTGCACTAGTAACGGAGCTATTACCAACGATTTCTTAAGAGATTCGAAAGCCATCTGAGTTTTCTCATTCCATTCAAACTTGTCCTTTCTCAGAAGATGGGTAAGTGGTGCTGCCACTTTTGAGAAGTCCTGAATGAATCTTTTATGAAAAGATGCTAAACCTAGGAATCCTCTCAATTCTCTGATGTTGTTGGGTGAATTCCAATTCTTGATTGCCTCAATCTTCTTTTGGTCCAACTTGATTCCCTCCTTGGACACAATATGTCCCAAGTATTCCACCTCATCTCGATCAAATTCACATTTGGTTATCTTTGCAAACAACTTGTATTCTTGAAGGATACTTAAAACTATATCCGAATGTTTCGCATGCTCTTCCATGTCCTGCTATATATCAGGATGTCGTCAAAGAATACCAACACAAACAAATAAAGGTAAGGTTCAAAAATTCGATTCATAAGAGCTTGAAAAGTGGCAGGAGCATTAGTTAATCCGAATGACATAACTTTGAATTCATAATGTCCCTTGTCAGTTCAAAAAGCTGTTTTATGCTGATCCTCTTCTTTGACCTTAATTTGATGGTATCCTGAACGTAAATCTATCTTTGAAAAATTGCTAGCTCCTTTAATGCATCCAACGAATCATCCACTCTAGGGATTGGATATCTGTTTTTGATGGTCACTTTGTTAAGAACTCGATAATCAATACACATCCTGAATGTTCCGTCCTTCTTCTTAACCAACAACACGAGAGAGGCAAAAGGTGATTTACTTTGAACGATAAATTCTTGTGAGAGTAACTCCTGATCCTGTTTATGGACTTCTTCTTTTTTGGCCTTTGATAGTCTGTAAGGTGGTAAATTGACCAATTTAGTCCCTGATTCCAATTCAATGGCATGGTCCACAAATCTGGTAGGAGGTTCCCCTTTGGGTAACTAATCAGCAAACACATCAAAAAATTTACCCAAGATCTTCTGAATTTTTGGATCTTTCAAACTTTGTTTTACCTTGGCCAATGGTTTTGTTTTTACATCCTTAACTTGTCCTCAACTTCTTCAATCCTGAGCACAAACATTTCCACATTTGATCTAGACAACCTTTGAGCCTTTTCCATAGAAATCAGTTGCAAAGTTGAACATGGTTGAGTAGATTGAACGCTGTGTAGTTCAAATCGGCGTTCTCCTTGTCTGAAGCTCATCAGTCCTTGATCAAAGTTGATTATTACATTTCCCAAGGTCTTAAGCCAATCCACCCCTAGTATAACATGGACCCAACTCCACAATATGGAAACTTGTTTTAAGAGTATAATCTTTGATTTGCAATTTAACCACTGGGGTGATGTTATTACAAGGAATGGTTACTTCATTGGCAATCTGGACTCTCTTCTTATCATAATGATTCAAAGATGCTAATCCGCAGCTTCGTAATGACCTACTATTAAAGAAGTTATGTGTACTACCACTATCTATTAAACAAAATATTTTCCTTCCATTAATTAATGCTTGCACACGGAAGGTTTTGTTAGAATGGGATCCATTGAAAGCATTTAGAGATATGTTCAATAGTTCAACTTTCTGATCCCTCCTAATGGATCTTTCCTGCTATTTGTGGTCTGATTGATAGTTTGGTGATTCCTCATCGGATGAGGTGTCTTCCTTTCCTTCATCACTGTGCGGCGGCTAAGTGTCAATGAGACTCTGTGAAAAAGTGTGGCGGCTGAATTCAATGACACTCTCTAAAAAAGTGCTAGTATCATCTTCATCATCTTCAACAATCAAGGAAATCCCTTCAAACTTAGCTTTGTCACAATTATGTCCTGGTTTCCATTTTTGCTGAAAAAGTGCGGCGACTGAATGTCAATGACACTCTCTGAAAAAGTGCTAGTATCATCTTCATCATCTTCAACAATCAAGAAAATCCCTTCAAACTTAGCTTTGTCACACTTATGCCCTGGTTTCCATTTTTGCTTATAAGTGAAACATAAGCCTTGCTGCCGCAGTCGACACTTCTTCAAAGTGGATCGTAGCAAAAGTGATTTTATCCCAGCCATATCAACTGAACAGAGTAAAGTAGTGATCTAATTTATCTAACCACTCCTCAATGTCAAGGGTCTTAAAGTCACCGTTGAATTTTGGCATGATTATCTTATCCTTGTACTCCTGAGTATCAAAGTGGTTTTGTTGTTCATGAAGTCTCGTGGACTGTTGCACTTGTTGTTCGGACATGCCCCTATTAGTTCCAAGTCTGACTGGATATCCAATATGAGTCTGTGATACATGTTTTCCTTTGTCCATGTCAATTTTTCGTACATCTTGAGAAGGTGTTTCATTTTGTGATGGGGATGGTAGTCGGAACGATGTAGATGGCTCATTAGATCTCTGATCAGCTCCCGCTAGTTTTCTTGCGTACCAGCTAGGCTATCAAACAATTTGTCCCATTTTGCCTCATCAGCAAGTCGATTTCTTTCCATTGCTTTTAGCATTGTAACTATCAGATCTTGTGTAACTTGCATTTTACTTAGTATGTTTTCTTGATGGTCCGAAACCTGCAGTTCTTCCATCGTTTCATCAGTAGGCAAGTTGTCTTGGGGTGGGTTATTTTTATCCACTGTCTGTTTTCCCTTACCACCCATTTTGAAGTGTTAAAGCAATAATTTGGATAGTCCAACTGAGTTTGTCTTATAGTTCTGATCACTTTTCATTTTTGCTTTGCCGAATTCCGAGCTCAAACTAGAAAGTTATGGATTTTTTTCCAAGAACTAGAAAGAAATGAATTAATTGAACCTTAGAATAGGGGTCTTTAACAAATTGGAATTGATAACACTTTGAAGTCCTTGAAACATTTCAGTGCTCATGAAAAATTGTGAAAACCATAAGAAATTTACAATTTAAGCCAAAATGTTTTTCTTTTGGGCACCGAGGAGAGGTGATAGGGAGAGAATATTTTGGAAATATTTGAAAAGAATATTCACAAAGAATATTCTTAAATGAGATGGCGCAGGAGGCTTGCTGGGCGCCGTAAGTAGAGGGAGAGAGGGTTGAGAGAGAGAGTGATCTCGACCGAATGAGAGAGAATGGGTAGAGAGAGAGTGATCTCGACCAAATATTTAGAGAGATAGAGAACGTAACCTAATCAGCGTGTAGAGAGAGAGAGAGGAGGTAATCGAATCAGCGTGTAGAGAGAGAGATGAGTTCACCGAATGGTTGAGAGAGAAAGGAGGTAACCGAATCACGGTGTAGAGAGAGAGAGGAGGTAACCGAATGGTAGAGAGAGAAAGGAGGTAACCGAATCACGGTGTAGAGAGAGAGAGTAAACTCGACCGAAGGAAAGAGAGGGGCGGTAGAGAGAGAGTGGTGTCAACCGAAGGAGAGAGAATGGCGTGAATGAGGTCTCGACCGAGGAGGCGCGAGTTGCAATCTCGACAGAAGGAACGCTCTCGACCGAGGAGGAGGACGTGAAGCAAATCCACAGAAACGTGCTTGATGCGCCGCTCTTCAAATGAAGCTCTTCAAAGGAAGGAATCAGAATATTAAGCATGCCTACCAATGCGTTCACCCTCAGAAAATTAACATCTAGAAAAATGTTTTCCAGCACCTTCAATTTCTCGTTTACAACTTCATGCATAAGTACTTCGCCATCGCCATCACCAAAACCATGCCAAATCAGACCATTAACTGAATTGCATTAGCTGATAGGTGAATTGGCACTAGCAACGATCTACATCAGCTCAAACTTGCAGCAGACACAAACTGATATACCTCTAGTACCAACGCTATCAAGATCGTCGACATCACTTGGAGTATTGGATAGTTTCAAGGCAAGCTGGACCAACAACTGATACCCATGAGCGTTCTAGAAATCCTCACGGAGATTCACTGTGCAAGCTTATAGCTTATTGTGATAGCTTTTGGCCTACAGGCATTCCAGTAACAACCTGTATGCTTGTGCACATAATCCAACAGGAGTGGATCCTTCAGAGGAACACTGGGAAGAAAACTCTTCGAGATGATCACCAATTAGTGCTTCACAGGAATGGAAATTAGAATTGCAGGGATGGTAGCCGAGGAAATGGAGATGACGATCAAATGTCTGAATTCTTCATTGGCCTTGACGATCGCTGACTTCCTCCTTCCTTCTCCATGTGGAAGCGCAGAGACCGAGGGTGGCACAGGCTCGTGGTGTAGATATTCACGAGTTTAGGTTTAGGAATAGACGAGGTTAGAGTTTAGGGTTAGGGCTGTAGGTAGTTAGGGTTAGGTCTATTATTATTTTTTTAAATTTGAACCTTGGAAACTTTAAAATGAAAAAATGTGAAAAAAATTTACAACAGAGACAAAACTTCAAAATTGAAAGATTGAAGTGATTCTCTCTCAAGTGGAAAAAATCCACAATTTTTTTTCAAAATCCTGGCAATCCCAACCCATATCCATTAATTTGATCATAACTTTCTCAATATTGATCCAAATCAAACAAACTCAGTACCTCTGAAAATATAACAACAAGCTCTATTAGCCTATAGTATCAGATCAATGATTGGAAGTGATTTGATTGGTTGAACTAATCACAGAACAGGGATAAAAACTTTAAAGAAAGAAAAACTAACAAAACTAGAGCTACAAATCAAGATTTGTCATAACATTTTAAATACTAATCCAAATGACCTGCCATATGGATCAAAGCTAAAACAATGCTCTAAAATCCTATGGAAAGAAAATTGAAATAAAAACTCAAATTAGATCTGAAAAATTTAAACAAATTGAAAGCAAAATTCTAGTCACCTATTTTGACAGCTTTTGGAAAAAGTGCAATAAGTTTTGCATCTCTTATCCAAATGCCTTGCAAATTGGTGCAAATTAAAGCTACGACAAAGCTCTACAAAGATATTGAATCAAATTAATTATAAAAAAACGAGATAATATGCTAAAAATTCGTCTGAACAGAACTAAAAAATTCAAAGTTAAAAATTAGCAAAAAAAAAGCTACAAAAACAATAAACTCATCAAATCTAATGGAATTCTCATAGAATCATCATGAATCATGGATAGTCATCTGGAATAGGAGAATGTATCATCTGAACATGCGATGTCTGTACGACATGAGCAGAAAAGACATAGTCACAGGTCTCAAGATTTTAAGGCCCGAAACTGAGTGTTGGAGAGAGAGAGAGAGAGAGGATGGAAGAATAAATGACAAACACGAATGAGAAACGAACTTGAACAAGAAATGAACGAGAAACGAACTCGAACAGAAAATGTTCGTGCGCAGCAGAATGAATTATTTGACTCTCTCTATAAGCATGACTATGCCTATCAGAATGACAGAAATTTAGTGATAGAAATCATGGTCATTCTAGATTATGTAGCCAAAAATTTAATGGATGAAATGCTAGATAAATAATTTGTCGCAAATTGCAAGACAAATTATCTGTCGTGAATGATTCGAGAAGAGCTAGATTGTGCTCGACTGATAATTAGTCGCAAATTATTCGCGAAAGACAAGACTAAAAGTTGATCGTCTATTACTAGAAAGAGCAACTTGAAAGGTCAGACAAAATGACGAACAAGCATAGCAATATTAACACAGATCTGAATGCAGAACAAAGAGCTGTATCAGATTAAGTATATCATGTATACAAGTTAATAATGCATCAGAGCACAATACAATAGTGGACGAAACCGCATGTCCTACGAAGCTTATTTTGTCTGTAATGAGGAATGAAACCTCTTCACTTAGTCTCTTCTTATCTCACTTCTCATCTAACTCTCTCTATGTATTGAAAACACAAATGGTATCCAATATATATACATAATATTACAGGTGTGCAGATGTGAAAGTACAGAGTGGATGTGCTGTCTGCAAGAGATCGTGGGTGGCTGCAATCGTTGTCCAATCTGTTAGCGCAACTGCATGGGGTGAGCGTAAAAAGGGTGCGACGTCAGCCAGTGCTAAAGTGAACGTTGGTGATGATGCAAAAAGTGCGTCACTCTTATGAATGGCCTTAAAATAAGATTTACAGGGTGCCTTAGCTTTTAGGGCACCTTCAGCATTCTGTAGGATAGTGTCCCCTTTTTGCCTGTCACCATAACCTGCGTAAAAACACAGTGTTCGCGATTCTTTTACCTTTTATTCGTCTGTGCGAATTTGCGTGTAGATATGCAGGCTGCGTGACAACGTTAGTAAATATGCAGCAAGAATGGAGGCAAATTAAAAACGGAATTTAGGAGAGTATAAGGAATAAATCCAGCACCCCTCCTTAATCTGGATCCGTGAATGCCTTGATCTTTAGACTGAGCAATGCACAAAATTTGTTGTGTGCATTGATACTGAGTGCTTTTGTGAAAATGTCTGCAACCATGTCCTGTGTTCTGTAGTACGTTAAGCTTACCTCCCCGTCGAGAACCTTGCCCCTGATGTTTAGATATCTGATCTCAATGTGCTTACTCCTAGAATGAAATCTAGGGTTGGACGATAAGGCAATAGCACTTTGGTTATTACAAAACAAAATTGTGGGGCTGTATTGATAGATATTGATGTCTGACAGCAAATTTCTCAACCAAAATGCTTCCTTAATAGATTGAGAAGCAACAATGTATTCTGCTTCAGTAGAAGAAAGTGCGATAGAGGTTTGCTTACGACTGTTTTATGAAATAGGACCGCTTACATTTTTGTTCGAAAATGGTTTTATTCCACTCGACAGACTCGAATGTTTATTTGAAGTTTGTATCAGAACACTTCACTCTTTATGTAGATGGTACACTCTTATTCAGTAACAATTTAGATCTGATAAAGGATACAAAATGCATGCTAGCTCAGGAATACAAGATGACTGTCCAGCCCACTATTGTCTCGGAATCAAAATCCAACGAGATCGACCCAACAGCAGATTGATTTCTATCAATCAGCAAGGATATCTCAATAACATGCTGGAAAAGTATGGTATGGCCAACTACAAACCAAGTCACTTTCCACTTGACCCTGGACTAAGATTATCAAAGGAACTGCTCCAAGACCTTTATGAGTTTTTGATTGAAGAAGAAGATGAACCTCGAGGTGCACAAGAGTTAGCTAGATACAAGAAGAGATCTAGGCTTGCACTTCATTGTGTGAAGATGAATGTGGGCAATGATTTGTTGAGAGAAGTATCAGCATGTACTAGTGCTAAAGAGGCTTGGGAATCTTTTTAATCAATCTATGAATCTAGTAACACTTCAAGAGTACTCATGCTTAGAAATCAGATTTTGCAAAGCATGAGGAGAAGTGAGGAGAGTGCACAAGATTATGTACTCAAAATCAAGTCTCTAAATAGGGAGTTGGCTTCTATTGGAGAGAAGATTCATGATGGAGAGCTTGTACAAATTGTCCTTAATGGTCTAGGAGATGACTTTGCAAATTTGGTCCAAAGTTTTGCCATCCAAGACACTTTGCCAACTACAGAAAAACTTTATAGTGTATTAGTGGCTAAAGAGTGTAGGATGCTCCACACCAAGGCAAAAATGAGTTTATTGTCATTGCAGGATGGAGATGAGAAAGCCAATTTCTCATTCAAGGGCAAAAAGAAGACTAATGGAAAGAATAAGCATCCCAAGGAGGCCAAAGAAGAGGATGATGCATCAAGCTCAAAGGACAAGTCAAAGCAGAAATGCTTCTTTTGTGAAAAGAAGGAGCATTATGCATCTGAATGCTACAAGAGGCTAAGAGCACAAGTGGAGGAGGACAAACAAGGAAACCTTGCAAAGAAGGAGGAGGAGGATTAAGTAGATGTATTCTTGATGGCATCTACTGTTGAGAATCGTGAGAGGCTCTGATACATGTAATGAATCTAGGGGAAAAAAATTCATGAAACAGTCGTGACTCTCTTTCAAGATTCGGATGGAGTTCAGATGCGTTCGCTGGGCACTGCTAGTTGAAACACTCCTACAATCCTCCCAAGAGTAGTCAGTTACTATTGATCTACGTTCATAAAATTAATACAACATTCGACTTAATTTCAACCAAGGTGCGGATTTCAAAGAGAACAAGAAAACTCAGACATATGAAATAAACAGCATAAGCATTCAACATTCGAGATCAGACACAACTAGAAAATAATCTATATTGATTTTCTCTGATTTTTTCAGGGCACTGCATGCGAATCCATGCAGTGCGTTGGCATGAGAGAAACACGGTTCTCTCACGAGTAGTAGTCTCTCTTCACTAGCGGACAATTGGATCTTCTGATCCTAGACAGAATTATCTTCTCGCATGCAGGCGGAACTTATGTCTATGTTCGTCTTGATTGCTTACTAGCATTAGACTTCTTCAGCGTCTCTTCTCTCTATTACACTCTGTGTATCCTGTTTTGATATATGTCAAGCATTATCCAGTATGTACGGTCTCTCTATGTAAACCTAAGATTAGAGTGATTATACATCTACAACTAATCAGGGAATAATTACAAGAGTGGCAGATTAGCCACGACCTAGGAAGTATCTGCTAATGTCATGCCATCAGGTCAGATCTCTGTACTTCTGGGTACTTGTGTGATCTCTGGTGGTACTCTTTGGAGCGTGAGGACAGAACGGGTTTCGTTTTCACTATTGATTTTGTTTACCTCGTCTGCCTTTCTCTCTTGCTAGCATTCATCTTCGTCTCTGTTGACTTTCGTGTTCACGAAACTCTTTGTGTTTCGTGTCTCCAGATGTTCAAGTTTGCGAACATCTTTGTCAGGTGAAGGGCTGAAAGCTAGCAAAGCTTTGTAATCAGAAACACTTTGTTTCTTCAACTCCCTGTTGACAGATCCCCTGCTCCAGAGGACCTGCTGTTTACTTTTCTACTTCTTGCTTACAGGACCGTTTTTGCCTGTTATCAGGCTTCATGGCAGTCATTAGATGGTTTCTTGATTGATTTTACAATGCCAACCCAGGCAGAAGGAAACAAAGTTTTGTTGTAGTATGTTCCTTTTGTCCTGCCTGTCAGAGGACAACTCAGGGACGTCACTCTTGAACGCACTTATATTCTACATGGATGCAAGCCAAGAATGCTCATTCGCAGATCAACATGCAAACCAATGAACGTTCTACATATTCTACAACTACCAACACTTAAAACGGACTGAAATCAAAGCCTACACTCCCACATGTCTTGTAGATGGTGTTGGCACCATCTCTTTGTGTCTAGAATCCTCAAAATGCATGGATCTAGAACATGTCCTTTATGTATCATCAATCACCAAGAATATGCTTAGTGTTGGTCTACTCTTAGAAAGTGGTTTGGATGTCACTTTAAGCATGGTGTTTGTTTCATAATGATGTTTGCATTGCAAAGGGATTTAAACATGGAAGATTATTTAAGTTAGAAGCTAGTGTTGCTTTTGAAAGAATGAGCTTGGTAAAGGAGGAGATCACTCAAGAAGAGATCTTGGCAAAGTGTGATCTTTCTTGCATTGAGGAGGAGCATCAAAAGGAGGAAGATCTTGAGGATCAGCCTCAAATCATGAGAGCTCCAAGGGAGTCCTCAATGACAATGGCCGAGTCATCAAATTGCATGCAAATTGTCCATTCAAGTGTGCATCTTGTAAGGATGGTGAGCATTGGAGATTCTACCATCTTTGAATATTGTTTGGATAGTATTAGTAGACATAGAGTGACTTGTGCATATCTGTAAGATCTATGATGTTTAGTACTTTGTATGACAAGACAATGAAAATTTATGCTTTCAAATCTCCATTTCTTGTTGATAAAGCAATTTCATTGGATAACTATTTTTGTAATAGTTTGAATAGTGTCATAAAAGATGAAACATCATTTGTACTGAAAATATTTGGGTCCACATGCTTTGAGCATGATTATTCCAATGTAAGGACCAAAGTTTATCCT
Source organism: Diphasiastrum complanatum (assembly GCA_029204225.1). Lineage (NCBI taxonomy): Eukaryota > Viridiplantae > Streptophyta > Lycopodiopsida > Lycopodiales > Lycopodiaceae > Diphasiastrum > Diphasiastrum complanatum. The sequence goes on along the minus strand of CM055098.1, from coordinate 43,899,958 downwards.
ATTTCAATGATAGGAATAATGGTAGTGTTTTGCTCTTCAAGTAGAGATTGTAAAATCTACTTGTTTTCCACCAAAGAATTTGTCAATGGTGGAAATGTGATCTTTTAAGAGTGGAAGATCTATAAACTTGAACAAGCACCTTTGGATCAACACCTTATTCAATTCATTGATGTTTTGGAGTCAAGTCAAGTGGAGGAGCAAGCTCAAGACCCGAGGACTCCAAGAAGAACCTTGAGTATCAAGATGGAGCCATCTAGGCTCAATCATATGGACCAAGCAAGGCAAGTTGTCTTTGGCAACATTATGTATGCACTTAATAGTTTTATTGATGTATCTTCAAGTGCAAAAAATGCCTTGGAATCCATGGCTTGGCATGATGTATAGTTTTTGAAGTGTGCTACATGTATATAGACACATTTGTGGAACATCTTGTAAGGGATCCTTTAAGAGGTGGTGAAAGATACTTCATGGACATCATTCTCTATTGGAGTCTTAAAAGTTCCTTGTTTGTAGCTGGATTTTTTAGACACTTCTAAAAGCTTTCATTCATCTATCAATAGAGTTGTAAATAGATCAAGCTAAATTTGAGGAGGAGTGTGAAGAATTGCCAAAAATTGGCAAATCTAGCTTGATCAAAAATCATGTAGAACATTGTAAATATTGTGTATAATCGGGTTCCACACATGTAAGGCCAATATGCCACATGGCAACCCACTACTAATGTAGGTTAGTTCAAGTCAAGAAAGCTGGTCATGTCTATTTGGTGGTCATCCCTACTTTATACGACCTACACCTAAGTTTAAGGTGAAAATTTGACCAACTAGCTACATACCAAGCATAACTCTAGGATCTAGGCTAGGGTTTCATTTTAGGGCAAGAAGAGTGAGTTAACTTTCTTATTACATGCTGGAAATCCACCTAACTTCAAGAAGGAAGTCGAATTTGCTATGTCTTCCCTCTCTCCATAGTGAGAAGATAGAAAATTTTTGGAGCTCATTGGCAATCTCAAGCTAGTTCACTATGTACATTGAGTTTTTGTGATCCAAATGAAACCAAATCAATTTCTACTTGTTTCTCAGGTTGAAGGCCGTACTACAGCCTGTAGTACACATGTGTGGGCTCGTATTTCAATGTTGATCAATGCTTTTGATTGCTAATGCTTGTTGTTTGTCAAATTGCCAATCTAGATCAACTTTTTTGTGTCTAGTTTTCTGATAGATTGTTAAGCAAGCATCCAATCACTCTTGTGGATCTTTTGTAGATACATTTATGGTCCTAAAGTACAGTACTTTCACAATCAACATTTTAATCTTCGTTCAATTTTTATCCAGACCTGTAGATTTCTTCGTGTTTTTACACAATCTGCATAACTACTCAGAAACAACTCACAATATCGACATTTTTGAGATTTTTTTCTTTCAAGATTTTTCTCACTTCGGTGTTTTCACAAAATTCCAGATGCCTCAGATGTTAAGAAAATGACGTTGGTGAAGACTTTTGTATTTCTCGCATGATAGTTTACGTGCATTTCTGCAGAGTGACAGTTTACGTTCAAATCTATAGACAGATTGTTTATGACCAAAGTCACTGACTTGCATTAATTCATCAGCAAGTAACTTTTGAGAAGTCCTAACTGGATGGATGCTAGCACATCACAGCCAACTGGATGACACATTTGGTGACCTAATTGCTTAGTATAAATAGTTATTCATATTTCTACATATTCATCTTAGAGCATAATCAGTGATCTTAGATCAAGAAGTATTGAATAGTTAGCGTTCTCTCTCAAGCCTACGAGCTTGGACACTCTTGAGCATTCTAGCTCACTTCTTTAAAGTTGATTAGAAATTGCTATTGTGCTTATTCCTTATGAGCATTGCACTTAATTCAGACTTATTTTAGCCACTCAAAGATAGCTTAGAGTACGTGGCTTTGATCCACAACTTGTTGTACTCATTGACATCTGTTTTGTTTTCATACTAAATCAATATTATTTTCTTATTGCGTTCAGCTTCGTCTCAGAATGTATGTGTTTCTATAGTTCTTCGCGACTGATTATTTGTCTGATAATTCAATGTTTAATGTTTGGCTATGTAATCATTGTAGTACTAATGAATTCAAAGTGAGTTTACTATAAGATCGAACGTGATTTCAATCACTATTGTTTTGTTTGAAATTGATAGGCGTAGTCATGCATAGAGAAAGAGAAAGATAGTTTACTCCACTGTACACGATACGTTTTCTTTCTTGTAGTTCAAATTCATTTTATTCAATTTTATTCGGCCTATCTTTTCACACATCTTTCCAACATGGTATCACAACGTTGATTTTTCAAAGCCTACTATTATATCAGAGCGCAAGCTCTTATACTTGATATTTTTCATGATATCAAATTATCCTTCAGTTCAAATCAATTTGTTTCAGTATTAGAGAATTGATTTCCATAGCACGGTATCTCTCTTAACATCGACAAACTAAAGTTCTAGATGGATTTTCAAAGTAAAGCAGGTCTTATTGCAGACAAGTTAAATGGATCCAATTATCATTTATGAAAATTTAAGAAGACCTTGCTAATCGTCAATAAGTTGTGGGGTGTTGTTACAGGTATTGAAGTGAAGCCTGAAGATGACTTAGAAGACTTGAAATGGAAATCAAAGGATTGTAATTTAGCTTCTACGCTTATTATCCTCAATATATCATATACTCAGATTGGCCACGTAGTTGAACCCAAAACTTCGAAAGAAGTTTGGGACATCCTGAGCTCACTATATGATGTGAGAGACGTAACTACCAAGTTACATCTTCTAAGAAAATTCTTCACACTCAAGATGTCGAACAACGATTCTCTTCAGAGTCACATTAACTAGTTTAAGAATCTCTTGCAATAGATGGCCGCTTTTGGATCAGTCATAAACGATCAAGACGCAATTATGACATTGCTTTCAAGCATGCCCTTTACATATGAGAACTGGGTGATGATCATTACGAGACACTCAGATTTAACTCTTACCAGAGTTATCACTATGTTGCTACAAGAAGACAATCGAAGAAGTCAAGACACTCTGTTTAGCTCTTTATTTCATGCTTTATATGTCAACAAGGGCTCAAAACGACAGAAGCAGAAAAGCTCCAAACAATCTACATCAAATCAGAAATAGACTCAAAGTCAAGAACAATAATCAAATCCACATTCGTCAAAGAAGAAGATGTTTTGTAGGTAGTGCAAGCGCAATAACCATGAGATCCAAGATTGCTGAATTTTCAAAGTGAAGAATGCAGCCAAGCAACCTGATCAACAAGCAAATATAGTTACAGCATCTCCTGAGGTCGAAATGGATGAAGGCACTTTTATGGTCAAAGACAAATACGCGAATTTGGATTTTCGTGGTTTCTGGATTCTGGAGCTACTCAATATATGACCACTCATCGTGAGATTTTTCATTCCTATACATCCTACAACACAAGGAAGTATGTCCATCTTGGTGATGATAGCACTCACACTATCAAAGGTGAAGGTACTGTAAGATTAAGATTCCAGCAAGATCAATTCAAACTATTGTCAAAAGTCTGGTATATTCCTAAACTCTCTACAAATCTATTATCAGTAAGTAGAATTATAAATTTAGATCATAAGGTGGAGTTTGAGTCTGATCAATGCAGAATTATTGATAGGAGTAATGAGATCCTTGCACTCGACAAGAGGAATGGATACTTATAGATTGGCACATTGTTATTTTGATTCTAGTCAAGCCTTGAAAACCTCTGTTCTTGTCAACAAAGCATTACTATGGCATCATCGCTTAGGAGACCTAAATCATTCATCTGTTTTGAACATGTCCAGACAATCCCTTACACTTGATCTCAACTATTCTTCTGGCAAAGTCGATCTCCCTGTCTGCCAACGCTGCATTCTTGGAAAGCACACTAGGATTTCTTTTAGATTGAGTCATAGGCATGCAGCAAAAGTTCTGTTAGATGTTGTTCATTCAAATATATGTGGACCTATGTTAGATGTTGTTCATTCAAATATATGTCGACCTATGCAAACTCCTTCATTGTGTCAATTTTCAGAGAAAAAAGACAATTATGATTGTACTAATCAATCATTAAGAGTTATTGATTGCTTAATTTAATGATCTATCAAGTTCTAGATGTTAGATCTTGATCTAGATGCATTACACTATGATTTAAGTAAGAGCAATGGATCAAATGATTAAAATCTTAGAGGAGCAGCCCCACACGTGTGGAGGATAAACTAGAAATTGCCAATGTCTCATCAACTTCTCATTGATTTGGTTGATCCCTTTATAGATCAATTACATCCATTAGCTGTGTACTGTCCAACAAGCCTTCACATGTGTGAAGAGTGCCTAGTCATCCAGATCCACCAATGGGAGCCATATATGCTCATTTCACAAAATTGACTATTCTCTTTGGTTAAGAAACAAAAAAGCTAGTCTTCCACATTTATAGGAATATTCCCTATAAAATAGGATCTAATGGAATCTTTCTATCTTATCATCTAGAAGCTTATCCACATGTGTGATTGGCATCTTGACATGTGTGAGTAATAACTCATTCACATGGAAGTCCAATCTATTTACATAAAGTTTGACCAATTTGACCAATTTCAAGATTCTATTCAAAGGTCAATTTTACACTTGTGTAGATCTAGCTAAATTCAATCTAACTTTATAAAAGTGACTTACGTACATTCTTTCACACATGGGAACAAACTCCACACGAATGAGATCCTATCAAGATCAAAATATCTTAAGATCTACAAAGTACATTAAGTTGGAAGTGATATTTTTAACACATTGCTAGATGCAAAGTACTTTATTACTTTTATTGATGAATTCTCTCGAAGAACAACTGTTTACTTCATTAAGAAAAAATCGTAGGCTTTTATCAAGTTCAGACAATTCAAAGAGCATGCAGAAAATCAAATTGGCAAACGAATCAAAGCATTGAGATCCGACAACGTGAGAGAATACATCTCCACCAAATTCAAAGAGTACTGCCTTAACAACAACATTGAGCAACAATACATTACCTCCTATTTGCCTCAATCAAATGGTCTTGTTGAGAGAAAGAATAGAACCTTAGTCGAATCGACAAAGTGCATGTTATCACATGCGTCATTTCCAAAGTCCTTCTGGGCTGAAGTTGTTATTTAGAACAGATGTCCAACTACTAAAGGTCTCTCAGACAAAACACCATTCGAAGTTTGGAAACCTTCTTTACCAAACTTAAGAATTTTTGGATGTACTGCTTATGCACAGATTCCTCATGATCTCAGGAAGAAGCTCGACTTCTAGAGTATCAGATGTATTTTCATCAACTACACTACTTCAGATCAAGCTTACAAGTTGTTCGATCCCATCGAGTCGAAGAAGCCGAGATGTCATCTTCATCGAAGACCAGTTTATCAACCTGAAGAGATTAGGCAAAGCCCATGTAGCCAACTTGTCAGACTCATCCTACATATTGAACTTTGAGGTTCCTCAGTCAACTATTTATATTGAAGGTCCAAGTTCATTTACTTTTGACAAACAACATACCAATGGAGAATCCGAAGTTGATGATGTTGTAGTTCAACAACTACAGTATGATGAAAATGATCAACTTCCTCTATTCCCCAAAAGATCATCAAGAACTAGCAGACCACCTATCAGGTATATTGATGAGTCTGCAACCTACCTTGTTCAAGAGTTGAAAATTGTCAAAGAGGCACTCAGTCAGCCCGATTCCGATCTCTAGAAAGAAGTTATGAATAAAGAGTATTCATCTCTTATCAAAAACCAGACATGGACAATTGTTGAATTACCTGCTAGTAGAAACGTAGTTGATTTTATCAGGTATACAACGTTGATTACACTGAGACCTTCAATCCAGTAGTCAAGCATTCTTCTATTCAACTTTTATTGTCGTTTGCTGTTGCAGCAGACTTGGAAATACATCAAACGGATGTACAGACAACATATCTCAATGGAGTTATTGAAGAAGACATTTACATGGTGCAACCCGAAGGTTATATTTTCAAAGGTAAACATAATCATGTATGCAAACTCCATAAGGCACTTTATGACTTGAAGCAATCTGTTCGAGCATGGTGTCAAAGGACCAATACTTTTCTTATTGATCACAACTACACACCAAGCTCTTCAGATTTGAATATTTACTTCAAGATAGTGTAGCAGTCTTTTATCATTATCACTTTATACATGGACGACACATTGCTCTTCGACAACAGTATCGATCTAATAAAAGAAGACAAGATAATGCTATCTTCTGAATTTGAGATGACCGATTTGGGCGAAGACCATTTTTGTCTTAGTATTCAAATCCACAGAGACAAAAATCGAAAGTTGATCTACATTTTACTCAGCAGAGGTAGATCTACAATATGTTAGTCAGATATAATTAGCTCTCTCACCAATGGAACTAGGTCTCAAATTGTCAAAGGACCAATGTCCTCAAACAATTCAAGAGAAGGAGCAGATGTGTGAGTATCCTTATCATTCGATAATAGGATCTCTTATGTATGCAATGATCTGTACCAGGCCAGACATAGCTTTTGCAGTCATCTCCTTAAGTTAGTTTATGACTACCCAGCTATAACACATTGGAAGGCTCTCATCAGAGTCATGAGATATCTTCAAGCTACTATGGACTTTTGCATTTTTTATGGGACAATCGATAACGAAAAACTCAATATACTCATTGGGTACACAGATGCAAGTTAAGCAGGAGATATAGACACTCGTAAATCCACTTCTGGGTTTACATTCTTCCTCAACAATGGTCCTATTTTTTGGAACAGTCGCAACAATCTTCGATAGCTCTATCTTCTACAGAATCAGAGTATATCGTAGCCTCAACCAAAAATTTGGTTGAGAAACTTACTTTTAGATATCAGTTTGAATCAATATGCTCCGACATTACTATTTTGTGTAATCACAGTGCTATTGCCTTGTCATCCAACCCTAGATCTCATTTTAGGAGCAAGCACATTGAACTCAAGTATCACTATGTCAAAGTTCTCGACAAAGATTGCAGTACTGTCAAACGCAACATATGATGGTAGATATTTTTACCAAAGCATCAGGCTTGGATGCACACAAATTTTTTTGTGCAGAACTAAGTTTAAAGGTTAAGGAATTCATGGATTCAGATTAAGAGGGTTGGACTATTCTCCTACTAATCGAGTAATCGACATTATAATCTTCATCCAATTTTTTTCTAGACCTGCATATTTCTTCATGTTTTTACACAATAGTCTGCATAACTACTCAGAAACAGCACACAGTGTCGGCATTTTTAGGATTTTTGTCTTTCAGGAGTTTTCTCTCACTTTGGCTCACAGTGTCGACATTTTTGGGATTTTTTTCTTTCAAGATTTTTCTCTCATAATGCCAAATGCCTCAGATGTCAAGGAAATGATATTGGCGAAGACCTTCATATTTTTTGCATGATAGTTTATGTTCATTTCTGTAGAGTGACAGTTTATGTTCAAATCTACAGACAGACTGTTTACGACCAAAGCCACCAACTTGCATTAACTCATCAGCAAGTAATTTCTGAGAAGTCCTAACCGGATGGATGCCCGCACATCACAGCCAACTAGATGGTGCATTCGACGACCTAATTGCTTAGTATAAATAGCTGCTCATATTTCTACATTTTCATCTTAAAACATATTCAATGATCTTAGATCAAGAATTATTGAATAGTTATTGTTCTCTCTCAAGCCTGCAAGCTTGGACACTCTTGAGCATTCTAGCTCACTTCTTTAGAGTTGATTAGAGATTGCTATTGTGCTTATTGCTTATGAGCATTGCACTTAATTCAGACTTATTTTACCCACTCAGAGATAGCTTAGAGTACGTGGCTTTGATCCACAACTTGTTGTACTCATTTACATCTGTTTCATTTTCATACTGAATCAATACTATTTTCTTATTGCGTTCAGCTTCGTCTCAGAATGTATGTGTTTTTGTAGTTCTTCGCAATTGATTATTTGTCTGATAATTCAATGTTTAATGTTTGGCTACGTAATCACTGTAGTACTAATGATTTCAAAGTTAGTTACTACAAGATTGAACATGATTTCAATCACTATTGTTTTGTTCGAAATTGATAGGCGTAGTCATGCATAGAGAAAGAGAAAAATAGTTTATTTGTGCATGATAAGTTTTCTTTCTTGTCATTCGAATTTTTTTTATTCGATTTTATTCGACCTATCTTTTCAAATCTCTTTCCAGTATGACTTCTCGTTATCGATTCAGGTGCGAATTCTACAAGACACAAGCATAAATGGGATAAGTAGTTTTGGAAAAAAAGAATTCTTTTTTTCATGTCTTTTCAAAAAATCTCTTCCTTTTGTCAATAAAAACGTCTTTAAAAAAAGATACTATTTTACAGAAGCAAGAATTTACTAATTAATTTGCAAAGAAACTCTTGTCAATAAAAACTTATAGTAAGGACTCCAATAAAACGGTCTTAGACAACATGGAAATGTGTAAGATACGTTGTTTTTACAAAAGGATTAGAATGGCATGGATCTGTCCTAATACCTAGTAAAGACATTGAAAATTACTTACTAATAACTAATTATTCCATCCGAAGCAATGTCCTCATATCATGGTTGTTATATGAGTTCTATATAACAATCATGGCTTTACTTAAAACCTACCATGTTAAGTGTTACTTTAGACCTTTGGTGAGATACAATTGGAAAGCATGGATATGCTCAGGAGTATGGACAGTAGTGCATGACACACTTTGCTCTGTAAGGGTCACTTGGGTTAGCATAGCATGGATTTGCTCTAATACCAGCACATGTGTCCACACCAAGTCTTTTGGCTAAGCAAAACGAAAATGGTTTAAACTTTTCATATTTTTTTTGCATAACTTAAATGAACTGATATGGACCAATTGACTGTAAGCTGATCAACATGGCTTAGCGCCCCAGCTCTTCACCCTCGTCTCCTCTCATTAATGGTGATTTGGCAACTACCTCGACAAATGAGCCCTCCCGCTACCCCTGATCTTGAAATAGCAAGTTCTCCTTCTCAACATGCGTAAGATCTAAATACAGTGGTGGACAAGATGCATCTGATGGTGATGCAACTGATACGGAGTTGCGTATCAGACTCCCCAATGATCCAAAGGACATATTCTTTGATTATGAAAGATACATTGATTTTGATATGTATATCGCCAAAACAATAGATGATCTCGGAGGAGAGTTTTTGTTTTGTATAGATGATATTAATTTTAAAATGCATATCAAAGACCAGCATTGTAAGGAGCTGAAGGAGAAAACCTCCCATATTTCAGATACAGTTGTTGAATGCGGGTGTGTATATTATGTACATAATTAATACACATATATAGTCACCAAGGAGATTTTTGTTGTATTTCCATTTTTTGGGCATTTGTTCAATAAAGAGAGGAAAGCCAGAAGGCTTTTCAGGTACACAAGCAAAGAGGCATCAATCTTCATCATTCCATATTGTGCAAAGTAGGATAATTTCTTTTTGTTCGACTTATTTGATTCTTGTCATTCATTGCTTGGCAGCAAACATTGGAGTGTTCATGTTATATCTTTAAAAGTGGATTCTACTGGAAGCTGTACACCTGTGTGCATGACAATGAATTCGTTAAATGCCACCCATTCCATTGTTAAGTCTATGTACAAGAGGATGATGGAGCTATTGCCCAAGCCATATGGGCTGATTGTAAATACCAACATGGAGATTGTTGATGCAAAGGTAAAATTATCTTTTCACATTTTTTATTTACATGATGGCATGGAGTTTAAAATTATATTGAATTATAATTTAACATTTTTTTGCTGTAATCTTTCAGTCTTTGATAAATCATTCTTGGATTGGTATATGCTGGAAACTCCAAATGCTAATATACGTGAGGTAAATTTCTCAACTTCCAGTATCCTGATGATATTCTGTTAACTTTGTGTAATTATATATTTTTTAACACTAGCTAATACATACACTCGATGTTTTAAATTGCAATTCCAATGTCCTAAAGTATCAACAAATGCTATTCATCAATTTTGACATGAAATGTTGCAAATCCTACTATCCTCTACAAGGCCCTACAAGCATGAAGGTGTCACAGATGAAGCTGCCCCAGAAGTGGATAGTGAGGTTGCGGTCCTTGAGGATCTGCCTCAGGCACTTATGATTGAAATATAAATATAAAAATACAAATGCAAATGTATAGAAAGATTGCATTACATGATGATGCATAGAATAGATATGCAAACAGAAAGTGGGCTATTATTGAAAGCCACGAATATCTTATTTTGATTTTAAGAACAAGGTACATGTTCCAAAGTACTGAATACTATTTGTTCGACAAAATCTTGATGTCATTTGAGACAGTTTTGTATTGATTTTTTTGAAAGGTGCATTGATGCACGTCTACCATGCCAATGTTTATGCGGTTTCTGTCGTAAAACGTGGGGATAGGAAGCGGAAGCTTGAGCTTGGTCGTGTAGGAATGGAAATACAACGGTTAGCAGTAGAAATACTCAAGATGAATGATTCGCACAAATTGCGCAAATGAACAATACATTAGTGACCCAAACGTTTAGTATCGCATATTGAGCGTAAGGTGATATTAGAGAGTATGCAATCTTTGATAGACCAGAGAATGTATGCATTTACTTTAGAGTTGAGCCAAAAAGCAATCTCCTATCCATTGCTAAATAATAGAAGGTATGCATACATGAAGCCTCAGAGAATACAAAGTTTTTTAGCTTGCTGGACAACAAGCGAGTTTCATCATATGCGCATAAAAAATGAGTGCTCCTACTGTCCAGCGCTGGATAGTAGGAGTAGTGTAAGCAAACGGGGAGTAGGTAAAAAGTGGTTGTTGTCCATCGCTAGACAGGATACACCTCAACCTTGTAATTCATCATTCGCAAAAGGAAGTGTATGCAATCTATTCATCACTGGACATCTACAAACATTCATATTAAATTAGAAGCTTCAAGAAGGAAATGATAATGCCTTTCCATCACTGCCCACACAAGAAGTAAAGTACAACATTCAGATGAAAATGTGGATAGTTGATTCATCGCTGCCACGAAAGCATTTCCACAACAAGATGTAATAAAGTGATATGCCACCATCGCGGCAGTGAGGCGCGCTTCAAAATTATCTACTAAATGGCACAATTTGTCCATGTTGTGGATAGGCTAACATTTTACCATAAAAAGTTGATACAAAACCTCCTTTGATGAGTATACTTAACCATACCTGAGAGCAATCTTACAAAAGCATCATACCACATGCTACAAGCATTAAGAGAGCGAGCTACTATAGTAAAATGGTGAACGAATAAGCACTTACCGTAAGAAATCTTTTGCCAAGTGATGAACTGGTAGGGCGCAATTGCAGTAGCAAAGAGAGAAGCGAACTCTTCACAGTGTAATGTAGAATAATCGTCAAAATTGCACGCTTTATAATGTCATGTAGTGTGGTTTCCAGGAAGGTACGAGTGAGAGAGAGAAAATAAATTTCCCTCCAAATAGGATTTTAAAATTTAAAATGTCTTGTAGTGTTTTTTGAAAATTGAAGTGCGAAATTTCCTTTAGTTAAGCAAAAGAAAACTTTTTTATGCAAGTTTAGAAGGTTAATTGGACCTTGTATTTTTTAAGAGGTGGTGCATCTGTTGTTGTCCATTTGTTCGATAGTGAAGCAGGGTACTAATAAACGAAGGAGCATCCATGAGAGAGAGAGAGAGAGAGAGAGAGAGAGAGAGAGAGAGAGAGAGAGAGAGAGAGAGAGAGAGAGAGAGAGAGAGAGAGAGAGAGAGAGAGAGAGAGAGAGAGAGAGAGAGAGAGAGAGAGAGAGAGAGAGAGAGAGAGAGAGAGAGAGAGAGAGAGAGAGAGAGAGAGAGAGAGAGAGAGAGAGAGAGAGAGAGAGAGAGAGAGAGAGAGAGAGAACCCACCAACCATCTTGCAGTTAGTGAATCCCTTTGGGGGCAGTTAGCTTTCCTTAAGGGATAGCTAATTGCTTGCCAAAAGACAATCAATATCATGTGGTAGAGAGTAAGACAAACCAGGAAATACCTCAGAGATGAGTAGATTATTAATGATAAATAGTTTATCCCTCATAAATCCATTTTTTTAAAAAGCATCAACCAAAATTCCAACCTCTTTTATGAACGTATATGGTTTCTTACAACAGTACATTGCGGCAATGGGCTGTGAAACAATAACCTTATATGGAAAATAGGTTGGTCTATTCAAAGCCAGATGTATATATTGGAAAAAAGAAAAAGATAGTTTTCTTCTTTTGTCAAACTTTGAAAGGTGTGTTAGACCATAATTTTGATCAAAGACAATGGATATATTTAAAAAGCTTGTAATGTTACCTTCTGAAGTTTTCCTTTCTATTTCTAGAAAGTCTAAAACATAGATCTAGTTTAGATTTTTAGGGGTTCTTTTTTGTGTTTTATCCATAAAAAAACTCAATATTAGGGTTATTGATGAAACATATGTCATCAATATATTTGAAAGAATGTATGAAGTCATTCATTAAAGAGGTAAGGCCTAGTCTGGCAAGTCTCTCTATAAATTGTGACTCAAAGAAGGATAAATACCAATAACACCAAGTTGGTGAACACGAAAAATTCATAGGTATCCCACGTACTTGTCTCCAAGTTTTGTTTCCTAATTTGATGATACAATTGTTGACCAGGAGATCATGCCATTGATAGAGTGAATTTATATCAAGAGTGTGCCATTTGTGTGATTGCTTTTTATCCCATGACCATTTGAATACTTCGCGAGTGTGATTCCATCTATAATAAAGTAGATCATGTTTGGAATGTTTGAAGGTGTATTTAATAGTCTTTTTCATGACAGTCTTCAGTCCTTCTGGTCCATCTAAAGGTATATTCTCGTAACATCTTGAAATATCTGCAACCCATATATTGGTAGTCAAAGGTGGTAGATTTAGATAGAAATCCATAGATGACTCACATTGCCAATGTAAAACTGTGTCTGCTCTTAGGATACTCCTGTATGTATTTGCATTAAGGCCTGCACCCTCCATGAGAAACAATGACAGCATACAAAGAGCTCCTGTGAGATATTTAGCAAGTATAGTGAAGCAGCAATTGTGAGCATTGGTAATCCATCTAAATGAACCTTTTTGGGCTTTATAGGTGCAGAGGAGGTATGGTAGAGAATCATTGCCCAAGAAAATTTCTGGTGAAAGCTTAGTAGTAGTGTCCATTATATATGACAGAGAATCCTCAATAGAATTAGATTGTTCATTGGGAAAAGGAGTAAAGTTTGGAATGCCAAGTCTTTGTATGGCCAACTTTCATACAAAGTATTTGCACATGAAACAAGGGTTGTGTTGTGTTTTATCGATACCATTTACGTAAAGAAAGTTGGTAAGCCATTGTAAGAGTAACAATATTTTCATGAAGCAATTTACCCTTTCTAATATAGCTTAGAGCAATATCTTTGCAAAAACCATCATGCTTCATTTTAGTAGTTTCGTCTAAAAGTGAGTAGGAAGGTAGTAGCTTCATAAGCTTGAACCATCCGTTTTGTAAAGTTCGGAAGCAATTTCGTTCACATTAGCTTGCCGTAAAGTATTATGGTTAAAGCCTTTTTCTAAAGATTTTTGTAAGAAGAAATTTTTAACAATACTACAATTAGTGCATATGACATGACCAAATTTTTCTAAGACGAAATTTTTGAAACGTTTAAAAGTAAGACATTGACAAGAACGTAGGTTTTCTATATCAAATTCAAAAAAAACATCATAAGGGAAATGTCATTACATTTAACGCTTGGTAGATACGACCAGCAGAAGATAATATCATGAAAGAGTTCATTTACAATACCAAAAATTCTGCATAAAATGTGAGCATAAAAGTGCTTCACATGGATAGCCTCAAAAACTCTATTATGGTAACATAAATGTGCAAAAAGTCTCCCTGTGTCGCTGCTAGTGGTGAACTGGAGATGGACGGTCACTGATATATTGATTTCTCTTCTAACTATCCCACTTCGTCTGTCAGAAATGATGAACTCCTGCAACTTTGTCGCAGCACGAACAAGACAAGAAGGTCGAACGAGAACGATTCACGACAGTCAACGTGTCTTTGACTCAAAGCACGAATGATTCGCAAATCAATCGCGAATCGCAAACACACCTCCAGGACCTCAAACCGCAAAAGGGACGCGAAACAAAAACTACAAAAAGAAACAAAAAGAACGAAAGCAAACGGGAGATTACGAATAAAGTCTGCCAACGAGCAGAACACATTGAAAGAGTAGAATGTCATTCCACCAACGAGCGAGACACTGACGAATTCACTCTAAATTAAAACTGATAATATAGTCGCTCTATTTTCATACATCTCTCTTGTGTTGTGTATCATGATTGCTAGAATAGAATGTGTTCAGTGATGCGTAGTCGAGTGTCTGGGATCCTGTAAGGGCTTTCGCACAAAAAAAAATTAAAAGACAAAAAACATGTTCATGATAAAGAAGACGAAGAGGACGAATATGAATCAGTCCCACACACGTGCTCCCATGACATGGTATGAGAGCCAACAGGTTGTCACTACTGATATCCCAGCAGTGATTCTTCCAGACAACATAATATGGCTACAACAATCCAAACCAGAGTAGCAATCAGTCTCGATGGCGCAAATTATAGAATCTGGAAACTCAAAATCAAAACACTCTTGAAGGGCGAAGGCATCTAGTCAGTGACCGAGCTCTCAAAGGTGAAGCCTCCAGAGGGAGACCCTAGGAGAGCTGAATGGATCGGAAAGGATGAGCGTGCAATGGCGATCATCGTTTCGTCCATAAATGAATATCTACTCATGCAGATTGAAGACTGCGAAAGCAGCCATGCAGCATGGGAAATATTGAAGCAGAAGTATGAAGTGAGGACTACAGCTTCAGTCATGCACCTTCACAATCAGCTGCAATCAATACGGTGGGATGGCAACCAGTTGGATCAGCACGTTGAGAAGATCAAAATGATCTTCGCTCAACTCGTTGCATCAGGACAGGAGCACCAGGTCCCAGCACCACAGTTGCTGATGTACTTCATGAAATCTCTTCCGACGTCCTATTAGCCATTGAGAATGCTCATACTGAGTCTACCAGATATTACATTCAACAAAGCAATCAGTCTTGTCGCTGATGAGAGACTGATGAGAGACGAAGGAGAGGAAAACAGTGATCAAGAGAAGGCTCTCTTCACAAAAGGAAAGAAGAAGAACAGAAACAAGCCAAGATTCGAGAAGACAAAGTCCTCGAATCAACAATCTTCTTCTTGTGATCACTGTCACAAACCAGGCCATACGGCCAACAAATGCTGGTTCAATCCAGCAATACCTTGCGTGCACTGCAAGAAGAAAGGGCATTCTACATACGACTGCAGATTCAACCTAAAAAGAAAAAACAAAGCTGAAAAGGCAAACGTTGCAGAATCATCTAAAGATGCAAAAAGAGGTGACGAATCTTTCACGATACTTGACGAAGCTTCGACAAGATACTCCAAACATGACTACGATGTGGTCATCGATTCAAGAGCAACATCTCACATAACCTGCAACAAGAAGATCTTGATGAACTTTCGCGAACTCGAAAATGACATAGCGATGATTCTAGGTGATGGAAGTAGACACGATGTCAAGGGCATCGGCTCTCTACAGCTACGAACACTATCAAGCCAAGCAGAGCTGCCAGGAGCACTCTATGTGCCCTCACTCAGAAAAGATCTGCTATCTGTCTCCAAGATGGCAGATCTAGGCATTTGAGTTTTGTTCGACGGCACCACTTGCCGTATGATCGAAAAGACGACAAACAAGTTGCTGACGGTCGGATGCAGAGAAGGAAACCTCTACCAGGCCAAAATAATCAGCAATTCTGATAGCATATTAAATGCTTCTAAAAATGAAGATTAGCTCTGGCATAGGAGAATGTATCATCTGAACATGCGGAGCCTGTACGACATGAGCACAAAGGACATTGTCATAGGTCTCAAAATATCCAAGCCCGAGGCTAAGTTCTGCGAAGCTTGTGAGAAAGACAAGCAACATTGGAATCCATTCACACACGAAGGAAGAAGAGCCAAGGAAGTTTTTGAGCTTGTCCACTCTGATGTGTGTGGACCGATGAAATCAGATTCGCTCTCAAGTTCGAGATATTTTCTAACGTTCATAGATAATTACAACCGAATGATCACAATCTACTACTTGAAGAAGAAATCTGAAGTATTTAATTCTTTCAAGAAGTTCGTGGCATTCGCAGAGCGACACACCTCAAAAAGAATACAGATCCTTAGATCTGACAATGGAGGTGAATACAAAAGCACAGAATTCTAAAGATTTTGCGAAGAACAGGGGATTGAACACCAATTCACTCCTGCATACACACCAGAATAAAAAACAGAACGCTAGTCGAAGGAGCTAGATGCATGATAGCATAGGCTCAATTGCCAGGCCAATTATGGGCCAAAGCAATAGCTGCAGCTGTACACCTGCAGAAAAGATCTACAATGACATCGCTGGAGAACAGAACACCATACGAGATGTAGACAGGCAGAAAGCTTGATCTGTTATATGCACGAGTGTTTGGATGTGCAGCATACAAGTACATTCCGAAGGAAAAGAGAAGCAAGCTCGACGACAAATCTGAACAAATAGTTATGGTCGACTACTCGAATAAAACACATGTGTACAAACTCTACGATCCAACCACGAAGAAGGTTGTTTTGAGCAGAGATGTAAAGTTTGACGAGTCCACATTCTCTGGACTGAAAGACAAAAGAGGCCATGAGATCTTTACACTGCTGCCTATTCAAGAGGGAGATCGAGAAAAGTCATCAAATCAGAATGCAGGATCCCAGACTCCAGGGCAGCAGGAAACAGAGGATCGACCCCACGAACAAGAAATGTTCGAGCAGCGACAAATTGAACCTCGAAGGCCAACAAGACAAAGAAGACCTCCAGACCGCTATTCTGACAATCTTCAATGGAGCGAAGACATGTAGTTTGAGCACTGTAGCTTCACAGAAGAGCCAACAATATACCAAGAAGCTATCTAGAGTCCAGAGGGAGAATTTTGAAATCAGACAACGTCAGAAGAGATCGAGTCGATGAGGCGAAACGAGGCATGGACATTAGAGCCACTGCCAGAAAACAGAAAAGTAGTCGATTGCAAATGGGTGTATAAGAAGAAGCTGAAATCAGATGACACCATTGGCCGCTACAAAGAAAGGCTTGTCGCGAAGTACTACATGTAGAGATATGGTGTCGACTATTTCGACAAATATTTTTCCATGGTCAAGATGACAAGCATAAGGCTGCTCCTTGCATATGCCACACAAAACAATCTAAAAATTCACCAGATTGACGTGAAAACAGCCTTTCTCCATGGAGATCCAGAGGAGAAAATTTTCATAAAGCAACCTGAAGGCTATGAAGACCCCGACAATAGACAATATGTCTGTCGATTTCAGAGATGCATCTACGGTCTAAAACAGGCATCACGATCCTGGTACAAAAAGCTTGATGGTCTTCTGAAGTCTCTAGACTTCAATCCTACTCAACCCGACTGTAATGTCTACATCAAAAGAGTAGGAAAGGATTTTGTGATACTGACCATTTTCGTGGATGATTCACTGATAATAGAAGATTCCTTGATATTGATCAAAGACACGAAGAGTCAGATTTATGAAAACTACGAAATCATAGATCTTGGAGAAGCAACAAAATGCCTAGGGCTGGGGATCAGAAGAGATCGAACAAATGGCAAAATGCACTTGAGTCAGTCAGAATATGCCAGAAAAGTGCTGAAGCAGTACCACATGATGGACTGTGAAGAGAAAGCCACTCCAATGATAGTTGGAGCCAAGCTCACGAAACAGGATTGTTCAAAAACAGAAGAGGAAGAACAGAAGATGGCAGGTATACCCTACCAAAACTTAATCGATAGTTTGATGTACTTAACAGTTTGTACCATACCCGATTTGGCCTTCTTTGTCTACGCATTGAGCCATTCTGTTCCAATCCTGGTCTAGCACATTGAAAAATGGCCAAACGAATGCTACAGTATCTGACCCAGAATGTTGGATTAACCTACAGAGCTAGAAACGAAGAGAAAGGATTTGAGCTGCATCACTACAGTGATGCGAGCGTGTTTTAGATAATGAATCATATGATAATGATTCTTCCTCACTATCATTCACAATGACATCAATCAAAGTACATCCTACTTTGATCTACTCTCTTTATGAAGACATGTGACTCCACTTGCTGGAAAAATGACTTTCTTGGAATCATAACAAAAGAATGTAGAAGAACCACCTCCTTCATGCATGCACCTAGCAACATCTTTTTCCATATGATCAAAGAAATCATTACCAACAATCTTTTCCAAGGAAGAACCTTCACCTCCATTGATGAAGTTAGCTCTTTCCTTACCTTTTGCATGCTTGCACTTGCCGTGAAGAACCATTGAAACACCATCATTATCCTCAAGACTAGCCAAGTTAGCACAAAGATGAACATCTCCAAGAAGCATATTAGATCTTGACCTAGATCTAGCATAAGGAAGTTTTTTAGACTTTGCATAAGATCCACCAATATTATTGATGCTAAAAGGTAACTTTGGAAAGTTGAGACCATTCTCCTTTTCTATTCCATCCTTTTTATTAGCCATAACAAAAGCATCAAGCTTGAAAAGTCTACCTTGTCTATTGCCCCTAGCAACCAAGATTTCTTCCTTTGTAATGAAACAAGCATCACCACCAAACTTTACCATGTATCCTTTCTCTATCATTTGACCAACACTTAGCAAATTCTTTGAAAGTGAAGGAATGTAAAGAACACCATCAAGTATTGCTTTCCTATTAGTAGAGAGACAAATAGGAATTGAACCAATACCTTCAATCACACACTCACCACCATTGGCCATGTGAATTGCTTTCTTGGCTCCATCATAAGTGACCAAAGAAGTAAAGAACTCCTTGTGACTAGTCATGTGTGAACTAGCTCCACTATCAATCCACCATGAATCTTTGTCAAGCCAACAATCCTGCCAATGTAGAAAAATCAGCATCTACATACAAAATGAGATGCAAACTCTAAGAGATACTGATCAAACATGAACCAGAACATAAAATATGTTTGTTGTCCATAAAATTATAGTACCCTACTGTATTTCACACTTGTGGAACCGAAAATAGCAAAATATGAACATTCTACACACAAGATTGCAAGATAACATCATGAGAGTGCACCAATGAGTAGTAGAACCCAAAGAGAACCATGTATAATGATGAAATGAGAGAGAGAAGAGAGAAGATGTGTCTCTCCACGAGCTACATCCTTTTATAGAGTTTTCAAACCCTATTTGGCCACTTGGCTTTCCCTCCAAAATGTAAACCCTACTATTTTTGGGTCTAGATTCAATGTACCCAAAGTTCAAATTTGAATCTCTCTCAAACTCGACTACCAACTTTCCCACACTTTCAGAAAGTGTTTATTGAATGTATTTTAAACTAATATAACTTCAAAAAGTTTATCTCTAAGTCTAAAATGAGTTTTGGCCTCTTATTGACAATTTACCAAAACATGACTAAACTAGACTAAACTAGTTGAAATTTTTCTCGATTTTCGGTACCACCTTATGTTTGATGAGATCAGATTTTGATTTTAAATATGATTGAACAATTGCAGGTAGGTCACTTCTTTTAACAGCTCTTTCAAAAGCCGCCTCACACCAAGAAGGACATCTACTACACATATAATCCATAAAGCTATTTGAGATTTGATATCTCTCTAATGCATCTGGTTGTGATAAATTAACTCCATATTCCTCTTTCATGTGATCCAAAATTGTGTTCCCCATGTTTCACCTATTTTTTTGATCTGAGTGAGTGAACAAGTGTGATCAAATAGCAATGAAGTGCATTCAAATCACAACAAGCATTCATCTACGTTATACATAGATAGAAAAGCGTGTTGTTGCTATATTACACTGAAGCACAACAAAATAGCAGTTACAACCAGAATGACAGCATAACTGAGAAGCTCAAAATCATTCATCTCATGGAAGGAGCATCACGTAGAGTGTGCCTGAATGCTCCATTCATAGAATTCATCCATGTATTAATTATAGTAAATATTTGGCACCTAATTAGGTAAGCCTCTCTCACTTTGCATTTTACGTGAAGTGGCTTTCTCTCACTTCGCAAATTCTGGGAAGTGCCTGGAACGTTCCTCGTTGAAAATGGACAACTGTCAGGGTTTTTCTCTGTTCGGAATTTTGCGAAAAAGCCGACAATGCCTGTAAAGATGCGAAGGTGCCCTTAAATAGGCGACACTGTTTTTAAAATAGTTTAACTTCTTCAAAAGAGTTGAAAGGAAGAAGCTGAAGCCAAGTGTCGCAATTTTCGAGAAAGAGCAAAGAAGCCGACACTGTCACATTTCGGGGAAATGCATAAAAGCCGATACTATTGAACAATAGTTAAACTATTGAACTATGCTGAAGTGTCGCATTTTGGAAAAAGTCGACACTGTCACATTTCGGGAAAGCCAACACTGTTTAAAAACGTAGTTTATTTCTACAGATTGTTGTGACACTGTGTGTATTTCTGCAAACTGTTACGACAGTGTATTTTTGCAGAGTTGTTTTAAATGCTAATTTGTGGAAGTTCTTGAAGATGGCCAAGTCTTCAGTGATCTTTAAATAAACATGCAGGAAGAATCTTGAAATAGAAATAGTCATTCACCAAGGAGACAACTGTGGACTTAATTTCCAACAGGCCCCCTTAAGGTCATGGGTGGTGCCTTGGTATCTTCGTCAGGTTCAGCATGTTGGAGAACTTGTGATGCTTGATCCTGGAAAGCGCTTTGGTAAAGATGTCTGCGACCATTTCTGTTGTGGAGCAGTATTGAAGGATCACTTGCCTTGAGAAAACTTTCTCCTGAATGAAATGATACTGGATTTCTATGTGCTTGAATTTGCCATGAAATCTGGGAATCAGTGACAGTGAAACAAGACCAAAACATATCATTGGATTTTCTCACAGTTTGAAGCATCTCACGATCTATGTGCAGTGTTTACAAAAGTGTAGCTTGCTATGATTTAATTTAGCCACTCCTCTTCATGCATGGACTCTCGACATATGCGAAGGAGTGCGATTGCTTAAATTATTTTGTAAAGATTTGTAAACTGTAGAACGCGGTTGTGCATGAGTACAACAAGAATCTTTGTGATATTCGCATGGATGGTGAATCTAAGTACTTTTTGTGTCTCACATCTACCACCTCTTCATTATAATCAACATTTTGAGTGTTTGAAATTAGTCTCAAAATTCTTGAAACTATTTTTGTCCCACTCTTTTTGGTGTAACATAATTGTACGGTGTCCTTCCTTTGGAACCAGTAGT
Source organism: Diphasiastrum complanatum (assembly GCA_029204225.1). Lineage (NCBI taxonomy): Eukaryota > Viridiplantae > Streptophyta > Lycopodiopsida > Lycopodiales > Lycopodiaceae > Diphasiastrum > Diphasiastrum complanatum. Next base: position 43,878,482 of record CM055098.1, on the reverse strand, counting down.
ACTTAGTTTGGTCCAAAACCATTAAAGGAGGTGAATCTAAGGGCCTTTTTAGAAAATGATATGTTTCTTCATACTAATCAACTTCATTATTCAAGCAATTTTGGGCCTTGAGTCACTTGAAACTAAATTCTTTTAATGAAGTTAAAGGTTATTTTGCTCTTCAAGGAACTTCGGGTCCCTTCAAGTTAATCTTAGCCATTGAAACGATAAAGGATTATAATGTCAATTCCATCCAGATACGTTCCTCCAATACAAAAAAAGCCAAGTTTTAAATGATGTAGCCAACTCGAGCAGTGCTCGAGTTGGTTCTTATGCCTAGAGGGACAAATATTTTTGGAAGCCTAATCGATGGAGCAATTTGATCTACCTCTCAATGAGAAGACACATCTTGTAAAATTGCCCTAGCCAACTCGAGTACCGCTCAAGTTGGTACAATTTTTTAAGCTCACTCTATGTGAATTGATCTGGCAAACTCGAGCAGCGTTCTAGGTGCAGCATAGTTTTGCTAAATTCTATTCCAAGGATTATAATGTCACTTCTAACCAGATATGTTCCTCTAGTATAAAAATACCAAGTCTTGATATGTAGCCAACTCGAGCAACTCGAGCACTGCTCTAGTAAATATTTTTGGATATGTACTAAGATAGTACATATTTTTGGATATGTACCATGAACAAATATTTTTAAATATGCACTAATATTTTTTATGCCTTGGAATGCTGATGCTTGATCCTGGGAAGCGCTTTGGTGAAGATGTCCGCGACCATTTCTGTTGTGGAGCAGTATTGAAGGATCACTTGCCTTGAGAAAACTTTCTCCCGAATGAAATGATACTGGATTTCTATGTGCTTGGATTTGCCATGAAATCTGGGATTCAGTGACAATGAAACAAGACCACAACATATCATTGGATTTTCTCACAGTTTGAAGCATCTCACGATCTATGTGCAGTGTCTACGAAAGTGTAGCTTGCTGTGATTTAATTTAGTCACTCCTCTTCATGCATGGACTCTCGACATATGCGAAGGAGTGCGATTGCTTAAATTATTTTGTAAAGATTTGTAAACTGTAGAACGCGGTTGTGCATGAGTACAACAAGAATCTTTGTGATATTCGCATGGATGGTGAATCTAAGTACTTTTTGTGTCCCACATCTACCACCTCTTCATTATAATCAACATTTTGAGTGTTTGAAATTAGTCTCAAAATTCTTGAAACTATTTTTGTCCCACTCTTTTTGGTGTAACATAATTGTACGGTGTCCTTCCTTTGGAACCAGTAGTACTTAGTTTGGTCCAAAACCATTAAAGGAGGTGAAACTAAGGGCCCTTTTAGAAAATGAAATGTTTCTTCATACTAATCAACTTCATTATTCAAGCAATTTTGGGCCTTGAGTCACTTGAAACTAAATTCTATTAATGAAGTTGAAGGTTATTTTGCTCTTCAAGGCACTTCGGGTCCCTTCAAGTTAATCTTAGCCATTGAAACGGTAAAGGATTATAATGTCAATTCCATCCAGATACGTTCCTCCAATACAAAAAAACCAAGTTTTAAATGATGTAGCCAACTCGAGCAGTGCTCGAGTTGGTTCTTATGCCTAGAGAGACAGATAATTTTGGAAGCCTAATCGATGGAGCAATTTGATCTACCTCTCAATGAGAAGACACATCTTGTAAAATTGCCCTAGCCAACTCGAGCACCGCTCAAGTTGGTACAATTTTTTAAGCTCACTCTATGTGAATTGATCTGGCAAACTCGAGCAGTGTTCTAGGTGCAGCATAGTTTTGCTAAATTCTATTCCAAGGATTATAATGTCACTTCCAACCAAATATGTTCCTCGAGTATAAAAATACCAAGTCTTGAATGATGTAGCCAACTCAGCAACTCGAGCACTGCTCTAGTAAATATTTTTGGATATGTACTAAGATAGTACATATTTTTGGATATGTACCATGAACAAATATTTTTAAATATGCACTAATATTTTTTATGCCTTTGAATAAGTATGTTTCAATATATATCTATGAGAAGACCCAGACCATACTGATCAGATGATGGCTGTCTTTGACGCTTGAGAAAGTTGTGTTGTCATACTGTTCTTTCAATCTATTTCAAAACTAAACTTCTGACTAAATCCATTTTTCAGTAATACCACACACAAACCATTTCTAATCTCTTCGGTGGATTGTACTCATCCAGTTTGCTTTTTTTTTTTACTGAATTTTTGCAAATTTTTGCACGTGTGAAAAGATGGCCGAGACACGTGTCGGCAGATGAGTAGACCACGTGGAATGTCCGTACTGATAATGATGACCCAATTATGGGGACACATGGACTAAGACACGTGCGTGAATCCCTTATCGACGCGTGTCATTCTCGCACGTGACAGATGTCAGATCAATCATTCAAGGTACGGCGCATTTATTTTGGCCAATCACATGTTGACACGTGTTCCTTCATCACTCCTCCACATGTGGAAAATTTTTTATATAGGTCTTTTTCGGTTCGGATTTTCACGCAAATTTACAATTGCTTTGCCGGATATCGATTTCAAGCGCGCCGCTTGCTTTCATTACGTCTCGTTGACTATTATGCGTCTGGATCCGATATTGCATCCTTCGGTATCGCATTCAAGCGCGTTTCGTATCTCTTTTCTTTCCTGCTCGTTGTTCTTGCAGTCGGATCCAATACTCCAGCTTCCAATATCTCTCTCTCGAGCGCACGTTGCCTTGACGTGCTTGTCTGACCTAGGGTTTGCACCTGAGAGCGATATTTGGAATTTCAGTTCTATTATTTTTGTTTAAAATGTCTAATTTTGAATCCATTTTGCTTTTTTTTTTTTTAATGAATTTGGTATAACTGATAGGTTGGACTATTTCAAATCCCTTGAATAAAGACATGATTCATTATTAGGACCTGGTGGCACTCGACAAGCATCTCTACAAAGCTAAGCTTGACAGAATGTTTACGAAGTTACATAATGATTTCAAGTCTGTAGATGAGTGTCCAATTCATAATAAAAAAATGTAGATTTGTTGATTTTCAGTCTGCTTTTATTTATTTATTTTGTTAAATATTTTTGACGATTCGGACTCCGTGCCCTCCACTTCTGAAGCAGCTTTTTCTAGTAGTACAAAGTCTAAAAAGTCAAAGATTGTAGATATAGATATCTTTGTCTCTTATCAAGTAGTAGTAGATTTGTTATGTCAGATTATATACTGGAGCTTACTTTGTTTTTTATCATTTCAGGAAATAATTTTCCTTGATGATTTCGCAATTCGTCGAGGAGGGCATAGATCTTCTGCGGGAGAATTTTCAAGAGATCATGCACTCGGACACTATCTAAAGTCCTTCAAGAATAATGAGATAAGTGTTGCCCATTCAAAGTTTCATCAACATGGTGAAACTATGATTATGGCAATCAAGGCACTGTCTCATTTTCTTGGAGGACATAATTTTAATAAGGTGTATAAAATAATTTTTGTAAAGAAAACTATTGCGGTTAAAATTTTAGGATATAACCAGTGAATTCCATGTTCAGATCATCTCATTTTGCGGTGTATGCTGCTTACGTTGATCTGAGTAAACATGAAAACTATGAGCTACTGGATCCATACGAAAGAAGAAAATTGTTGCATGATTCTAAGTTGCAACTTTTATTGGAAAAAATATTGGAAACAGATTAGATACTGCTAAATTGTACTTTGTAAATATTTTTATTTAATATACAAAATTTTATTGTGTGTCTATAGCCTACTGGCTTGTATAAATTTGCATGCTTTTTGAAATTTTTTATAATCCGTCGATTTTGTATTATGACGAATTTGGATTCTTTTGTAAACCATTGAAAAAGTTGCAGTGTATAGATGTTTTTTGTGCTAGTCCCGCCATGTTGTGTACTTTTATGAAATGCCGCTCTTGCTTGCCAATGAAATTTTTCCATTTCTTGCGATGACCATATGCTAAGACTTCCACTATTTCTTGCAAAGAATGTCGAATGATGTCGTAATATGTGCTGCATATCATAAAAACATAATCTAAATCAGTACCAAAAGTATCTAATTTAATTGCACATATTTGTCTACCATAGTGTAAAATCAAAATCTCACCATATAATGTGTTATATGATCAACACCCCATGCACTCTGAACTGCATCCACAAATTCATTGGTTGTTTTTTGTATCATTTGAACATCAATATTTGAAAATTTATCTTTTCTCAAGTATTTCACCATGTTGTCTAATTTTTTTCAAACTTTTACTTTGTGTATACGAGTAGAACCTTCTTCTTTGAAATCTTGAGTTGCTGCAATAATTTCTTTCCAAACCGTGTATTGAGCCTTAGATTGTTTGCCAGAATAATTTGATAAAAATGTTCGAGCTTTAGATCCTCCAATGCTCGGCTTGCATAGAATATTTCATGTTTTACCTGATAACTTGCCATCTTTTTTTATTTTAACGTGGCCTTTATGTAAGCCTGCTTTGGACAACACATCCTCTAATATGGAAATAGCTTCCTTTGCAGAGGCCTCTGGCTCAGAATTCCATGCAAACAAGATGTGAAGATATATTATTTTTTCTATAATACGCACCTCCGCATGCAATGTACAGATATGAACATTTTGTAAAGGAATCGGTGTGAAGTTTTTAGCACGTGTGAACTTCACCACACACCCTACAGGATCTTACTGAGGTGTTGTGATTGCACAAGATTGATCAAAGAACAGTATGCTTGAAAAATCTAAGGCAAGAGCACAATGGCATATATCTGATAAAAAAATCTAATTCTTCACTATGAGAAATGAATGTCAGAAATAATTCTAAGTGCTCAGTATGGGAAAAAGAGGCTGCTCTCGAGTAGAGAGAGAATGAGTTCAAAACACCAAAATCTCAATATTCACAATATGGCAAAACATGCCCAGCTTTCCCTACATGAGAGAGACTCGAATTCCTACAATGGAGTTGCATGGAAAGTCCACTTAACTGAACTAATTCACCTACCAGAGATCCACATGTGTAACTGCATGCATGTATGGTGCATGTACTGCATGCCAACTCATAAAATTGCCTAGACATGTGTAGATCACAGAAACTACTTTGCATGTTGCATGTGGCTTGCATGCTTACAATAAAACTTTGCATGCTATCAAAACATTTGCATGTCATTACAATTGAACCTATCTAACTCAAATCTGAGCTACACTAGAAGGACATGTGTCCAATTCACACTCCTTATATGTACAACATGAAATCTAGTGGAAATTATCATGGACATGACCCCAAACTCGAGATAGGAAGATAATATTTTAATAATCTTCACACTCCTCCTTAAAATTTATGTTCCTAACAACATAGATTTCAAAATTAGGCCAAGGTTTGACCTCATCTTCATAAAGACATTCTTGAGTAGAGGCTTGGTGAGAAGATCTGCAACATAATCTGAAGATGAAACATACTCCAATGAGATCTCTCCTCCAATAACTTTTTCTCTTACAAAATGATGAGCCACTTCAATATGCTTGCTCCTTGTTTAAAAGACTGGATTATTTGCAAGAGCCTGAGCAGAAATGTTATCATTCTTGATAATTGGTAAATCTTCATCTGCATAACACTTAAGCTCCAAAAGTAGCATTTTTATCCATAAAACCTCCTTTGTTGTGGTTGTAAGAGATTTGTATTCAGCTTCACATGATGATAAGGAAATAGCTACGCATGAAAGTCTGTCAATGAGCAGAACATAGCGAAATCAATCCGCCAATGAGTTTTGTGTTCGTCCTCTCTCTTTTGATTCGTGAACAATTTTCTGTCTTCGATTTTTCTTTTTGTGCGGAAGCTCTTATGGGATCCCAGACACTTGACTATGCATCACAAAACATATTTTATTCTAGCAATCAAGAAACACAGCACAAGACCAAGAGATACACAAAGTAAAGCGATTATTTTGTCAGTTTGGTTTTAGAGCGAGATCGTCAGTGTCTCGCTTGATAGCCAAGAAACCAAATTTTTGAAGATCTAGGAAAGTGAGAAATGTGAAAATGTGTGTTGAATTTGGAATGACAAATGGAAATAGAATTGGAATGAGAACTTTAAGTAAACATTAGCTTGAAGTAGTTGAAGTTTACATAAAAATTTATTTTGATTTTTGCCTTGAATTGAGGCAAAAGTAGGAAATTGTTTGGTGTAGTTTTCTCTTAAGCTTGGATTGAGCTTGCAAAAAGTAGGTTTGGATTTAGCTTACAAACAATAAGTATTGAATGAGTAGAAATAAATGCTTTTATTTGCACTAGATTATGTAAGAATTGAAGCATTTCTATCATTCTAATTGGAATTACTTGTTGTTGTATTTGCATAAACACACAAGCAACCCCAATGGACCAAACCAATGAAAACCCATCATTTCATCTATCAAACCCATCCAATGTGGCACAAGCTCTTGAACTTCTATGCCAACAAATTAGGGCCACTAATAAATAGCTTCTTGAAACTAATCAAAGGAACCAAGACTTAGAGTCTAGGTTAGCCAACTAGAAGAAGCATGTAGTTCCATCTCCCGTAAAATTGTTTAAGGGGGAGAAGAATGATAGGAACTTGCAATTGGTAAGTTCATGGCTTAATGTATGGAACAAATACTTTGTTTAAGGGGGAGAAGAAAGATAGAAACTTGCAAGTGGTAAGTTCGTGGCTACAAATACTTTGGCATGAACCAATTCCCTGAATGTGAAAAGTTGTCTACTGTAACTATGTTCCTTGAAGGAAGAGCCTTAGTATGGTGGGATGATCTAGTTGCAAAAGGCAATCAACCTTGTACATGGGATGATTTTTGCATAATTTTTAGGGAATACCCTACCACTATTAGATGACTATGAACACTTTCAAAAGTTGAGTCATCTAACAATGAATAAAGGTTTGGAACAATTTATTCAAGATTTTCATTAGTACCTGAATCCACTTTATAGTGACATTCCACCAAAGGTACAAATGTTAATGTTTATTGATGGGTTACCAAAAGATTACCAAGTGGATGTTTGTAGGAACCATCCACCCTAGAGGATGCTATTAGGGCTGCAAAGTATTTTGATGACACACCTAAGCCATCTAGGGGTCAACAGCCTAATGAGCCTAAGAAAGGCTTTCAATTCAAGAGGAAGGATAGGGAAGCTATTAATTCCCAATTCTAACAATCCTAAGAAAACCAAGATAAACTTTTAAAGCCATCAGGGTGGCAAAGATATAGCTGAAGCTCGTAAGAAGAACCTCTGCTTCAAGTGCAATGGCGAGGGTCACCTTGCACGAGATTGCATCAAAAACCCGGCTTCTACCTCAGGTAGTCTATCTCGAAGTAATGAGATGGATGTATTTTTTCTTAGTTCTTTAATCTTTGGACCTAATGACCTTAATTGCATTAAAAGTAAAGAAATTGAACAAGGTAACCGTTAAGAATAGATATCCATTGTCGTGGATGGATGACCTAATAGATTATCTTGGTGTTGAGTACTTTACCAAGATAGATCTAAGGTCAGGATACCATCAGATACGCATTAGGACAGAAGATAGACCAGAAACGGGTTTTTGAACTCGCTTTGGACACTACTTGTATGCTTGCCTGCAAGCATTAAACAGAGTTCAATATTAGTTGCCGATAGCCAGACTCTACTACCGTGCGACGATGTTGGGTGGTTTTTGGGAGTGAAAATTCATATCTTGGACAACGTCTAAGTGGTTGGCAGGAGTTAATAAGTGCTTCTTATTACACGTTAGAGATTTCAATGAGCCACACCTGGAGTTCATGGAGAAAGTCCAATACCACTTGATAAAGATTCGGTGCGAGGCAAATCAAAGTCCCAAATAAATCTCACAAGGTTGTATGGGGTCTTTACTAGTTTTGGTGGGGAATATTGTTGGAGAGTTTGCAGATCCCAAGGCAACCCTACCCTAGTTAATAAGTGAGAGGGATTTGGCACCCTACGTGTATAAGACAACCCGAATTCTCATAGTTATTTGATTAGTTAGAAGTTAATAAAAGGACTTCAGGTCTTTTTGCAGGAATTTTAATGTCACAAGGCCTAATAGTCAAGTTAGTGAATAAAAAGGGCTCCCCCCAATTTTTGAATTTCAAATAATAAGGGAGGTGGAGATTGGCCAATAGGATTTGAGGCCAAAGCCTTAAAATCCACTATATAGAGTGGTGCTTTGTAGTTTATTTCTTACATTCAATTGAACTACATGTTCATTTCAATAAAAGCAGGTTGAACTTCTTACAGATTGAAATCGGATGTCCTTGCTCTTCTTCTTCCTTCCTTCATCTCTCATGCTTTATTTGGATTTTGTTATTTGTTGGGTTTGCTAATTGTTGGGATTGAGAGAGAAGAGATAAAGAGAAAGTAAGCTTTACCTTCATTTGATTAGTGTTAATGGATCGTATTTGTGAGATAATATTCTAACAAGAAAACCTTTAGGTCTTGCACTTAGTCTATACAACATATCTTCATAAGCTATAAAATAATACATGTGCAAATTCTAGCTATGTGATTGGGATGTTAGATGGCCTAGCTATAGGGTTTGATTCCTAGTTAATATGTGAAGGAAAAATGCAGCAAATGCATTTTAATCCACTTTTAAGCAAAAATTGTTTCTCAACAATTTTCAAGAAAATTTTCAAATAAGTGCAACAATAGATTCAATGGATGGATGAAACAATTACAAATGTCACCTATACAACTACTACATCAAATGAGTTTAATCAATTCCAAAATTGAGTGTAGTTTTTTAATCATCTCAAATATGCAACATTTGATTTTCATAATCATCAACGTTGCAAAATAATCAACAATGTGAGCATGGAAGTCCAAGTCAACCTCACACATATAGAAATTGGAAAGAATGCACCTTTGAATATAAATATTAATCTTAACAAATATGAAAGGAGGTAATTATAATATATCTGAGTTGGCATAAAAAGGTTGCAAGCACCTTATAATGATTGTGGACAAGTGTATAATGAGTGAACATTTGACAAGTATATGAACCTTATTGAATGGAAAGTGTATTGTCAAATAATTGCAAATAAAACAACTTGTCTTCAAAACTTAAGTGACTACAACTCATTTTGCTTTAGCTGTTGTAAAACAAAGAATAGAATGTGAGCTTGCACACCTCAATGTCATGCTTGGCAATTTCTTTTCAAGCTTTTATTTTTTCCAATCCTTTTTGCTATCTATGTACATTTTTTAGTACATATTTTGATATAGAAACTAATCAATGAAATGGGATTGTGATAAGATGTCATCTTACGCACTAATGTGGCTTTTTCATTTGTATATAATGAAAATGATAACAAGAGACCAAAGCATACCTTTATATTTTCAAAGGTCTAACAGTCACCACAAAATCATGCAATCTTATTAGGAATATTTTTCATCCATTTTTTAGTTCTATTGTAATAGAGTCGAATTTTTTCCACTTCCAAAATCTTTTCAAAACATAGACTCTATGTTCTATGTTCTACTTGAAATTATAATTTCATAAATCTATGTCCATAGGTTCTAGCTTGTCATGTTGTGCCTTCAAAATCTAAATCATGAAGTGCAATATGGTTTCAAAAGTGGTAAAAAAATTGTCATTAGAAATGTACCATATATCTTTTTTTCCACATTTCACGAGAAAGTAAAAACATAGTTTTGATGATGTCAAGCATTTATTGTTCATAAGATTAGAGTTGTGATGTAAGGATTTAAAGGCTTTTGGAGATTTTAAAATGATAAGTAAAATTAGTATTGTACGTTTGTATTACATCATAAAATTAAAATTTTCCTCAAGTATTGCTCTTACAATATTGAAAATATATGAAAAAATTATGTCTTGTCAATCTAGGATTGCACTTTTTGTAGACAACATTTAAAGTTGTAGTTTGCACATTATGGTGACATAAAACAAAGTAACTAAGATGGTGCATCATCAAGTTTCATGTGACAAACAAATTGAAAGTGAGAGTGCTCTGCTTACATATGTAAGCGAGAGTGCTTTGCTTACATATTTTAATGACAAATCTTGTGGGAGACTTACATCCATATATGTGCGCTTCAAATAAGTACATGGATATGTGCGTAGAAACACACACACACACACACACACACACAGGAGACAATATTTGTATGTGTGTATGCTTTCATATGCAATGTACATATGTGTATGTGAATGCGTATATCGAAGATGGTAGAGAACGTGGGCATATGTGGTTATGTGTGGGTTTGTACGTATGTGTGTACCTATGCCTATGCATGTACGCTGATGTATGTATGTACACCGATGTATATACATTGATGTATGTGGGTGTTTATATATGTATGGGTTTGTACGTATGTGTGTGCCTATGCCTATATATGTACGCCAATGTATGTATGCCTATGTATGTACACCGATGTATGTACGCCGATGTATGTATGTATGTGGGTGTGTGTATATATGCCAATGAATGTAAGTGTGTATGTATGCGTATGTAAGTACTTCTTGATGAACACTTTCATATGCACAGATATATCAATCGGACCAAAGTTGCAGTCCATGTTTTGGAATGCGATCCAGAAAACCCAATTAGGATTTTCCATAATGTAATTTTAAAAAAAAATTGGCGGCCAAAATGGGTATTAAATTGAAGGTTTTTTGGAGAGCAGGTCATTTGTGTTGTTTGCCATCAATTTCAATAGAGAATCTATGGTGTATGCATTGTAAAATACTTGTTATGTTTCTTGTTTTTGTTTTAGGCAAAATGAATGAATGAGAGACACTTTGGTGTGCTTGCTATATTTTTTAGAAATGCCATGTGAAGCAATGTTGCAACCGTACTCCCACATGTCCCGTACTCTCGGACATCCATAAGAGTATTTTAAATTTGTCATACCCATACATCGCAAAACATATGATTCTCTAAAATACGTACGATAATTCAAAATACATATGGATACTTCAAATTGGTCCTTGGAATAAAGGCAGTAGGGCATCTATTTATACTGTAAAATGTTTCACCTATCCCATGGCAGTGCTTGAAATCCTCTTTAGAGCTCCCCTCCCAAAACTTGCATTAAGGACTATTACTCATTACAGAGTTATATACTCATTGAAAAGAAGGTTTATACCTTAAACTTTCATACTGGTTCTTGAAAAAAAATGGCAATTCCATTCTTATACATTGCCAATTTTTCAAGCCTTAGCCCATATGAGACCATGAAATTTTAGAAAGGGCCTATCTAAATTTGGGGCACATACCCATCAATCACTCTGCCCTTTGATTAGTGACTTTCATTCCCCAATCTGCAATCGGCAATGGCAACCTTCATCGGAAATCGGGACGTTCGTTCTGCAACTGGAGCTAGAATCTCATTTCGTGGTCTTCCGTCATCGTGCTTTCATGGACAGTGGGATAAGCATCAAGAGTTCGTCATCGCGCTTCTGTGGACAATGGGATACACATCAAGAGCTCCACAAAACCATATCAAACTCAAGAGCTCCAATATGCGTTGTCATGCAGTTTATTCCAATGGCATAATCTGCCAGTCCGGATTGAGGATGGTTGTCATGCGTTTTATTCCAATGGCATAATCTGCCAGTCCGGATTGGATGGTTAGCTTTTTCTTTCCGCCAAGCCTGGGATTCCTGATCTGGCTTAAGACAATTCCACGAGGGAGGCCATTGGCCAGCCAAATTGCCTGTTTGTTTATGTCGCTTTATCCTGACTAAGCCTTGCAATGTCTGGGTTATCTTGCAGACTCATCACTATCACCACCCGACAAAAAATACCAATTCTTCCCTTGGTGTTTCCTGCTAGGAATGACTTGAATAAATAGCACACAAACATTCCACCAACAGTTGGAAACTATCATCTTCCGAACCTTGCGCAATTTGGAGAATTTCTTATGTGGCATCGCATTCTTGAAATGTGTAGGGCCACTTTCCACAAATTCTTGAATGATTGTGTATTCTACTATAGTCTCAATAATCGGCATTCCAAAATCAGACATGCAATTGTTCACACATTTTAAATGCATATCCCACTATTCCAATGTTTGAACGATTCTTGAACGATTTATTTAGAGTCTGATCAAACACTCCAAAATCATTTCAATGATCTTTGGCATGGTGGAATGCTTGAAGACGACAGCAGACAATGGTTGCAGTCCATCGTTTCACTAATGAACTTGAAATTGCAAAAAGCAAAAAGAAATGATCAGAGTGCAGCCCAAATGAACATTCTGTAGATTTTACAGCTACCTACTCTAAAAATGAACTGAATTTCTAACATTGAGCTACACTTGCATAAATTGACAAAACAAGAAACAAAACTAATCTACAGCAGTTCAGGAGTCCAAGAATCAAGAAACCAACTAGCCTTTTGATTCTTGGACATCCCAAGAACATCAAGAACTGGAATGTTAGAGAATATGCAAGATTTACACCACAGATCCAGCCTATTTAGTTTACCTGAATGCCGGTTCCTACATTAATCCACAAACAAGAAAAGAAACTAATCCACTCTACAGTCCACAACCACATACAAAAGGAGGGAAGGGCAAGATCATAAATGCATCACTCAAGAAACAAGCATGATCAAGGAGCTCAATGGATGCACCAAACTGAATCAGAGCCTAAGCATTACTAACATTGAGCTACACTTGCATACATTGACAAAACAAAAAAAAAAACTAATCTACAACAGTTTAGGAGTCCAAGAATCAAGAAACCAACCAGCCTTTTGATTCTTGGACAACCCAAGAACATTAATCCACTCTAGGAAAGCAGCAAATCTAATCCACTCTACAGTCCACAACCACACACAAAAGGAGGGAAGGGCAAGATCATAAATGCATCACTCAAGAAACAAGCATGATCAAGGAGCTCAATGGATGCACCAAACTCGTGAAGGCTCTTCTCATCAGCATGGAGTTGATACAATTCACAAAAAGCTCCTCTTCACAAAGAGGGAGTCTCTTAAATAAGCAAGAGAGCTCCTTAGGTAGCATCCTAGTGGAGTTTCCACATTTCACAAATTACAAGTGGAATAATGCTCTCCACTATAGGTCACCATCAAAAGGTGGCTCACTCTACTTTCTTTAAGAGGGATCTACTTGCATTTATTACATTTGCTTAGAAATACTAGTCCCTACATGGTCATTCCATCTTCCGGGATTCACCATGAGGCTTACACAGTTCTTACTTGTCGCTACTAATTAGTATTCCTCAGCTCTCATACTCGGCTCTCAGTCTTCATCGCCTTCTCAGAGACCTCCTCGGTCTAAGGTGAGAGGTGCTCTTGAGTTGCTCTGTCCAAGTATCTTGGGGATTCGTCAGAATCAGCCATCAGCTCTAGCAACTAACATGAGCCAAAACTCCAATCAGGGCATACTCCAAGAAATGCTATTGATAAAGCTAACAGTGACATTGTTAGGTGTTTGCACCCACACCGGCTATGGCTCCAACTAGAGCAAGTTATGGCTTCTCCCAACTAACGCTAACTAAGGCTATTTCCAATTAGCATGGATATGGATGTGAGAAAGACAGTGCAAGTATAGGATGAGTATTCCAAGGGTAAGATCCGCTCTTCTCTCTTTTCTCTACTTAGGAACTGACCCAAATGACGGCTTAACCTAAAAACCAACTTCACAAAGGCTTAACCTACTTGTGAAAGGCCGAATGATAAATTAAAACTAATTAACTTGATTCATAGGGAGAAATTATAATACACAGTGTAACAACTATAAAATCGTCACAGAGGTGCAAATGAGGTTCTACTTCTAAAATGGACTCTTCCACTCCTATATATACTTGGAGTAGTGGTCACTTACAAAAAGGCACTATGGGACAAATAGACCACTAGGCTTAACCTAATTAAATTGATGTCATGGGACAAACCCCCAATGGACCATAACAACTAAACTAACTTAAGCTGAACTTATTTAGACTAGCTTAAGGTCCAATGTTCTAGACTTAGGCTTAGAACTAAATAACGTTAAGTTGTTACAACATGGCGTAAAGGCCTATACTTAACTAATCCAGTTCTAGGCTTAAGTCTGTATCCTTTTCAAGATGGCTTGAATACTCCTTGAGATATCAGGCTGCCTTATCCCCTCCGTCAAAAGATTGGCGGTCCCATGCCAATTGCCACTACCTGTTGTCTTGTCTGGTCTTCCCGCAACTCTGCATTCATGGCGATCCAGATTTTATGAGCTTCTCTACCAATCTATTCCATTCTCTCGAATCAAATTTTGCCCAAAAATGGTTGTGGCCAATAGTAGTTAAGCATGTTTTGTAGAAATCCGTACATGTACCGACATTCAACCATGTCAATGTGAAGTTCATTGGTGATCACCGCCCGATAGTAAAGCCTTGCCACATTGATGTGATCCATGGGTATTCTTAGGAACTTATTTAGATCCAAAACTATTGGCAGCAGATCTCTATCCCAAAAACAATTTAAGGTAGAAAGGAATGATATTAGGCTTCAATTATCTGCAAAGTACCTAACATGGCAGTCCGGATTTGTATGATGTCTCCGGTAGAAGTAGCTACAATTGGCTACAAAATTGGTCGCTGGATCATCAGTCTCAACTTTTTTAGGTAGAATTGGCTAATATATTTTATTAGGAACCCTTTCTTGTGCAAATACTTATCTGCACCTTATGGAATAATATGTTGGATTGACATGCATGTAAGTTGGTGCCACGATATATCTCTTGAAATCATGTGCATTTTCCAATATCGCACGTTGCCACTGAGGTTGCAGCTCCAATGCTAACACTTTCTGCTTGTGAGATTTACATATCATAAAATCGGGAAGAGTGTACCCGCCTCTGTCCTCCCAACTTGGATATGTTTTGTTAAACTCCTCTGACATTAACATCTATCAGCTAGGATTCTCTGGCACGATTCTGTGCCATACCTTTATAGTTGTGGTAAGTGTGGGTGGTGGAGGGTTATGTATGGTTGTGAAAAGTTCACGGGGGAGGGTTGGGTATTTGCAAAATAGATAAGCAGTGGATGGTGAATAAGGTTGAGTGTTGAGGTGGTGAGGTGATTGTTCATGTGGTGGAAAAAGGGGTGTGTCATCGAGTGGGGGTGATGAGGCTTGATAGGTGCTGTTAGGTTGAGTGGCAGTGGGATTAGGCTCTTCAATTGAGATGCCTCGTTTGTGGCTTGTGGTAGTACCCCCTTGTGTGCTTTGAGGTTCCACCATTGCCGAGTGATACCCTGGATTATCCCTTTGTTGTTCTGTATAGCGTGAAGGTCCAAGATCATCATTTCATGCATCATGTTGTCTATGGTGTTTGGCATGTGTTTTTCTTCATGCTTTGTGTATAATGTGGGTAGCTGCTGGCGTAATGATTTTAGTTGTCCTTCTAGCTCCACAATCCGTGCGTGGAGCATAGTTTGATTTGCTAGAGTGGCCTGCTGCAATTGTTGTCCTTGCGTCTGGTTTACCATCAGTACCTGAGTTAACTTCTGATAGGAAGAGAGAGATATTACGGTGCCCTCCGGGATTGGTGATGCTTGGGACTGGTTGAAATCAATTTGTTGAATATTGTCCATCATAGCAGTCCGTAAGTTCCTGTGGCTTCGTCATTCACCTTCTAACTGTGTTTCCAGGGTCTTGATGAGATCATCCCTATGTTGTAAGCATGCTTGAACGTCCCTGTTATTTTGGTGCAGCTCTTTAAGGTCAGCCATGAGTTTTCTTTCTTTGCTTTTTAATTGAGTGACATCTTGTTCTAATTCCGTGGAATAAATCTACCATTCTTGTACTTTGTTTGTCAGTTGCACGTTTCCCTCTTGCGAGAAGTTGCACCAATTTTGATACTCATTGATTGAAGAGTAGAGGTAATTATGGCATCACTTTGAGCGTTGATGGCCCGTCACACATTTTCTGGACTGCCTTGTCATTCTTCGCCTTCCATTCACGTAGCTCCTTGCCTGTTGTTGTCGGCATCTCCTCTGTGCCATCTACCCAGGGAAATGATCCTTCTCCCTTTAGTATAAGCGAGGTCTTAACTTTCTATGCTAGGAAGTTAGATCCTGATGAGTTGAGGATTGTACAGATCTTCGATTGTATACTGCTTATTGAAGCCATTGCTGCAAATTGTGTTCTTACTAGTTAATGGTTCTTTGTCTTGAATGCTTAGCCTTCTGAATCTGATAGCTTAGTGGCTATGCCAGACTATGCAAGGCTCTAATATTACTGATGGAAAAATAATGCAAATCTATCAGGCTCTGTAACGAAACGAAATGAAACTAGACGGAACGAAGCGAAACGAAACGAAACTTGAATGAGCTCTGATATTGCTGAGGCGAAAAACAAATTAATCGCGTATGAAATAAATTTGGATGGATTTCGGATATGATTGCTAGTCACTGCCTACTATATCATTCCTACAGTCCTCCAGAAAGTAGACAGACACTGTTGACCTACATCATGAATTAATACACCATTCAACAAAATTGAACCAATGTGCAGAATAGGTAAAACAAGTAAATGAGATACACGAGCAATAGTAGACAGTAATTCATTCAAGACTTACCTTTGGGAGAAAATAACAAAAGCCTTATTTAAGTTTTGTTTGCATTTGTCACAACAACAAAAATCCCAAAAATAATAATTTGATATAAATCAATTCAAAGAGAATTGTATTTCTTAATGCAATTTAGTAACTTTCTTAATAGTTCAAACTTGAAGAGGCAAAATATAGCAATTTATAAGTTTGCTGTCAATAGCCCTAATATAATAGATTTTTTTTTGTATCAAAATTATATGTGACACTATTCAAAATTTACAAATGGCAACATTTGTTGGCATCATGAAAATGACAGAAGGATTGTAACTACATTGCAATTTAATAGTGTACTTAGCCCGTCATTGCTAAGTGATGCATATTAACGATTTTTTTGTGAAAAAAAAATTCATTGACAATACTAAACATAGCATGGTTTTGTGGATTGCCACTAAATGAAGACTATTATGTCAAAAGGAAATGAAAATTAGCGACAAATAGAAAAATATTTCAACATAAAGTGTAGTTTCATAAAGAGAATAATTGGAATCATAATGAAATGTTGCAATTGAGTGTCACAAATTTCAGTTTTGTAGTAGTGCATGAAATTTAAACTTGCATGCATGCATACTCGCTTATATATATATATATATATATATATATATATATATATATCCATGTCTTGGTTAATAGTTTAAATAACAAAGGCATGCAACTCTCTGCCTTATAGAGTTCACCTATAGAGTCTTAGACTATCAACTTCATTGCACAGTGTGTGGACCAAATGCTATGACAACCTACTCACTTTGTCAATGTTTAGTAGTTTGAGTAACTCACATGCAATGCCATAAAAATACATCCACATAATTATCTTTCATGAATTTGTACAAAGACAAATGTACTGAGTTATGTCGCTGCTACATATGTGAAGTTTACAAGCAGGTCATAATGAAGGTGCTAGCACTAAAGATCAAAGCCAATCGAATGAGATTCCTACTTTCTCACAGAAGAATATATTTTTTAACATATCATCACTTTAGCTAATTGCCCAGAACCTAACTAAAAATCACAACAAAATACACTACTAAAGAGAACTAAATGTTGTTGATCGCATGCTAGTCCCATGTTATTCATGTCTTGTAGGGACAAGACGAGTACTAAAGAGAACTAAATGTTGTCGATAGCTTGCTAGTCCCATGTTATTCATGTCTTGTAGGGATAAGGCAAGTACTAAAGAGAACTAAATGTTGTCGATAGCCTAGTCCCATGTTATTCATGTCTTCTAGGGATAAGTCTTGTCTGGGTTATATTGTCAAAGGAAAAGATAAGCAAAGATACTTCATTATCATTAGCTCAATAATTTCTCGTTTCATGTTCTTGCAACTAGATCATTAGGATTCTTGAGAGGTGTAAGATATTTGCAAACCAAACTATGTGCGCAAAATCATTCACTTCCTAGAAGAAAAAAAAACTCTTGCAAACCAACGAAGTTGTTGGATATCATCTGCATTCTAGAAGTATTTTCAGATGCAATGCATGCTGGTAGTGAATTCTCTGAATGCAAAAAGATATGCAGGCAAACAAAAACTGCTAGGATCAAAAAATAAACTATGAAAACAAAATCTTAATCAGTTGGAAGAAGATTATCAAGAGCTGTGACGCCAATGTTTGCTAATTTTGTCGACCACTATTTCCTATCAACCTACAGCCGATAGAAGGTCTAGCTACTTCTAACTTCTCTGATTTGCAATATAATGGTAACACAATAGTGATGTATCTGCTTGTCAATTGGTACATCTATGACCTGAATTTGATCCTACTGATAATGAATGCTCAACTTCAATTTGGATCTATCAGATTTCAGATTCCTACGTTCTATAGTATGTTTTAGATGTTCTTGAGTGCTTACAGATTGTAGATTATTGCTCCACTAATCTAAGTAAGAACGAGAAATGGAATTGAAGCTACACCTATTGAAAACATCAAAATCAACAAAAACCCACAATCGAGATCAAAATCCACAATCGTACAAAGTTCTTACTACAATTATCCTCAACAATTGTAATAAGAACTCCTCAGGGAGTCAAGCACCAAGCAGCATCAGATCACAATGGTATTGATCTACCACAAGGCCTCGCACATCTACCTGATCTTTATGTTTGCAAGATTTCACATTGTCCTATAAATTGTGCTTGATTTCTGCAAAATAACTTGAAAATTTTTGCTCCCAGTCGGTGTAAATATTGTACAACTCTGGGTATGCCATATTAATATAACAACTTGTGTCATCAAATTTTTCAATATTCGCATGGCCTTTTGGTAAGTATAACTTGAACTCTGTATGTGGCCTCCAAAATTTTCGTTTCGAATCACTGTGCTTCAAAAATTGGTACTCCTTTATCTGGATGTACTCTAGCACATACATGAAGGTTGAGCCTATGTACAATTCAACTGACCCGAATGGCGAAACTTTAAATTTTTCCTAGATTATGGCCCAACATAGACATTCCTTTTTGCTCTATGCTAAATTGGTCCCATAACCAAAGGAAATCTTCTTTTTCCCACACTGACTGCTAGTCCTCGAATGCCATGCCTACTGAGCCTGGTAGCATCAAATAATCGACATGCCATTGCAATTCGATGTTAAGATCGTTTAGAAAAAACTTGAAAATGTTCTGCACATACTTTTGACTAATTCTTCTTCGATCGTTTTGCCTTAGGCTATGCTTTAGCAACGTCCTGTCTATGGATGTCTGTAGTGAGCTTCTGGTCTTCGAGCTACTGTTTTAGGTCTGGTACCTCCTTCTGAAGGTCAAAGATCCTTATGCAGGCTTCTGCATACTCCAGATGGTCAGCCACCCCTATATAATTCTGAGTTTCCTAGAGCTCCTTTGATAGACTCTCGATCTTTTCCAGGGCCTGCAAATATTCCTCATGTGCAGTTGGTCCAGAATAGATTGTTGTCTCAACATATAGCTCCTTCAGCTCGACAAGTTTTTCTTCGACTAGCACTTTGTCATTTTTGAGAGGAAGAAAAATCTCAACTCAGATCGAGAAAACCGACTCAGTATGTTCAATTTCATAGATGAATCTTGCATCTATCAAGCGTTGTAATTCTTCTTTTATTTTGGCCTTGTAGATGGGATTGCATTGGTAGGGATGACTAGCAGTTGGCCTCACACCCAGTTTAAGGGAAATATGATGCACAACTACTTAGGGTGAGACTCCTTTCATGTCTTTATATGACCAAGAAAAGACGTGTCGATATTTGCATAGAAGTTTATCAAGCCTTCTGCATTGTTCTCGATTGAGGTGAGTCCCGATGTGAACAAGATATTCATTTTCCTCATTGGGCTCACTCAAGGATAGAGTAATGGTTCATATAGGGCCTTCCTAAGGTGAATTACCATTCAGCTCACGTTGAGCTTGTGTTTATTGGATAGTCACATCCTCGATCACATAATCTTTAAAATATTCCGACACATCATGTGCGGGTGATTCGAGGGGGGCCTTGCCTTTCAACTTTCAAAATGGTGAGTTGGGAGGTTCTGGGATTTGTGTATGAGCTAAGGTATTTTTGAAACTTCTCGCATAGTGGTGAGATCTCTAGGTGGTTGAATGAGAAGCAGTTTCTTCATCTTCTCCTTCATGGTATTGCCACGAGGTGATGGCTTCGGAGGACCTAAGGTGTGCAGATGAGGAATTGATGGCACATCATGGAGGATTTCACCATCTATTTGAAAAATAGATTTGTTCTCACATAGGTCCCATGGATAATCTGGTTGTTTGACACAATATCGTTGGGTATCAGATGTTTTGACTATAACCTTGCCAACTGATTCCACCTTGGATGAGTGTTGTGGGAAACCTTTAAGTGGAAGGCCTCCATGTAAGTGAGGATCTAAATGTCAGAAATGTCCAAATCTTCTAGGTAATTCTGAATTCGCAAGACATTTTCGTCATCAATCGTCTGATTCATCAGTAGGTAGCCAAACAACGTTCAACAATTCATCATTATGTGGAAGAATATCAATAAAATTGATATTAATGATAGGTGTGTCTAGATCAAGAGGTTGTTCGACATCGTCTAGGAGAGTATAGGTATAATTAGCCCGATTTTGAGCACAGTAATTAGCATTCACGCAATCAATCGTAGCTAAACTGTGGCTCCAGTTTATGATATCAATAGATTCACCATAATGACCTTTTTCTTGGGTAGATTGGTAAGGCTCAAACACGAAATTGGTAGTGGAGAAATCTATATCATGGAAGCATGCGAGTTTGAGTTTCCTAAATGAATCAATGGTAACAGACTATCTTGATTACCGAAGGTGACTCAACCTTTTCTCCAGTAGTGAATGACTCTTGCATTTGTGATCCAGGGGCAACCAAGTAGTACCTCATAGGAATAGGCATTACTAGGAATACTAAGTACTACCAGATCTATGAAAAATTTCAAGCCTCCTAGTTTGATCAAAATTTGTGGGAGGAATGTTGTAGGTCGAATCACACTTTGATCAGCCATACTGAACTGACAAGTGAGTTTGGTGAATTTGTTTCTCAGATTCCATTCCATTATGAGAGATGTGGAGGTGATGTTGACACCCGAACCGCCATCTAATACAGCTCAGAACTCTCGAGATTGGCGATGAGTAGCTGGAATTTTGATGATTCGCTGGAATTCTGAGTAGCGAATTTATTAGATGTAATGGCATTTCAGGTAGCTCGTCAGGGGTGGTGGCTTCGGTGGGTTGGAGTTGGTGTTTCCACTTATCGACATGTTTCCATAGAACATAGAAAGAGAGAGTCACGTTAGCTTATAACAAATCTCCCCAGACTTTAGTGCCTTCAAAGGTTTTAGTCTCAAAAGGCATGTGATGTGTGTGATGGAAAGTGGTAGAATGCTAGTCTACATTTGAAATTTGTTGATGATATTTATTTGATTGTCTTCATTATACTCATTTTGAATTAATTTGAACCAAATGCAAGACACAGTGGAGATTGATGACTCTGTTATGCGAAAGGGCATCATTCACGAAAAAGCTGAAATAACAACTCTGGATAAGTCTTTGGCCCACTACGTTGGGAGGTTGTCCAACAACTTTATTTTTGGCTTCAGCAACAAGTACAGTCCAAATGTGCTAAAATTGAAAAACAATCCATATTGATTTCTTGGCTTGCTACAAATGTTGTACCATGCAAGTATGTAGCTCCTTAATGCAAAATGCCAAGTTTGGCCTACATAGAACTCGAGCTACATGGTTATGTATTATCTAGTTTGATAAATGCAACTTGTATATAGTTTGTAGACATAGAATTAGCATGATTATGCTTGTAGAAACTCGTGGCAACTCACATGCATTAATTGTAAGTGATCCATAGTGACATGCAAGGCATGCACAAAGTTTAATGGACACATGCATGATGATTTGGACATTTCTAGCTAGAACTAGTACACTTGTAAAAAGTTGGTAGAATTTCATGCATGACAAGTGACAAATGTCACATAGACTCTAGATGTCACTTTAGATGTCATTTTGGAATGGATAGATATGGTTCTACCTCAAGCTACCTCAATCTCCATAAATATGTGTAGTTCTCCACACAATGAATAATAAAGAGCCAATGTTTTGTAGCTATCTCATGCCATTTTGGATCTAAACAAATATTGCTTGTTATCTCTCTAGCTCTCTCTCTCTCTCTCTAACTCGTGTTGAGGCTAATGCTCATACACTGAAATCTTGTATTTTTATTCATTCTTTGATTCATTGCTATTATATTCTGTTGATTAGCATGCTAGATTGTGGATTAGCCATTTCTTCTGAACTAGATTTTGTTGATCAATCTAGAATTAGGTTATAGTGCCAATCACAAAGCGTAATTAAGATCAGTCACTCTTGTGGACATTCCCCACATGTGTGAATTCTGGAAATTTTGTCATGGTATCAGAGCCACATTAAGCTTTGCATGCTAACAACTCTGATTGTACAAGAAACTGAGAGCTAAATCAAGCAAAAAAGCAGTTTTGCACTTTTTCTAACCTTTCTCTGAAGTGTATTTGGATCAAATCGGGCTTGAACTGAATTTTTAGACCTGAATTGAGGTAGTACGGAATTATGAAATTTTGCACGTGTGAAAATCAGAGTTTTTCAGTCCCTTTGTTCTCCTTACTTTTAGATCCAAAGATAGCAATGTTATAGCCTGATGGAAAGCATTTGATCTGTACTTTTCATAGAAATTGAAATCAAATCGATCTGATATGTCTAGCAAGAGTTATAAGCTCTTAAAGAGGATAGGGATAGGTCCAAAATCCAAGTAACAGCATTTTGATTTGATTCAATCATACTTTGTTCTGAATCCATTGTTTTGAGCATTTAACACAGGAAACTGTAGATCAAGACTGAGTTTGAAGTATTTGAGCACCCTTTGAGCCTTCTGAGTGTCAATAGTGTTTTCTTTTGAAGCATTTCACATGTGCCAAAAGTAGAATTCAAACCAGCCAAAGTGTCTCAAACCACTTTTTTGTGTCTGATATAGAAAACTTGTCTTGTGGAATATTTGAGATTCATCTCAAATATAGTTGCAAGTGTTTCACATAGGAAGGTAGTTCAACCTTGAAAATACCTATAGTGAAGAAAGCAGCAACTCTAAGTCTGATAGGAACAAATTCAAACATATCTCAATCCAATAACTAAGAAGTCTTCATTATAATGGCATCTCAGGGAGGATATCTTCTAAAAGCTAGTGAAAGACTAAACACTTCTAATTACTCAATTTGGAAGTTAAGAATGGAGTCTGTTCTGATTCTCCAGGATGTTATGGATATTGTGCTTGGTGTTGAGGAGGAGCCTCAAGCACAGGTTGAAATTCTTAAGTACAAGAAAAGAGCTAGAATGGCTCTACATTTCATTAAGATGAATGTATTTAATGAAATTTTGAGAGAGATAGAATCTTGCACTACAGCCAAAGAAGCTTGGGATGCACTAAAGACCACATATGAAGCAAAGAATACTTCTAGAATACTCACTCTTAGGAATCAGATTTTCCAAAGTTTCCAAAGAAGTGAAGAGAGTGCATCTAACTATGTTTAGAGAGTTAAAGATTTACATAGAGAGCTTTTCTGTGTTGGTGTTACCATTAACCAAGTTGAGCTAGTTCAAGTCATACTGAATGGCTTGAGAGATGACTATGATAATCTTGTTCATCCTTTTGCTATTAAGGAGGAGTCCTAATCTAGAAACTCTCCAAGGAATTCTTATTTCTGAAGAATCTAGACAAAGCTATAAACTCTCCAGGATGAACAAACTTGAACATGGTGGAAGTGACAAAGCCCTCTTTGTCAAAAGCAAGCAGAAAGGAAGGAGTAAGAACCAATACTCTCAAGCATACAACAAAAACAAAGCCAAGGGGCACTATGCCTCTAATTGCTTTAAGAAGAAAAACCAACTCAAGCAAGCTAATCTCTCCAAAGAGATTGAAGAAGATTCTGTTGCAAGTGATGGAGAAGGATCACTTATGGTGTCCAGTTTTTCTTCATCACCTTTCAAGAAAGATGGAGCTTGGTACATAGACAGTGGAGCCTCTTCACATATGTGCTGTTCAAAGGAGTCATTTGACTCAATCTTACCTTTCAAAGGACTCAAGAGATCTATTTACACAACTAATGATCATGAGTGTCCAATAGAAGGAATTGGCAACATTCCATTGAAACTTGCTTCTTCAAAAGTTCTTGCACTTTCTAATGTTCTTTTCATTCCAAAACTTACAAAGAACTTAATTAGTGTGAGAAAGTTGCTTGATAATGGTTGTGATATAAAGTTCAACTCCAATACTTGTTTTATCAAGAGAAAAGATGAAATCCTTGCTGATGGAACTAGATGTGGTGGAATTTTTAAGTTGAATTCTTATGAGAATGCAAACCTTTGTGAAGTTGCTTTGTTATCTAAGGAGGATCTATGGCATAGAAGGTTGGGACATCCTAACTTTACATCTATGTCTTCTATGGTTAAGAAGGAGAAGGCTATTGGTCTTCCAAAATCTCTTTCTAAAGATTTCAAGCCTTGTGAGGCTTGTGCCATTGCAAAGTCACATAGAAAGCCATATCAGAAGTCTTTTATGAAGACTACTTATCCATTGGAACTCATACATTCAGATGTACATTTTTCCTCTTCTAAAAGTATTGGTGGTGCAACATGTTTTGTCACATTTATTGATGACTTTATACACTTGGTTGTATCTATTTTCTTCAAAGGCTGTGGTTTTTTATCACTTCCTTATCTTCAAAGCTTATGTAGAAAAACAGTTTTCTTGCAAAGTTAAAGCTTTAAGATGCGATGGAGGAGGTGAATATATCTCCAACAAGTTTCATAATTATTGTGAAGGTGCAGGAATAAAGAGAGAATTTTCTTGTGCCTATTCTCCATCCCAAAATGGAGTAGTTGAGAGGAAAAACAGATCTTTATGTGAATGTGCTAAAGCAATTCGAGTAGCAGCTTCTTTGCCTATTGAATATTGGGGTGAAGCTATAAATTGTGCAAACTATTTGTGCAATAGATTACCTCACAATGCTCTTGCTGGAAAAACACCTTTTGAAGTCTTGTTTCACAAAAAACCTAAGGTAGATCACCTTAGAGTGTTTGGTTGTGCTTGCTTTATTAATATTCCCTTGGAAACAAGGAAAAGAGATGATCCTAATTTTGTTAAGGGGATCATGGTTGGATATGCATCCAACAAGAAAGCTTACAAGATCTATGTTCCCTCTACCTCAACTACAATTGAGAGTAGAGATGTGATATTCCATGAAGATAAAAAATACATTCTTGAGAAGGCCGAGTTCAAAGATTCTCACAAAGATACTCCAATCATCACCCTTGAAGATCATCATGGAGAGATGGGGACGAGATTTGAGGAGGAGTCACCTCGAATTTTTTCACCAAGGAGATCTCAAAGAGAAAGATCCGAGCCTGGAAGGCTTACCTATGAAGATAGAGGAAAGCAAGTGGAAATCAACTCCACTAATTGTGCCTATTTTATTTCTGATGTATATGATGCTATCAACTCAAAGGAACGGTACCTTGCCATGAAGGAAGAATATGATGCTTTGATGGACAATAATACATGGGAGCTTGTGGATCTTCCATCCAACAAGCATATCATTGGTTGCAAATGGGTTTTTTGAGTCAAGTATAATCAAGATGGCACAATCAACAAGTACAAGGCTAGGCTTTGTGCTAAAGGCTTTGCTCAAGTATATGGACTCGATTATGAGGAGACCTTTGCCCCAGTTGCAAAGATGGTGTCAATTCGAATCATAATTTCTCTTGCTTGTTTTTTCAATTGGCAAATTCTTCAAGTAGATGTTTCTAATGCATTTCTAAATGGCTATCTAGAAGAAGAGATCTATATGGATCAACCTATTGGGTTCATCCATGATGAGGGAAAAGTTTGCTTGCTCTTCAAAAGTTTATATGGATTAAAGAAAGCTCCAAGGTCATGGTATTCACTGTGAAAGATTTCAGATCCTTAAGATCCAATCTACTTGAATGATCTTTGGTTAGAAAGAGAAATACACTACCAATTTCACCAATGTAGAAAAATCACCATCTACACACTTTGAGATGCAAACACTAATAGAACTTGATCAAACTTGAATGAAATGATTATGTACTGTTTTTGTCCGTACAAAACCAGCAAGCTACCGTATTTCACACGTGTGGATCCAAAAATAGCAAATATAGATCATTCTACACATAGAATTGCAAGCAATCACCAAGATAGTGCACCAATGGATAGTAGAACCCAAGAGAACCATGTATAAGCATGAAATGAGATAGAGAAGAGAGAAGATGACTCTCTCCACGAGTTACATCCTTTTATAACAGGTCCAAACCCTATTTGGCCACTTGGCTTTCCCACCAAATGCTAACCCTACCAATTTTGGGTCTAGATTCAATGTACCCAACTTATTCAAATTGAATCTACTCAAACTCGCATTCTATCTTTCCCACACTTTCAAAAAGTGTTTATTCAAATGAAATTTAGACTAATGAACTTTGAAAAGCCAACCTCTAAGTCTAAAACAAGTTTTGGCCTCAATATGCCAAATATGGAAATATTGCAAAATGTGATGAAACTAGTTGAATCTTTCACACTCCCTCTTCAACTAGTTTTAGCATAGACTTTGATAATACTCCAAGTGAAGTCCTATGCTTCATGAACAAGTCTTTTCCCAATGCTTTGGTGAAGATATCAGCCACACATTCCCTTGAAGACACATGTTGAAGCTCCACCTCCTTTGCAATGACTCGTTCCCTCACAAAATGATATTGTATCTCAATATGCTTGCTCCTAGCATGAAAGATAGGATTGGATGCCATTCTTTGGGCTGATTGATTGTCACAAAAGATGATTGGGCTCTCTGAAAAATCCAGCAAGTGAAGATCTTGATCATCCTTTTGATCCATACCATCTCCTTTGTGCAATGTGTAAGAGCTTTGTACTCGGCCTCACTAGATGACAATGAGATAGTGGCTTGTTTCTTTGACATCCATGATATAGCTCCATCACCTATGAAAATACAATAAGAACTAATGGATTTCCTATCCATTACATCTCCAACATAGTCCAAATCTGAAAATCCAAAAAGATTAGGTGATGATCCCTCATACAATATGCCAAAATCTCGAGTTCCAATGATGTACCTCAAAACTCGCTTTCCTAGCTTCCAATGCTCCTAGCATAGCTTTTGCCAATAGAACTTTGATCCATCATAAGAATGATCTTCTTCCTAAGAATAGACCTTCTTCCTAAGAATAGATCTTCTTTCAATGATCATGTAATGCTCAAAATAGAAACAACCATAATTGATATAGAAAATAGTGTCCACTTGGGATGCTTCGATATTTCTTACATCAATTTTACATGTAAAAATGTGACTAGAACATGAAGAATCAAATAGAATGTAAATGAAATGATTCCACCATGCTTTCAACTCTGAACTCTTTGGAAAAATACAGCAAACAAACAATAAATGTGAGTGATCAACTTTTGCTTGCATGTCTCCTCCTCCTTTGTCCTTTGTTGCCTTGTATCCACCATGATACTCCATGAATGAGCCTCCATCTTCATCTTGCCTCAAGATACCATCATACTTTGATGACTTGACCATGAATGAGTGACATAATTAACCTCCAATAGCTTCATTTCTATCAACAAAATCAGCCAAGAATGCTAGTACAAATCCAACATCAAAACAATGCTCACCAATGTAGCTAGTTTTACCATATCTTGACAATTTGCACACATCCACATGAAATTGCTCAAACATGAGATAGAACAAGTAAAGTAAACTTGAACAACACTTCCTTGCTGATCCTTTGACCTTACTTGATTCTTCAATATGCTGTAAAAACATATCCATAACACCTTTGCCAATTACCTCTCCTTTGATGCTCTTGACTAGTTCCAAATTGCCACCTTCCCTTTTGAGTAGTTGAAGTGCTTTGAGATCAACCTCTTGATCCTCAACTTGATCATCAAAGTCATTGAACAAACTTTGTTTTCCAAATCCATTACTTGATTTTACAGCAAGATAACATCCATCCACTTGCATAGCTCCATCTACACAAAAAAATCCTCCAAACAATGTTCCACTCTTTATAAGAGATTGATACTCAAGATCCATTGCTTGGATCCACTCCCCTTCTTTCCTTGCTTGATCTACACTTGTAGGCTCATCCAAAGAGGTTAGGAAAGCAACATAATTTCTAAAAACTACTTGCTTACCCTTTTGATCATATGTGATCCTTGAAGGTACTTGTCTTTCTCTTGATGTTCTCCTTGGCTTTTGACTTGATGAAGGTCCATCATCACCACCATCCAAAGTAGGATCCTTCTCATCAACATCAAGAATGTTAGATCCATCAACTCTACCATCAATCATGCTTGAAAACACCTTTGGAATGTTCCCCTCATAAAAAATGACATCTCTACCAACAATCACTTTGTTAGTAGTAAGAATGTAAACCTTGTAGGCTTTACTCACCTCACTATATCCAACAAAAATACCTCTTCTTGAAGATGGATCCTCCTTGGTTCTATCATCAAGAGTAATGTTGACATAGCATGTGCATCCAAAGGTTCTTAGAAAGTTGACACTCGGCCTCCTCTTGAGTCCTTCCATCCAAAATAGCACTCGGCCACCTATTGCACAAGAAATTGGCTCACAACAAAGCTTGATCCCAAAATGATTTGTCAAGATTAGCACTTAACCTCATAGCTTTAGCACTTTCACATAAAGTCCTATTCTTCCTTTCAGCCACTCCATTTTGTTGTGGGGTCCTTGATGTTCTATACTCCCTGTTGATCTCATGCTCATCACAAAAGGCCTTGAGCTTGTTAGATATGTACTCACCACCATTGTCACCTCTCAAACACTTGATCTTTGTAAAAACTTGGTTCTCTCTTGCATTCTTGAACTTGACAAAGACATCATACACTTCATCCTTGCTCTTTAGTAGATATATCCAACAAAATCTACTAAAATCATCATCTTAGCTCCACTATTGCTAATTGTAGTAAATCCATGAATATCCAAATGTAGAAGTTGAAAAGGCTTTGTAGATCTAGAAATAGATCTAGTATAAGGTAGTCTATGTGACTTAGACAAATCACAAGACTCACAAACATGCTTGACATTACTTAAGGAACTTGGAAGACCAATCACAACCTTCTTCCTTGCCATTACCTCCAATGACTTGAAGTTAAGGTGTCCCATCCTTTTGTGCCAAACCTCTTGAATAGAAATTTGCTCCCTTGCAACACATCCAACTTGGTTAGCAATAGAACAAGCATCAATTTTGAACAATTTCCCTTGCCTTTTACCTTTTCCAATCAAGACATCCTTCCTTTTGATCAAACAAGCATCTCCATCAAACTCCACCTTGAGGCCTTTACTTAGCATTTGACTCACACTAAGTAAATTCTTGGCAATAGATGGAATAAACAAGACATCATCCAAATGAACATTCCTATTTGTAGAGAGAGAAATAGGAATTGTGCCAATCCCTTTGATTGCACACTCACCATCATTGGCCGTGTAGATCACCCTCTTGTCATCTCCATATGCCAAGAAAGAAGTGAAGTACTCTTTGTGAAAGGTCATGTGTGAACTTGCTCCACTATCAATCCACCAAGGATATAGATCTCCATCATTAGCAAGCATACATGAAGACATCACAAAAGCATCATCATTTGCATCTTGAACATCCAAACCATCCTCATCAAGAGTAAGATTACCTTGCTTGTCTCCTTGATCTCTCTTCTTCTTGTAGCACTCACTTGCAAAGTGTCCTTTGATGCCACAATAGAAGCACTTGAGCTTTGATCTATCCTTCTTTTTGCCACTTGAAGAAGCATCCACTTGATCTTGCCCTTTAGACCACTTGCTATTGGTTTTGCCCCTGAATTTGCCCTTTGTGAACATAGCATCCTCTTGAAGTGTCGATGTAGATCCACCTCTTGCTTGAAGCCTATATTCCTCATTGATCAAGATCTCTTGAAGATCCATCAAACTTGGCAAAGTCTTTTGAATAGTAATACTTTGAACAATGTTAGCATGAGCATCCAACAAGCCATTAAGAATCACTTGAATAAGCTCTCCTTCCTTAATGCTTTCATCTATGCAAGCTAACTCATCATTCAATGCTTTCATTCTCAAAACAAAAGTACTTGGACTTTCTTCATTCTTTTGCAAACAAGAAAAGATTTGCCTTTTTAGAGTCAACACTCTAGAAGTAGACTTGGATTCATAAAGCTTCTTCAATGAATTCCAAGCTTCCAAAGATGATGTGCACTTACCAACTTCCTTGAGAAGTTCATTGGTAACATTCATCTTTATCATGTGTAGAGCCTTCTTGGCCATCTTGTCATACCTCAATTGATCTTGTTGTGTTGCTGGTCTCTCCTCCAAACCTACAACAATATCCAAAATATCATTCATCTCAAGAAGTGACTCCTTCCTCACTTTCCATAATGAATAGTTACTTGAGGTAAGCCTATCATTGGCTTCCAACATGACTCCAATTGAGGTTGCCATGTAGCAATGACCCGATCTTCTCTTTCAACCTATTTCAATGCACAAATCACTCCTTTTAACAACAACAAATGCTTTCAAAAGAAATCACCAAGATTTAAAACTATCTCACAAATTCTCTTCTAGCACTTATCCAAGCAAATCAACACATAGAATCATGGAATCTTGATCAACCTATGATCTATCCTCAATCTAATGACTTTTGCCACTTCCTAAGATTGAAACACACTCAAATGAAGTCCAGCAACCTCACTATCTAGAGATCCAATCAAAATTAGGGTTTTGACAAAATCACAAAAAATTGACTATTCCAAATCTACATGCAAATGCTGAAAATTTGATATGCAATCTATAAGCCACCACTTAGGTTGAACCAATGATCCAAAAATCTGCCAAATCCAGCATGTGAATTCAAAAAATGGAATTGAACAAGTATATTGACCTATTTAGTGTTTTGATCTACAAAAGATCCAATCTACAAAAGCAAAAAATCCAATTTTGGTGTAGAATCCTCTCTAGCATGCTCTAGACTTGATATCTTCACCAAATCATTAATAGATCTGATTTCCTCATTCATAACCTGAAACACAAGCTCTGATACCATGTGAGAGATTTCAGATCCTTAAGATCCAATCTACTTGAATGATCTTTGGTTAGAAAGAGAAATACACTACCAATTTCACCAATGTAGAAAAATCAGCATCCACACACAATTTGAGATGCAAACACTAATAGAACTTGATCAAACTTGAATGAAATGATTATGTACTGTTGCTGTCCGTACAAAACCAGCAAGCTACTATATTTCACACGTGTGGATCCAAAAATAACAAATATAGATCATTCTACACATAGAATTGCAAGCAATCACCAAGATAGTGCACCAATGGATAGTAGAACCCAAGAGAACCATGTATAAGCATGAAATGAGATAGATAAGAGAGAAGATGACTCTCTCCACGAGTTACATCCTTTTATAGCAGGTCCAAACCCTATTTGGCCACTTGGCTTTCCCACCAAAATGCTAACCCTACCAATTTTGGGTCTAGATTCAATGTACCCAACTTATTCAAATTGAATCTACTCAAACTCGCATTCTATCTTTCCCACACTTTCAGAAAGTGTTTATTCAAATGAAATTTAGACTAATGAACTTTGAAAATTCAACCTCTAAGTCTAAAACAAGTTTTGGCCTCAATATGCCAAATATAGAAATATTGCAAAATGTGATGAAACTAGTTGAATCTTTCACATTCTCGACTTAACACCTTTCTTGAGTCACTAGGATTTAATCTTAGTAACTGTGATCCTTCCTTATATGCCAAGTTTTTTGATAAAGATATTTTCATCCTTCTTATTTATGTTGATGATATCATTCTGACAGGAAGTTGTATCAAAATAGTTGAGGAAACCAAGATTGCACTTGAAAAAGAGTTCAAGATGCAAGATCTTGGAGAAATTCACTATATTCTAGGATTAGAGATTGACTTTCTTAAAGATAAAGCTTTTGTATGTCAATCTAAGTATGCTCTTTCAATGTTAAAAAAGTTCAATATGTTGAATTGTAAGAGTATAGAAACACCTATGGAGCAAAATGTGAAGGACTATAACAAAGGTGATGAAAGATCCTTCGAGGACGTCGCACTTTTCAGAAGTCTTATAGGCTCCTTAATTTGGCTCACAATAACTAGACCTGACATAAGCTTTAGTGTTCATAAGTTGAGCCAGGCTATGCAAAATCCTTCAGTTTATCATTGGAAAAAGGCCAAGAGAGTGTTTAGATATATATCTTCAACTTTTGATTTTGGTTTATTGTATAAAAGTGAAGATCTTTCAATTATTGGTTATTCTGACTCGGATTTTGCAAGTGATAGAGCAGATCGAAAATCTACAAGTGCTTATGTCATATATCTTGGAGGAAACTTGATATCTTGGCTTTCAAAAAAGCAAGATACTGTATCACTCTCATCATGTGAAGCTGAGTACAAGGCGCTCACTATAACAACAAAGGAAGTGCTTTGAATCAAGCGGTTACTAGTGGAGCTAAAGATAATTATGGAAGAAAATATACCTATGATCATGTGTGACAACATTTTAGCTCAAGCCCTTGCCAACAACCCAATATTCCATGCAAGGAGCAAGCATATCGAAGTTGCACATCACTTCGTGAGAGAGAAGCTCATTGGAGGTGAAATCAAATTGGAGCACATCGACACATCATCTTGCATTGCAGATATGCTCACCAAACCTTTGAGCAAAAGTTCCTTCAACAAACATAGAGCCAACCTTGGAGTTATACCAAGATCCATGTTCAAATCAATATAGATCATTTTTTAGGAGGAGTGTTAAAATTGAAAAACAATCCATATTGATTTCTTGGCTTGCTACAAATGTTGTACCATGCAAGTATGTAGCTCATTAATGCAAAATGCCAAGTTTGGCCTACATAGAACTCGAGCTACATGGTTATGTATTATCTAGTTTGATAAATGCAACTTGCATATAGTTTGTAGACATAGAATTAGCATGATTATGCTTGTAGAAACTCGTGGCAACTCACATGCATTAATTGTAAGTGATCCATAGTGACATGCAAGGCATGCACAAAGTTTAATGGACACGTGCATGATGATTTGGCCATTTCTAGTTAGAACTAGTACACTTGTTAAAAGTTGGTAGAATTTCATGCATGACAAGTGACAAATGTCACATAGACTCTAGATGTCACTTTAGATGTCATTTTGGAATGGATAGATATGGTTCTACCTCAAGCTACCTCAATCTCCATAAATATGTGTAGCTCTCCACACAATGAATAATGAAGAACCAAAGTTTTGTAGCTGTCTCATGCCATTTTGGATCTAAACAAATATTGCTTGTTATCTCTCTAGCTCTCTCTCTCTCTCTAACTCATGTTGAGGCTAATGCTCATACACTGAAATCTTGTATTTTTGTTCATTCTTTGATTTATTGCTATTATATTCTGTTGATTAGCATGCTAGATTGTGGATTAGCCATTTCTTCTGAACTAGATTTTGTTGATTAATCTAGAATCAGGTTATAGTGCCAATCACAAAGCTTAATTAAAATCAGTCACTCTTGTGGGCATTCCCCACACGTGTGAATTCTGGAAACTTTGTCAAAATGGACCAACGAAGCTTCTCAAATGCAAAGCGCTCTCCAAGCACATTGAGAGGTAGAGCTATCCCCATCAGCGCCAAAAAATAAAAAATAAGATCACCACCCATTATTCATAGTTTGTTTCCCTCGACCACCCATTTGAGAGTCCGGTAAGAACAAAAAATAATCAAAACGAGAAGACGGACTCAACGAAACTATTCAAACTCATGCTATAACACTTCAAAATGGGTGGTCGAGAGAAACAAACTATGAATAAAAATAATGCACCTCAAGACAACTCGCTTGCTAAAGAGATGGTGGAAGAACTGCAGGTTTCAAACCAACAAGAGAACCTACTAAGCAGAATGCAGGCCACACAAGATCTGATAGTGGCAATATTGCAAGAAATGAGACAAGATCGACAAGGTGATAAGGTAAAATGGACAAAATTGTTTGATAGCCTAGGTTGTAGGCAAGACAGAATTTGTCAAAACTGACCAAAGATATAATGAGCCATCCACATCATTTCAACTACCATCTTCATCACAAAATGTAACATCTTCTCAGGACGTCCGGAGAATTGACGTGGACAAGGAAAAACAAGTATTATAGAGTCATATTGAATACCTGGTCCAGACCTAGAAATGACAGGGAAATGTCAGAACAACAATGCAACAATCAACGAGGTTTCATGAACAACGGAACCACTTTGATGCTCGGGAATACAAGGATAAGATTATTATTCAGAATTCAATGGTGACTTTAAGACCCTTGACATTGAAGAGTGGTTGGATAAATTAGATTGTTACTTCACCCTGTTCGATAGACCTGATCAAGCTAAAATTACTTCGCTATAATCCATTTTGAGGAAGTAGCCTATGAGTGGTGGAAGCGGAGGGAGAATAGACTATCAATAGAGGAATGTAACGCACGAACTAATTGGCCATTATTTAAGAATGCTTGTATTGACCTTCAGAAGATCATTCCAGGATGATGAAAACTTCAAAAGATGGATGGAGATATGCCAGAAGAGTTCGATACAAGAATATAACTTTGATTTCTGGAGTCTAACTCTTAAGTTACCCACAATTTCTGATGTAGATCATTTGCAAAAGGTATATACGGGGATTGCAACTAGATATTGGAGCTGATGTAGCATCACATTTATGTACTGATCTCGATCAAGCTATGCGGGTGGCTCTTAAAATCGAGTCTAAATATGCTGGTAAGTAGTCGAGTAAATTGGGAGCAACCCAATATGAAATTAACGGATGGAAAGCTGAGCGGAATTCTGATATTTGTCAACATGATAAGGAAAGGAAAGAAGCTGATAGGAGGAATAGTGATAAGAAACAAGTGAGCAACATGGAGGCTAAGCAGGAGGTGAAAATTGTCAGATCAAAGGCCAAGATAGATCTAATGTGGCAACAAGACTTATGTTTCACTTGTAAGCAAAAATGGAAACCAGGGCATAAGTGTGACAAATCTAAGTTTGCAGGGATTTCCTTGATTGTTGAAGATGACGAAGACGATATTAGCACTTTTTCAGAGAATGTCATTGACACTGAGCCGCTACGAAAGGAAGACACCTCATCTGATGAGAAATCACCAAACCATCAATCAGACTACGGATAGCAGGAAAGATCCATTAGGAGGGATCATAAAGTTGAACTATTGAGCATATCTCTAAATGCTTTTAATGGATCTCATTCTAACAAAACCTTCCGTGTGCAAGCATTCATTAATGGAAGGAAAGCATTTTGTTTGATAGATAGTGGTAGTATGCATAACTTCTTTAATAGTAGGTCATTACGAAACTATGGTTTAGCATCTTTGGATCATTGTGATAATATGAGAGTACAGATTGCCAATAAAGTAACCATTCCTTGTAATAACATCACCCCAGTGGTGAACTTGCAAATCAAAGATTATACTCTTATAACGAGTTTCCATATTGTGGAGCTGGGCCCGATTGATGTTATACTAGGGTGGAATGGCTTAAGACTTGGGAAATGTGACAATCAACTTCGATCAAGAACTGATGAGCTTTAGACAAGGAGAATGCCAATTTGAACTACACAGCATTCAATCTACTCAACAACATTCAACTTTGCAGCTATTTTCTGTGGAGAAGGCTCAAAGGCTATCTAGATCAAATTTGGAAATGTATGTGCTCAGGATCGAAGAAGTTGAAGGACAAGTCAAGGAAGTCAAAACAAAACCATTGGCCAAGGTAAAACAAAGCATGAAAATTCCAAAAATTCAGAAGATATTGGGTAAATTTTCCGATGTGTTTGTTGATCAGTTACCCAAAGGTGAACCTCCTACCAGATTTGTGGACCATTCCATTGAATTGGAATCAGGGACTAAACTGGTCAATTTACCTCCTTACAAACTATCAAGGGCTGAAAAGAAGAATCCATAAACAGGTCCAGGAGTTACTCTCACAAAAATTTCTTGTTCGAAGTAAATCACCTTTTGTCTCTCCTGTGTTGCTAGTTAAGATTATCGAGCTCTTAACAAAGTGACCATCAAAAGCAGATATCCAATTCCTAGGGTAGATGATTTGTTGGATGCTTTAAAGGAAGCCAGCGTCTTTTTGAAAATAGATCTACATTCAAGATACCATCAGATTAAGGTCAAAGAAGAGGATCAACATAAAATAGCTTTCCAAACTGATAGGGAACATTATGAGTTCAAAGTTATGCCTTTCGAATTAATTAATGCTCCTGCCACTTTTCAGGCTCTTATGAATCAGATTTTTGAACCTTATCTTTATTTGTTTGTGTTGGTATTCTTTGACAACATCTTGATATATAGCAGGAACATGGAAGAGCATGCGAAACATTTGAATACAGTTTTAAGTATTCTTTGAGAATACAAGTTGTTTGCAAAGATAACCAAATGTGAATTTGCTCGAGATGAGGTGGAATACTTGGGACACATTGTGTCCAAAGAGGGAATCAAGGTGGACCAAAAGAAGATTGAGGCAATCAAGAATTGGAATTCACCTAACAACGTTAGAGAATTGAGAGGATTCCTGGGTTTAGCATCCTATTATAAAAGATTCATTCAGGACTTCTCAAAAGTGGCAGCATTGTTTACCCATCTTCTGAGAAAGGATAAGTTTGAATGGAATGAGAAAACTCATATGACTTTCGAAGCTCTTAAGGAATCGTTGGTAATGGCTCCTTTACTAGTGTAACCCACCTTCAACTTACCTTTCATGGTTATAGTGGATGCCAGTGGCATAGGGTTGGGAGCTATTTTGAGTCAATCAGATGGAGTCATTGCCTATGAAAGTAGGAAACTCACTGACAAGGAAGCATCATATCCTACTCATGATACACGGATGTTGGCAATTGTGCATGCTCTCAAGAAATGGTGACACTATTTATATGGTTCTAAATTTTTGATTAAAAGTGACCATCATGGTTTGAAATATTTCTTGAGCCAAAAGCAATTGAATGATAAGCAGAAGAGATGGTTGTCACTGGTTCAATCTTATGATTTTAACATGGAATATCTTAAAGGAAAGGACAATGTGGTTGCAGATACGCTATCAAGAATATGGTCCTTACAGATGAATGCATCTTTAGAATCTTTAGAGGAATATGCAGCTTATTTGGAGGAACACCAGAACAAAATTTTGGATTGTCCTTTTATGGAGGAGCACAAAATGTTGTGGTCAAATTTGAGATTCAACACAATTTCCGCAATAACTACATTAAGTGCAGATTGGATAAGAGACATTCAGGTGGAATATATGGAGGATCCAGACTTGAAAGAGATTTGGGAGGAATCTCAAGACTCTAATTCAGTTGTTCATCCCCGTTATAGGAAGCAAGGACAAATATAGAGTTGTACTTTCTCCTAAATCCAAAATCATACCACAAGTATTGTATGAGCTACACTCATCTCCAAGTGTTGGGCATAGTGGAATTTTGAAGACATAAAACCATCCAAAAGCTATTCAAATGGGCTGGTATGAAGAAAGCTATATACACATATGTGCAAGAATGTATTTATTGTGAAGTGAATAAGGTAGAACATGTCAAGCAACTAGGTTTATTGCATCTGTTATCTATTCCTACACAACGTTGGACAAGTATTCGTATGGATTTTATACCTTCCTTGCCAACAACGACTGGGGGATATGATGGTATCTATGTGGCGGTGGATCGGCCTACAAAATATGCACATTTTCTACTTTATAAAACTACTGATAGTGCAGCCCAAATAACACAAATATTCTTGAAGAATGTTTTCAAGTTACATGGAATACAGAAGGAGATAGTGAGTGATTCCAAAATCAAGATTCTAGCTTCAATACTAGTTTTTAGCACCAAAACTTTCTATAAATGGATTTGCATTAGATCAATGGCTTATGCTCTTGTACTTGGCTCTGATACCATGTGAAAGTAATGTACTTTAGGACCATAAATGGATCTACAAAGGATCCACAGGAGTGATTGGATGCTTGCTTAACAATCTATCAAAAAACTAGACACAAAAAAGTTGATCTAGATTGACAATTTGACAAACAACAAGCATTAACAATCAAAAGGATTGATCAACATTGAGATCTGAGCCCACACGTGTGTAATATAGGCTGTAGTATGGCCTTCAAGCTGAGAAACAAGTAGAAATTGATTTGGTTGCATTTGGATCACAAAAACTCAATGTACATAGTGGAGTAACTCGAGATTGCCAATGAGCTCCAAAAGATATTCTATCTTCTCACTATGGGAGCTTGGAATACATAGCAAATTTGACTTCCCTGTGAAGTTAGGTGGATTTCTAGCATGTAATAAGGAAGTTAACTTAGTCTTTTTGCCCTAAAATAAAACCCTAGTCTATTTCCTAGAGTCATGCTTGGTAGTTGATCAATTTTTCACCCTAAATCTAGGATTTAGGTCCTATAAACTAGGAATCACTACCAAAATGACATGACCAACCCTATGGACTTGACCTGACCTAATTAGGAGTGGATTGCCACGTGGCATCTTGTCCTCACATGTGTGAAATCCACTTATGTACAAAATTTACATTATACTACATGGTTTTTTATCAAGCTAGATTTGCCAATTTTTGGCAATTTTTCACAAATTGGGCCTATGTCGTGCCTTGGCGTGATTTTCATGCCAGGGCGCGATATAGGCCAGTTTGACCAGGTAAAAGTGACTTGGATCGCGCCTTGGCGTGATTTTCAAGCCAAGATGCGATTTTGACCTATTTGACCTGGTCAAAGTGGCCTAGGTCATGCCTTGGCATGATTTTCATGTCAAGGTAGAAAAATAGCCATCTTTGCATTCTCATAGTACTGAAAAATCTCAAATCATTCACATAGTACTGAATTACTCAAATTTGCATTCAAATAAACCTAAAATTAGATATTAAACACAATCACAAAAATTTGCATTCACATAACCTGAAAATCTTTAGTATATTAAACACAAAGTCTTCTAGAAAATTATAAATACAATCTTCGGTACATCATGTTTTCAATTTTGTTTTCTCCTCAGCCTTCTTGCTATGTGAAAATCCTTCGCGAGTATTGTGACTCTGTTTCCGTGTACTACACACAAAAAAGAATCTTCACAAAGTTGTGTCATGTACATTTCCGCAGACTCTTGTATCGCGGACACAACATCTGTCATAACCCTGTTCCCCAAGAAAAATTCATCAATTATTTCTTTTACAAGCCTCACAAATTGGGCCCTAGGTATCAGAAATTTAATAGATTTATGATATCTCCTTATATCTTGCAGCCACTTTGCAATTCCGCGCTTTCTATGCGGTGGAGGAGGTGGTGGCTACATTCTGCGGAGCTCCTTTCCAGCCCACGGTGTCGCACGAGGGGCTGCCCTACTCCTGCCACGCTCTAGGATCCTACTTGGGCCTACTGCGGCAAAAACTGGAGGAGGAGGTGGAGGTAGAGGTGGCAGTGGCGGCGGTGGCGCTGGTGATGGCGTCAGCGGAGCAACAATATTCTTTATCTGCAGTCTAGAGCATGCCTTGCGTATATTCTTTCTTTTTCGCTCGTGTGCTCTACTTCCAATAGACCATCAATGGGTCGCCTTTTGCTTCATCCTTGTTGTCTGTGCGATCATAGTGCCTCATCAAAACCGCCCACCAGCAATGACATCATCAGACCCATCATCGGCCCCTGACTTGGAGGTGACGTGATGGGCATGGTGTCACCCGATATATTGAAGTCCGTCGTGTTCATGGCCGATGCTGGTGGAAATGGGTCGAAGAAGGAATCATTTAGAATAGGCAATGCACCCGATGTCACAAGCTCTTGGTCCAAGAATTGCATTGTCTCTTCTCGCTCGGTTGGCGTCAAGGAAGGGCTTCTATGTTGTTGTTATTGCTGCTGCTCCTCCTCCTGTTGCCCTGCTGGCGTTTGATCCACTTCTTCCTCATCTTGAGGTCGAACGGTCGGATCATCCTGCATGCCTCTTGGGCTGCTACTCCTACTCCTACTTCTGCTCCCCCCTCTCTCTCTGTCATCGAGTGCGGCTAGTGTATCCCGATGGAACAATGCAGTCACTCTGGGATTTCTAGTCGTTTGTTTGGTCCATGCCATATCCTCCAACATTGGTTAGCTCGTGAACACGTATCAGACAGCATGCAATCTAAAAACAGATCTTTCTGAAAACTGACTCTTTGACACTCGAGGGATAAAGTAGAAAAATGAGGACCCAGACACCCTTATATAATGAAGGTTTATATTTTCAATAAGTGCCCCTATAAACATTTTGGCCTCGTTTTCAAATATGGTATGCTCATGTCTTGGCACATGAGTAGAGATCCGAATTGCAGATTAGCAGAGAGCTTCAAACAAACGTGATTGAAAACCAATATTACTGATAAAATACATATCATAAATCGATTAAAACTCTAGCAAGTTGCCTCAACCTTACTTAAGATATCCACGAATGTACTAACAGGCATATTTGATGTGACAACACAAGAGTGAAGTCAAAACATAACCAACTATACTGGAACAGAGTCAAAACACAACCAACTAATTGTGCTTTCTACATTTCGTTACATAAAATCCTTTATTCCCATTGGACTCCTAATGTCCTTGATTGTAAAAATGAAACACATTTCTGATTTTTTTCGGCTCGTCTCCGTATTTGCAAAACCATACGCAAAATTAATAATCCTTCTATATACATTCAGCATTACTATGTAAAATTCAAGATAGGGGCTTACATTTTGTCCATTATGAGTGAAGACAAAATTTGTTGGCACATCAACAAAGGTCAATCCAAGCATATGCCAAAGATCTTCTAGGCTGCACTCTCTGTTAGTATGAACCAAAGAATTCACCAAAGCATTGGGAAAGGACTTGTTTATGAAGCATAGGTCACTTGGAGTGTTATCAAAGTCTATGCTAAAACTAGTTGAAGCGGGAGTGTGAGAAATTCAACTAGTTTAATCATATTTGTTACATTTCTATGTTTGGCAAATTGAGGCCAACTTTATATTAGACTTAGAATTTGACTTTTAAAACTTAATTAGTCTAAATTTGAATTGAATAGACACTTTTTGAAATTGTGGAAAATGTAGAAGTTGAGTTTGAGTAGATTCAAATTTAAATGTTAGATACATTGAATCTAGACCCAAAAATAGTAGGGTTTACATTTTGGTGGTTGTCGCACTTAGTCAAGCATGTGGAGTTAATCCATCTTCCTTCAAAGAAGTGTCTATGAATTTTTCTTTTATTAGAAGGACTTTGTAAAAATACTTCGATAGTATATGGATGGATGTAGAAACATTTATCATGCACAATAGCAATATGATTGACTTGCAAGATGCTCAATCGAGTGAGAAAGGTAGAAATTTACTAAAGTAGTTTTTCATTGAAGATGGACTTTTGTTCAAGGATGGAAAGATATGTGTTCCAAATGATGACATTGTTTCGCACAAAATCTTTTGAGTGTCATAATGCACCCCGTGTGTGGGCACTTGTACACTCATGGGGATTTGATTAATGCGAAGGAGTTCTAGTGGCCAAAGGTGAGATCTTTTGTAGAATCATATGTCTTGATTGTAAGCAGTGCATTGTGGTGCCAGTACTTTGGATTAGCTCTAGTCATTGCGCCTCATAGTTAGGCTTACTCTCCTTGGTGATTGGGGTAGGATGGGATGCCATAGCTCGAATCTCAATAGTACACGGTGTCATGATTCTCATAGCTTGGGGGTGAGTTGCATCGATTGGTTGGCTTGGATTGTCCTATGCTGAGCTCTAACATGTTGATATCTAGATTTTCTTTGAGAATTTTTACATAAGCCATTTCATGATACTTTTCAAAAGTGTGTTGTGAAATTATAGGAAAATATAGTTACACATAATTGCAAACAATATTTGCCATGTGGCATATACATATCGGGATGTTGCTAGAAATGGAAACACCTTTGCCATTTATTGGGCATAAAATTTATGGGGTAACAACACACATACTATAAATACTAAAACTTTATGCAATGATGCTTCCTAGCCACATTATCTCCTATCAATATTAGATGCGATTGAAAAGCGGAGCCCAAAACCTTTCTATCTTGATGGAGTTCGACATTGATTATCTAACGACATTTCCACTAGGTAAAATGATTCTAAATTATGCAAGACCATTAGGTTGAGCCATTATTGAACATATGTTGAACCTCGTAGAAATGTCGCTAGAAATTTTTTTTCCCAAGTTTAAAGAAAACAAGGCATTGCCCTTCTACATGCCAAACTTTTTTCGTACACCATAGGTTTTAACTTTTTGTATGTCATATTTGCTTTGAATTTTTTTTTTTGGTTGTACAAATTTCATTTGTTGTAGGTCATATAGATTACTTTACTAGATTTTTATTTTTTGTTGTATATGTTTTCTAAAAAAAATGAGTAAAGAAATTTTAGAAAACATGTACAACACAAGAAAGAATGCAAATAAAGAAATTTATATGAGCAGTGGAATATCTTGAGGTTTATCCGAAATTTTAAAAGTAAGTCTCCATGGGGAGCACCTGTCCTTTTTAAGAGTAAGAAAGATGGGGGTTTCCGGTCACAAATCATATAAATTTCTTCATCACGATTTTTAGCCATTACTATGAAAATGTCAAAAAAAAATTTGCAACATGACTACATTTTGCCAAACATGCAATCTACCTAGATTTATCAAATAGGCAAGTTGTGCTTGCGACCATCTCCTAATAAATTCCCTCTCTTATAATCCCAAGAACTGCAAATATTAGTGCAAGCTAATGCACCTCAACAACAAATTTTAAAAGGGGCATATTTTAATATTGTTTCTACATTCATGGAGAGAGAGAGAGAGAGAGAGAGAGAGAGAGAGAGAGAGAGAGAGAGAGAGAGAGAGAATGTCAGCAGTCATGGAGAAAACCAGTTTAGTTGTGTGTGTGTGTGTGTGTGTGTGTGTGTGTGTGTGTGTGTGTGTGTGTGAGAGAGAGAGAGAGAGAGAGAGAGAGAGAGAGAGAGAGAGAGAGAGAGAGAGAGAGAGAGAGAGAGAATATCAAAACAATACTAATTTCAAGAATCTACTAGCTCAAGGTTGACATTTGAAAGTGGGAATCAAACAAAAAACTTAGGCCAATCACATTCAACACCTTTACATTGAAAATCAACTTCCAAATCCCCATGCTAGTAAAAAATTGTCGTGGCTTTTAATTGTACTTTCAAGAGGAGGCTTAAATCATCCAAAAGAAATATTGCTCTATTAATCTACATTGATATGGTCTACGTATCTATTTCGGCATATCATGCCATGTGTTTGGTATTTGAAAATGCTATAAAGATTAAAAGTGCATAATATGGTCCATCGTAGTGGGATGTATTATGGGTAGAGTTGTTGACTACCAACGATAAGGTATAGGCTCAAATCCCGACCATTGTGTAACGATATCTAAGGAGCTTAGCTCCGTAAATGGCCTTGTCAAGTTGTATATAACAACAATCATGTATGCAAAAAAGAAAAAGTGCACAATGACATTCTAGATAGATTATGACTAAATAAAAAAAAATGACATATTATGAACTCCTAGATAGATTACAATGTTCAAAATGTTCATAAAAAATTTGTAAAGCGTAACCCATGAAGACTCAAAATGTGGCCCATAAATTCCTTTTAGTCATAAAAAGAGGCCCATCTCAACAGACTCAAAATGTGGCCCATAAATTCCTTTTAGTCATAAAAAGAGGCCCATCTCAACAGTCATTTATGTTTTGAAAAGGATTTTTAGTAACAATAAAAACTTGTGAGATTTATTTTCATGTGTTTTTTAAGAGATTTTGAATGTCAAAATCTCTTACATAGGGTGTCGTTGGACATTTTGCCATGGGCTTTATTTGTGTAATGCCAAGTTCGATAAAAAACAACAGAAAAAAAAATATGCACTGTGTGATTTTCATGTCGAGCAAATCCTTGAGTCTAGGGGTCTCCCATCTGAGAACTAGAGCCCTTGGGCTATGCCCTCATCGTCAAGTTCTAACAACCATGAAAGTCCTTGGGCTAGGGATTTTTCGTACAATTTGTAACCTTTACAACTAGTTCAATGGACGTATAATTATGGTCGCCATTTTTATATTTTATCAAACCACACCAAGGCATGGTTTGGCGAAGGGATAAATGATAGATCTATATCCATTTTTAAGGATATAAGGGTCCCATATTCCATTTCTCCAATTTTAAGAATCCTATATTACCTTATTTTGGGCTATACATGAGGTCCCACATGGCACACAATGGATTAGAGGGGGAAGGGTTTGATAAATGGCAAATCCACCCACGTGGTTGGCTCACTTGGTTAGCTTGACATCCAAAGTTTCTTTGGTCTCAAGGTTCCAGCCTTCCCTTGGAAACCAAGAAGCATAAATGGCAAATCCAGGGAAGGATGTTGGCTCAATTGGTTATCTTGACATTCAAAGTTTCTTTGGTCTCAAGTCCACTACTTCCTTGGAAACCAAGAAGCATAAATGGCAAATCCAAGGTTGCAAAATAGTAGGTGCATGGCAAACATAATTAGGATAAGAGTTTGTTAAAGAGCAAGCCCAATCAAGAGAGTGCACATGAACAACCCTAAAGAAGCAAGGAATGGTGGCATCGTGATCGTGCATGTCCCGAAGGACGCTATGTGTCTGACCTAC
Organism: Diphasiastrum complanatum; assembly: GCA_029204225.1. Classification (NCBI taxonomy): domain Eukaryota; kingdom Viridiplantae; phylum Streptophyta; class Lycopodiopsida; order Lycopodiales; family Lycopodiaceae; genus Diphasiastrum; species Diphasiastrum complanatum. The sequence continues at coordinate 43,833,571 of CM055098.1, read as the reverse complement.
AATGACGAGTGTCAGATTTATCAGTGTGCCCAGAATCCAGATGCGAGGGGCCTCCGTACTCGGAGCTGGGTTAGCTAAAAGTTTGGTGAATACTGACGACTCCGGACGACAGTGACGACACTGACAAACACACATATCCTATTCCATTCCTGAATGGTTGTTGAGAATCCAGAATTCAGATCACGGATGACTTGGAATCAGCGTCACCATAGCTTTTTGCCATGTTCAGCAACCAGCTTCTACGGAGATGAATTCTCACCCAATTGCATTTCACGCTTATGATGGTCGTCCTCCTCCTCAGTCCTCATGATTCATGAACTTTCAACTACGGGAGACATGCCAGTTCCCACCATCTATGAGCGAACATGCTACACGAGTCACGACATGCCATTGCTAGCATCTATGAGCGGACGTGCTACAGAAGAAATTTTGATACTGTAGCTGCTAGCTAGCATGTGAAAGTACGAATTATGCTGATATTCCTCTTTAAACTTTGAAACCAAGCATAACGCTCAGAGCAGTTGAAAATAACCGAATCCTTTTCTTTTGGCTCTGCAGATCAAGATGATTAGCATAACGGCAAGAATAATAGCACCAAGTTCACATTAGATTACGTTACCATACACTATTTTCTATATATTATTTTTCTGGCTACCGTGCATTTTTCTATATATTACATTTCTGGAAATTATTCTTGGAAGCTGGTCGGGTGCTATGCTCATGCTGATCGGAAGTTAGAGTTAAACGTAAAAAAGTCACTAGATTATATGCATATACAAGCCACAGCTAGGAGTATGGATCAGTCTGCATCTACTCTCGAAATTAAAAAATGTTTACATGCATAAAGTGCACAGATGTTTTTGTCTCAGGAGTCAGAGCGTACAGTTTAGCACCAGATAATACAAAAGAGAAATTCTTGCAATGCTTTAAGCCTGAAGATAAAGCGCCCCAGATTACAGCTCTTAAAATGACATGAAAATTTTGACATAAGCTTTTCATGAAGTTTAATGGAAGATAGCGATGATTGAATTCAATTTGTCCTCGCCTCTGACCAAATGTAACTTCAAAACCACCATACAAGATTGTTTACCAGAAAGGTAAATTTCTCAGCTAAATCAACTCAAGCTAAACACGGCCTCAACGAGCATGACGCTAAAGCTAGAGTGTACTACCCTTTTGGAGGACGTTCACAAACCTTCAAAATTCTCTTCCAGTATATCAACATCAATAGTCCCTGGAGAAAAGTCACATTTGTGCGTCAGAGAATAGAATAAAAGAGGAGTATCTTAAAAAGAATTGCACCATGCACACATATGGATTCCAGGATATGATACCTGAAGAAGAATAAGGCTATCGGTTAGCGTAGTAATCATAGGGTGAGGGACTTAGAGCTTCTGCAAACAGCATGGTTGGAGCTCTGCCTCCATCCTCTGAAAGCATTGTGAAAAGGGATGCGCTTCTGAAGGGTGGACTACTCACCAAGCGTGGCGATCTTCGGAATGCAACGATTTCGGAACGTAGCATTCCCTCATCACCCGAAAATGACGTTCTACTCCAACTTGATGCTGGAGTCTCAGGCCTTGTCAGAATCTCATCTCGGCAAGTTGGACAAGATGTGTGGGAGCAGAGCCACATGGCTATGCACTGCGAGTGGAAGCTGTGCTTACAATTGGGAAGCACCCGCTGTTCCTCGCCTCTACCGAACTCGCCTAAGCATATGGCACATTCGCTGCTTTCATCCAAGCTTTGCAAAGGAGACTTGTAATTGCTGTAAGAAACTACAGACATGCACTCTGTGTCGTTCTTTTCACTTCCCAAGCTCTCCACTTGAACTACTCCGTTGTCCGAACAGTCGTCGTCACCGCATCGTCGGTAGTCTATCATGCGCCTCACTAACGTGTGTAGAGCTACAAAACAGATCATTAAACAAAGCAAAATTGCTAGAATTATCAGAATCTGAATATTGAACCTGGAGCCGGTGCTGTTGATGTCAGAGTCCGATTGTAGCAAAGTGCGAAGCATACGACGGCTCGGTGAAGTGGGATGGGTCTCGGCAACCACATGTTGCAGCAGCCCACCAAGTAATTCCTCAGCTGTGATCATGGAAGGACCTGGTCTGACTCTTGGTCCCTCGGTTGAAGTTGTCATCTTAAATTAAAAGCAAACAGCTCTCCTCTAATTTCCCTTACTCTTTCTTTCAACCTACATCTAGACTTTGTGCACACAAAGATATCCCAGAACGCTCATTCACCACACAACTCGAACGCTCTCGGTGTCGTGAAAATTTCACTTTAAAAACTGGTTGCTGGTCATCAGCATAACTTCTCGTTCACAGCCTCGCTGAAAAGCTAGAAGCTACACAAACACACACACCCTTTCTCTGTGCCTCCACCGGGAGCTACCTCACACATATTCCTAAGCCATTTGCCTATCTGAACTCGACACAAACTTGTCGCCAACTGCTCACTCGCTCGCTAGCTCTCTCTACTCTCTCTCTCTCTCTCGCGCGCGCGCGCGCCGCACTCCCTTGCACATAGCGGCTCGTTTCTTGTGTGAGGGGATAACGGGCTGGACTGGTCGATCCGGTGCACCGATCCGAATGTCCAGCATCCAGAGTCCAGACAGACCGCGAAAGGCGAAAGGTCCGCATGTGCTAGAGATGAGTACAAATGCACAAAGCAGTAGATATAAAGTGTAAAAATTGATACGTATGATCTGATGCCACCTCTCACGTTGCTGGAATATATTACTTAATAGTATAGTTTGTCACCTTCCTTTTATTCCATTAGGTGGGGCAAAAAAAAGTTTTCCCCTTGTCATTTTATAGTTCTAACCACTTTAAGATCTCTCTCTCTCTCTCTCTCTCTCTCTCTCTCTCTCATATATAGCTATACATTTCCCACTTTTAGAGATTTGTCCATTTTTTAATTTGCTTTTACAGCTCGAAACCGCTAAGTCTAGCCCATTTTAGTACACATTGCTTTTTTTTTTGGGAACAAGATGTTGAAGAAACTTTATAAACATATTAAGATTCAATAAGAAAAATTTTAGGGTATTATTGCACTAGCCACATGTCATGTAACTAGCGTGGGCCAATCTAAAATCTAAAATGGAAATATGGACCAATCAAAACATCTTGTTTTTTTTTCTCTCTCTCTCTCTCTTAAAATTTTTCGTCCTTTTTTATATTCTTTGTTTAAATTCAAAAATCAAGGTTCAATATAAATTTTTTGGAAAACATGTATTCAGTTGATTTTTTTCTACTACATTGTTGCAACCATATTCAAGATGTTTCGTTTGTTTGAAAATTTGGCTCATGTGTCAATTTTTTATATCAACAACTTGTCCAACCCATATATGCCAATCACCCCAACTAGGAATTTCAAACCTTAAAATAACACTAAATGACAACATGGACGAGTGAAACTTCTCAAAATGTGTTTTGTCATTGTCCATGACAAAACTTTATCTTTTATGTGCTACATGCACCCAACACAAAAAAATAGAGATGTGTCCCAAGATTGGTCCTACAAGGCATTTTGTCTACATGACTTTGGCTAAATCGTTGCACCCGTCGCTTCATGTCCAACAACGTGCATCCGACGACCTCCAAAAAAACATTTCCAGCCGAAGTGCATCCGACAACAAAAAATTGGGTCCGACGATGTGCATCCGACAATTCGTGTCTGGCGACTTGTTAATACTAGTTGCATCTGCCAGTTGCATTCACCAGGTTGCATCCGCCAGTTGCATCCGCTAGTTTGCATCCGCCAGTTGCATCCGCCATTGCATCCGCCAGTTTGTGATTTTCATCCGATATTGTCCCATCCGACACTATCACTCAATTGCATCTGCCAGTCTCAGTACCATTGCCGACATACCATTTTTATAGAATTTCTATTGAACATCTAATTCTATCCTAAGGTATTGTCAATTTGCTATTCAAAAAAAAAAAACAAATCACAAAAGAGTTGAATCAAATTCACTCAGTTCTCATGGCCAATCTACCCGAAGAACTTATGGATGAATTCACAACACCCAATCATCCAAATGATGAGAACAAACCCTATCGCCTTAGATCTCAGGTAAATCAAGACCCTGGACCATCCAGATGGACACCGAACCCTCATAATCACCTTGTTCACCATGCTCACCATATCGCTCGATCCGATAAATGAACACCCAAATTGGAATCACCAAAGTTCGATGGTAATGTGGACCCTCATTGATTTTTACAAGTCTTTGAGAATGCATGCGAAGTGTATGGAGAATATACTGACAATGTAAAAGTCCAACTTTTCTCAATGACCATGGTAGATAAAGCACGAGAGTGGTTTTTTAACCTCGATCGTGATGATCGACAAGATTGGTCAGAACTGAAAGAGTCTTTCATTAAACACTTCCAATCTTTCAGATTCACAGAAAGCCCCTTTGTACGTCTTAGTAATATATAAAAATGAATGCGTATGTGACTATATTGAGCACTTTAAGCGTCTCAGAAGTCAAGTCCAGGGACAACCAACTGATAAAACGTTGATGATATGGTTTATAGTTGGCCTTTTCAGATGCATGCGTAAAGAGATTAAACCTAGCAAAGAGTATTTTACTCTTAAATCTGCTATATCCGATGCCATTCCTGAAAAAGAGATGAGGACCAGAAAGAGAAAAGAGCTCACCGTGTATTCCCTGATAATCGTCCAATGAGATCCGAGATTTCGGCCAAGTCTGAAAATCTCAGTTTGAGTTGATGCATCCACAACATCAACAACAGATGGAGAAACTCAACAAAGAGTTTTAGCAAGCCTTAAAATCTTTCCAAAGTCAGTTGCCAGGGCAATTGCCATCTGGTAACGCTATCCATAGGCGAGAAGACACCTAGTGCCCACAATGGCGTGGTGCACATATCGGTAATGATTGTCCTTTACATCGACCTTACGAACCGCAACATTGTATACTGTGTGATACGACCACTCATACCATAGCCAGCTATAGGTACAACCCACGCAACATGCAATACTCTCAACCACAGCAATATGCTCCACGAGGACAATCACAAGCACCATATAGCCCACATTATATGTCTCCAGTCCAAGTCCAGGAATTGCCTAGACAACTACTACCTCCACAACAACAATGCTTGGCACTTCCAGGTCCAAGAGGATCTTCTCCATCCAACAGGCCAAACCAACAGAACCGACCACAAGTTCAGGCCAATGTCATGCAGAATATGTCCTATGACACCCCAGTCTATGACTCTACTTATGATGACGACAATCCTAACTCATACGTAGATGAGGCTTTTGCCTCCTATTCCAATGAGCAATATTATCCTGAAGAACAGCCTATTCAAGTTGACCAAAATGGTTATGGCATCTTTCATTCGGCACTTCAGAAGCGATGTTTTGTATGCGGAGAAACCACTCACTTTCAAAGTGAATGTAGACTTCATTATGACTTTATAGCTGAATGTGCTGATTATATCAGAAGGCATTGCTATAAGGATTGCCCTAACCAAACCAAAAAGACAGTTCCAGCACGTTGGGTATCTGAAGAGCCGTTGCATGTTGTCACACGCGCGCAACATCAGGCCTTAGATGAGAACAAGGACCCAACACAACCACACCCTCCTGCTAATACTTCCATGATTCCACAATCTTACCTTAACCCTGTAGAATCTCAAAGGCAATACCATGAGTTCCGAGATGAGTTTGATAGAGGTGAAGCTAGGATTTCTACTCCGCCTTCCACCCAGTTACCTACGCAAGGGCAACCACCACGAGGAATAGAGGTTCTTTCGATCTCCTACAGGCTCAAATCACCATGCCCTTTTACACGGTCGTGAAGTTTTCCAATCCACTGCGGGATGTCATATTGCACAACTCCCAGCAGCCTGATGTACTACATGAGTCAAGATGTCCAAAAAACATTGAAGTGGTTCATAATCTTGACATGAGCTTACTTCATATAGGTGTTGCAAAAGGTAATAGCATCACTTTACCAGTGCATTACAAATCTTACCCATCTGTACAATTCTCAATAGTGGGTCTGGTGTGAATATTATTGCCTTGTCCTTAGCCAAGGCATGGGGAATATCCACATTGGAAAAGCCTAAGTACAAGTTATGTATGGCTGACCAATGAATGACGACACCTATCAATTCCTTCTTGGAACACCTTGGTTAGAAATGGCATTCAACATTGGAAGAAAAACAAAATCGTTTTTGGCAACAAAGACAGGCGAACATCTGTCGATGCCACCAGAAAGATAAATCTTGCACGCGTTGAAGATGATTGGTCTTCAACTACCTATGATGACCCCAATAGTATCAATTCCACCATTAAGGGTCACTATGTGTAGAGTATAGATATCATCAATTGGGGACATGTCTTAGCAACCATCGATTGTGTCAATGCCACTCTCTATGTGCAAGAAGTTCAAGAAGAGGACCCAATTGAAATCACTATACACTCCACAAATATCAACACTCCCATCTTGCCCTTGTACATGATAGATGCACTCCCTATTGAGTGGATACCTACAGATGTTTTTCTTTCAGAAATATCCACTAGTGAGGATGGCATTCTTACTGTGGGAGAACATGAGCTATCTGACGATCAACTTATTCATTTGTTGGATCCTGAGCGTTGAGGAGCACGTCGTATACCGAAAGAGATTAAGCTTCCATCACCATTGGCTTGTGTGCAACATCCACAACTAGTAAATGATCATGTATACCGACCAAAATTAAAAGTCTATCAATGGGATGTACACAATGATGAAGTTTTGAACACCATTGATGAAGACTTAGTCCAAGAAAAACTACCAAAAAATCCATGCATGCCTACCATTACAAATCCACAGATTTTTTGCATGCTAAAAAACAAATCAAGGGTTGATGTACGATTGACTAATAAACAATTCCAAATGTGTGAAATATTGAAACAGCCAATTAGACTCCTAATAAAAAACCAAAAAAAATCCTACTCACGCTTCATTATTTACAAGCTCACCTGTAGAGGATATTCCTAAGATTCCACCTGAGGTAGTTGATGATCCACTTTATGATGTTCCCCAGCACTTTAAGGATTACATGACTAGTGACGTCATCATCAGTATGGTTAAGCCAAAATGGGAGCCTCAACCACCATCAACTTCTTTTGAGGGACCTGCAAAGACAGGTCCTCTTAATTTGAAGGATGATAATGAAGACATAGATCGTATTGTACACGTAAAAGCCCACCTGAATCCAACCCAATTACAGGATTTGGAAAAGTCATTGCGCAAATACAGATATGTGTTTGTGTGGAACTATAAAGAAATGAAGGGGGTCCCTCCAGACGTTGTTGTCCATACAATCCCATTATTGGATGGTGCCATACTTGTGAGAGCAAAACCTTATTGCACCAATCCCACATATTGAGAGAAGATACGGGAAGATATTCAAAAGCTTCTCGATGCTGGTTTCAATTATGAAATCAAGCACACCAGTTGGGTATCACCAATTGTGGTGGTACCAAAGAAAAACGGTAAACTTCATATTTGTGTGGATTTGAAGAAACTTAATGATCAAACGAAGAAGGATCACTTCCCATTACCCCTATCGAAGATATGTCAGGAGTAGATGCTTCTAGTTTTTTCGACAATTTTAGTGGTTATTTCTTAGTCCAAATTGCTCCTGAAGATCATTTCAAATGGCTTTTGTTACAAAGTTTGGCACATTCGCCTATCAAGTTATGTCATTCGGTTTGTGAAATTCCCCATCCACTTTCCAAAGGGTGATGCAACGAGCTTTCAAAGATTTGTTACACAAGAATCTAGAGAATTATCTCGACAATCTTGGTGTACATTCTTTTAAGGATAAACATCTCGATGCCCTTGAAGAAGTGTTCATTCACTATCGACAGTTTGAAATTTCATTGAATCTTGACAAGTGCTAGATCTGGGTTACCTATGGAGTGGTACTGGGCCATATTATTTCTCGGAATGGTATCGCCACTGATCTTGAGAAGATTAGAGTCATTCTTGAAATGCCCCTACCCGGCACAGTGAAAAAAATTTACATCTTTCTGGGCCACACAGGTTATTATCGAATATTTATAATACACTACGCTAATAAAGTGTGGTTAGTATATCAAATCATTATTGACCCAAGGTGGAAAGAAGACAGGATTAAAGCCTTTGAAGACCTCAAACAGGCTTTAGTCACTGCACCCATTTTTTGTGTGCTCGATTATAATAAGGAGTTCTATGTGCATACGGATGCTAGTAAGTATGTTGTTGGTGCTATTTTAATGCAACCTGGAGAATTTGGAAAGGATTTTCCAATCCATTTCCTAAGTCGTCAGCTTGTTTCAACTGAGAATAACTATTCCACAATAGATCGAAATGGTCTATGTTGTTCAACAATTTCGACATTATTTGCTAGGCCAGCTTTTTGTTTTCTATACCGACCGTCATGCTCTTCTTTACCTATTGAATAAACCTTGCAAAACTGGATGAATTGCATGATGTTTGTTGATTCTTTTAGAATTCAACTTTTGAGTTGTTATTCTAAAGGGGTCACAACATTTTTTGGCTGACCATCTTTCACAATTATCTAATGATGAAGCATCTGATGAGCCAATAAATGATAAGTTACCAGATGAGTGTCTATTTTATATAGATGCGACTTCGTTATGGGTAGATGATATCACTCAATATCTAGCCATTGGCGAAATAGACTCTCAGTTGACGAAACCACAAAAAATCAAGCTTAATTTGAAATCCTTTATATCATCTTATTGCGAGACAATTATATAAGTTAGGTGCTGATGATATTACACGACGTTGTGCACATGAGTCTGAAGTTGGACAGATTATTGTCTTGACTCGTGAGGGTATTGGGGATGGACATTTCTCCCTCGATGCTACTGCTAGGGCAATTTTTTTGGCTGGATTTTGTGGCCAACCCTTTTCAAAGACATTACGCTTATATAAAAGCTTGCGACGTTTGCCAACGCGCAAAGAAAACCAAGAAAGCCGACCACAATCTCCTTACCCCAATACTTAAAAGCAAAGCATTCCACAAATGGGATATCGACTTTGTTGGACCTATTAGTCCAGCAACACTCGGCACCCAATCCCGATATATCTTGATTGTCACTGATTATGCAACCAAGTGGATAGAGGCTCGAGCAATGTGCAAAGCAGATGCAAAATTTTGTGGCACGCTTCCTCTATGAAAACATTATCACTAGATTTGACTGTCCAATCGAGCTTTTTAGTGATCGAGGTTCTCACTTCCTTAATAAAATAATCAGCAGTTTACTAACGCATTACTTCGTTATACATTGAAAGATGTAATGGATTAGCTGAGTCTACGAATAAAACAATTTGTAAAGTCAGATCAAGATAGTAGAAACAAGTCAATCTGATTGGGAAACAAAATTATTTTTTGCTATCTGGGCATATCGAACAACACCAACGTGAGCCACGAGTTGGAAAACACCATTTGAGCTGGTCTATGGCCAAGAAGTTGTTATGCTAGTAGAGTTTTTAATTCCTTCTCTACGTGTCACTTTAGCATATGCCATTGACTTGTGTGACGATAGTACTTATCAACACCAAGTTCAAAATCGACTCTTTATGTTGACGAAACTGTGTGAAACACATCTTATCTCTTATCATGCACAATTAGTTCATAAACGGTGACAGAAGGCTTGGCATGATCGTCATGTTAGGACTAAGGATATCCATGATGGTGATAAAGTTTTACTCTATACATCTTCTAAGGTCCATCTCGAAAAATTGAAATTCCGTAGCCAAGGCCCCTATGTTGTCAAGAAAATTTTCACCAATGGTGCAGTTCAATTAGAGACCCTAGAAGGCATACCCCTTGACACATTAGTCAATGGTAGCCGATTACAAAGGTACTATGAGGATATTTTTTCAGTAAGTCATGTCTAACAAAATATTTTTTTGCATCCGACGAGATTGCATCCGCCAGCATTCCATTCGACATATATAATGCATCCGACACTTTTGCATCCACCAACAGCCAATTTAATTTGCATCTGACTAATTTGCGTCTGCCGAGCCCATTTGCATCCGATAAAATCTGCATCCAGCCAGACCTAAATTTTTTTTGGTTTAAATACCTTAGCCGCCAAGTTCATTTTTACTTCACACAATTTTCGGACGAGTTCATGTCTGTCTAGAAAATTTCAAGCGATCTTCCTGTTTTTTGATCCAATTCAACCGATGTTGCTTGCATCCTGACTGCCATCACATCCTCTTTTGTTTGATTCATTCTTTGTTGTTCTCCATATACATTCCTCTCTGATTTCAGAACCCTTACCACATCTTTTCACCTCACAAACATTAAAACAAAAACAAACAAACGGAACAAAACTTTAACTTTTTGCTTGTTTTATAAACTCTTTGTCTTTTCATTTCCAAAGTTTTGCCTCCACGACTTGTCATTCCACTTTTACAGTTTATCTCATTTGCATCCGCCATCTAGTTTGCATCCGCTAGTTGCATCCGCCATCCACTTTCATTATTACATTCGACAGATTGCATCCACCAAATTACATCTGCCAAACTTCCAACTATGGCTGCCACATTGCATCCACCAACATTCTAGAACACTTCAACAAAATCTTAGATTTTTTTTCAAAAAATGGCCGATTCAGATTTAGACCACAGTGAAGAGATTTCTGATATGCCTAAGACACTTAAACTCGTTCTATGTAAAGATGACATCATGAATCAGTGGTATACATAGGCTAAACAGGTGTTTAAGACACTTGAATTTCAAATTCCACCATGGATGGGCCACCAGAGCCTATATCTGATGTACCAGGCATACAAAAAATTTGATCAAAAGTAACTTACCTTTTGCATTGATCTTCAAAATTTTAGTTGATTATCTACTTGGCTGACAACAATCTCACCACCTTTGGCTTCCCTAGTGGCCACAAGGAGAAACCAGTCAAGCTAATCAGCATGATGCAACAGCCTTATGCTTCTTGACATCACTCTTGACAAATGGAAGAACAAGAATGGCATTCTCCTCGAGGCCATCAAGTGCAAGGAGCTGGCAGTTGCATGCGCTTATCTCACCTAGTACACCTATACCAGAAAGACACATCTGTTGAAAATTCTCCTCCAGATATTTGCCATATTGGGAGAATCCTACTAAGTCACCAAAATATGTACAATTGGGCCGGATTCATCTCCCGACAACTTATTGTCTCATTGCAGAAGAGAGCTCCAGTCACCTCCTTGGGGTATATCTTTTTTGACTTAGTTCGTAGTCAATCCACTATTGACTTGAAGCTTGTCTTAGCTCCAAGAGACGTTGCTGCTAGTCGAGGCTATATTCCATCACAAGCTTCCACCTCACCTTCTCAATAGGCTGCCATGTTTCATGAACTCCGCGTCAAGAGAAGACATGATAGGTCATCACCACCTACTGAGACCACACCACCACCTAAGAAGTCAAGGAATAAGATGATCACCCGCAAGCCGCTCTCTAAGTTAGAGACAAAATCAAATACCCCACAACAAAGGACTACCAAGCTGACTTCAAGAAAGCAGACCAAGCAGATGGCAGGGTACAAAAACATCCCATCAACAAGTAGCAATGACAATGAGGATGAAGAGGAGGGCAACCTCCAAACCAGACGTACTCGATATTAGAATTTAGCAATTTTCACATGGTTTTTGATGTAATTTGACATCTATGTGGATCCACACGTGTGAGGACCTGTCCACATGTGTGAAATGACACTTGTAATGTTCAGATCCATTTTGATTAGCTTTTATTTGAGTCAAATATGACATCTCCTAAATTATAGGAGTTAGGTCCTAGATTGTAGGAATCTAGAAGGTCAACACAAACCGCCAATGGATGATGTGGCAAACTTGATAGATCTTATCCAAAGTGGATATAGATAAGTACAATGAGTTGTCCCACACATGCTGGATGTAGCTTAGAGAGAGATTATGATGATTATGTACTTGATCCATGCTGGATCCATTGTAAAACCTAATGATGAGAAACATTGGTTTGTGAAGCAATCTTGGTGTTTTCACTCTCTTAAGCACTTTATTTGTGGATGAATGCTTAGTATATCATTAGTAAACTATTTCTCTGTTATCAGGCCACCGTACAGTAGCTGTACTTCACACGTGTGAAGCCGTGGGTCATCATTATTTGATTGTTCTTGCTTGGAATCACAAAGATTGTCAAGTAGAAGCTAGATTTGGAAGCTAGTCTTGATTTAGATCAAGATCCCAAGCTACCAATAACTCTTTGTAGATCAATTTCAGTCCTTAAACTCTGAAATTTGACATGGTATCAGAGCCATGTCAAAGAGGAGGGTTAATCTACCCTTAAATTTTTTCTTAAGTGTAGGCCTTTACCAATTTTGGCATGAGGTTTTTGAAGTTAACTTGTTGCTTTTCTGTGGATGCATCAGTAGGGAGGGACTGACCTGTTACATGTCTATCAGTTAGTTCACTGAGTAGTGCATGTTGGTAACCTTGTGATTGCATTGATGTCATAGTTTTTTTTGCAAAGGGTTTTGGTGCATTTTAATGAATGCATGGCTATTTACAACTTTATTGGTTGTTGCATAGCCCTCGGAGTAGTGAAGGTCTTTGCCTTCGCTGATGATTTTTTCGGGTGACTGAAAAATCTAAGGGAGGAAGAAAATAGGACACTTGAGTAGGTAAATGTGATTTGTTATGTAGTTTGGATTCATTAATAATCACTGTAAGAAAATTGAAAATTGCATAGCACCGGTTTATTGAAGTCTTTAAGTTGAATTTATATCGTATATTTATAGGACCATGAGTTGACCCGATTTGTTACTGGAATGAGAATGACACTTGGTTCACATTTGTACTGTAAAGAGCCTTATTCCTAAGAGTTGGAACTCTCGGATGGTAGGAATTCGGGAATAATAGTATCAGCCATATGCTTTGTTTTATGTGACGGTAAAATCATGTATAGATTCTTGTTAAATCACAATTGATCCATTAGAAACAAATATGGGGGTACTCCAGTACTTGGTGGAATGTATATGTGCATATCTAGTAAATCCAAATAGTTTTTAAGATCTCTGGATTATCAGATAATGCGGTTAAAGATCTTCTTGAAGATTGGATCCTATGCTTGGTTATAGGATGGTCAGATAACCTTTTTTATTTTCTAATGATCATATCTAAAAGCAAAGAAATTTCTTGGAGAGAAAATTGATGGTATGGGACATCAGTGATTTTGAAGAGGAATTCTTGTGCGAGAATGATCTGTAGACCAGTGGTTAGTATTTACATTATTAGTAATGCTAACAGTTGAAACCATTGGTTTAAACTTGTTTAGGATATTTGGAGAGGTTATGAGATATAGATCCGGATCCCTATTTTCAAATTCAATGTGTTTTGATTGTGATTGCTCTTGTTACTTTGAAATAACTTTTGGAATTTTTAAATATTTAGGTATCTCAAAAATTTCAAATAGAAAACCCTTAAAAGCTATTTCTCTTTTAGTTTAAACAAGGTAGCATCAAACAGATTGAAAATATGTTGAGTGTGGAGATTTTTACAATATTTTAAGTTTTGTATCAAAAGTGCCATTTGTGAGAGAATTTTGCCACGAAATCTCTCATTTGACTGTAAAATTTGTCTATGAACAGGTCATTGTTCATTTCGGATGTCCTCTAAAACTTATAAGTGATAGGGGTACACATTTCTTTAACTCTGTCATAGCTGATTTACTTTTGAAATTCTTTGTTGTACATCACAAAAGTTCTCCGTATCATCCACAAGGCAATGGCCAGGCAGAATCCACCAACAAAATCTTATGTGGTGTTCTAACCAAGACCATCAAGTCTAGCCATTCCGATTGGGAATTAAAACTCCACGTTGCTCTACGGGCATATCATACTACCCCGAAGAGAGCTACAAGTTTAACTCCTTTTCAACTCGTATATGGCCAAGAAGTAGTCATGCCTATGGAATTCCATGTTCCATCCCTACGAGTAGCATATAATCTAGAGCCAGATAATCGACAGATTCTAGCTAATAGATTATTCCATTTGGAACAATTTTGTGAAACACGATGGATCAGCATCCATGCGCAACAAGTCCACAAATGTCAACAGAAGGCATGGCATGATCGATCATTGAAATCAAGGAGTTCCAGATCATAGATAAGGTCCTCCTATTCCAAGTCAAAGCCTTTAAGGGAAACCTGAAATTTTCTGGACAAGGACCTTATGTAATTCAAAATATATTTGCCTCTGGTGGATATGTACAACTCCAAACCCTACAAGACGATACTTTAGAACTGTGGTTGATGGAAGTAGATTTAGAAAGTACAATGAACCCTATTTTTATCTTGATATGTACTAACTTGTTTAATTTTCTATTTTTGTTGTTGTTTGTTGTTTTTCTATTGTTATTTTTTTACTGCCTGCTTGTCATTTGCAAATTTTTGGGATGTTTCTTTATTCAGCCAATCAAGATTTCATCAACTTAGTGATTAACTTAGTCTTTTTTCTATGCAACCACAAAATTTCATTATTTTTTCTAAAGTTTTGATGCAATATAATATTAGATAGAATTTGCCTAGACCAATTTCACTATGTGTGATTCATTTATCACCTTTGCGAATTCTGGTATAGGGTCAAACATTCCAGAAATAGAAAAATCTATTATTTCTCTTCATATCCTCACTGACAGAATTTGTAGATAATTCATTGAGCCTCAAAATTAGATGCACGATTTTGTTATCACATCCATGAATTCTGATCGTTTCCGTTTTTGTACTATCAAATAATTCAACTCATTTTTGTACAAAAATAACTAGCAAGAACTCATAGGACCATCAGAACCCTGTCTTAGAATTCACGAACCTCACTGAAAAATCGTGGGCACTGAAAGCGAATATTGGGTGAATTTGCAATTTCTTGTCCAAAAAAGTCTATATATAAGCCTCACCCATTTCTCCGACGAATTCATTTGAGATTTCTGATAGGAAGATTATGCTGAAAATTTTCAAAATTTTCAAGTTTTATAAAACTCTCACAATACTTTTCTGCACAATCTCTCATCGCTCCCATGGCCTTCCAAGACTCCGCGCTGTCCTTGCATCACCATAAGCTCCAAATTCTTATATACGGGTGATCTTTTTTTGATACAAATCAAGAACCATTAAGCAAATCTGCAATTAGCCAACGACATCCTCACCCGTCTTGGTTTTGGATTGAAATACCTTCCGGAGCAGCAGAACGAGAGCCTGATATGTGCTGCCTAGTCTTTCTATTCGGAGGAATTCCACTCTTTTAGGATTCCCTCCAAGGATGGCAATTACCTGAGTATCGACATTACACCGGCTAGGCTTCAATTAGCTAGATTCCCAGCTGACATTGATGAGACAACTCATGGCAAGAGCACCAGTTATGATCATAGTTATTTCAAGAAGTTCTTGCTAGAAGACAACAAAACCATCGCTCACACCAATGATGGTATTGCCACAAAATTGATCAAGGATCCCCAAGCTACATGTCGGAACGCAATTCCTTATGATCCTGGTCGAAGTTCACATAATACGAGTGATCTCTTCTCCTTAAACATCGATCTCTTCTCCTTAACCATGATGCTGGATGATCCCACTTACACTTATAATTGGGTAGAAAAGATTTCTGATAAGTTGTGCCTGGCCCTCAAAGCACACAAAGCTACCACCAAGTCTTTGAGTACTTGGGGCACAAAACGACCGCAGTACTCAAAGTGCTCGAGCACTTGTATCCTAGCAACATGAATCAAATCAGCTCTCAAGTTTCCTAAGGTTTTGCACCCCCCACGAAGAAGCAAAAGGGCAAGGAACTAGCTCACAGCGTAGACGAAGACGTCTCCCCTGATTGCTCTCTTTGTTTGAATTCACATGATACATTTTGGCAATCCAACTTAAAACCACATAATCATGATATGATAAGGAGTGAGTTATGGATTATATTTGGATTAGATATGTTTGATTTGTTTGATGTAAATCTTTGACCATCTCTTGCTTTTTCATCTTGATTTTACTTAAAAACAAGGAATGGATCTTCAAGAAACTTTGTTGGCTTGAATTGAGTGATCAAGATAGCTTTCACTAATTTTCAATCGTTACATTCTTATGGAGTTTGATTGAAATGAAAATCTAATGTTACTCTTGTAATTGCCACTAGAAATAGCTTAATCTTATCTCAAGGATTAACCTCACCATAGATCTCACATGATTTTGTGTAGATCTAAAGAAATCTGATTGGATAGGTCATCTCATTATACTTGGGTATTTCCAATCGAGGTGTTCTTCTGATTATATGACGAGGTGGTGGAAAATCATAATCTTGGTCGTCTTGATCCACCTCTTGGAAATGGAAATCTTCAGATGGAAAAAATCAGTAGAGTGGTGACTATAAGATGTCTCACTAGTTCATGGAGTCCCAAAGTCTTACATAATTTGATTTTCATCCATTAATCTGATAAGTTATGTCAAGATGATTCTTGAGATTGTCAATTCAATCATCTAGATCTATACTCTATAATTGGTTAAAATTTGACGATAATGATCCTTCAATAGCAAAAACTCAGCCAACAAACATGTTACTACTTGCTTTACAATATGTTTAACGATTTTGTGATGTTATTTTTTTCAAAGGATTGAGAATTTGATATTTATGCATTACAATGACATATTCAAGCATGTTGAAAGACATTCTACACAAAGATTTGATATATTATAGTAAAATTTCTGAGAAAATCAAGTTCTCAAGTTATTGTGTACTACCAATATTGCCACAAGAAGTGCAAATTAGTGAAATAACAATATGGATTTGTATTATATTTGATGTTTTTGATCCTAAATGAAGTAGAGGTCACCACTTCCAAGCCCACTTCTCTCTTCCTCTGGGGAGCATAAGTTAAAAGATTTAGTCAAAATCTTTGAGGAAATTGAAATAAAACATGACAATGTTATTGAGTTGATTAAAAAAAAAAAAATCACTTGCATCTATTGTAGAGGCCAAAGATTTTATGAATGAATCAAATGAAATACCTTCTCGATCATTTTTAAATTTATCGAAATAGTATAGAGTTAATGATTATCTAACCATAGCAATTAAATGTGATTAATATTATAATTATGAAGATGAAGTTTTGTGTATTTTGTTTTGAATGTTGGGCGAGATTTTCGACATCAATAATTTGTATGATGACATTGTTCTTAGAGTTGATGATGAGATTGATAACAATACATTGTGTTCAAACCTAGGCTTGCAATAAGCTTTGGATGAGATTCGTGAGCATGAAAATTTATTCTTTTAGAGGAGTTCATGCTTTTTTATCTCAATTCAATTTTGGGCTCTTAAAATCAATCAACTAAAAGAGTTAAATTAGTGCAAGAGTAACAATATTGACCACCTCAAATTGATCAAACTAGATATTGTTGAGTACGTAGATCTTCAATTTTCTTATCGTTTTGCTAATGTGTAGTGCTTATATTCATTATACGATCTGACATTTTAATTCAAAATTTACAAGAGGCCCTTAATTTTCCAGTCAAGGTGGCATTCAATCATATTCAAGCAAATTTAACATGGACAATAGCCTTGGAATTATTTGAAGTTTAAAAAAAACCCATCAAATATGTGTTTCGCATTTGAAGTTTAGTCATTAGGGAGAAACAATGATCGTGGCAATAAGAGTCCCATTACCTAGGCGACCATAAGTTCACTAGAGTACACATAATTATTTTTGTGAAAATATCACTTGCAATCAAGATTTAAGGAAAAAGCCCTAAGAATATTATTCTTTGTTCTACTCATTTTGCTTCATATGCAACTTATATAGAACTATGTAGAGAAAAGGAGAATACTTATCTATTGGATCCATTTGCAAGGAATTTTTTTTTTTTCATGTTAATAGAATGTAATTGGTATTGGAAAAAGAGAAAAAAAAATGGCAAAGATATATTGACCGATCCAATCAAACATGGATGTATTCATTTAATAAATTCATAAATGTGTTTTTCAGCCCACACCTTGTGATGTATACATTTGCACATATTTCTAAATATAATGGAATTTATAGATTTTGTTTAAGGATGTATTTGTGCTCATTTATAGAACCATTAAAAGAGATGTAATCATATCTTTCATTGAGGCCACCATGTTGTGGATTTCTAGAAAATGTTACTTTTGTTTGTCGTTGAGATTTTTCTATCTCTTGTGAGTGACCATATACTTAGACTTCTATGAGAATTTGTAAAGGATGTGAAATAACGTACTAATATATGCTCCAAAAATTTTAAAAAAATCTATTAATATATAGTACATTCGCAAAATGGAAGTATGAAAATATGAAAGATTGTTGGTTGTTTTGAACTACTTACAATATAATGAGCAATATATTTTGCTTCTCATTTAGCTTTAAGAACATCCACAAATTCAAGACAACCTTTTTGTAGCTAGTCGTACTTGTTTGCTTAGAATTTTGAGTAGCAATTATGATGTCTTTCCAAACTGAGTATTAAATCTTAGATGGCTCCGTTGAGTTGTTTGATAAAAATCTATGTGCTTTGGCTTACCAGCTAGGTTTTCTATTTTTCTAAGAGCTTAAGATTCTTTTGTTTTTTGACATGTCCTTATGAAAGCTTTAGATATGAGATCTTCCAATCTAGAAATAGCCTTCTTGGAGGTTGACTATGGCTTAGTTTTTCAAGCATATAATATGTGATAATACACAAGCTTCTACATTATTCTCATCTCAACATGAAGAGTGCAGATATATATATGCACATTTCATAGATGAATTGGTAGAATAGGTTGCCAATCTTTATTCTTGTAGGGAGATTCCTTGTCCACCTTCAACCCTAATTCCAAGCACATGCAAAGAATTCAAGATATGAAGAGGGTTCTAACATGTCACGCATAAGTTCGTTCCCATGAGAATAAATCTTAGATTCATAATGTTATGCATGCTACAATGATGATCTAACACTAACATCGACTAATCCTAAATCTCCATGTTCAAGCTTACTTCTCTCTCTCTCTCTCTCTCTCTCTCTCTCTCTCTCTCTTCTCTCTCTCTCTCTCTCTCTCTCTCTCTCTCTCTCTCTCTCTCTCTCTCTCTCTCTCTCTCTCTCTCTCTCTCTCTCTCTCTCTCTCTCTCTCTCTCTCTCTCTCTCTCTCTCTCTCTCTCTCACACACACACACACACACACACACACACACACACACACACACACACAAAGATAGCAACAATAATAAAATCCAATCAATTACAAAATCCAACAATATGTACATAGTGATATCCCGCCAAGCTCCAACCGTATCCCCCACCAAAACTGGTGATGGTCCCAGGACACATGTAGATATTGCTTCATTGAGGACTCTTATTTGCTTCGTGGTGTAGCTTTATAAGATGAGATGTGACTTTTACTATAAAATCTACCCGGTTCTGATCACGTGGATGTGGCAGAAAACAAGTGTGTGCCCCTTGAATCCAACCCGATGTTGTCCAAGTTACCAATCTACTTTTCCAAGATCCATCGATCATTGATGCACGATAATATAACCGTGCCAATGGAAATTGATCTTATACACTCAAGGATGCTAATGGTATATTAGTATTGGATGCCATATCAAGCAAACAATCAACCCATCATGTCTTGATTGCTGCCAAAAATGTTGGGTCCTATGCAGACATTGTTGATTGCCTCATAGTTGGATCTAGTAATGATAGGTACTTGCCTGCATATTTCTGGAGCACATGGTGGAAATCCATGACAATAGCCCAATTAAATTTTTTGATAGATAATTAACCAATTGCAAGTGTGCACCATTATTTGTGATAGTGGTGTGCCACACTCCACTCAATTTTTTTCTCTTGGCATCGGAACGTAGCACGAGTCCACCTTGAGCTGTCAAGGGCTTGCTGCATAACTTTTGATTGCCTCAAGAATTTTTTCGAAAACAATTAAAAAACACTTGGGTTGATCACCAAGTGTGAGTATCTTTTTCACTTTTGTTTTTTCAACTCTAATATTCTGAATTTGAGAACCCAGCCGCCACGAGACAATTCATAAGGATGTTGCGGTAAAAGCTCCTGAATCTCTTCATCAACTGTCACTCTTCACTTAAAAGCCCTTGATGGAAATCCTTCTTGTGGATGCTTTGACCTTTGGAACCTGCTGAACCGCTGAAATTGCATTTTCTTGCTTTGGATGTTGCACATCCTCTAGATTTTGTCCTGCATCTGCACTTTGGCCTTCGTCAAATTGTTGAGAAAACTAGGCATGTCGAGAATCGGAATCTAAGGTGCATTTTTTGTGGCTACAGTAGTATTATCTCCTTTGCCTTGGCTAGCTCTTGCGTCACCATCAACTTATAACCATCAAGCTTGCTCTAAAATTCTCCCAAAGCTATTTTATAAGAATTCAGTTTGTGGACCAGATAGTTGTTTTTATACTGAGAGAGAGGCCTTCCCGCACCAAGGGTATGCATGAGGTTATCATGTTCAATTGTCACAATATCCAATTCCTTTAAAATGTGCTCCTTTTCAAGCTATGCCATTTCTAGCTAGCCTTGAAGGATAGGCACTTGTTGTTTGGCCTCTTGCACAACTTTGTCTAACTGCTCCTATGCATTTAATAAAGTTTCTTATAGCTTCCCGATGTAATCTTGCAAAGCTATTTCATGCTTTTGTATATCCTAGAGTTCTACCATGGATTTCTATTCATGTTGCTTTGAAATGAGATTCAGTTTGATCAGCTACTAAACCGTAAGGTCAAGACCCAAATATGACATTCGCTAATCAATAATAGCCTTGTCCTCCATCATATTTTGTATGAGCTAGCCAAGCTACGTGTGAATGCTCATGATATCTTGATAATCAAGAACAACAACTACTGATATAGATTCCTGACTCACTTGTACAGCTCCTTTCTGAAGATGAGCCTGGGGGTCTTCTTCTTCAAAAATATTATCTTCTTCAAATCCCTCCGGAACAATAGCTTTGTGAATCTTTGGTGAATAGGTTCTGAATGTGATCTGCATGGTGTCCAATACTTGTGGATTGGCTTGCTGGAATGCCAATGTATCCTATGATACTTCGGCCTATTGCTTTTCATAATCCACAAATTGATCAAATCCTTCTCCAAGGGAAGGAGCTTG
Source organism: Diphasiastrum complanatum (assembly GCA_029204225.1). Taxonomy (NCBI): domain Eukaryota; kingdom Viridiplantae; phylum Streptophyta; class Lycopodiopsida; order Lycopodiales; family Lycopodiaceae; genus Diphasiastrum; species Diphasiastrum complanatum. Next base: position 43,812,365 of record CM055098.1, on the reverse strand, counting down.
GAAAGGTGGAAGGCTAAGAGGCATCTTAAATGAAAGATTTGCCTCTAGGGGATTGTAATCATCGATCAAATCCATTAAAAGTTGTGTAGTTGAAACTACATCAGGTTGGACAATTGGAGATGTGGTGAAACATGTTGCGCTTTCATGGCCACAATAATGGATCCAATGGTAACGAAAGCTATGGAGGTGGAAACAGAGGCAATTGGCTAAAACAACCTAGTTGATCAAGTGCGTGACAACTTGGACTACAAGATCTTTGATGGCCTCGATAGATAGCCATCATTGGTTTGAAGTTGCACCACTCTAGTGTCCAGAAAAGAAACTATTTGCTATCTTATGGGATGGGGATTGACGCATCCCTGTGACTACTCATATGGCTGCAAGGGCGGCTTGTTGGATTTCTATTTGTAGTTTTTATGCACGGAAGAATCTCACCTCACCGAGCTACCCAATTTCCAGATGGTATCAGAGCCTATTCTCTGATTCCTAAAAGCAAGTTTAGAGCATATAATATTAGAACAATTGTTTTGATATAGTGTAGGCAGTTGCTATTATTGTTTTCAGTCATATTAATCTACTATCTGCATATACTCATTTTTGAATTCCAAATGGATTCACAATCACAATCTGCTCTAATGGTAGAGAAACTGGATGGTTTGAATTACCATTTATGGAACTTTAAAATGAGAGTAGTACTGAGAGATGGCAAGGCTTTTGTCTTGATCACCATTAACATCTCCGACACATGAATTGGTCATATCAGAAAAGCCCAATCGTCAAAAGAAGCTTGGGATATATTGAGTACATTATATGAAGTGAGGGATGTCACTTCAAAACTGCATTCTTGACTAGCTCCAAATTGCCACCTTCCCTTTTGAGTAGTTGAAGCGCTTTGAGATCAACCTCTTGATCTTCAACTTGACGTTCAAAGTCATTGAACAAACTTTTTTTTCCAAATCCATTACTTGATTTTACAGCAAGATAACATCCATCCACTTGCATAGCTCCATCTACACAAAAAAATCCTCCAAACAATGTTCCACTCTTTATAAGAGATTGATACTCAAGATCCATTGCTTGGATCCACTCCCCTTCTTTCCTTGGTTGATCTACACTTGTAGGCTCATCCAAAGAGGTTAGGAAAGCAACATAATCTCCAAAAACTACTTGCTTACCCTTTTGATCATATGTGAGCCTTGAAGGTACTTGTCTTTCTCTTGATGTTCTCCTTGGCTTTTGACTTGATGAAGGTCCATCATCACCACCATCCAAAGTAGGATCCTTCTCATCAACATCAAGAATGTTAGATCCATCAACTCTACCATCAAACATGCTTGAAAACACCTTTGGAATGTTCCCCTCATAAAAAATGACATCTCTACCAACAATCACTTTGTTAGTTGTAGGAATGTAAACCTTGTAGGCTTTACTCACCTCACTATATCCAACAAAAATACATCTTCTTGAAGATGGATCCTCCTTGGTTCTATCATCAAGAGTAATGTTGACATAGCATCTGCATCCAAAGGTTCTTAGAAAGTTGACACTCGGCCTCCTCTTGAGTCCTTCCATCCAAAATAGCACTCGGCCACCTATTTCACAAGAAATTGGCACACAACAAAGCTTGATCCCAAAATGATTTGTCAAGATTAGCACTTAACCTCATAGCTTTAGCACTTTCACATAAAGTCCTATTCTTCCTTTCAGCCACTCCATTTTGTTGTGGGGTCCTTGATGTTCTATACTCCCTGTTGATCTCATGCTCATCACAAAAGGCCTTGAGCTTGTTAGATATGTACTCACCACCATTGTCACCTCTCAAACACTTGATCTTTGTGAAAACTTGGTTCTCCCTTGCATTCTTGAACTTGACAAAGACATCATACACTTCATCCTTGCTCTTTAGTAGATATATCCAACAAAATCTACTAAAATCATCATCTTAGCTCCGCTATTGCTAACTATAGTAAATCCATGAATATCCGAATGTAGAAGTTGAAAAGCCTTTGTAGATCTAGAAATAGATCTAGTATAAGGTAGTCTATGTGACTTAGACAAATCACAAGACTCACAAACATGCTTGACATTACTTAAGGAACTTGGAAGACCAATCACAACCTTCTTCCTTGCCATTACCTCCAATGACTTGAAGTTGAGGTGTCCCATCCTTTTGTGCCAAACCTCTTGAATAGAAATTTGCTCCCTTGCAACACATCCAACTTGGTTAACAATAGCACAAGCATCAATTTTGAACAATTTCCCTTGTCTTTTACCTTTTCCAATCAAGACATCCTTCCTTTTGATCAAACAAGAATCTCCATTAAACTCCACCTTGAGGCCTTTACTTAGCATTTGACTCACACTAAGTAAATTCTTGGTAATAGATGGAATAAACAAGACATCATCCAAATGAACATTCCTATTTGTAGAGAGAGAAATAGGAATTGTGCCAATCCCTTTGATTGCACACTCACCATCATTGGCCGTGTAGATCACCCTCTTGTCATCTCCATATGCCAAGAAAGAAGTGAAGTACTCTTTGTGAAAGGTCATGTGTGAACTTGCTCCACTATCAATCCACCAAGGATATAGATCTCCATCATTAGCAAGCATACATGAAGACATCACAAAAGCATCATCATTTGCATCTTGAACATCCAAACCATCCTCATCAAGAGTAAGATTACCTTGCTTGTCTCCTTGATCTCTCTTCTTCTTGTAGCACTCACTTGCAAAGTGTCCTTTGATGCCACAATAGAAGCACTTGAGCTTTGATCTATCCTTCTTTTTGCCACTTGAAGAAGCATCCACTTGATCTTGCCCTTTAGACCACTTGCTATTGGTTTTGCCCCTGAATTTGCCCTTTGTGAACATAGCATCCTCTTGAAGTGTCGATGTAGATCCACCTCTTGCTTGAAGCCTATATTCCTCATTGATCAGGATCTCTTGAAGATCCATCAAACTTGGCAAAGTCTTTTGAATAGTAATACTTTGAACAATGTTAGCATGAGCATCCAACAAGCCATTAAGAATCACTTGAATAAGCTCTCCTTCCTTAATGCTTTCATCTATGCAAGCTAACTCATCATTCAATGCTTTCATTCTCAAAACAAAAGTACTTGGACTTTCTTCATTCTTTTGCAAACAAGAAAAGATTTGCCTTCTTAGAGTCAACACTCTAGAAGTAGACTTGGATTCATAAATCTTCTTCAATGAATTCCAAGCTTCCAAAGATGATGTGCACTTACCAACTTCCTTGAGAAGTTCATTGGTAACATTCATCTTTATCATGTGTAGAGCCTTCTTGGCCATCTTGTCATACCTCAATTGATCTTGTTGTGTTGCTGGTCTCTCCTCCAAACCTACAACAATATCCAAAATATCATTCATCTCAAGAAGTGACTCCATCCTCACTTTCCACAATGAATAGTTACTTGAGGTAAGCCTATCATTGGCTTCCAACATGAGGTTGCCATGTAAAAAATGACCTAATTTTCTCTTCCAACCTACTTCAATGCACAAAGCACTCCTTTGAGCAACAACAAATGCTTTCAAAAGAAATCACCAAGATTTGAAACTATCTCACAAATTCTCTTCTAGCACTCATCCAAGCAAATCAACACATAGAATCATGGAATCTTGATCAACCTATGATCTATCCTCAATCTAATGACTTTTGCCACTTCCTAAGATTGAAACACACTCAAATGAAGTACAACAACCTCACTATCTAGAGATCCAATCAAAATTAGGATTTTGACAAAATCACAAAAATTGACTATTTTAAATCTACATGCAAATGCTAAAAATTTGATATGCAATCTATAAGCCACCACTTAGGCTAATCCAATGATCCAAAAATTGACCAAATCTAGTATGTGAAGTTCAAAAATAGGAATTGATCAAGTATATTGACCTATTTAGTGTTTTGATCTACAAAAGATCCAATATACAAAAGCAAAAAACTTGATTTTGATGTAGAATCCTCTCTAGCATGCTCTAGACTTGATATCTTCACCAAATCATTGATAGATCTGATTTTTTCCTTCATAACCTGAAACACAAGCTCTGATACCATGTGAAAGATTTCAGATCCTTAAGATCCAATCTACTTGAATGATCTTTGGTTAGAAAGAGAAATACACTACCAATCTCACCAATGTAGAAAAATCAGCATCTACACACAAAATGAGATGCAAACACCAATAGAACTTGATCAAACTTGAATGAAATGATTTTGTACTGTTGCTGTCCATAAAAAACCAGCAAGCTACTGTATTTCACACGTGTGGATCCAAAAATAACAAATATAGATCATTCTACACATAGAATTACAAGCAATCACCAAGATAGTGCACCAATGGATAGTAGAACCCAAGAGAACCATGTATAAGCATGAAATGAGATAGAGAAGAGAGAAGATTGCTCTCTCCACGAGTTACATCCTTTTATAACAGGTCCAAACCCTATTTGGCCACTTGGCTTTCCCACCAAAATGCTAACCCTACTAATTTTGGGTCTAGATTTAATGTACCCAGCTATTCAAATTGAATCTACTCAAACTTGCATTCTAACTTTCCCACACTTTCAAAAAGTGTTTATTTAAATGAAATTTAGACTAATTAATTTTGAATAGTCAATCTCTAAGTCTAAAACAAGTTTTGGTCTCAATATGCCAAATATGGAAATATTGCAAAATGTGATGAAACTATTTGAATTTTTCATATTGAATAGTCAGAGGAGTGGTTCCTCGATTTTGGAGCTACACAACACATGACAAGCCATCAAGAGTGGGTCATCGACTATTCACCCTTTAGCACAAAGAAATTTGTTCGCCTTGGGGACAACAGTTCTCACATAATTGAAGGTGAAGGTACTGTTAAGATGACTTTTCAGAATGAAATGTCGAAGCTTATACCAAATGTATTGTACGACAACAAATCTATTGTCAGTCAGTCAAATCACAGATTTAGGACATAGGGTAGAGCTTTGACAGATTCCTGTCAAATTCTTGATAAGAGTAGGAGAGTTCTTGCACTTGAAAAGAGACAAAGATATCTCTATAGGCTTAGTCATTGTAATGTTGTGACTGATATATGTGATCGTGCTTTAAGCTGTTCGACATCTATGAATAAAGAAATGATTTGGCATTATAGACTTGGTCACCTTACCTATACATCAATAGGTAACATGTCTAAACATTCTTCAATTCTTGATTTAGACTATAAAGTTGTCAATCTCTCTATCTGCTCAAGTTGTATCAAGGGAAAGCAGGCAAGAAGGCCATTCAAGTCAAATCAAGAACACATTTCTAGAGATTTGTTAGACATTTTGCATACTGATATATGTGGCCCAATGCAGACACCATCATTACTTGATGCAAAGTTCTTTATTACTTTCATAGATGATTATTCTAGGAGGACTGTTTTCTGTTTCCTAAAGCACAAATCTAAAGCTTTTTAGTTCTTCAAGAAATTTAAGGAGAATCTTGAGTTGCAGACATGCAAAAGAATCAAAGCTCTCATGAGTGGACTGGGTTCAAATCCTCAATCAAACATTTGAAAGTATTTGGATGCACAGCTTACGCTCATGTCCCAATGGAAAACAGAAAGAAACTTGATAAGCATTCTTTTAAACTATTTTTTTTGGCTATTGCAATTCTGATGGAATGTACAGACTTTATAACATAGATACCTATAAAGTTTTCACCAACAGGGATGTGACTTTTATCGAAGATCATTTTATTGATTTGAAGGGCAAGGGACAAATGCGGTCCACAATTTCTGCTGAGAAGGCAATTTCCATTCCTTCTTGTAGTCACCCTATACAGTCAGATCCAGAAGAAAGAGACTGCAACTCAGGAGCAGCAAATCTGTCCGACATGCCGGACATGCCCGACAAAGCCGACACAACCGATAGAAAGTTGGACTTCACAACCACAAGCTCCAACCAAGAGATCATCAAGACTTTGATCTCAGCCTGTCCGATATACTATGAATTCGCTCACTATTGCTATCTTGAATTTGAGAATCAAGGCATTTAAAAATCCATATTAAGTGGGGGTGTTGGATTTCTATCCTCTCCATCCTTATTTCATGCTAATCTAGATTCATTTATTAGCTATTGTAAATATTAGCATAGTCGTGACATCCACAAAAATACAAGAAAAGTCGATGACAGTCTACATCGACATGTCCGAAGTCACCGACATGTTTGACGTCTTCAAGTTATCTAACTTCCACGTCATCGACTTGTACGATGTCTTGCAGCTTGTCCATGATCTCTGACTTGTACGAATTCATCGACGTGTCCGACATCTCTAACTAAATCAGACATCGACTGAAAGTGACGTGCAACAACAAGAAGTGCCTTAATCCTAATTTGTAAAGTATGTGTTAACTGTCTTTTAATCAGTTAGCCATGTGTACGTATTCATCTAAGATCAATGAATCAGTAGATCAATAATTTCATTCAGAGTGCAATTGTATTGTTCTTCTTCTATGTTATCACAGAGTATTGTATCAAGAATAACGCGTCTGATTAGTTATGCAATCACGTTGTATCTCTACACGACTAATCCATCATTGTTCCAGCAATTTAGTTTGTGTAAGGTGATTGCATGTTTAAAACTGATTCATGTGAGAGATTTCAACTAGTTTGATCAATATTGAGTCAAATGCTACATTTGTTTATTTAGCAATTGAGGCCAATTTCATATTAGACTTAGAGATTTACTTTTTATAGTCATATTAGTCTAAATGCATTTGAAATTACTCATTTTAGAGTTGGAGGAAAAACTAGAAAGTTGAGTTACTAGTAGATTCAAATTTGAATAAGGTTCATGGAACCTAGTCACCCTATGTTAGGATTTTATCATTTTGGAGGGAAACCAAACTTTTAAATATTCATGGATCTATTATATATAGCTTTACACATGTGAGAGAAGGCATATCTTTTACCTCTCTTACCTCATTCATGCTTATACATGGTTCTCTTGGGTTCTACTATCCATTGGTGCACTCTACTTGTGATATCTTGCAATTTTATGTGTAGAATGATTTGTTATTGCTATTTTTGGATCCACACGTGTGAAATATAGTAGGGTACTATTGCTGTATGGACAATAGCTTCTATTTATGTTTTGATTTATGTTTAATCAAGTTCTATTAGAGTTAGCATTCTACTTTGTGTGTAGATGCTGATTTTTCTACATTGGCACGATTGGTGAATTGCTTCTTTTTGTAACCAAAGATCTTTAAATGATTTGGATCTAAATTGATCCCAAATCTTTCACAATTCATACTTGCAGATTCATTGTTTTGTAGATTTTATCATTTTATATGACTGATAACATTGTTCGATGTTTGATTTGATCACTGCATTTAGTTCAACGCTTCCGCAAAGCTAAAATTTTAATTCACTATAATTTTGTGCATGGCTATGGAATCGATTGCATAGATCTAGCGAATTCAAAGATGTGATCAATTAGGCAGACCCGATCTGCCCAAATCCGATAAACGTGGTTTGTATGCGCCGAGAAATCTCAGCCTCACCAAGCAACCCAATTTCCAGCACGACTTCAGAGAATCGCACCTTGTGTGCAACATATTGGTATTGGATATAAAATTTCATTTTGGGATCATTCCAAGAACCAAAGGCCAAATCAAGAAATCCGTATTGATTTTATTGAAAAAAATAGATGGCATAAAAGGCCATTGCCTTTAGCAGATGATCAACAAACTGGAGCCATTCAGCCGCTTGTTCAACACTAGCGAAAAACTGAGATCGTGTGTGAAAAAAGAACTCGATCATGTTCACTACCAAGAAGAGAAAACAGAGTAATTTCTACCAAAGAGTCGACGAAAAGCTTCACAACTGCAATTACTTTGATCTTAGTAAGCCTTGCTCTTATATTACTGTAAGGAAAAGCATCTCCCATATCTTTCCTACAAGACACCCACAAAGAAATAACAGTGGAGCCAAACCTCCCAACCAATGAGAAGCTATTGATCAATCTTTAATAGCATCACCCCCATGCCATAAGATAGGATGCAGGCATAGAGAGAGAAACTTGGCAATGAAATTACATAACTGGAATGGGAGTAGGGTGAGTTTTAGTTATGGACTCGGCTCATTACATTCGCCATGTCCATTCACATTTACTTTACTTTATGCATAGGCAGGCTTTGGGCCCTTTTTAATTCATTATTTGACATTTAGACTATATGGTTGGCCTTGGGCCCTATTATTGACATTTAGACCATATTATTGGCCTTGGGCCCTATGATTCACTATATTGGTTATTTGGTCATATTACTAAAAGTGGGGGCCTTCTTGGAGGGCGCACTATTTTCCCTCTCAGTTTGGCCCTAGCCACTGGAAGCTTCCTTTTAGGGCTTCCTCTTGGCTATAAGTAGGGATTCTGTGTCATTTGTTACTTGGCTTATGATAGGATCTCCTTCTTTAGTCTCTTTAAGCTTTCTCTCTCCTGCTTTCTAGGGTTAAGTCTTGCTTATGTGATGCTTTCATAGACTAAATCTAGATCAGCCGTGGCTACGTTCATAACTTGGTATCAGAGCACTTTCCTGAGCATCTCCATTGAGCAGATTTTTCTCTCACAGGAGGGCGCCCATCTTCAGCTTGGATCTTCACCATTTTTTAGCCGGATCTTCAGCATTTCTCCACACTTGTCTTGCAGATTTTCACGACGGATCGAAGGAGGACAACGCCCACTTGCTGCCCATTTCTAGCGCCCTCTTGCTGGCTGCCTACTGCTGCATTTTCAGCCTTTTTCCTCCCCTATTTTGGGCGCCCTACTACCTCCTATTTGCTGCCCTATTGGGCGCCCTCATGCTTGCTGACCAGCGCCCTACTGCTCCTTCCTTTGCTGAAAATTTCCGCTTTTTGCTGCCCCTATTCGCCACCTTCCATCAGCCACTCCTAGCGCCCTACCAACCCATCTTTTTGATCCAATTTTTTTTTTGCCGTTTACTACCTCTCTTGGACGCCCACACTCCACCATAGCTGGCGCCCTACATCCGCCTCAATTTCAGCTCACCCTCCTACACTGTTGTCTGTGTTCGCAACCCTACCCCTGCAACCCTAAAACATGCCTAGATGCTTAGAAAGCTACTCCCACCCAACTTCATCGCGCATTGGGATTGCTCCCCGTCTTTATCGCAAACTTTTTTTTACCCTTGAAGGGTGATCTCTGATTTTTCAGCCTTGTTTCCTCGCTGCCCATACCTCCTTTTTGTTATCACTTCCTTTCCTTGGCTGCTCCCTTTCCAGCCCCATAGTCCATTATTGTTTCCCATACTTTTACCCACCGTTTACTCCACGTTGTCGGGCCCTTAGCATCTTTTTTGGAGGTTGCTCGGTACCTCGACATATCGTCGCTATTTTTCAGCTCACTTCCGGTTGCGGTTACGAGGTATTTCTTACTTACTTGTCCTTTCCGTTCATCTTACATCGCGAGTTCTATTGTGTCTTTTCATTGGCGTGCCTGTTGTGACGACTTATGTCCTCTCCTTCAGTTCGTCCAATTGTTTAGCACATATCCTACGTTCCAGAATGTGATGAATAACATCATGCGTCCTCTCCTTGGTCGTTGTGTTTTAGTTCGTTTTAATGATATTCTTGTTTTTAGTAAGACTCTTGATGAGCATGTGTTACATCTTTCATCTGTTTTTCAATTGCTTGTTCATCATCAGTTGTTTGCTAAACTTTCTAAGTGTTCCTTTGTTGTTGTTGAGATTGAGTTTTTAGGATTTCTCATTTGTGATGGTCATATTTGTTTGGACCCTCATAAGGTTCGGACAATCGCTGATTGGCCTGTTCTCACAGATGTCCACCATGTTCGTATGTTTCTTGGTCTCGCTACTCACCTTCGTCATCCCGTTCCTCACTTTGCCACTGTGACTGCCCCTCTTCATGCCCTTTTGAAGAAGTCTAGTGCTTTTGTTTGGACTTCTGATTGTCAGTTCGCCTTTGACACTCTTCGTCGTGCTGTTGTGGAGGCCTCTGTCCCGTGTTTACCACAGTTTGATCAGAAATTTATTGTTGAGACCGATGTTAGTAATGTTGGTTTGGGTGCCTTGCTTCGTCAGTATCAGTGTATTATTGCTTATGAGTCGCGTCGTTTATGCTCTTATGAACAACATTATTCTGTCCATGAGAAAGAGCTTCTTGCCATTACGTATGCTCTTAAGAAGTGGTGCCATTACCTGTACCGTGTTCCTTTTGATATCGTTACTGATCATCAGTCCTTACGTTATCTCTTCTCCCAGCGTGATCTTAGTGATCGTCAGTCTCGTTGGTTGCAATTTTTACAATCTTTTGATTTTTCTATTTTGTATCGTCCTGGTCGTGCTAACACTACTGCTGACGCATTGTCTAGACTTCCTGCTTTATTGAATACCCTTGTTGCCACGATCCCCACCTGGTTTGATGATCTTCCATCTGCTTATCTTACATGTTCTGATTTTCGTGATGTTTATAGTTCTGCTCCACCTATGTCGTCTTCACCTCATCAGGCTTATTCCATTGTTGACTACCGTCTTTATCATTATGGTTCTCTTTGTATTCCTAGTTCTTTAGGTATCCGTTCTCAGTTGTTGTCGGATGCTCATTCGTCCCCAGTTGGGGGTCATTTTGGTTTTCAGAAGTCTTATGCTCGTCTTAAGGATCATTTCTATTGGCCATTCCTTAGGAAAGAGCTTGTTGTACTTATTCGTACCTGTCCTTTCTGCTTACGTAATAAGTACTCCCGTGCTAAGTCCGCTGGTTTGCTTCAGAGTTGGCCTATTCCTCATCGCCAGTGGACTGATATTTCTATGGACTTCATCATTGGCCTTCCCCGCACCCGTCGTGGTCACGATCCATGTATGGTGGTAGTTGACAGGTTCTTGAAACAGGCACATTTCATACCCGTCTGCAGTACTATCATAGCAGAGCAGTGTGCACGCTTGTTCCTTTCAGAGATATTTTGCCTACATGGGTTATCTCGTACTATCCTTTCTGATCGGGATAGTAAGTTTACATCATTGTTCTGGACAGAGCTTATGCGTATATTGGATGTACAGCTTTTTATGGGGTCTGCTTATCATTCTACTTCTGATGGGCAGTCTGAGGTCCTTAATAGGATCCTTGAGGATTATTTGCGCCATTTTGTTACTCCTTCAGAGAAGGATTGGAATCAGCACTTATGTTTGACAGAGTATAGCTATAACAGCTCTGTTAGTACCAGCACCGGCGTTGCACCATTTTTATTATCTCATGGTTATGCACCTCTTTTACCTAGTATTCCTCTTCCTCTCGAGGATACACTTGTGACACTATCTTCATTTCTATCAGGTGCTCGCGAGCTTATTCTCCAGGCCAGTTCCCATTTGCAGCAGGTCCAGCAGCGTTATCAGGCTTCAGTTGATCGGCATCGACGTCATGTTGAGTTTCATGTTGGTGATATGGTATATCTACGCCTACGGTTTGCACGTCATCATTTTATTCAGGGCCATGCTTCTACTGAGAAGCTTGCACCACGTTATTATGGGCCTTATTGTATATTGGAGGTCCTTAGTCCAATTACATATCGTCTTCAGCTTCCTGCTTCCACACGTGCCTGTGATATATTCCATGTCAGTTTATTACGTGCTGCTATTGAGGATGATGCTCCTCGTGATGCTGAGTTTCCTACTGCACCGGATCTCTTTCCTTTATTACCTGCTGCTATCCTTCAGGTGCGTTTGCATCACAATCGACGCTGCCGACAGATTCAGTTCCTAGTCCAGTGGGATGGTCGTCCTGTTGAGGAGGCCACATGGGAGCCTATTGATGTCTTTTATCATACACCGTCACTTGCGGATCAGGCTCTTGCTCTTGCCACACTTGTTGATTCCTCTACATCAGCTGTTGCTCCAGTTGTTTCTACACCAGATGCTGTTCCAGTTGATCCTCCAGGGCTTGCTGTTACTTGATCCAGTCCTTTATGGCAGTTGGGTCTTATTTTTGTGTCGGGGAGAGTTATGGACTCGGCTCATTACATTCGCCATGTCCATTCACATTTACTTTACTTTATGCATAGGCAGGCTTTGGGCCCTTTTTTATTCATTATTTGACATTTAGACTATATGGTTGGCCTTGGGCCCTATTATTGACATTTAGACCATATAATTGGCCTTGGGCCCTATGATTCACTATATTGGTTATTTGGTCATATTAATGAGAGTGGGGGCCTTCTTGGAGGGCGCACTATTTTCCCTCTCAGTTTGGCCCTAGCCACTGGAAGCTTCCTTTTAGGGCTTCCTCTTGGCTATAAGTAGGGATTCTGTGTCATTTGTTACTTGGCTTATGATATGATCTCCTTCTTTAGTCTCTTTAAGCTTTCTCTCTCCTGCTTTCTAGGGTTAAGTCTTGCTTATGTGATGCTTTCATAGACTAAATCTAGATCAGCCGTGGCTACGTTCATAACTGTTTTCCCTTATTTATATAGGCCCTACTTTATCTGTGCATGCACCCATGCAAGTTCCCATACATGCGGTTCATTACTATTGATACTCTACACATGCCTATAGCCGTCCTAACCTATGCAATAGCTCCACAAGTCATAAGATGTGTGACTAGATCCTCACAAGGTTGTTAATTACATTTATGGCCTAGTTCAGAATAATGAGGCGTAACTAATAATCTCGAGTACTAGAGTCGTCGAACTTGTGCAATCACCTAATTCTCAACCACCTAAGGTTGAGTCAATGGTTACATTTGTTAAAGTGAGAAGTGCATTGTAGAGTATTTAACCTTTGTCTATCTTAAAGGGCCAATTGGAAGTGCAAAAGCAAGATCAGAGGTTGAGACAAAGAGGAAAGTCAAGATGCAAAGCAAGAAGACATCGAGTGGAACACAAAGTGAATCATCCTTTGGCTCAGGGAGCTTTGATATCTGTGCGAAAATGATCAATCTGGAGCTCAACATAAAGTGCAGCAAGGATAGGTCCAGAGCTCAAAAGAGTTCCAAAGTCAAGCTCAAAAGTGATAGAGGTGGATGTTTCAACAACCTCTATCACTGGTTGATGATATTCTCGAATTTCATGTAAGCGATATGAGATCTACATTTTTTCTAGATAAAGTAAAATTTTAAGTTTTTGCTTTTTAGTGTAAAATGCCGACCATCCGATTTGTGGTCGGTCAGCTACCATGTTAATAAAGTGGTAGCTACCATGAGTGCTATGCCAAGTCATTTATATGTACTTTGAGATAATTGAGAGACATCTTTGCATTAATATGACATTTGATGAGGATATCATATTTTGTAAAAGTGGGGTGAATGTTGTAAAGCTAGCACCAACTGCAAGCTTTACTACTGGCGCTTGTCCAATGCTAGCAACGCTCCTACTGCTCTCATCGCCACTAGCGCCAATGGTACTCATGGAGCCACTACAACCAGAATCTAGCCGGTGCTAGGTTCTTATGGCTCAAAAACTTTGATCATTTCTAGCCAAGTCCAAAGACCTCAGATTGATGTGCAGTCACCTCACACGATCTAGGCATGACCAAAGAAAATCTAGAGCCAGAAAATGACTTTTTAGAGAAAAAAAAAACATACTTTATTAGCTTGGTCTAAGCACTTGTTGTGAGAGGAATCACACCGTAACTATAGGCGGATGTGGGTTGCGACTTAGGACAAAGTCTCAGCTTCCCTTGTTGGGATGTTGTCGTGGCGCTAGCCTTGGCACTCCCACAACATTGATACCACATTTCTCTTGTCTCAATCTTAGGGAAGGGTGGGAAACCAATTGTCAACCAAGGTCACATTACTCAATCAAAAACAATAAATTAAATGGAAAGTGAAGCTCACAACAAATGAACCCCAAAAGCCTTGAGGCATTATTCACTTGGGAAAAAAGGTTTTCTTGAATATGAAAGCATGTAAGAATTTTTCAGTTGTTCTGCGATATGATCTAAACACACGCTTGATTTTGGCTAAAATGCGCTTGTTTTTGTCTTTTAGATTGACACAACCAAGAAGCCAAGTTTTATTCTCAGCCCCAATTCTAAGGAGACTCTTTTTTTTGATTTAGGAAAGGAATGCTACGGATTTCAAACCGAGGCACTCACGGACTCTCAATATATCAAAAAAGGCTTCTGGCTCTTGGGCTCTGTTACGTATGCAATCAAAGTAGCGAAAGGCAGTCATGACAATCTTGAAGTTCGTGTAATGTCTTTAATTGCTGACATTTTGTATTCGGCTCCAATGTTAACTTTAAAATGATACCAGGAAACAGTTGAAGTCTGCAAGCCAAAAATCTCAAATGTAAGAGCATTCAGGAAAGTTCGAATGTGAATGTGAAGAAAATATGCATTTCAAAGCCCGTATTTTCCTTGATTGGGTCCATACAATTTGAAAGCTCATGGAACACATTTTTTTCGACGTAAGTGTTTTCAAACTCCTTGCAAATTAGGGTTTTCCTCACTGCACTTATAGTTTGGAAAACGTCTTCTAGAATGTTACTGTTCATTTAGAAGATGAACTTGTTCTTTATAATCAGCTCAGTTTTTTTTGATAATCACTTTTGCAAACTAGGGCCATAATTTGCGCCTCAGGTGTTAAATTTGCTAACTGTAGATCCATCATGGATCCATTATTTTGTTTTAAGAAAGTAAACCGAGTGCGCATATTGAATTTGCTAAATGTAGATCTGTCAAGGATGTGTGTTGAACCTCACCGAACTTTTAGCCATTTTTGTAATATGACTAGATTTTGTGGGTTTTTGCCTATGCTCTGTTTTTATCTATTGGTAACAATCATGTTTATAGTCAATTCGTATGGGGTTTTTCAACTGCCACATTATGCCGACACCAGGCTCGTGAATATTACGTCAAGCTCTATTATATACTGACAGATGGCAAATTGCTTACGACCATAGAACCCACGGTTCTCAGAACCGTGGGTCCTGGGAACCGTACCACGGTTCATGAAACGTGGTACGGTTCCTGTAGTTAATTAATCAATTATTTATTTCCCAATCTCCCCCCAAAACCCCTCCCAAGTCATTTTTGGTCCTCATTTCATAAATTTCACAGATTTCACACAGATTTCACAAATGGTCATCTGATTTCACAAATGATTTCACAGATTGAACAAGATTTCACAGATTTTTGGATCTGACAAGAGTCCGCTCTCTCAAGTTTTCGTCTATTCCTTCCACTATCATTATGGCACATTCACCTACCCCGAGTGAGACTACTCAGGAAACCTTATCCGATCAGTTTCGTCGCATGGATGAGACCCTTTCTGGCCTCGTTCTGCGCTTCGATACCGTTATGACCGGCTTTGCTACTATGCAGTCACAGATTGATTCTTTACAGCCTCATGGTCCTGGTAAAGCTCCTGTTTTTCCTTCATTTGGGACTCCCCCTCCATTTGGATTTCCATCTTCCTCTGCTAGTCAGCCTGGTGGTGGACCGTTCATTCCACCTAACCCATCTCCTGGTTTCTTTTCACGTCCCCCACTTCCTGAGCCACACTTTGCTCGAGACTTTCGTGATAGGGTACAACTTGCTACCTATTCCGGTTCCTCTGACGGGAACTTATTAGAGAATTGGTTTGCTAAGCTTGACACATATTTTCAGATCTACCCTAAGACTGATCCTCAGAAGATCTAGTTGGCTGCTTTACATTTAGATGGACGCGTCGCCATGTGGTGGCGAGTTTATAGAGCTGATCCTGATCGGGAAGGGCTCCATTTATGGCATACTTTTCGCCGTGACCTCCGTCATGCTATGATTGACCCTCAGTGGCTCGATTGCCAACGTGATACATTCCGTAGTCTCACTCAGACCAGTGATCTTGCTTCTTATACAGATCAGTTTATGGAGCTTTCTTATCTTTTCACAGATCTACAGCCCACTGAGCTTATTTCTCATTACCTTGCCAGTACTTTACAGCATAAGTACTCTGACACTCTTCCTTCCCGCTTCTCCCGACCCCATCCTTCTGCTTCATCTTTTCCCGCTGCGTCCACCCCTACACCTGCCCCTTCTGTTCCAGCTCTCTCCATTGTCCCTTTGTCTCCTCATCCTCCGACTCCTTGACCTGCTTTTGTCCGACGTTACACGTCTGCAGAGTTCGCGCAGCAGCAGCATCTCTGCTTTCGTTGTAAGAGTCCTGACCATTTTGCCCGTGATTGCCGTCAGCCTCTCCCTACTACTACTGCTGTTTTTTACCATGAGGGCGCTACTCCAGATGATTCCGATATCTACATTCATATTTCTGATGAGCCTGACCTATCCTCTGAGCCTTCCACTAATTTACTTCTTGCTACTTGCCATGCTTAGCTTGCCTATGCTACTTGGACAGGACGTCCTAGTCCTCGCTCCATTCGGTTACGTGTACGTATTACAAGTCGTGAGTATATTGCTTTAGTTGATACTGGCAGCACTCATTATTTTATTAGCAATTATATCACTCGTCGGATATGTGCTTCACCTATTCCTGCTTCACAGCCTCTTACAGTTGAGGTTGCCAGTTCCCATTCTTTTCCTAGTTCTCAGATGTTTCAGCGTTTACCATACCGCATTGAAGATTTTTTTGGACAGGCAGATCTTTACATTATTCCTATGGAGCGTTATGATCTTATCCTTGGTGCTGATTGGTTTGCATCTCTTAGAGCCGTTACACTGGACTTGACACAGCAGGCATTGACATTTGTACTTGATGCAGTTACACACTCACTTGTTGGCATTGATTCTCAGGGAGACTTCCAGTTGGTTACCGAGAAGCAGTTTATGCGTAGCCTGCCAAAGGCTGACGATGCAGCTCTTCTTTCCATTCAGAATACATCAGTTGTTGCTTCACTTTCACCACCTCATGATATTTCTACGGTTCTTGACATTATTCATGCGCCTTTGGCCCTTACTGTTACACATTTTTCATCCGAGGATATTTGTCAAATGGTCACTATTACTTATCTAGGGTATTTATATGCTGGGATCTTTCTGGATGAGTACACGGACATCCTTCCGTCTCCTGGTGTTTCTACATATAGGTTTGCTGCAGTCCATGCCGATGGTATACACTTTTGGGTTCATGCGACTAATTCCTTTTTACCTCTTGATATTTGGCATTCCTGGTTATTACGTATCGCTTGGATTTCATTTGGACCTATTGCTTACACTACTGCTTCATTTTCAGCTCTGGATATATGGCATTCCTGGTTATTACATATAGCTTGGTTTTCATTTGGACCTGTTGATTGGTGCTGGTTTTTCCATATTACTGATCGCCTATGGTGCGGATATCTCTATGATTATGCATGTGGCTCTCTATTTGTTCCTTGGATTGTTGCTCATTGTCAGGCTTGGCATATCCTGTTGGCTTGGGTTATTGCCTCCGTTCCAGCTACTGTTTGTCTGGGTGATCTTCAGGTTCCTTGTCATTTCAGGTTGCTCCATATCGCTTGGTCTCCGATGCTGAGTTGCTACTTTGTTTAGGTGTTCCGAGACCATCAGGGTACCTTGAGAGAATTCCTTCTCCTCTCTTGGATAGTTTTTGGAGATGTTGCCGCCATATACTTCAGTGTTGCTCATATGTGCTTTGATACTCATTCCCAGCTACACGTGGATATTGCTCCGATGCTTGCTACTGATGTTGTGGATCCTGTTCCTCGTTCCAGTGCATTTCTTCTATTCCTCACTTGTGCACCTGATGTGTACTTTGGGATTACACTTGCGGCCAGTTCCGATGGGTCATCCGATTCTCCATCCGTTTTTGGTTATCCTATGATGGATTGTTCTACCTTCTTAGGCTTTTTGGATACCTTGGTGCTCGAGAGCTTATTACCCGGGCCAGTTCTCATTTCCAACGTGTTCAGCAGCGTAATCAGATCTCAGTTGATCGTCACCGCCGCCATGTTGAGTTTCAGCTTGGATATATGGTTTATCTACGCCTACGGTTTGCACGTCATCATTTTGTCCAGGGCCATGCTTCTACTGAGAAGCTTGCACCACGTTATTATGGGCCTTATCGCATTTTGGAGGTTCTTAGTCCAGTTACATATCGCTTACAGCTTCCTGCTTCCACACGCGCCTGTGATGTATTCCATGTCAGTTTATTACGTGCTGCTATTGAGGATGATGCTCCTTGTGATGCTGAGTTTCCTATTGCTCCAGAGTTATTTCCATTTTTACCTGCTGCTATATTACAGGTTCGTCTATACCATAGTCGATGCCGCCGGCAGATTCAGTTTTTGGTCCAGTGGGATGGCCGTCCTATTGAGGTGGCCACATGGGAGCCTATTGTCTTTTATCATACACCATCACTTGCGGATCAGGCTCGTGCTCTTGCTGCACTTGTTGATTCCTCTACATCAGATGTTGCTCTAGCTGTTGATGCACCAGGGCTTGCTGCTACTTGATCCAGTTTCTTTTCAGCAGTTGGGTCTTTTTCTTTTGTGCCCGGAAGAGTTATGGACTCGGCTCATTACATTCGCCGCGTCCATTTACATTTACTTTACTTTATGCATAAGCAGGCCTTGGGCCCTTTTTTGTTCATTAGTGACACTTAGACTATATGGTTGGCCTTTGGCCTTATTATTCATTATTAGGCCATTTGGACATATTACTGGAGAGTGGGGGCCTTCTTGGAGGGCGCACTATTTTCCGTCCCAGTTGGGCCCTAGCCACCGGAAGCTTCCTTTTAGGGCTTCCTCTTGGCTATAAGTAGGGAAATTGTGTCTTTTGTTATTCAGTTGATGATATTGATCTCTCTCTCTAGTCTCCTTAATCTCTCTCTTTCCTGCTTTCTAGGGTTAAGTCCTGCTTATGTGCTGCTTTCATAGCTTAAGTCTTGCTTATGTGATGCTTTCATAGCTTAGCTTTAGATCAGCTGTGGCTTTATTCGTAACTGATATAGACGGGGGAAGTTCAACACAGTAGCAGATGCACTTAGTAGAATGCCTATGATAAACGAGCTGAGTTTTACTCAGATTCATAGTGAGTTACTCGAGTCCTTGAGAGGGAAGTGCCAGCATGATGCATACTTCTCTACCATCTGGAGCTCAGTCCAAAACAGACAACCACAGACTCTAGAACCAGTTCTCGGGGCTGGTGCCAGTTCATCCAAGAATACGGCAGCTTTTTTAGGATGATGAGTCCGTCTATACGTCAGATGACGTTGAGGTCTCAGAGCTTATTTTACCCAAGCAAACCCCAGTGGTTGAGGGTCAGTTGACTCAAGGATTCAAATGGAAACAATATTCCATTCAGGATGAGTACTTGCTCTATAGAGATAGAGTATGTGTCCCCAATTCAGAGGATTATAGGCAGCAGGTCCTATATGAGTGTCATGATAGTCCTAGTGCGGGGCACCCAGGCATTCAAAAGACCTATGAGCTTCTTCGTAGGCAATTTTTCTGGCCCAGTATGAAAAAGGATGTCCACCAAAATGTAACCAGTTGCCAGAAATGTCAAGTAAATAAAGTAGAGCGTTTAAAGGCAGGAGGGTTGTTGCAGCCCTTAGATATACCAGCTGGTAAGTGGGAGAGTATCTCCATGGATTTTATAGTAGGCCTGCCTAAAACCCAAAAGGGTAATGATGCTATATGGGTCACAGTTGACCGTCTGACCAAAATGGCTCACTTTATTCGGACCAAAACGACTGTTAGAGCTCCAGAGTTAGCGAGGTTGTTTGTAGATGGGCTATTGAAATTGTACGGTCTATGTTCCGGCATAGTCAGCGACCGGGACAGTAAGTTTAATGGAAATTTTTGGAGGGTAGTGTTCAATCATCTCCATACTAAACTTAATATGAGTACCACCGACCATCCACAGACGGATGGTCAAACAGAGAGGGTAAATCAGGTGCTGGAGGATATGCTTCGTGCATACGTCAGCAAGAAGCATACTAATTGGGAGGAGTATCTCTCGATATTAGAGTTTGCTTATAATAGTACCAAACATTCAGCTATGGGATATAGCCCATTTATACTGATGTACGGTTTTCAGCCACGCTCACCCACAGTTGTAGGGTTTAAACAAGAAAAAGTTGAAGTAGCCACAAACTTTTTAGAGGACCTAAACCAGATGATAGAACATGCTAAGCGTAGCATTAGGCAGTCCCAGGATCGAGCCAGGCATTATGCAGATCCACACAAGGGATGTGCAGTTCTCCACTGGTGAGAAAGTCTACTTGAGAGGATTCTAAAACCCTTAAATCAGGAGTGTGTGCTAAGTTGTCTCCTAGGTATTGTGGTCCTTTTATCATCATAGGAGACTAGGCGAGGTCACCTATGAACTAGAACTCCCACACAACAGTAAGGTTTTTCCAGTCTTTCATGTAAGTCAGTTACGAAAAGCCTTAACCAGATCAGAAAATCTGGTAGGGGACAATGTTCTAGTTCTCCCATTGGATTCTCAGCAACCTCGACATGAACCAGAGGAGATTCTTGACATTAGAGAGACGCAGACTCGTCATACTCTATACCGAGAATATCTAGTCAAGTAGAATGATCAGCCTGTTGAGAATGCCACTTGGGAAAAAGGCAGCGTCTGTTGCAAGATTTTTCCGGACTTTGTCTTAGAGGACCAAGACGGTTCTTAAGAGGGAGGGAGTGTTATGAGCATGTAACCAGTGCCGAACCCTAGAGAACACAGGAGGTCAGATACCACAGTTAGGGGCGTGCCCAGTGTACACGTCCAACAGGGCAAGACAGTGTGAGTAGTGTGCCTCGACACGGTCCATAGCCATGGCGGGCCTAACACAGCATAGGGACCCTGTCAGTAGGATAGGGCCCTAGGTTGGGTCCCGACGTGCAGTCGGCCACGTCAGTGCCACGTGGCCGACACTTGGCAGTATGCATGCTACCAGTTCTCACACTCGGCTAGGAGGGGCTTACTCCATATCAGGGAGTAGGCAAGGTTGGGTGGATCAATTAGTGTTTGCCCTAGTGTGGTGTTGAGACCTCTAACACCATGGCCCACATACGCCATCCACTTTGGAGGAATGAGGAGCAGTTCATAGATAGGGAGCTCAGGGATGGCTGGAATGCCTATATCTCCCAAGTTTATTCTGATGTACTCGAGCAGGCTAACCTGCTGGATGAGCTCCAGATTTTTAGGCAGGAGACCTTGGAGTTCTTTACTGGCCCGACGATAATAAACTAACCATGGTCCACTGTCCATTTAAGTTTTTAACATTACAATTTAAACTTGAAACTTCACATTTTACTGCACAATTACTCAATCATATTGTTGGAACTTGGTTGCAACTTGCTAGTACTAACTGCCCCTTGAACTGTGATTCAGGCCAGTTGCATCCCCCCGTGTCATGGTGGTCGAAGTTTGGGGTTGATGTCCCCAAATTGCGTCGCCTTGCCATCGGGATTCTCTCACAGACTGCACTATAGTCGCTTGTGAGAGAAACTGGAGTGTCCATTCCCTGATTCACACGAAGAAGAGGAAGCGACTCTCCTCTGCACAGTTGGAGAGGTTGGTGTACGTACACGCCAACCTGAGACTGCAGACCACCCCAGAGCCTATCCAGGTAAGCCATAAACTATAATTGCTAACATGTTATCCCATTTGGTAGTTAGTAGATACTAAATAGATCAATCATCATAGTAGACTGTAGCTAAATTTTAACTTTTGTCGGCCCCTGTAATTTTGTCTACATTTCAATGTGCATTGTGACATGTGCGTAGGTTAATCCCGATAAGATCAATGTGGCAAAGGTTCCAGAGTTGCCACCGAGAGACTAGGCAGAGGAGGACGTGTACGCATTTCTCCATGAGGAGGCCATGCAGAGTGTAGGTGAGAAATTAGGCTTTAGCTCTAGCCTCTAGGCTCTTAGAAGTTAGTACTTGCTATCAAGGTTGACAACTTGATGTTGCATGTGCCATGCTTCTGACTTGTTACTTCAAGCTTGCCGCTTGTCAGTTCAAAGTTGACAGTGTGTCACTTGTCTAAGTTCTTGAATTAAATTTTCGAAGTTCAAACTAATTAGTGTAATTTACAATATTACGTTTGTCCCTCCTTGTGTGCAGGACCTGTCACTCGAGCAGAGCGCAGGAGGGCAAGAGAGGGTAGCAGCTCCCATGTTCACAGCCTTGAGGCCCCTGACGACGAGTCTGAGTCTGAGGCATCATCAGACCTTTGCCTCCGATGAGGACCCAGTTGTTGCCATTCGAGAGACAACATCAGGCTCAACAACACCAGCGAGTACTAGTAGGAGACTCAGGCGTAGGAGAGCTTAGAGTGCTCATTGTACATTGTAGATGTCACTAGATGAGCATTGACTCTTGAGCTGTTACACATCATGATTTATCATTAGAGTTGAGACCAGGGTTGCATCCCGATTCGAACAGGTCGATTTGAACCGGCCGGTTCGAACTGATTCTTTGAGGTTTGAACCGCCAGACTAGGTTCGAATCGGAAAACGGTTCGAACCTTTTTTTTTTCAATTCTTCAAAAAAAAAGTCAAACATTCACTGATAGATCATAGTACAGATACTTAAATTTTAATAGCTAAACAATTTCAATCTTCCTCTAAATTCACAGATATCAGAATTCAGGATAATCAGATCTCTTGTGACGGTGTGACCTGTCGTATCAAGATTCAATTTTCAAAACAGAATTTACAGAAATTAGAATGACATTATGAGCATTGAGTTATGACCCAAGTTTAAACAGACTACATAGTACATACTAGTAACTACAGTTAAAACTTAAACAGGTTACAGACTACATAGTACATACTACATACTACAATTAAAACTTAACTTCAGGAATCAGAAACTTGAAACTTGAAACTAGATTCTAGAATCCATAATATATCATGATTCATGAATCATAACAAAATAGTAAATACAAATGCCAGGTGCCTCATGAGTCCGGTCACCAATGTAATGCGCGATGTGTCTGATGATAAATCATGATGTGTACATACTACACTGTAAATACTAAACAACTCAAGAGTCAATGCTCATCTAGTGAGTCGTGACATGAACATCGTAGTGTCATCTACAGACTAGTAACTAGTAACTACAATGATCTAATGTACATACTACAATCATCTGGAGACTGACATCAATGAGCACTGAGCAGGGTCTAGGCTGCAGTGAGCACTCTAAGCTCTCCTACGCCTGAGTCTTCTCCCACTCGCTGGTGGTGCTGTGGAGCCTGCTGTGGCCTCTCGAGTGGTAGGCTCAGCTGCGAAATCCTCATCAGAGGCAGAGGTATGATGCCCCTCATCCTCATCCCCGCCCTCCTTGAACTCCTCATCCTCATACTCCTCCTCCTCTGAGGACTCTGACCCTGACGATGCCTCAGACTCAGACTCAGACTCGTCCTCGAGGCTATGAGCATGGGAGCTGCTAGCCTCTCCTGCCCTCCTCCTACGCTCTGCCGAGTGACAGGCCCTGCACAGTGCACACAAAGAGGGACAAACGTGTTATTGCCTGCAAATTAGTAAATTACAATTTATGATAGTTAGTGACTTCAAACTTCGAAAATTTAATTCAAGACCAGTCACCTTACTACTTAGACAATTCTCACCTGCACTCTAAATGGCCGCCTCATGGAGGAATGCGTACACGTCCTCCTCTGACTAGTCTCTCGGTGGCAACTCTGGAACCTTTGCCACATCGATCAGATCGGGATCAACCTAAGCACATGTCACAATGCACATTGAAATCAAGACAAAATTTGGAGGGCCGAGTCCCGACAAAAGTTAAAATTTAGCTACATAGTACAGTCTAGTATCTAATATGTAGTATGTATAGTATGTAATATGATCTATTTAGTATAATAGTATCTACTAATTGCCAACTGGGTCCCGCCACCTGGGATGATGGATCACATGTTAGAATTTAGAAATTATAATTTATGGTGTACAAGTTACCTGGATAGGCTCTGCGGTGGTCTGGAGTCTACCCAAAAGTCTCAGGTTGGCGTGTACGTACACCAACCTCTCCAACTGCGCTGATGATAGTCGATTCCTCTTCTTCGTGTGAATCATGGAATGGACACTCCAGTTCCTCTCACAAGCGATTGCAGTGCAGTCCTGTGAGAGAATCCTGATGGCAAGGCGACGCAATTTGGGGACATCAATCCCAAACTTCGACCACCATAACACGGGACGTAGCTGGCCTGAATCACAGTTCAAGGGGCAGTTAGAACTTAGTATGTACTACTAGCAAGTTGCAACCAAGTTCCAAGTTCCAACAAGTTACAATATGATTGACTAACTGTGCAGTAAAATGTGAAGTAAATTGTAACAAGTTTAAACTGTAATGTTAAATGGACCATGCCACATGGTCAGTTTATTACCCTCTCTCAAAAGCGCCGGGCCAGTGGCGAACTCCAAGGTCTCCTGCCTGAAAATCTGAAGCTCATCCAGCAGGTTATCCTGCTCGCGTACATCAGGATAAACTCGGGAGATATAGGCATTCCAGCCATCCCTGAGCTCCCTATCTGTGAACTGCTCCTCATTTCTCCAAAGTGGATGGAGTATGTGGGCCATGGCATGCAGGGGCCTATGAAACCACTCCCACCTGCTCAACCAAAGGAGCCGGACCTCCGTAAGCCTGCAAGAATTAAGATTCAAAAGTCAAGACAGTAATAATTATACAATATAGTACATACTACAATGTACATGATAGATCATAGTACATACTACATACTACTGTCTACATACTACATTTGAAACTTGAATCTTGATTCTTGATATACATAATACCTCTCTGGGCTAATGGTCGTGCAAAGCCTCAACTGCTCGCCCAGCCTGTCCATGAACTCGTACAAGAGGCCCAATGTGCAGCCCTCTCGATTTGTAAGGCGCAGGACAGTGTAGATGGGTTGTAGGCCCACCACAATGGATCAAGCCTCATCCTAAAATGGTGAATGCATAACGGTCCGCTTGAATCTCTTACCCTTGGGCTCCTGTGACGGCCCCCACTGCGCCCAGTCAACAGCAACAACCATCTGCCTCAAGCCCTGATGAACTTTCAGCAGTCGTTCCATGACCAGGAACATAAATGCAAACCTGCATAGATGATAGGGCACATTGCACAAGTGACAAATTCTAAGTTCTAACTTCTGACAAGAGTCAAGAGGACAATACATGGCACATGCATTATTGCATGAAATATTTACCACTACTAACTAAACAGTAAATACTAAATACTTTCCAAGTTCCAACAGTCTATAGAAGCGCATTCAAGAATCAAATTTGAGTTGCAACTTGCATACCTGGTGGGGGCAGGTCTCAAGACATCCAAGGTGGACTGTCTCCTGAACATGGCTAGGACCCTAGGCTTCTTGGTGACAAATCTCACCAAGAACCGTGCAGTACGCACCACCTCTGCAATCCATGGAATCTTGGCCACATCCTCGACCAACAAGTCCAGGCAGTGTGCAGCACAAGGTGTCCAAAAGATGTGGGGATAGGTCTCATTAACGAGCCTACCCATGGAGACGCAGTTTGACGCATTATTTGTGACCACCTGCACAACCATACAATGCAATGTGCAATGTGCATGAGTTTGGAATTTCGAATTCAAGACTCAAGTGCTCAGTGGCAACTGCTTAGACTTTAGTGAACCATAATCCACTGTTAATCAATCCGAAATCGCCATTGAACAATGAACATTCAACATTGACATTTACAAATTAGTAATTACCTGTAACCTAATACCATTTAAGTTTTAACATTATAGGTAAACCGTAAATTGTAATTTGTAATAAGTATAATATATTCACCTGTACAACGTGCTGTGGTCCGACCTCCTCAATGGCAGCTCGAATATGTGAGAACATGTACTCGCCTGTGACTGCCTCCCCAGAGGTGTTGATGGATCTGAGAAACATCGTCCCCATGCACGAAGACACCAAGATATTCAATATGTGGCGCCTAAGAGGCTCTAGCTTTTGGTCAACAGAAGCCCGCTCATCAAGAAGCCCCTTCGTCCTCAGGTGCTCGCAAGATGGCCCCTGCCACACCTGCCCAATCGCACTCACCGCACTCATCGCCCTCCTCCATGCCGGGGTCCTAGCCAAATGAAATGGCAGATCGCAGGTGTAGAACAACTGTCGAACGACACCTCTGCCTCTGCCATGGCTCTGGGAGCGAAGCTGGACATATAGTACTCCCTACCCCCCATTTGTGTAGTGCGGCCCCGTCTACCTCTCCCTCTCTCAGGTGGATGATGTGGTGCCGGTATGGTCATGGCTGGAGGTGTTGTCGAAGATCCTGCACCAGAAGGCGGGTCAGGCCGGGTACTAGGCCCTGCCTCATCTGCAGCTTTGTCCTTAAGATGTTGCCTCCTTGCATGGTTGCTCCTCTAAAGAACAAGCCAAGTGCTAATTGGAGAAGAAGGTCACTTGCCCCATGGACCCCCCCATTATGAGTTGGTCCCCTCCAAACTTGAGTACATGAACCAAAAGTTAAAAGTGCTCCTTGGGTCCTCAAAACCATATACATTTCCTTTGAGGACCCACGAAGCATTTTAACTCTGATAAGCATTGTGTCCAAGCTGGATAATATTTGAGTAAGTGGTGAAAATCATGTAGTGATAGCATGTACAAGCACTAGATACTCTCTGAACAAGTTTTTTAAGCAACAAATTTTAGCCAATGCTAAACCAATGAGAAGGAGCTAGAAGATGTAATATTGGTGATTGTATAGTTGATCATTGAGTGTAAGTTCAAGAAATTGAACTTACATCAATAAAATGCAATACAACTCTCCGAGTGGTCATTTGTTGAAGGGTATGGGGATATACAGGTACATTGCCACTAGATGCTGCCTTGTATGTTGGTCGTTTGTAAACAAGTAGCGATAGATTGCTTTGAGAGATCTTGTTTTCAAGAAGCTGATGGCGACCATTGGTAACAAAATAAATCGAAAAGATTACTCAAGGAGATGAGCACACTATCTTGGCAATCAACCAATTTAGGAACCTCTCCAACCAAGGGGCTCCAAGAAGTGTTACACTATGCAATCATGAACCCTAGCAAATGCTGTCTATCTCTTACTCAAGGCTCAAACTTTGGTTCAAGAACATTACTATCATGAATGAATTGTGCAACCTAACCATGATTTGTGTAGTAGGATGTTGTATTATTATCAACTTGCTCCGAAGATGTGGCGGTTTCATTAACTACTATAGGATGCTTCTAAGATGTAGAACCTACTTTACTATATTCACTACACAACATGCATAGCAAAACTAAAGTTTGAACATGTCAAGCAAATCCATTTTAGTTTACTACTACGTTTGTTGCCAAGTTTCAACCTATGTTGCATATAAAAAATAAGTTACATTCACAACTTAAATTGATATCCATCAAGTATGAGATAATCTTTGTAGAAGAAAAAGAATTATAGCACATTGACATCTGTTAGAATATATGAGAACTAATGTTTAATGTATGTGACCTGTACCATGTCTAAGATGTGTGGGCAATTCAAGTCAACCTATAGTTTGTGCTATTCGCAATGAAATTGGTGGTGTAAGACATTGTTTAGAGTCCATAAGTTTGAAAGATCCATTTCTTTTTGTTCCTGTGTTGATTTTGACCTGACTACACATATTAGAACCTATGTTGCACGTTCCGTTCCGGACAGCGATCCGGGAAAACCAATTAGGGTTTTTCAGAACGCAATTTTTTTTTTTGGGGTGCCAATATGGGTAACAAAGTAAAGGTGTTTTCAAGAGCAATTGACTTATCTAGTTTGCTTGGAGTTCCAAGAGGAGTGCGGTCCAATTTTGGGTCATTAAGTGATTCTTTATCGAACATCTCTATTTTTGTATTATGTGAAATGAAATCACATGGAACCATATTGAATGACAGCAAACCGACCACATCAATGAAGCATAAGCACCCATCTCAGATGTTGTGACAAAACATGAGTCAACTCAACGTGCTCAACAAAAGAGGAGTACATTATATAGTGCCAACAATATCTCTATCTCTATAATGAACCGGATCAATATGGCTCTAGCCCATAGAATTAATGAACCGTGGGCGGTTCACCACGGTTTTGAGAACTGTACGGTGAACCGTACGGTTCACAAATTTTTTTGGCTAGAACCGTGGTGAACCGTGTAGTTATTAACTAATGGATTAATTTTTTTATTTATTTTTAGTTCATTTTTTAATCAAACATTAATTAATGAATTAATCGATTATTTATGATGAATAGTGCCACGGTTCATGAACCGTGGTACGGTTCACCCCACGGTTCTCAGAACCCACGGTTCTGAGAACCGTGGTACTATGCTCTAGCCTCTATGCAATGTTATTTTTGCCTCTTTCCAGTTTATCAATATGTTGTTCTTCTGATGCATTCATTGATGATTTTTGAGTTCATTTAATATCAAAAAAAAATTGGCCAATAGTCCTTTTTCCCCAACAAAAAAAAAAAATTACAATCCGGGTCGCGGATCATTGATGTGCGTTCCAGAACATTTTTGCTGCGGCTAGGGATCCGCTGCAACGTTGATTAGAAGTTCATTTGTTGTCTACCCACATATTCATAAGTAACTTGTATGAGATTAAGCTATTTTTTGGTAAGAGAAGTTCTGTAGGGAGCAACTTTTTGTGTTGCCAATCTAGGTGGAGAAGCTTATGTATGGAGATACAATTGATCTCTTCCAAGTCATGTTGTTCTTTGGTCACAAGCTATGGTTCTCACATAATTCTTAGAGGTAGAACGGGCTCAGCATGGGCTAATTGAAGGATTTTGGCTTAGGGAATTTTTTAATTGAAGTAGCCAAAACGAAAGGGTTTTAATATAAAATGTGATACTTTTTCACGTAACTTGAATGTATGAAAAAATCCTTGTATATTAATCTATATTCTTGATGTAATACCTAGCATACAAGTGATGTACAAAATAACTTTAAGTAGTCTTTGCAGGATTACTTGCTAATGGCATAGCTAAACCATGCCCCCAAAGACAAAAAACCAAACCAATGAAAAAGATGTTAAAGTGGACAAGGATGATGGGCTTAAAATAGTCAAAGGAGGGGTCTTATTGAGAGAACTTGAATTACTATTTCTTAGCGACAAAGTATCACGACTTCAAGAAAGATCTGACTACCTAACAAAACACAATGGCGAATTTTCTGTTGAAGCTAAAGAAAAGGACAATTATTTGCATGAAATGATTGCTACTTTGACCAGGTATCATAACAAGCAAGTTTCAAAAGGAGAAGTACAGAACGGGACTCATGAAATTAAGCTTTCCCTTTTACGTTAATGTTGTCCCAATATTCTGTGAAGTTTGAGTAGCTTTGTAATGTTTCATCTTGAATCCTCAAATATGTGTTTTTGCTAATCATCGCTTCTTTCTCAAGTTGGATTGTGAAACTAACCATATTATTTTTTCTATTCCTTCAGTGAAGCACGTGCTTTTGATTTAAAAATTAGCAATTTGGAGAAAACAATGGAGTATTTGAAGGCTGAAAGGGCAGAGTCTCATACAACGTTGCTGAAGGATCTCAATAGCATTAAGATGAATCATAATGCTGCAGTTGATAACTTGCAAATACAGTTGAATGCTGCAAAAATGCAGCTTCAAGAAGTCCATGAATTCACTTTGCGAAAATGTGTCATTGAAGAACAGATAGCCAGGTGATTCTCAATACGGAGGACCTTCCAACAAATACTTATGTAATGTATATTTTATTCGATATAGTTTATGATTGTTCTATATTAAATGTTATAGGCCTGCCGATGTAAAATCTTCAAGATGTTGTTGATCTTGTAGCTTCAAACTGCATACAAGAACAAAAGGTACATTTCTACCAACCCCAAACTCCCTATTCTTGCCCCCCGCCCCCCTTTCCTTGTTCCTTGGGGAGCCTGGAGTTAAGTCTAGTTTCTTTCGAAATATTGTGTCGGTAGAGATCTATACATAGGACTATAACACTAAGAATAGGTCCTTATTTCTTCTAGATTCTATATCTTGCATGTAGACTTCTTGTGTGTACATTTTCACAAGGGGTCTAGTTGCAACCAACCATTAAGAAGGCTATGAGATTTTGACCAGGTGGGTGTCATTGATTTTTCTCCTTGCAAGTTATGATCAAAATCACAGATATCAGCATAAATGAAGCAAAGAATGGCATGCTTCATTTTTGGTCTTCTATGCTTCACTGATATTAAAATATGTGGATTGTGTTCATAACTCCAATGTCACTGGTAACGAATAAAATAAGTGACAACTACAATGCGTGAATATAACTTTTAATATACTTTATCCAAAATGCGACCATCATTGAGACAGTTCTTGGCATTATCCACTAAAACCGATGATTAGGCCATAGATCAGCTTTTTTAGCTCTCAATGCAACACAAACTATTTGAAGAGGTGGGATCTGAAAACATAGTGCCGAATGTAATAGAACTGAAGTAAGTTATGGTAGGATTTCTGCTAGGTACTAAGACCATTTCAAAAAGGGATCTTGGACCATTTTTGGCCTGCATAAGGGACCGGAGTTGCTCAATTGCCTAATTTTGATCTAAAGTGGTAGTTAGTTATATAGCCTTCCCCCTAGGTAATCAATATCTTTTCGACTATAAACTCAGAGATAAAGCAGGGACTTGTATTTCAGCAAAAAAAAGAAGAGATCGAATTTATTTGACAAGGACAGGTCTCATAACCATAGAAATTTCAATTTTCACAATCATTAATAAGCAGTAGTTAAAAATTAACTATTGATATCAATCAAATTTTTTTTTGCCGAATTACCACAGTCAAAATTCCTAAAAGAAATTTATGTAATCAGTCAAAACACTGTGTAAAGCATGCATGCAAGATTCCTAACCTTCCTGGAGCCCAACAAATCCACATGCACTGGCTTAGAAGCCACTAAACATGCAATTCCAGGCTCATGCA
This sequence comes from Diphasiastrum complanatum, assembly GCA_029204225.1. Classification (NCBI taxonomy): domain Eukaryota; kingdom Viridiplantae; phylum Streptophyta; class Lycopodiopsida; order Lycopodiales; family Lycopodiaceae; genus Diphasiastrum; species Diphasiastrum complanatum. The sequence goes on along the minus strand of CM055098.1, from coordinate 43,781,471 downwards.
GAGGTTCCATGCACCTGAAGGCTTCATGCATCATCAGTACATGCTAAATTTTTTTGGGAAATTAAAATTGTCATAACTTCAAACGATTAGAACATTGTCGATTCTCTACCGATTCTGAAGAAGTAAAGTTCTACAGTGGGCATTTTTTTGTCAGGAATCTGATTGCCATGCCAGGACAGCCTGTATGGCTCACACGTGCGAGCAGTAAATCCACAAAAGAAAGAGTATATGGACTTACTTTAGAGGTGACAGAAGCACAAAAAACGTCGTCATTGCATGCATGGCTCAAAACAGATGCTATGGACAATTCAATTAGCCTAAAAGCTGCCTAGTGAAGGTCTATGGTAGGTCATTCAGCTGCAGGTCAAGAAGAATCAAGTGAAAAATAAATTTTCTATGAAGTATGAGGGCGCTGGCAGCATCTGCGTTGCTTGAGATCATTCTCACTCGTTTGGATAGCTCCAGAAACACAAACTGGTTTAAATTGAAGCTGGAACGACCTACTATCGGCTCCAGAAATCTCAGGCCAGAAGCTTTGACCCCTAGCATGCACAACTTCAAAGATGTCTGAAAAATTCCTATTTTTCATGACTTTTTGACCTCTCGACGCCTAGAACAGCACATTCATGACGGGACAGCCAACTTGAACCTTTGGTACTGTCATAAACATGCTAACCAACCTTGCTATAGATCCAAAACTTGCTTATGCATTCATTTCTATGCAAAAACGATCAAAAAATATGATTTTCAAGCAAAAGTCCACTAATTTTTACATGTTCTCACTTCTATCAGTCCATGCAGCCTTAATATAGTCCAGCTCTCATGCCAAGTGCAACCTGTAGCAGCAATTTCCACAACCTATTTTTCCTAAACATGGTTCTAATGCTCAGATTTGGCTCAAAAATCGATAATTTTGGTCGATTCTAGCCTTTTAACTGACGTTTCACCTACTTTAAGGGCAAAATTGGCAAGCATGATCCACCGAAAAGAAATCCAAACTTACATGCAATGAGATGCCTAACATCAGGTTAACTTGGAAACATCACAAATTTTACACTTTTGACTATAACTGTGCAATTCCTAGCAATGATCCTGATATCAATTTTTGTTAGAGATGGTAGCTTTAACATGAAGTGTTGATAGACAATGAACAGAAATTCCTACCAAATGCAGATAGTGAGATCAAAATATTAGTGACATCTCTCTCTAGAAAGTATTATGTAAAAAGCAAGATTGAATCCCAGTGAGCAGAAATCGTTGAATATAGGTGTCCCCTAAGTAAGGTGAGATATGGATTTGTCCAATGAACCTAGTAAGCAAAAAATTTGAGAATGAACTCGTTATATATCCTACAAGATGACATGAGTGCTAACCATGGATATCTCCTGTCTCCAATATGTACATCACCAAAATCCAAAACTATCTATATGTGAATGAGCAAGTTGAAGATAGCCTCCAACTAACTATGTGACATGACGAACTCAGCTAGAATAATCTGATATGCGAGACTTTGATATGTGAGTAATGAGCAGGGTTAAGGGCCTATTTACATTTTTATGATGGAGACTTAGCAATTGGGCTGGGCTTCAAACTTGGATGTGAGATTGGAAACCCTAAGTGAAGACCATTAATACTCTTGAATGGGTTTTAATTATTTGATTCTTTATGATAGAAATTGTAAGGTTCTTCAAGGGAGAGAGTAGAGGGTTTGCAAGGTAGTATGTTGTCGAGTTCATAGCTTGTTACTCTATTGTTATTTTTTGCATGAATTTATGTGAATGTCTTTATAATTTTAGATAACTTGTTTGCCAATTTTGGCCATTCTTGTCATTTTTTGACTGTCTTGTACTTGTAACTTATAATATCATATGCTTAATTGATATGAGTCGAGTAGTGACATGCTAGAATTGAAAGCTCTAGTAGTGCACTAGTTAAAATGACTTTAGCTCAATAAATTTTGTGTAATGCTAGTGAGTTTATTCTATGAAGAAGTTGTCCTTTTATGTAATATGTTGAACATCAGCATGATTAAGTGGTATACCAAATATTGATCCTTTATCAACTTTAGTATACAAAGAAACCATGAACTAACACTTCTGCTGCTGCGTTTAGCTTAAAAGAACAGCTTCACATTGAAAAGAGGAAGCATGAAGAGGCGGTTCGTGATGTGGAAAGATTCTCTTTTCAGGAACATGAGAAACTTAAAAGGGAAATGGCTTCATGCATTGAATATATGAACCAACAAATGAGGCGACAAACGGAGGAACAACTTCACAGCGTACTTTTTGACCTCGAATGGAAATTCTCATTTTTTGTATTCTCCTTGTCATTGGCTAACACTTGCATTGACGGTCATGCTCAATTCTGTATGTCTGAAATATTTTCAGACATCCTTATTGGCTTGTTGCTTTTGAAGCACTTACCCCAAACCCCAACTTGGGCTACATGCTTATCCATGATTATTGAAAATCACTACAGCTTATGGTTGATGATCCTTTGGTATCTGATCCATTGCTGATCGTGTTAGGTTTTGGAGTGAGCCTTAACATTTTTTTATACAATAGATAATTTGATAGCACCTTGTTTGTTTATGGGAGTTATAAATTTCAAGTTATCACAATGTGAAACTTTGATCAAGCAATTGTTTTTTTCTTATATAGAATATTAGCTCTACATTTGAGTGGATCTTCCTAGTCTATACGCTTTCATTGTGCATATTTTTGGGGATGTTAGTGCTAAATTCGCTTTAAGACTAGAATAGAAGAAATAAAGGCACAAAGCCGAGTATCAAACTTCATCCACTTTGGTAGGTATATTTTCCTATCTATTCTCTCTTTCCTTGCTTTTTTTTATCTCTACGGTATCTTATATCTATTTGTGTGATTGGTATCCTTTGAGCCTAATTAGGGTTACGACAAGAGTCCTACCCCTCAGGTATTCGCTATTTGACTACTCTTCCCACTTATAGTCCTTGAAGATGACTGTTCTCTACATGAGCTTTTTGTCATACAATAGATTTTATAGCCACAACTAAATGTGCATATTTCATAGGATGAGTTTGAAGCTCAGCTTTCTGCCATTCAGGATTAGGCTAGCCTTGAAGTACCATCCCAAAGCCCTGTTGCTTCCTCTTCGATTGTAGTATCATCGACAATTCCACCGATCATCCCTCCGCTGCTTCCTCTTCAGTTCTAGTACCACTGATAGTTCCACCAATTATCCGTCCTTCAGGTCACTTCCATATACTCATGACTCTTGGATCCAATCCAACTTTCCATGTATTTTGGATCGTTCGATCGTAATGATCTTAAAATATGGTTAGCTCAGTGCATGCACTTTTTAGAATTAGGATTTCCAGAAAGCGGCCAGCAAAGAAAATCACATCATCATGGTTGCCAACTTGCTACAACACCAGTGCAACTCATAGAACTTACTTATTAATTTATTCACAAACAAAAAAGTTATGTTAAAAAAAGTCAGAATGTTATAGAGATGAAAAACCATTGGAACTAAACCCGACACCAACGTCCACTAAGTTTGACTTGGAAAATAACTGTTGGCAAAAAAGGACAGCTTTGGATCATCAAGAAAACTAGCATGGCGAGGAGCATCATCCTCAATAGTAGCACACAGTAGGCTCACATGAAATATATCACAAGCACATGTATCAAGAGGAAACTAAAGGCGATATGTAATAGGGCTCAAGAGTTGAAGGATCTGATAAGGGCCATAATACTGAGGTGCAAGCTTCTCAGTAGAAGCCTTGCCTTGAACAAATTGATGCAAATTTGAGCCTAAGATATACAAAATCACCCTCATGAAGCTCCACATGGTGGTGATGTTCAGCAACGGTCTTATACATCTGCTTTAAATGCATACTAGCCTAAGCATTTATCCAACATGCACTAGTTAAAAAAGAAGCTAGAGCAACTGGTGCATCATCAATAGGCAATGTAATACTAGGTAAACCTAGACAATACCCATGAGAAAGCCAAAAAGGAGAAATACCTGTGCTAGAATCGACAGAACTATTATAGCTGTATCTTGCAGGACATAAATGCTAATCCCATTCCCGACTTGTAGAAGAAACATAATGTCACAAAATAATCCTTTAAAACAAGGTTAATTACCTTTGACTAGCCATCACCAAATGACTTTTAGGCAGTGTCTATAAATAACTGGACATTTAGAATGTGCATCAACTTTTGGGGAACTTTAGGACTTCTGAAAATGAAAGTGGCCCCCAACAGGTGAGCATCCGAGATAAGTTTAGGACGTATGACAAGAATGCTAGGAATACAAAGGGACCCATAATGCTTCTTGGTTTCAAAGGGGGCTTGAACCTGGGACCAAAGAAACTCATAATGGATTTAGTGGTGGTTGACTCCCTCTTGCCTGCCTCAGAATCCCGCAAAATCTGCTGGAAAAACTGCATTGGGTTGCTGAATCGTGCAAAACTCATCTGAAGCGCGATAAAACACTAATCTAAAGCGCGATTCAAGACTAATCTGTGGTGCGATCCTAGGAGGAGTTTTTGAGGTTTTTTTTAGCTATGTGTGCCCCAACTCTGCTTTTAGAAACCATCCTCAATTTGCCTTGAAATAGGGCATTGAATTCTCTACCTTACGTGCTGACATTCTGATCATTAGGGCACTGAAAAATCAGATTCAAAATGCGTTGTAGCTCTCTCCTGAGGAGAGATGGCTGACCTCAATTGTGGAGGAACTCACTACCACAAATATGATCTAACTGCTAAGCTTTGATACTAGTGTTACAACCTGCAGCAATAGTAGGGCAACTAAGGAGTTCTCCACGCAGCCATGTCCTCCCTCTATATTTAGAGGAACTCCCTAAACCTAGTGTACACTGATGGCATGCATGGTGCCAAGTGTTTCGACACCTCATTCAGTGTCACTTTACACCTAACTACTACGTGCATGCAACTACCTAATTTGGGGCCTTATCCACTGTTGGGCCACTATCCTCAAGTTAGGCCTATAATAGCTAATACTTGGGCCCCCATGGGTGTCTACCCCTAAATTGGCTCCCAACGCACACGCACGCCATTAACACTGTCTTGCCTTGTATTGCTCCTACCTCTAGAGTTACGAATAGAGCCACAGCTGATCTAGACCTAAGCTATGAAAGCATCACATAAGCAAGACTTAAGCTATGAAAGCAGCACATAAGCAAGACTTAACCCTAGAAAGCAGGAAAGAGAGAGATTAAGAAGACTCGAGAGAGAGATCAATATCATCAGTTGAATAACAAATGACACAGTTTCCCTACTTATATCCAAGAGGAAGCTCTAATAGGAAGCTTCCGGTGGCTAGGGCCCAACTGGGAGGGAAAATAGTGCGCCCTCCAAAAAGGCCCCCACTCTCCAGTATATGTTTAAATGGCCTAATAATGAATAATAAGGCCAAAGGCCAACCATATAGTCTAAGTGTCACTAATGAATAAAAAAGGGCCCAAGGCCTGCTTATGCATAAAGTAAAGTAAATGTAAATGGACGTGGCGAATGTAATGAGCCGAGTCCATAACTCTCCCCGACACAAAAAAAAAGACCCAACTGCCGAAAGGAAACTGGATCAAACAACAGCAAGCCCTAGTGCATCAACAACTAGAGCATCTGATGTAGAGGAATTAACAAGTGCAAGAGGAGCACGATCCTGATCCGCAAGTGATGGTGTATGATAAAAGACATCAATAGGCTCCCATGTGGCCTCCTCAGCAGAACGACCATCGAACTGGACCAAAAACTGAATCTGTGGGCAGCATCGACCATATATGGTGAAGGCGAATCTGGTGAATGGCAGCTGGTAAGAAAGGGAACAACTCAGGATCAACATCATAGCGACGAAGGGAACATCTCGGCCGCGTCATCTGAAACCAAGCAATATGGAACAACCAGGAATGCCAAGGAACCAGAAGAAGATCAAGCAGCAACCAGGAATGCCAAGGTGTCCGTAATGCCCAAGATAGTAGAGGATCAGCCCAAAAGATAGGGACATCATACCAAGGTATCCAAAAAGCCCGAGAAGGTAGAACTGCATTAGCAACGGGAAGCCAATAAGGAAATTGGAAAAGAGATGGACACTCATCGCAAATAGCCGCATCATACACATAACCATCAACCATATGTGCAAACTCAGTGATATAGGTGCCCCAAGAAAAGATAGCAGCATCGGAAGACCAACACCAAGGACTAGGAACATAAGCAGGATGATAGGCACGCTGTAGTAGCATGGAGAAGCAAGCGATATGCCATGAAACATGGATCATAAAGAGATCATCCTGACAAAGGATAGCTAAAATGGAGAAATGTGCACCAGCATGGTCAAAAACCCAAGGTATCCATAAGGCCCATGAATGAGAAGTAGCGATGGCACACAGTACCTTCAAGGCCCCTATCACGAGAAGAGCAGCATGCCAAAAGCTCCAGAAGGTCCAAGAAATCAATGCATCATCTAAAAAGACATGATGCATAAAAACAATAGCAACAAATCTAGAAATAGTAAAGGCCTCAACTGAAAAACTGTAATAGATCCTAACACCACAGTAGGGCAAACACTAACTGATCCACCCAACCTTGCCTACTCCCTGATATAGAGTAAGCCCCTCCTAGCCCAGTGTGAGGACTGGTAGCATGCAACTGCCAAGTGTCGGCAACGTGTCACTGACGTGGCTGACTGCACGTCGGGACCCAACTGGGGGCCCTATCCTGCTGACAGGGTCCCTAGGCTGTGTTAGGCCCGCCATGGCTATGGACCGTGCTGGGGCACACTACTCACACTGTCTTGCCCTGTTGGTCATGTACACTGGACACGACCCTGACTGTGGTATCTGACCTATCTGTGTTCTCTAGGGTTCGGCACTGGTTACGAGCTCATAACACTCCCTCCCCCTTAAGAACCGTCTTGGTCCTCTAAGACAAAGTCTGGAAAAATCTTGCGAAGGACGCTGCCTCTTTCCCAAGTGGCATTCTCAACAGGCTCATTCCACTTAACCAGATATTCTCGGTATAGAGTATGACGAGTCTGCGTCTCTCTACTATCAAGAATCTCCTCTGGTTCATGTGGAGGTTGTTGAGGATCCAATGGGAGAACTAGAACACTGTTCCCTACCAGATTATCTGATCTGGTTAAGGCTTTTCGTAACTGACTTACATGAAAGACTGGAAAAACCTTACTGCTATGTGGGAGTTCTAGTTCATAGGTGACCTCGCCTAGTCTCCTACTGATGGTAAAGGGACCACAATACCTTGGAGACAACTTAGCACACACTCCTGATTTGAGGGTTTTAGAGTCAACTGGGACTCTCAAGTAGACTTTCTCACCAGTGGAGAACTGCACATCCCGTCTGTGTGGATCTGCATAATGCCTGGCTCGATCCTGGGATTGTCTAATGCTACGCTTAGCATGTTCTATCATCTGGTTTAGGTCTTCTAAAAAGTTTCTGGCTGCTTCAACTTTTTCTTGTTTAAACCCTACAGCTGTGGGTGAGCGTGGCTGAAAACCGTACATCAGCATAAATGGGCTGTATCCCGTAGCTGAATGTTTGGTACTGTTGTAAGCAAACTCTAATATCGAGAGATACTCCTCCCAATTAGTCTGCTTCTTGCTGACGTATGCACGAAGCATATCCTCCAGCACTTGATTTACCCTTTCTGTTTGACCATCCGTCTGTGGATGGTCAGTGGTACTCATATTAAGTTTAGTATGGAGATGATGGAATACTGCCCTCCAAAAATTTCCAGTAAACTTACTGTCCCGGTCGCTGACTATGCCGGAAGGTAGACCGTACAATTTAAATAGCCCGTCTACAAACAACCTCGCTAACTCTGGAGCTCTAACAGTTGTTTTGGTCGGAATAAAATGAGCCATTTTGGTCAGACGGTCAACTGTGACCCATATAGCGTCATTACCCTTTTGGGTTTTAGGCAGGCCTACTATAAAATCCATGGAGATACTCTCCCATTTACCAGCTGGTATTTCTAAGGGATGCAACAACCCTCCTGCCTTTAAACGCTCTGCTTTATTTACTTGACATTTCTGGCAACTGGTTACATACTGGTGGACGTCCTTTTTCATACTGGGCCAGAAAAATTGCCTACGAAGAAGCTCATAGGTCTTCTGTATGCCTGGGTGTCCCGCGCTAAGATTGTCATGACATTCATATAGGACCTGCTGCCTATAATCCTCTGAATTGGGGACACATACTCTATCTCTATAGAGCAAGTACTCATCCTGAATGGAATACTGTTTCCATTTGAATCCTTGAGTCAACTGACCCTCAACCACTGGGGTTTGCTTGGGTAATACAGGCTCAGAATCCTCAACATCATCTGACGACGTATACTCGGACTCATCATCATCCTCAACGGAAGCTGCCGTATTCTTGGATGAACTGGCACCAGCCCCGGGAACTGGTTCTGGAGTCTGTAACTGTCTGTTCTGGACTGAGTTCCAGATAATAGAGAAGAATGCATCATGCTGGCATTTCCCTCTCAAGGACTCGAGTAACTCATTACGAATCTGAGTAAAACTCAGCTCGTTTATCATAGGCATTCTGCTAAGGGCATCTGCTACTGTATTGAATTTTCCACGCCTATATCTGATAGACATGTCAAACTCTTGCATCAACTCTGCCCAACGAGCTTTCCGACCTCTAAGCTCAGGTTGATTGCAAAGGTATCTGAGACTCTCATGGTCTGTCAGGACCTCAAAGTTGGCACCATACAAATAATGCCTCCAAGTCTTAAGGGCATGGACTATAGAAAAGAGTTCCTTTTCATAGGCACTGTACCTAGTCTGAGCTGGCTCGAGTTTTTTACTCTCGAACGCAACTGGTCGTCCACCCTGAGTTAGCACAGCACCTACTGCAAAGTCGCTAGCATCTGTTTCGACCACAAATGGCTGATTGGGGTCGACGACTTTTAAACTGGTGCTGTAGCTAAGGCTGTTTTGAGAGCATCAAAGCTCTCCTGTCGTGCGGACTCCCAAATGAACTCCTTTCCCTTCCCCTTAAGGAGATTTGTCATAGGGACTGCTATCTGAGCATATTCCTTGACAAATCGTCTGTAATATCCCGCCAGACCAAGAAAGATTTGAAGTTCCAAAATATTCTGAGGTCTCAGCCAACTGAGTATGGCTTTAACCTTATTTGGGTCCATCTTAATCCCATTTGAAGAGATAATGTGACCCAAATATGCTACTTCTTCAACGAAGAATTCACACTTGGATTGTTTAGCATAAAGCTTATGCTTTCTGAGCAGTCGAAACACCTTTCTGAGGTGTTTTAGATGCTCCTTCCTCGTTTTGCTGTAGACGAGGATGTCATCTAAAAATACGACTACAAACTTACCCAAGTATGGTGTGAGGACACTGTTCATCAAGGTCATAAAGGTAGCTGGAGCATTTGTGAGCCCAAATGGCATCACCTTAAACTCATAATGACCGTGACGAGTCCTAAAAGCTGTTTTCGAGACATCTTCCGATTTTATACGGACTTGATGATATCCCGATCTGAGGTCTATTTTGCTGAAAAACTTAGCCCCGTCGAGTTGATCAAACAACTCGTCTGCCCGAGGCATAGGGTATTTATTCTTAATTGTGACTTTATTGAGGGCTCTGTAATCTACGCAAAGACGCATAGACCCCTCTTTCTTTTTCACCAATAGGACTGGTGAGGCCCATGGTGAACTACTGGTCTGAATTTGGCCTTTCCCAAGATAGTCTGTTAACTGCCTAGTTATTTCTTCATCCTCTGTTCGGCTGACCCGATACGGAGGTTTAGAAACAGGTGCTGTACCTGGTACTAGGTTTATTACATGATCTACCTCTCTGCTAGGTGGTAAACCATGTGGCAAATCTTCAGGAAAAACATCTTTAAATTTAGACAATAAAGTTTCTAATTTACTGATTTTCTGCTGAATAGAACTGGAAATAGAAACTTCAGGAATAAACTGAAAGTCACATAAGAATACCTGATGGTCTTCGTCTCCGATTAGCTGACAGAGCTCTGAACTGCAGACCATAGGGCTGTTGGGAACATCATGGTCCCCATGCAACTGGATCTCTCGGCCTTTATGCTGAAAGCTGAGGGTGTTCTCCTGATAGTTTCTGTGGAGGGAAGGTCCTAAACTGTAGAGCCAATCTCTCCCGAGAACAATGTCTGTTCGATTCAAGTGCATTATCTGAAAGTTTATTTCATCTTGGTACCCCTGAATACCAAGATTTAACTTACTTACCATAGTTTCCCATATTTTTTTATCTTCACCCTTAGCTAATGAAACTATGTACCTATGCTGACTAGGTACTTCTGGTAGTTTAAGCTTTTTAACTAGGGTGTGGTTAATGAAATTATGGGTTGCCCCATCATCAACCATGACTCTTACTAACTGGTTACCAACTTTCCCATGCATACGTACTAGGTCATGCGGCCCAAAGCTGAAGGGTCTCGCTAGCATTGCAGAGGTCAGCTGGCAACAGTGTTCATGATCTTCATGATACACTTTGATCTCGGAAGCTGCCGAGTCACTGGGGAAACATACAGTCTGAACAAGATGAACTTGTTTTTTATCTTTTTTATCTTTTTTAGTGAAAGGCCCCTTGGGACACTGTCTGACTGTGTGTCCCTTGCCCATACACACAAAGCACAAACGTTCTTGTTTGGATTTCTCAAAATCATCTGGTTTTAAGGGCTGTATGAGTGAAGGGCGTTTCTGAGGAGCTTCACCTTTAAATTTATCTTCTTTCTTTCTTTTTAAAAATTTCTTTTTAAATTGAAAGTCTTTCTGAGAAGGCTGCTCAGAAAGTGGTTGTTGTCTCGCCCTCTTCCTACCCACTGAATCATCATAGATTTGAGCATATCTGAGGGCTTGCTCAAGGGTAGTAGGCGAGTTTCTCTGGACCTCTACTTTATATTCATCTTTGAGGCCACGGACAAATCCCCTGATTTTCTGATAGTCATCCATATTTTTAATCTTTAAAATTGCTTCTTGATACTGCGAGATATATTGGATGAGGGATTTATCCATTACTGTTCTTTCCCAGGCTTCCCAGGCTCTATCCAGTTCATTTTCTGGTAGAAATTCTCTTAGGAAAGCTTCTTCAAAAGCTTTCCATGACCGGGGAGTCTGCCCAGTCTCCTGGAGATTTAACCACCACTTATAGGCCATAGGCCCTAAGGAAAGACTGGCCTCAATAGCTTGCAAATGGTCAGGGGTCTGTTTAAGAGCATGAATGTTCTTCCATTTGCTGAGGAAGGTTTGTAGAATATCTGCATTTCTATCCTTCTCTTCCCCATTAAAAGTAGGAGGTTTTAAGTCTTTAAAAACACTAGGGTGAGACCGTAAAGTCTCACCCGAAACTGATGGAAGTGGAGAAGGAGATAACTGAGAAGTGGAGGGAAGGCTTCCTTTCGCGGAACTCAAAATCAAGTTTTTGAGTTCAGCGAACGAGTCGTCCACACTGGACTTGAAATTGGCTAATGCCAACTTCAGTTCATCCACTTCTGTTACCAATTGGAGGAACTGCTCCTTGGTAACCAGTTCGTCGAGTTCTTCGGCGAACTGTTCCTGTTCTTCTACTTCCATGGGTTCCTTCCCTTTTCTGTAAGCCAAGGCTTCTGTTTCAAGTTCGTCGAAGCCTCTGTCCGGGGGTTGATCAGGTCCCTGAGGAGTGGTCATCTTCGGAACTGAAAGAGAGCTACCTTAACTTCTGAAGGAAAAAAAGTCTAAAAGACTAATTTACAACTGTACAAGGAAAAGGAAAGATGACTTAGCTGTTTCTGAGGACTGTACTTCCACAGAGAGAATCAAGAAAAGCCCTTTCAGCTCTTCCTCCACTGATTTGAGGTTGGAAAATGTGCAACACGATCTGAAACTTTTGCTATCCCCCCTCGCTGGTCTGACATCATCTCAATTTGTCCACAAAATGGCAAGTCTGAAGTCCAAAAACCCTTCTGAATTCTGAAATTTCAGAAGTCTCCTGCTCGCTGATCTGGTAGGAATCCTCTTGCTCCAAATCTCTGACGTTGGGGCCCGAAAACTTGTCCAAAAACCAGATTTTCAGAAGCACTGGCAGCGCTGGCCCTGCTCCTCTTTTCTGGTTTCAAACTCGCTGAGAACCAGTAAATTTTTCCCTGGAAATCAGATGCAGGTCTCTGGCTATACAGCGATGGAGGTGCTGGCTTCTTCCTTCTCTAATTTCGCTGGGAAAACTATGAAGAATCCTCTGAACTCAGTGAGAAACAGCTGTTTTTCCAGCGAGTTACCTACAATTGGAATCTGACTCCTTGCTACTGTGATTTCTCAGTGAAAATCAGAAGTTTGAAGGCTGCTCCTACAGCGATCCTCCTCCTCTATTCTTCTCTGAGAATCTGAGAAACACTTCCTATCTTCTGATAGCTTTCTCTACTGCTGCTCCTAACTCCCTAGGATGGAGATGGCTCTGATACCAGTGTAATAGATCCTAACACCACAGCAGGGCAAACACTAACTGATCCACCCAACCTTGCCTACTCCCTGATATAGAGTAAGCCCCTCCTAGCCCAGTGTGAGGACTGGTAGCATGCAACTGCCAAGTGTCGGCAACGTGTCACTGACGTGGCTGACTGCACGTCGGGACCCAACTGGGGGCCCTATCCTGCTGACAGGGTCCCTAGGCTGTGTTAGGCCCGCCATGGCTATGGACCGTGCTGGGGCACACTACTCACACTGTCTTGCCCTGTTGGTCATGTACACTGGACACGACCCTGACTGTGGTATCTGACCTATCTGTGTTCTCTAGGGTTCGGCACTGGTTACGAGCTCGTAACAAAAACTGTAGCCGAAAAACTCATCCAGAAAGACCTCATATGGACATACCAATCCATCATAGGATACACCAAAAACGGATGGAGAATCGGATGCCCTATCGGAACTGGCCGCAAGTGTAATCCCAAAGTACCAAGCCTGACAATGAGCAACAATCCAAGGAACAGATAGAGAGCCACATGCATAATCATAGAGATATCCGCACCATAGGCGATCAATAATATGGAAAAACCAGCACCAATCAATAGGTCCAAATGGAAACCAAGCTATACGTAATAACCATGAATGCCATATATCCATAGCATCGGCATGGACTGCAGCAAACCTATATGTAGAAATACAAGGAGACTGAAGGATGCCCGTATACTCATCTAGAAAAATCCCAGCATATAAATACCCTAGATAAGAAATAGTGACCATCTTGCAAATGTCCTTGGATGGAAAATGTGTAACAGTAAGGGCCAAAGGCGCATGAATCATGTAAGGAACCGTAGAAATATCATGAGGCGGTTCACAAACCTCAAGCAGAGATCGATGGAGTAAAGTGAAAGAAGATACAACCTGATCACCAATAGTGAGGGAACCATCAAACGTGGACCCGTGAAGAACCCCATAGAAATCAGCAGGAACATCAGCCATAACGGACTCAAGAGATGGAGATACAGAGACCAATGGAGAAGATACTGCACCAACCACCGAACCAGGAGGACTATCTGAGGTATGCGCAAAAGCACTAGTAGAAATACCACCAAGGTATACGGCCTGAATATCAATGAAACCAGGAATGACCACTGAATACAATATCTGTGAATCAAGGCATATAGGCACAAGGCACACAACAACAATCTGTAAATCTGAAGGAGCATCAACCTGAGGAAGAGAACCCACGAATGGTGAAAGTGAAGCAGCAACTGATGTACTCTGAATGGAAAGAAGTGAGCCTTTGGCAGGCTACGCATAAATTGCTTCCCAGTAACCAACTGATAGTCACCCAAATACCAACAAGTGAATGATGCTGACCAGCATGAGTAAAGGAAAGTGTCTGCTGAGAGAGATCCACAGCAACAGTACCAAGTGAAGAGAACCAGGCTGCACCAAAAATAATGTCATAGTGCTTCAGAGAAATGATGTAGAAATCTGCCTGACCAGAAAAATCACAATGCGATAATCCAAGCCCTGAATCATCTGAGAACCGGGAAAAGAATGGGAACGAGCAACCTCAACACTGAGAGGCTGGGAAGCAGGAACAGGTGTAGCACGAATCCTGGTGGAAATGTAACTGCTAATAAATGAATGTGTATTGCCTGTATCCACTAAAGCATTATACTCTCGCCTCGCATCTAGAATAATATGATCCACAAATGGAACAACATACGTAGGCATAATAACAGAAGCTGAAACCGTAGACCCATGAATAATATCAAAATAAGGAGCATAGGCGACAACATCTATAGCATGGCAGTCAGGAACACGAGTAGCATCAAAGTACTCAACAACAATATCAAAGCATGGAACAACATCATCAATAGGATCATAGCATGCTATGTCAGTATCAAGGACTATATCAGCCGCAACCTGTATATGTGAATCAGCATCAGTAGGAACCTATATATGTGACTCTGACTCACTATGGGATACAATGACGAGCTCAGGTAGATCAATAACTATCTCAAGTAAATCACACAACTCGCTCAAACTGTGAGATATAGGATCCTGAAGGTTAGCGAACTTTGCAGACGTGTAACGTCGGACAAAAGCAGGTCGAGGGTCCACAATGCAAGGAACTGGAACTGAAGGGGCAGGTGTAGGGGTGGACATAGCGGGAAAAGATGAAGCAAAAGGACGGGGTCGGGAGAAGCGGGAAGGAAGGGTGTCAGAGTACTTGTGCTATAAAGAGACATCACCTCAACAAGTGTGGGAGGACGGAAGGAAGAAACATCGTAATGTAAGACACCACGAAGCCCATCAATTTAACGAGAAATAAGCTCAGTGGGCGGTAGATCTGTGAAAAGATAAGAAAGCTCCATAAACTGATCTGTATAAAAAGCAAGGTCACTGGTCTGAGTGAGACTACGGAATGTATCACGTTGGCGGTTGAGCCACTGAGGATCAATCATAGCATGACGGAGGTCACGGCAAAAGGTATGCCATATATGGAGCCCTTCCCGATCAGAATCAGCTTGATAAACTTGCCATCACGTGGCGGCGCGTCCATCTAAGTGTAAAGCAGCCAATTGGATCTTTTGAGGATCAGTCTTAGGGTAGATCTGAAAATATGTGTCAAGCTTAGCAAACCAATTCTCTAATAAGTTCCCGTCAGAGGAACCGGAATAGGTAGCAAGCTGTACCCTATCACGAAAGTCTCGAGCAAAGTGTGGCTCAGGAACTGGGGGACGTGGAAAGAAACCAGGAGGTGGGTTAGGTGGAATGAACGGTCCACCACCAGGCTGACTAGCAGAAGAAGATGGAAATCCAAATGGAGGGGGAGTCCCAAATGAAGGAAAGACAAGAGCTTTTCCAGGACCATGAGGCTGTAAAGAATCAGTATGTGACTGCACAGTAGGAAAGCTGGTTGTAACTGTATCGAAGCGAAGAACGAGGCCAGAAAGGGTCTCATCCATGCGACGAAACTGATCGGATAAGGTTTCCTGAGTAGTCTCACTCGGGGTAGGTGAATGTGCCATAATGATAGTGGAAGGAATAGACGAAAACTTGAGGGAGCGGACTCTCGTCGTCACCCCAAATTAGTCTATTAAAACCAATATTATCACAACTAAGAAAGGGCAGCAATCAGCACATGGAAAAAGTGAAAATGAAGGCTGTAGAAATGCGCTGGACAGCCAGGAGGGAAATGTCAAATTGGAATATCAAACGGAGTCGGAATTCCGTGAAATGTGGTTGAGGATGGGCGCTGGAGAGCCTTTTGATAAACTGTGAAAGATGGCTGGAAACGGATAAAATAATAGGCGAAAGTGACAGGTCAGAAGGGCTGGGGCAGCGATGAACAAGCTGCAGGATTTTGGCAATTTGGAATAGCAAACGATTACGAAATTGGGTGATTTTTGGATAGGAGGCTAAAGAGAGAGAGAGAGCTGAAGTTCCAAGCTGAAAATGGGTGCTGGGCAGCAGCTAGTAAGATTCACAAATGTCCTGCAACATGATGGAAAAAACCGCTGAAAATGGTGATGAAGTAGGGCGCTGAACAGCCTCCAAACAATCAGCAAATGGACAGCAAATCGGTGGAGAAATCCGTCGAAGATGGCAAGGTAGTAGGGCGTTGGGCAGTAGCTACCAAAATCTGCACATAACCTAAAGAAAATGGAGAAAACCGCTGAAAATGGTGATGAAGTAGGGCGCTGGACAGCCTCCAATCAAGCCACGAAATGGGCAGCAAATCGGTGGAGAAAATCGACGAAAGTGACAAGGTAGTAGGGTGCTGGCCAGCCTCTACCAAATCTGGAGAAACGATGGAAAGCTGATGAAAAAATCGACGAAAGTGATGGGTTAGTAGGGCGCTAGACAGCCTCTACTAAATCTGAAAAAACGATGGAAATCTGATGAAAAAATAAACAAAAGTGATGGGTTAGTAGGGCGCTGGACAGCCTCTACTAAATCTGAAAAAGTAGTGCACAGGAAAGTGCTTTGATACCAAGTTACGAATAGAGCCACAGCTGATCTAGAGTTAAGCTATGAAAACATCACATAAGCAAGACTTAAGCTATGAAAGCAGCACATAAGCAAGACTTAACCCTAGAAAGCAGGAAAGAGAGAGATTAAGGAGACTAGAGAGAGAGATCAATATCATCAATTGAATAACAAATGACACAGTTTCCCTACTTATAGCCAAGAGGAAGCCCTAAAAGGAAGCTTCCGGTGGCTAGGGCCCAACTGGGACGAAAAATAGTGCGCCCTCCAAGAAGGCCCCCACTCTCCAGTAATATGTCCAAATGGCCTAATAATGAATAATAAGGCAAAAGGCCAACCATATAGTCTAAGTGTCACTAATGAATAAAAAAGGGCCCAAGGCCTGCTTATGCATAAAGTAAAGTAAACGTAAATGGACGCGGCAAATGTAATGAGCCGAGTCCATAACTTCTAGGAATGTCACAAGCTCGTAACACATCCTCTGCTCCTCACACTCCCATTCCTCATCCTGCTTAAATCCGTCATTATTCCCCCACTGAGTTTTCTAAAATACGCATTAAGCGTCTATGTTTCCATTGCAAAAGTCCTGAACATATGCCCTGGGATTGTCACCAGTCTTCTATTGCTGTTATTGCTGTGTATTTTCAGGAGGGCAAGGACAATTCTGACATTTATATACAGATCTTTGATGACCCACCTGCCTTTGACTCTGCTGATTCTACTTCAGCAAACCCTAGTCTTGTCGATCTTGCTCCTGCCGCGAGTGTCATGCATAGCTTGCTTATTCTACGTGGGATGGTAAGTTAGTTCTATGATCTATTTGGCTTCAATTATGTATCACTAGCCGTGAATTCATTGCTTTAGTGATTACTGACAACACTCATTCTTTTCTAAGCATCCACATTATGTCACATGAATGTGCCATTCCTGTTGTCACTCTTCAGCCATTACATGTTGAGGTTGCTAGTTCCCACACTTTTTTGAATACTCAAATTCTTCAAGGAATTGACTATTGGATTGGGGATTTCATTGGGCATATTGATTTTCACGTTATTCCTAGTGACATCATTCTTGGTGTTGATTGGTTCTCTTCTCTTGGTGCTATTTCTATGGATCCTTTAGCATCGGTCACTCTCTTTAACCCATGGTGATTTTTCCTACACCTTGGTCGACATCAACACTTAGTAGGACTACTAGCTTGTGTTCGGTAGGCAGGTTAAGTGGAGCCTTCTAAGGGCTCATTGTGCGACAATCATATGTGTTCATGTAGTTCATGATGTTGTAGACCTACCTACTATTTCTTTAGCTATGCTGCCCCCGATGGTGATTTTTGACCTTTTACAACAGTTTCATCAGCACTTTTTGATGAGTCTACCACACTGCCACCTTTTCGTGATGCCAACCAACTTCATTGCAGACAATCCAAATGTTTTTTTTGTTGTTCTTGAGATTGAGTCCGATCTCAATACCTCGATCGTATATGATATGGCCCAGGTACTTAAGTTTTTTTTCTGAAAAACTCACATTCCGACTCAGCAGCATAAAAGTCTTCCTGCCTTATAATCTTTAAGACAATATGTCATCAAGAAGAACTATGACAAACTTTCCCAAATATGGATGAAAAAGATTGCTCATCATTTGCTGAAAAATTGGAGCTGCAATACGCTGTCGAAATTTTGCAGAGCATGACGGGGGCTCTGAAACACCTTCTAAATTGGGAAGATCAATATCTCAAGAAGGACCAGTTGTGACTCCACTTCCAGAATTGCATAAGAACAAGCAAACAAAAACGTGCTTCTGCTGAAGCTTTCTTTAGATTTGCAGTTTTTCTTCTCCATGAAAAAGGTACATACACAAGTAGTCAATTCCAAATGTTTTCAGGTCCCTACCAACGAAGTGTCCCTGAAGTCCTGTTTAACGTCGAACTTTGGACGACATGTATGCTACACAAGTGCTGCTTTGATATTGAATCTGCCAATTGTATCGTGCAATGCCTATCACACAATGAGGAAATACACTCTCCATCATGCTGTTTTTGTGTTCTACTCTAGCTATGGTTCGTTGTTTTTATGGTTATGGCTGTGGATCTTAACATCTACCGGCCATTAAATCATCTGCTTGCGCTCTCTTCATCGTGAAAGGAAGTCACGCCCTTCAATTGTTTTGCCTTGAGCTGTTAGCGATATTGTTCTTCTTAATTGGTGTTATGTTAACTGTGCCATTTGTTAGGGTTTAGGGTGTGGGGTTGATGCTATTTCGTTAGGGTTTAGGTTTAGGGTTTCTTAGAGTCTAGGGTTTAGGGTTGATGCCACTCTGTGATAGGGTTTAGGGTTTGGGGTTAGGGTTTAGGGTGTAGGGTTGATTTCCTGCAATTGCAAACTAAATTTGACACGAAAAAGGATGTTCAATGGTTAGACATGAAGCAAAGGATATGAGAGACATGAAGATGTGCGAGTGTAAAACAATAAGTGCAGCATATATAATTTCCATACTATGTCCGCTCTCTCTCTCTCAGGACCTCTTTCTTGCAGCTTGTTACTTTGCACCACAGACATCATCTTTTGCAAATTTTGGTGGTGACCCTTTCTAGGCTCTCTCAGATGATATAGTCAGCTTTGCATAGCGAGGCCTTATTCTTTTAGCAGGGGATTTTAATGCTCGTACGAGCATCAGACAGGCTGAGTTTCATGCAGAGAGTGACTTTCTACAGGTTCACACGTTAGATATGGGCTTTGACAGGACCTCACAGGATGTGAATACTCCAGCTACCCACTTTGGAGAGCAGGTGATTGGTTTAGCAGAGGCCCATTCCTTAACCATTTTGAATGGCCTTCCATGCTGGCCTTCATCATCTTATTTTACCTGTCACCCACATGGAGGAGGACATAGTGTTGTTGACTACTTCATTGGGTCACCGACTTTGATCCCTTTTCTTCATACCTTCCACATTATACCTCCTACCATTTCTGATCACTCCCTCCTACTTCTATCCCTTGGACTTCATAGTACCACAGTCACAACACACCGTCCCACACTCATCACCATCGCCTGGTTTTCTCTCCATCTGGTTTTCCCCTTTCACTGAGTCCCTAATTCCTTTTCTCCATGACTTTCCCTTCACCTCCTCAGTTGACCAACAAGCTATCTTTTTATCTCAATCTCTTTTACAATCTGCCAATACTGCGTATCCTTCGAAAACCTTCTCTTCGCATAAACGCACCCACAACAAATGGTATGATGCAGAGTGCTTCTCACTGCATAAACAAGTTGTGTACGCTAGATACCACTCTCCTCACACTCTAGCCTTGAAACAAAAAGAATATCAAACTCTGAAAAAAGACAGCTTATCTCCAGTCCTTGGGACAAAAACTTGTTGATGCTATTGCCTCTCCATCCTCCCATTTCTTTTGGCGGATGTTCTCTAAAAACCCTTATAAACCCGCTCCTATTGCTATTGGATAAATTATGCTTCTAAGCTTTATACAGTTGACTCTCTTTCCATTTCTCTTTCTCCACGCCCTTCAGAATTCACCCTGTTCACCCCGTCCATGGTTGAAAACGCCATCCAAAATGGTCAAACCCAAAAAGCCATTGATGTTGACCTCCTAAGTATGGACTTCCTAAAACCAGTTGCTCACATTATTGCCCCATACATTTTCCATAGCTTTAACCAATCTGTCATCTTCGGTCTCCCCACATCGTGGTGCACCAACCTTTTACACCCTATCCTCAAAGTCGGGGATCCTTTGATTGTGGACAACTACCGCACTATTATGATCAGTCATAGTATGGCCAAGCTACATGGATCAGTTTTGTAGTCTATTGTCAGCTCACGGGCAGAGACAGAGGGGTTACATGCTATGGGGAAGGCAGGTTTTCGCGCTGGCTTATCTATTATAATGTCCTCAACTCAGGATTCTAGTCTAAGCATACCATACAAAGCAACCACACATGGGAACCGGTGGAGGTTAAACCAACCCAACCAAACCTAGATCGTACGGATCTAGCCCCCAAGCTATGGATCAATCAGAGTCATGGAAAGAGGAGTCACACCAGCAACATGTAGCTACTCATCACAAATCAAGCATGCACTAGTGAGAGCCCAGCAGGTATACTTATACCCTCCAAGGCCCATGCACCACTAGTAGTGCACTGTGACACCTCACTGGACACCTCTGCAGCCTATCTGGGCCACGTCATCCAGTTCCCTAATGACTCACTAATAGACCCATACCAACTCCACCACCATGTGTTTAGGCCTACAACCATAAATTATGACCATGTACACATAAGGGCCCCAATTCCCTTATAGTCACAATAAACTTACGGGTTGTTGGTCTACCGGTCCCTAGCGTGGACACGCTACCCGAGACCAGTCATGGGCATGGCATCTATGGTCGAGACAGAGGAGCATTTCCTGTTCACATGTCCAGTTTACTATGAGATCAGAGGGCGATATCATTGCCTTTGTCGTCAGACACCAGTTACATTACGGTCCCTCATCTCATATGAGGACCCTAGATGTGTGGCACTTATGATACGTGAGATGTCCCTCCTGCGTCAGGACCTATGTCAAACAACTTAGCACACCTATCGAGACAGTCTCAGATTACATCCTTCTTCTCTCGCAGGAGATCACGTCCTGATGCAGACATGACTAACAGCGATTGCGACGACATTCCCAGACCTAGGATGCAGAGACGATGCACCACCCAGCCTCAGGCGGTCACGAGAGTTACACGCCACACTAGACCTCTTACATAGAGACACACTATACATGCTCCTGTTCATAGGCGACGTCAGCGGGCTCCTGCGCTTCCTCATGCTACAGCTCGCATTACATCCTTCTACAGCGCCAGTACAGACTTGGCATCTTGACATGGATACATTTGACTACCATGCACAGACATTCTCATTTATGTAGTTATCTTAACTTGCACTAAGTGTTTTTTCTTTATTACTGTTTTGGAGTCGTTTTATACGCTCCACGGTTACCAAATACTTGACATGTATTTCCTTAGTCTTATATGCCTTTTGGCATGGAAAAGACATTAATAAAGCTTTCTTTCTTTCTTTCTTTCTTTCTTTGGAATCGTAATCGTCTTTTCTTTTCTCTTTCTACTGATACCCCTATTGCATGTATTTTTTGAAAAAAAAAGCAAAAAAAACATAGAATGTTTCGTGGAAAACCTGCGAATCACTGGTTTTCTGGGCTAGCAATTCACAAATCGTGATTCGATTTGCAATTCACGAATCTTTGGTGCAACTATGATATATATATGTGTGTGTGTGTGTGCGCGTGCGCGTGCGTGTCCGTGCATGCGTATATCATAGTTGCACTTCCGAATCACTGTCCGCGATTCGGGCAGTGATCGGAATCATTCGCGATTCGCAAAAAGGAATTATTATTAATTTTTTTTGTAAATACAATCAATATGGGTATCATTGGAAAGAGAATTAAGAGTAAATGCATTTCCGGTAGTTTCAGCCCACTTTCAGGTTCAATTTCAGCATATTATAGGTCCAATGTTTCAGGTCGAAGGATAGAGTAAATGCATACTAGTAGCAAAATAACATTAGTAAAAATGTTCCACATGAAACTACTGTGCAGAACTATCCCTTTAGTCATATCTTGACTGCCATGGTTCCGTAGTCCTATCCAAAGTCGTTGTAGTCCGCATTAAGCTTTCTTCTTATACATCAAGCTATATATCATAGCTACAAGGAATATGGGCTATATGGTTACCTTACCCATGTGCTCATTTTGGTATCCTTCTCTGTGTAGATTTTGAACCTTTCATCATTAGTTTTTGATATCTTCTTGGCATCATTCTAGGCTTCTTCAGTTTATGGCATCATTATTTCACAAAATCAGTTTTCAGCATCTTCACGTTGTTACTGATGGTAGAACATTGTATTTGGAGAGTTAGAAAAAGGTTATAGGCTAATGTTGGGGCCATGGACCCTTCGGACATGAAATTTATTGGCTATCATTTTGGTACCTAGGCCCTTGACTTGCAACTCGTTACATGTACTTTGGACCACTAAAGTCCATTATCTAGTAGGAAGTTTAGAGAACTAGAGAGAAAAATATTCAGGTTGTTGGTCCTTGGTTAAGCCAATTAGGTCAAATTTAGGCTTTTAGAAGAACATTAATAGAGCTAGGAGGTGAAGATTCAGAAGTTACACGTAGTTAGATAGCCCACATTAGATTGTAGAGGAGCTCTCTCCCTCTCTCTCTCACTCTATAATGTATCTAACTATCTCTATTTGTAGGTTTTGGCTTTTAACCGGTACCAAAGATTTTTTATTTCATTGAGAGCTATACGAGAGAAAAAAAGTTATGAGTTACGTGGCCAAGTTTATGAAAGGTCGTGCCATTGAAACTAAAATTTTTCTTAATTAGAATAAAAAAATGATGCAAGAAGAGTTAGGAGTTATAGGTCAAGTTTGTGAAATGGTCCAAGTGCCATGGAAATCAGAAATCATTGGAATCAGAATAAAAGAATGATGCAAGATGCTTTTAGTTCCTTTCTACCCTCTCTAGCATTCTCATATAGATTTGTATAAAGTAACTAAGGTGGGAAAGAGATCGTATAGTTGTTGGACCAACTTTAATATTGAGTTTCTCTATGCTGTTTTTGTTATCTTTTTGTGGTTTCAAATAATGATTCATTCCAAGTGGAATGCTTGATTGTAACAATTTTTTATCTTCTAAGTTCGTAAAGTCATTTTTTAAGATCCTTTCGTGAAAGCTTTTTTTTTACATTGAAAGCTTAAAAAATTCTTAGCACTATTGTTATTACTTTTGATTATTGAGATCTTACTATTGTCTAAAACAGAATACAAAGAGGACAATTTCCGCAAATGAGCAATTGGCAAAGGAACTTGCCTATCATATGAAACAAAGAGATGTGCTTGCTTTGAAAAATCATCAGCTCATAGAAGAAAATGCTCAATTAGAGCATAAGCTTGTTTCTGCTAAGAAGGTACACGCGCTTCAAGACATACTTGGTGGTGAAGTTATTGTAAGTTTGAGTCTTTAAGAGTCACATGGAAATCCAACAACCACACTAGAAATTGTACATGTTCTACTTAAATAGAACTTGAATAGTCAATTTTAAACCAAATGATAAGGACAATAAAATTTGAGCCTCTCGCCATTTAACAAAATTGCTTGAGCTTATCTGGAATAAGTGTGATTAAGTTTTTCACCATACCCATTCTATGTTTTCTTCCAAAGCTATACGATGTTCAAAAAGTAGTCTTTCTTTTGTCGTTATGAATATTTATGTAAGACCTATATATGAGTTTTAAATCATAGAAACTAGAATTTTGAGCTTTCTTGGGCTTTAAGACAGTTCTTTTGAAAGTCCATTGCATATATGTCATGGTGCTTAAATAGAAGCTCATTTGACATCAATAATTTTAGGACAATAAGAATATGCCATGACATTCTATCCTTAGAAATTGATTTTATGGCTGAACTTAATCATAGATATCGATATGAAATGAAGCATAAGACAACAAATAGCATTCAGAAAAACAATCTGCAACTAAGGAAACTTGGTGATCAACAATGTCTATTGATATCTTAGGTGGGAACATAACACTCCCCGACAAGAAGCTCAACAAACCAAATTCATAATTTGAGAAATGGTGGATTGCTGGGCCCCAAGTGCGACCTCCTGTGGGGTTCTCAATATTTGGTTTTTAGCTTTATCCATTGAATATGGTCTTATCTAATTAGGGGGGTGTCTAAAATATTAAAATAGGCTTGTATAAACAATTTCGACACTGCAAGTATGGACTTGTAATGCATGGTCAGAACACTGCCCCTCTATGAAACAATGCCCTAAATAGGTCACAGCTCTTCATGCGGTCCTTCTGCCTATATCTCGTCACACATACATGCACTGCTCCATATGTCTTAATTAGAGTGTCTGGGTCCTCTCAAGGTTATTAGTCACAAACAGGCCTCGACATGGAACTAAATCTCGGCGTGACTGATAATCTCAAACACCGGAGGCCCAATCTACCAAATTACGACTATTCCATGTCCTTAACAAAATATGGCCATGACATTCTTCCTCCTTTATTGGTTCTGTCCTCAGAACGGGGAAGAGAAGACATGAAATTATTCCTTAAGCTTTCAAGTCTTACCCAAGAATCATTATTCTTAGTTTGATCTTTCCATCTGAATAAGTATTCATAGATGCAACCTTTTCAATTGCTTGCCTCTATACAGGAGTACTAACTCAAAACCCAAAGATACACTAAGCTATAAATCTCCCAAATGGGTTGATCTTCTCCAAATAAAAGTTCATCACCTCATGTAATCCCAATTACATGAACCACTGGGTGAATAAACTCTTTATTTCTGAGATCAAACTTGGTACAAATATTCTTAGAATATCCAAATATTCAAAAATACAACAATTCAATCAACCAAAATCTCTAGGAGATCCATCAAGTTTCAGATAATTATAACTCAATCCAGAGTATTGCAGTTACTCTAATGAGTTAATAGCCCCTTTTCTAGCATCTCATGCAAGAAATCAGCAATTCATCTGAATCTCAATAGATTTAACTGTCTCCTATAATCCGGAGATGTAGATTGAACTTGTACACAAACACAAATAGATTATAATTTGTAGCAGAATACCATCCACTAAGGTAAGCAAAATCTCCTCATAAGTGAAAACAATTTACTTAACGAGAAATGTTTGTGAGATCCATAGGACTCAATAAAATACTGGAGTAAAGAGATTTACAATTTCAAAATGCTAATCTGAAATCTCAACTCAATTAGTAAACTGGGAATTACTCAACATACTTAAGAATCAACACATTTCCTGATTATCCTCTGGTTAAGTATCCATTTATGATCCGTCAATCACAAATAATTAGATTCTTATGATTCGTCAATCATAATTCTTTGGAATTTGAAACATACCTAATTGCTAAAGGATACTGGAGTTTATGTTTAATACACAACTCAGAAAATATATAAGAATCATTCCAAAATCTTTTCCACTAGAAAAATACTTGACAGAAAGCATACCAAAATGGTATCAATAGCCATCTTCATCCTCTAAAAACTTCAGATTACAATCTAGAACTGAATCTAGATATCCAAAGTTATGCTGAATTTCCTGAAAATTCAATTGTCATTCTTGGAACCATTATGATTCATTATCCAATTGAGCACTCTGGGATACAATCCCTAATGAATTGAGTTTATTTCTCCACTGAGAAATCCTCACCCAAGAATTCCGTATATCCTGTGCACACAATTCTTCCTGATGAATTCAAATGATTCATAAATCATGTGTCTTACAAGCAATTCACACAAAACAAACAGTTTTTGGTGAATTCTCTTCACACTGTCCGTTTTACCTATTAACTTACACAGGAGTAAACCAACTACTCAAGTCAATTGCCAATGATTTAGAAAACTCAGATGTCTAGTTGCAGATCTAAATTATACTAGTATAGCACCACATTTAGATCCTTATCCAAATCACTTTTAAATTAACCAATAAATCTTTTATAGAAAGATCCGTTAACTCTGCAAGTATCAGTTCCAACAATACTCGATCATATGTCTATGTTCACCGACTAGGTTAAGTGCACCAAATAACCCTAGTAACCAGGAATACATAGTAGATCCATACAAGATTAGTCGTGCACATATGAGAATAATCTCACTATCTTGTAAGTCAACTACAAAAGAATTCTATTTCTCATGAGTAAATAACATATCTGGGAAATCTCTCAGACTGGGAACCCATCCTCTCTCACAAGTTTTCCAACCCACTTACAACTTTGTACCAAAATTTCATCACCCCCCTCCCTGATCCTAATACCCCAACTAAGTTAGGTTGATTTAATACAGACATTCCACCCATCGGTGCTCCACAGAGTCGAAAGGGAAAAAGACAAATACCTTTTAACTCAATTTATTGGGAATACCGATACTCCAAAGTTAAGTGGCTAAATAGCATAGTACCAAGGAATTGAATCCCTTTACCGGGTACATGCCTGAGAACCATACCACTTCCTCCGTTTCTTCAAGATCGGCTTAGAAAGACTTTTATCCTAAAACCGATTAGTACAGCTCAACCACGGATCCAACGGTACCAAAGTTCCACAAAATATGGGCTTACAAGTAACTGTCGATGTAACACACCAAAGTCAGTTGATTTGGAGAATCCGATTACGAATCAACTTTAAGGTTACTAAATGTCAATCCCTTACCGATCCCTGGATGACCGGCATACCACATGCATCAATACAACTTTACATCGAAAATAATCCATGCACAAAGGCATATACCCTACAAAAGCTTCACATGCCCCCTTACCAAAGGCCCTAAAAACCCTAATAGGTTTAACCTTAGGAAGAAAAGGCAGATCCCTGCTATAGCTGCCATCAACGAGAGAGAGGAGGCTTCACAAAGCGAGAGAGAGGGAGATCTACAGCAGGCAGGAACTAATGGCATCGCACTCCTCCTCAGCTCTCTCCAGCGCGCTACAACAGCTCGCCATTAAGCATGCAATGCACTCACGAGTAGAAACAGGCTTTACATCCACCATCACTGATCTTCTGGTCAGCTTGCGCTTCCACATTGCTGAAGGAAGTAATCCTGTCCCTGCATCCCTTTAATGCCGACCAACGGTCCTAGATTACCAACAGAATTACTCTGAGGATCCACAGCAGGGCGGATAGTATTAGAACAGAGGGTTATAGCAGAAACTACAGAAATCAGATTCCTCAGCCCGTTTCAGCGCTACTACCCAATTTTTAGGTGGATGTTCCAAGATGCTAGCAAGCAGAGATTTCAAAGGGTTCAATTACTTGTTTAATTTTCAAACCAGGGCTACTCTCAACCTTTTCTGTTCCAACCTGCCAAAAACAGAATTTTCTTTGAATGTGTAAAGACAGTACTGTTGAGTTTCATGCAAGTTTACTGGAGGATCTTCGTATCCTGTTCTTCCTTCAGGTTAACCATACAGTTTCCCTGGCGTCAACTGGAATCATTTCCGCAAGATCACTTCTTGCATTCACCACAACTTCATTAGGTTTCTGGTACTGTCTTGCAGGGAACTCCACTTCCGGGGAAATGGACAAAAACAAACCAGATCCTAGCTTTCAAATTCTGCTAAAAATCAGCATAACTGCAACTCTCATTCAACGTTCATTTTATGCAGTTCACAGGAGGATTAGGAGGTGTCTATACTCACAATCCTCAACGTGCACACCGGAATCATGGCCAAAAATTGCTATCAGAACTGGATAATTCGATTCAGGATCAATCTATCTATGAACATATACAATATGACATGACTCAGAACATTACAAGTTATCAAACTCTAATCCAGCAGAACACAAGCTACTGATTCCAGCAATAAGATCTACACATGCAGATCCTTCCACATCATTGAAAGCTTCCTCAAGAAGACAGGAATTTATAAAATCACACAATTCTCAGCATCTTCAATCAAAATCAATCAAGTAGAAGTGCACTCCACCAATTATATTGGACAAGCATGCTTTTAACCGGAATTGTGAATCCAACTTCAAAATTCCCTTGAGAAAATAGCACTCCAGCCGGGATATAAATCCAAGTGCTTCTCACTTCAATCTGATGTAGAGCTTGCCTCCAATCCCATCCAATACTGCATCTTAGCCGAACTCTTATACCGTAAAGACCACTAAGGAAAACCCCTAAGCTGAGGATAGGAACACAACAAGAGACATGTAGGAGCGAAACCTCCCAACCAAACCTAGATCAATCTTGGATCTAGCCCCCGAGCCATGCCATGTGAACCCAAGTTGTCGACGAGAGAATCCCTACCCCAATGAATCCATGCAATCCCCATGCAGGTCAACTATAAATAGGTCACAGCTCTTCATGCGGTCCTTCTGCCTATATCCGTCACACGTACATGCACTACTCCATAAGTCTCAATTGGATTGTCTGGGTCCTCTCAAGGTTATTAGATACAAACAGGCCTCGACATGGAAGTAAATCTCGGCGTGACCGATAATCTCGAACACCGGAGGGCCGGTCTACCGTATTAGGACTATTCCATCTCCTGGACAAAATATGGCCATGACAGAAGTATAAGAGGAGCTTCAAGGTGCTGTTTGGTGCCGCACTGTCTACTCACTCAAAAAGAAAGGGAAATACAAAAAATATCTTGTTCTTCCAGCATTGTTTTGTGCTGCATGCATTTGATTAATTGTTGTGTTGTTTGTAATTTGTAATAACTGATCTAGATCCTACAATTTCCGCACAGTGCATTACGCACGCTTCCGCCCACATGGTATCAGAGCGGGTTCATTAGATACAATATGGCTAGTGCAATTCAGACAAAGATCACAATCAATCTTGATGGCGCAAACTACCGCATATGGAAGTTCAAGATAAAGACACTTCTCAAAGGCAAGGGAATCTAGTCAGTAACAGATCTCACAGAGCCAAAACCTCTAGAGGGAGATCCAAGGAGGGAGGAATGGGTAAGGAAGGATGAGCGCGCAATGGCGATCATCGTATCCTCCATAAATGAAGACATCCTCATGCAAATTGAAGACTGCCAAAGCAGCCATGAAGCGTCATTAAAGCTAAAGCAAAAATATGAAATGAGGATAGTTGCATCAGTCATGCACCTCCACAATCAGCTGCAGTGTTTGCGATGGGATCGGAACATGCTGGATCGACACATAGAGAAGATGAAGACGAGTTTTGCACAACTCTCTGCATCTAGACAAGAGCACCAAGTTCCAGCACCCTAGCAACTGATGTACTTCATGAAATCACTACCTTCATCTTATCAGCCACTAAGAATGCTCATCTTAAGTTTACTTGAGAATGCTCATCTTAAGTTTACCTGAGATGACATTTGAAAGAGCAATCAATCTTGTAGCAGATGAAAGATTGACGAGAGATGAAGGAGAAACAAATGGAGACCAGGAGAAAGCCCTTTTCACAAAGGAAAAGAAGAAGAACAAAAACAAGCCCAAGATTGATAGGACTCAGATGAAGTCTTCAACGAAAGGTAACAACAACAAAGATACTTCTACTTGCGCTCACTGCAACAAGCCAAGACATACAACAGACAAATGCTGGTTCAATCCAAATATACCTTGTAGTCACTGCAAGAAGAAGGGGCATTGAGTATATGATTGCTAGTTTAATCTCAAAGGAAAGCATAAAGAAGAAAAGGCGAATGTCACTGAGTCTTCTAAAGATAGCGACAAGAACGACAATGCGTTCATAGCTGTCGATGAAGAGTCCCAACAAGATTATGACATAGTGATTGATTCAAGAGCCATATCTCATATCTCTCGGAACAAGAATGTCTTGATGAGCTACAAGGCACTTGACAACACATGAACAATGATATTGGGAGATGGAAGCAAACACGATGTCGAAGGCATCAAAAGTCTTCAACTCCGTATACTATCGGGACATACAGAGCTACAAGGAGCGCTCTATGTACCCACCTTGAAGAGAGACCTACTCTCTGTATCAAGGATAGCAGATCTTGGAATACGGGTCCTGTTCGATGGGAACTCATGTAGAATGGTCAAACAGATCGAATAAGCTGCTGACTGTCGCATCAAGACAAGGTAACTTGTATCAAGTGAAAATCATCAATAGCTATGATAGTATACTAAATGCATCCGAAAGTGAGAATCATCTCTGGCATCAACGCATGTATCATCTAAATATGAGGAGTCTCTATGACATGAGAAAGAATGAGCTTGTGAATGGTCTTAAAGTTACAAGTCCAAACTTAAACTTCGACGAAGCCTGTCAGAAAGGTAAGCAGCTTCGAAATCCATTCGTACATGAAGGAAGGAGAGCTAAGGACATCCTAGAATTAGTTTATTCAGATGTCTGTGGACCCATGAAGGTCGATTATCTCTTGGGATCGAGATAGTTCCTCACATTCATAGATGATTTCAGCAGGATGACTACTGTATACTATTTGAAGATGAAATCAGAAGTATTCAATGCATTCAAGAAGTTTGTAGCGTTTGCAGAATGGCACACCTTCAAGAAACTACAGATCCTTAGGTCCGACAATGGAGGCGAATATTCGAGCAAAGAATTTTCAAGCTTCTGTCAGGAGAGAGATGTCGAACGTCAATTCATGCCTGCATATACACCACAATACGCTTATCGAAGGAGCAAAGTGCCTGATGGCTCAAGCACAATTGCCAAGTGGGTTTTGAGCTGAAGCAATCGCCGTTGCGGTCCATCTACAAAACCGATCGATAACGACGACATTGGAGAGCAAGACGCTGTACAAAATGTGGACAGGTGAGAAGCTTGATCTATCGTATGTAAAAGTGTTCGGATGTGCAACGTACATGCACATATCAAAAGAAAAAAGAAACAAACTAGATGAAAAGTCCTTACAGATTGTCATGGTTGGATATTCGAACGGCTCACATATCTATTGACTCTACAACCCAACCACAAAGAAGGTGGTAATGAGCAGGGATGCGAAGTTTGACGAATCGACATTTCTGGGAGTGAAAGAATCAAATGGCCATGAAGTCTTCTCGATATTGCCAATCGAAGAGGGAGTTCAAGGCCAAGCGTCGAATCAAAATGTCGAACCACAGACTCCTGAATAGGAGACAGAAGATTAGCCTATCGGAGAACTCGAAGAAGAAACGCAAAGGTCGAATCAGCAACGAGAGATTGAACTGCGAAGGTCGACAAGAATTCGAAGACCCCCTTGTTAGACTCATTGATAGTCTTCAGTTGAGTGCGGTCACAGACTTCGAATTCTGTGGTTTCACCAAGGAACCAACGACATATCTGGAAGCAATCCAGAATCCTGAGGGTGAATTTTGGAGACAGGCCATGTCGAAGGAGATCGAATCAATGAAGCAGAATCAGGCATGGACACTCAAACCACTACCCGAAGGAAAGAAGAAAGTCGATTGCAAGTGGGTATAGAAGAAGCCAAAGTCAGATGGTAGTGTTAGAAGATACAAGGCTCGACTTGTTGCAAAAGGCTACACTCAGAGGTATGGTATCGACTACTTCGATACATACTCCCCGATGGTCAAAATGTCGAGCATCTGATTACTCCTTGCTTATGCTACAAAATATAATTTGGAGAAGTTATGGACTTGGGTCATTACATTCGCCGCATCCATTCTTTTATTGTTATTATGCATAAGCAGGCCTAAGGGCCCTTTTTATTCATATACTGGCCTTGGGCCCTATTTGGTTATATTTTTAGGACTTGGTCACATTGATTTGGAGTGGGGGTTCTCCTATTGGGAGGGCGCAGTATTTTCCCTCCATTTTTTGAATCCTCCATTTGATTCAAGGAGAGGGTATAAATAGGGTAGCATACGGACTACAGGATACAGACCTACTGGGCTACTCTGCATATATTCCACAGGCCTCTTTACATTTACTGTTGGTTATGTTTATTTCTGGTTACGCATTTTATATTAGTCATGTACAGGCCCCAGAGCCTTTTTATATGCTTATGACCGGCACTGGGTCCTTTTTTATGACATTGACTGGCCTTGGGCCCTTATTATATGGTTATATGTGGAGTGGGGGCCCGTAAGAGGGCGCATTATTTTCCCTCCACATTTTGTTTCCCTTTACTTTTGAATTCCTATTTTAGGGTTCATTGGTAGGGTATTTATAGGGGCATTTGTACACTCATTTTACAGATTATTGATTGGTATTGCTTGGGCTCTTCGTGGGAGAACCTATTGTCTTGTCTATTGCTTGTAGGGCTTTAGTCTATTGCTGTCTTTTATGCTTCATTGATTCAACACCTGAGATTTTGATCATAACTTGGTATCAGAGCACTTTCCTGATTGCTGAATTTCAGATCTGATTTTCTAATTGGGATCTCATTTTCCTTGTTGATTTTTCTCTCTTTGCTAAGGGCTTTTGTCTCTTTGCTTCAGCAACATTCAGCACAGTTTGGAGGAGGACCAACTCCCATCAGTGCATTTTCCTTGGCGAAACTTTAGCAGATAGTTAGCGGAAGTACTTCCGCTAAATTTGGCGGCCGGAAATTTTTTTCTTTTTTGGGCAGATTATTTCCGGCGCCCAAGTTCCAAATCCTTTTCCCTCTTTAATTTGAATCCTCCATTTGATTCAGGGAGAGGATTCCCAGCCATCTTTTCAGCATTGATTGGAGGCTGTCCAGCGCCCTACTTCATCACATTTTTCAGCCATTGTTCCTGCAGAGTTTCAGCCATATTTCAGTTTTGATTGGAGGCTGTCCATCGCCCTATTTCATCACGTTTTCCACAGATTTCCAGCCATATTTTCAGCATTGATTGGAGGCTGTCCAGCGACCACTTTCATTCTCCTTGTGGTCACATTTTCTAGCCAACTCTTCGCACACGCTTGGAGCTCTATCGAGAGGTATCTTTGCTGGTTTTTCCTTGCTTTCCACATCTTTTCTTGACATTTGTCATTTCCTTTCTTGCTCTTAGTGTCGTTTGTGTACCTAAAGCGTATTTGGGGTGACGACAAAAGTCCGCTCCCTCCGATATTAAGCTTTTCTTACACTCTCTTCATTTCCTGCATTCCTTGACCATGGATACTTCCCCTACATCTTCTGAGCCTCGCATACCGTCTTCCACTACCTTGACGGAAGTACGACATGAATTCCGAGATCATCTTAGGGAAGCCATGAGTGATGTACGCACTGATTTACGCCAGGAGTTACGAGAGACGTTCACTGCTCTTTCTGCCCAGATTGCTACATTATCATTACAGTCTAGTGTTTCTCCACTATCTCCACCTGTTCCCCCACAGCGTACATTTCCACCACCCGAGACTCCTTCATCTTCTAGTCCTTTGCCACGAGACTTTAAGGATAAGGTTCAGCTTACTGTGTATTCTGGGTCATCCGATGGGAATGAACTCGAGAATCGGTATTCTAAGCTTGAGACCTACTTCCTTATGTTTCCTAAGACTGATATTCAGCGGATACATTTGGTTGCCTTACATTTGGAGGGCCGTGCACGTCCTATTTTTTCCTCTCCATCTCCTGCTAGTCCCACATCTGTCAGTTCACCTTCGTCCACTCTTCCTTCTGCACCACATCCTCCTTTTTCTCCTCGTCCTGTTTTTGTTGGTTGCTACTCACAGCCTGAGATGTTTGAGATCCGTGAGAAGCGCTTATGTTTCAACTGTAAGAGTCTTGATCATATCGCTCGTGATTGCCGACAGCCTGCCACTGCTACTGCCGTCTATTTCCATGATGCTGACACACCTGATGATAGTCCTGATTCTGCCATATGCCTTCATATTCTTGATGATGATCCACCTGTTGATTAGTTTGCCACACCCACTGAGCCTGTTCCTGATCCCCCTGATCTAGCAATATGCCATGCTCAGCTTGCTTATGCTACTTGGGCCGGTAAGTCGGGTCCATGCCGTATCCGTCTTCTTCACGTACGTATCACTGGTCGTGAGTTTATTGCCCTTGTTGACACGGGTAGCACTCACTCGTTTCTCAGCAGTCATATTACTACACGCATTCGTGCTATGCCAGTCACTACGCCTCATCCCCTGCATGTTGAGGTTGCTAGCGCACACTCTTTTCCTAGCACGCAGATGTATCAGCAGCTTTCATATCGGATTTGAGACTTCCTTGGTCAGGCAGATTTTCATATTATTCCACTTACACGGTACGATCTTATCCTCGGTGCTGATTGGTTTGCATCCCTTGGTGCGGCTACAGTAGACCTCCAGCAGCAGACACTGACATTCTCTCATGATGGTACTCAACATATATTTTCCTATCAGCTTATTTCCGGGACGCAGTTCATACGGAGCCTCCCGAAGGCCCACTGTGTGGCTATTCTTTCTGTTTAGCCAGTTCAGCCTATTGCGGATGCACCACCTTTGCCACGGGTATTTTTTGAATTGTTGCGTGAATTTAAGCATGTTTTTAGAGAGCCGACCCAGTTACCACCTTTACGAGATGTCAACCACCATATAGACCTTGTTTCCTCTGCATCACCTCCTTCTCGTCCTCCTTTTCGTATGTCTATTGTTGAGCGCGAGGAAGTCCAGCGTCAGATGTCTGATTTATTACGTCAAGGCCTTATTGTTCCTAGCCACAGTCCTTTTGGTGCTCCTGTTTTACTTGTTGATAAGAAGGATGGTACTAAACGTCTATGTATTGATTATCGTGCTTTAAATAAACTTACTATCCGTAATCAGTACCCTATCCCTCATATGGATGACCTGTTTGACCAGTTAGGCCAAGCTAAGATCGTTTCTAAACTTGACCTCCGTTCCGGTTATCACCAGATTCATATGCATCCTCCTGATGAGCACAAGACAGCTTTCCGTACCCACGTTGGTCTGTATGAGTTTCGTGTCCTTCCTTTTGGTGTTACCAATGGCCCGCCCACTTTTCAGAATGTCATGAATAACATCTTTCGTCCTCTGCTTGGAAAGTGTGTCATTGTTTATTTTGACGATATCCTCATTTATAGCACCACTCTCTCTCTTCATGTTCAGCACATTCGTTCTATTTTTGTTTTGTTAGTTACTCATCATCTGTATGCTAAACGTTCTAAATGTTCTTTTGCTGTTGTACACATCGAGTTTTTGGGCTTCTTTGTTACTAATGGTACTGTTCGTCTCGACCCTCGTAAGGTCCGTTCTATTCTTTCATGGCCTGTGCCTGCTAATGTTCATGATGTTCGTATGTTTCTTGGTCTTGCTATCAATCTTCGTAAACCAGTTTCTCATTTTGCCACTCTTGCATCTCCTTTGCATGCTCTGTTGAAAAAGGAAACTTCGTTTGCTTGGACTCCCGCATGTCAGTCAGCTTTTGATACTTTGAAGGTTAAGCTTACCATTGCCCCCTGTTTTATGTCTTCCAGATTTTTCCCAGCGTTTTGCTGTTGAGACTGATGCTAGTTCCACAGGATTAGGTGCTTTGTTATGTCAGCGTCAGTGTGTTATTGCATATCAATCCCGTCGTCTTCGTTCGTATGAGCAACGCTATTCCACTCATGAAAAAGAGTTGCTTGCTATCATTTTTGCTTTAAAGAAGTGGCGTCATTATCTGTATCGTGTTCCGTTTGATGTTTTTACTGATCACCAGTCACTTCGTTATTTGTATACACAAAAGGATCTTAGTGATCGTCAGTACCGTTGGCTTCAGTTTTTACAGTCCTTTCATTTTGATATTCATTATAAGCCTGGTAAAAGTAACGATGCTGCTGATGCTTTGTCTCGTTTACCTGTTCTTACTTACAGTCTTGTTACGTCTCCCCACTCTTGGTATGATGATCTTCCTCAGGCTTATGCCACATGTCCAGACTTTCATGATGTTATGTCGTCTGCGTCTCGTCCTTCCTCTCACCCTCACCAGGTTTATTCCATTGTTAATCATCGTTTTTTTCACTATGGTTCGTTATGTATTCCCAACACTCTCACCATACGTCCACAGCTCCTTGATGCCCATTCCTCTCCTGTTGGTGGCCATTTTGGTTTTCAGAAGTCCTTCTTCCGTTTGAAAGAACATTTTTATTGGCCTTCCATGAAGCGTGAGCTTTCCCACCTTATTCATACTTGTGATTTTTTGCCTTCGTAACAAGTATTCCCATGAAAAACCTGGCGGTCTCCATCAAAGTTGGCCTATTCTTTCCCGCCAGTGGACTGATATATCTATGGACTTCATTTGAGGTCTTTCCCGTACTCAGCGTGGTCATGACTCTTGTTTGGTGGTAGTTGATAGGTTTTCTAAACAAGCTCATTTCATACCAGTCAGACGTACTATTACAGCAGAGCAATGTGGTCGTATATTTATTTCTAAGATTTTCCGCTTACATGGTCTCCCACGATCTATACTTACTGATCGAGATACCAAGTTTACATCAGGTTTTTGGACAGAGCTTATGCGTATCTTGGATGTTAGGATACTTATGGGCACTGCTTATCATTCTTCTGGGGATGGTCAGTTTGAGGTTATTAACCGGGTATTGGAGGATTATTTACGACATTATGTTTCTCCTTCTGGTCGTGATTGGGATCAACATTTATGTTTGGCTGAGTATAGTTATAACAGTTCTGTTAGTTCCAGCATAGGTGTTTCTCCTTTCCTGCTTGCTCATGGATACTCACCAGTTCTACCCGGTATACCTGCTCCTCCAGATGATGCACCTGTTACTATTTCATCTTATCTTTCGAGTGCTCGGGAGATTATTACTAGAGCTGCTACTCATTTACAGCTTATTCAACAGCGGTATAGGACCATTGTTGATCGTCATCGGCGCCATGTTGAGTTTGCAGAGGGAGATATTGTTTTTCTCCGGTTACGCTTTGCTCGCCATCGTTTTGTACAGGGTCTTGCTTCTACTGAGAAGCTTGCGCCGCGCTATTATGGGCCTTTTTAGATTCTTGAGCGCCTCAGTCCAGTTACATATCGTCTTGAGTTACCTGCTGCTACTCGGGCTTGTGATATCTTTCATGTCAGTTTATTACGTGCTGCTATTGAGGATGATGCTCCTCGAGATTCCTCATTTCCTACAGATCCAGAGCTTTTTCCATTCCTGCCAGCTGCTATTTTACAGGTGCGCTTATTGCATAGTCGTCGCCATCGGCAGGTTCAATTTTTGGTCCAGTGGGATGGTCGTCCTATTGAGGAGGCTACTTGGGAGCTCATTGATGTTTTTTATCATACTCCTATCCTGGCTGATCAGGCTCGATCACTTACAGCTACCATTGCTTCTCTTGCAAAAGGCTACACTCAGAGGTATGGTATCGACTACTTCGATACATACTCCCCGATGGTCAAGATGTCGAGCATCCGATTACTCCTTGCTTATGCTACAAAATATAATTTGGAGAAGTTATGGACTTGGCTCATTACATTTGCCGCGTCCATTCTTTTATTGTTATTATGCATAAGCAAGCCTAAGGGCCCTTTTTATTCATATACTGGCCTTGGGCCCTATTTGGTTATATTTTTAGGACTTGGTCACATTGATTTGGAGTGGGGGTCCTCCTATTGGGAGGGCACACTATTTTCCCTCCAAATCCTTTTCCCTCCCTTTTTTGAATCCTCCATTTGATTCAAGGAGAGGGTATAAATAGGGCAGCATTGTATTCCTTTATTCAGTTTATGATGATTGCTCCTCTTTAGCCTCCTTAAGCATTCTCTTCTTGCTTTCTAGCTTAAGTCTTGCTTTCTAGCATAGCTAGTGAATCTTAGCTTGTAACTTGGTATCATAGCACTTTCCTGCAGATTGGTGGAGGTTGTCCAGCGCCCTACCACCCATCACTTTCATCGATTTTTTCTCCGTCAACCTTCCTGCAGATTGGTGGAGGCTGTCTAGCGCCCTACCACCCATCACTTTCATCGATTTTTCTCCATCACTTTTGCAGATTGGTGGTGGCTGTCCAGCGCCCTACTGCCCATCACTTTCGACGATTTATTCATCATTTTTTGCAGTTTTGGTGGAGGCTGTCCAGTGCCCTGCTAACCCATCACTTTCATCAATTTTTTCGGCAGATTTTCATTGTTTTTGCAGATTTGGTAGCTATTGCCCAGCGCCCTACTACCTCATCATTTTCGACACTTTCCGTCACCGGTGATTGCTCCTCTTTAGCCTCCTTAAGCATTCTCTTCCTGCTTTCTAGCTTAAGTCCTCCTCCTTAAAATAGCTAGTGAATCTTAGCTTGTAACTGGAGATGCATCAAATAGATGTCAAGACAACCTTCCTCCACGGAGACTTGGATGAGGAAATTTTCATGGAGCAGCTTGAAGGTTATGAAGATCCGAATAATCTAGATTATGCCTGTTGATTGCACAGGTGTATCTACGATCTGAAGCAGGCCTCACAAGCTTGGTATAAGAAGCTCGATAGTCTTCTTAAGTCTCTAGACTTCTGTCCGACACAGTAATGCCTGCATCAAAAGGACAGAAGAAAATTCGTGATTTTGACAATATTTTTAGACGATTCCTTGATGGTAGGAAACTATTTGACACTAATCAATGAAGAATCAAATCTTTGTGAATTATGAAATCACAGATCTAGGTGAAGCAACAAAATGCTTGGGGCTGCAGATCAAAAGTGACAGGAAGAAAGGAATCATGCACCTGAACTAGTCCGATTATGCTGTAAAGATCTTAAAACAATATGGGATAGCAACACCAATGATTGTCGGAGCCAGATTGTCGAAGCAGGATAGCAAAGCATTGAAGACACACAAAACCATGATCTCCTCAAGACATGGGGA
Organism: Diphasiastrum complanatum; assembly: GCA_029204225.1. NCBI lineage: Eukaryota > Viridiplantae > Streptophyta > Lycopodiopsida > Lycopodiales > Lycopodiaceae > Diphasiastrum > Diphasiastrum complanatum. The sequence goes on along the minus strand of CM055098.1, from coordinate 43,742,730 downwards.
CAAGTCCATAACAAACTCTGTCTAATTCTCTTTGATGCAGGCTCCTCTCACAATTTCATTTCTTTTAAGCTTGCAAAAGAGATAGGAGTTGGTTCCTTCTCTGAATCTATGCTTAAGGCTGAAGGTGCTTTTGTTGATGGTGATGCAAACATTTACCCTGTAATTGGAAAACTTAAGCTTCAAATCTCCGACTACTATGAACCTATAGAATTCATGGTAGGTCCTTTACAGGGAGTAGATGTAATCTTAGGCATGCCTTGGCACAAAATGCACAACCCTCTGGTGGACTATAATACGCATTTGATTTCATGGAAGCACAAGGGTAAAGATGTTAGTGTGCATGCAGGACAGAGTGGCGAAACAATCCCTTTGGTAAGCCATATTCAGGTATCAAAGGTACTAAAGAAAGCAGTATTTTCTTATTTGTTGTTTGTTCAAAGCATGGATGATGGTGTTGATGGAAATACGCATTCTTTGGACAATAATAGAAAAGACTTTCTATTAAAGTATTCTTCTTGTTTTTCTGATGAACTACCAAAGTCCTTACCCCCTGAAAGACCTGAAGATCATACGATAGACATTATTCCTGGAAGTTCCATACCCAACAGACCTCCCTATAGGGTAAGCCATTCTCAACAACAAGAAATTTCTAAGCAAATTAATGATTTGTTAGAGAAAGGCCTTATAAAACCTAGTAACTCCCCCTATTGCTCTCCTGTACTTTTGGTACAAAAGAAAGATGGGAGTTTTAGGATGCGTGTGGACTATCGTGCTTTAAACAAGATTACAGTTAAGAACCGTTTTCCTATTCCAAGAATAGATGACATTATGGATAGGATAAATGGATCTTGTACCTTTAGTAGAATTGATTTGACAAGTGGATACCACCAGATCAGAGTAGCACCCGAAGATGTTCATAAAACTGCTTTCAGGACTAACACTGGCCTATATGAGTTTTTAGTGGTACCATTTGGTCTTACTAATGCTCCCGCAACATTCAATAGAATGATGGAACGAATCTTTCGACCCCATAGACGTTTTGTAGGAACATTCTTTGATGATATCTTAGTCTTCAGTGTAAATGTAGAAGAACATAAAAGACATCTAGATATCGTCTTTAGAACCCTACAAGAAAACTCACTTCTCATAAAAGGCAAGAAAAGCGAATTCTTTCTAAAAAAGATACACTTTCTAGGACACATGACTTCAAAGGAAGGAATCCAAATGGACCCTTCAAAGATTAAAGCCATTCAAGACTGGCCTAAACCAAGAAATATTCATGAAGTTTGGTCTCTCCTAGGCTTATGTTCCTATTATAGAAAGTTTATTCGCCATTTTGCTCATATAGCCTCACCACTACATGAACTCACTAAGAAGAGAGTAAAATTTCATTGGTATAAGAAAGAGCAAAATGCCTTTGATAATCTGAAGCATGCACTTACCACTGGACCTGTTCTTATCATTCCCGACCTTCGTAAACCTTTCTTTGTGGAAGTGGATGCAAGTTTAGACTGTATTGGGGCAGTCTTAAACCAAGAAGGTCATGCTGTAGCCTTTGAAAGCAGATGACTTCAAGGGGCAGAAGTACAGTATGACATTTATGAAAAAGAACTTTTGGCCATTATTCATGCCCTTAAGTTATGGAAGCACTATCTACTAGGAAATGATTTCCTAGTTAAAACAGATCATCAAAGCCTTAGGTACTTTCTCACCCAACAACTAATTCGAGAAAAACATCTAAAATGGGCTAACTACCTTAGCACTTTCCATTTTCAGCTAGTTCATCACCCAGGAAAGGACAATAAGGTCGTCGATGCATTATCAAGAATCCCCAAGGTCAACCATATTTCCCTAGCATATCATGAAGATTTCCTTCCTATGAAAAGTATGTATGCTAGTGATTCTGACTTCCAGCATATTTTTGAAATACTTGAAAGAAACCAAGATCCTTCAAGAAACCCATAGTCCTCCCTATGCAGGACATAGAGGAATCCCTTCAACTCTGGAAGCTCTGAAAGGATTCTTTTATTGGCCTACCATGCTTCGAGACACAAGGCATTACATAAATGCATGTCTAGTTTGTCAACACAATAAAGATGAGCGAGGATTAAAAACTCCAGGATTACTTCATCCTTTGCCTATTCCTAAAGCACCCTGGGAACATATTACCATGGACTTTATCTCTGGGTTCCCTAAAACCAAAAATGGAAATGAGATGATATGGACTATCATTGATAGATTTAGCAAACAGGATCATTTTATTCCCTGTAAGAAAAAGCTTAAAGGACCCGAAGCTGCTCATTTGTTTATTCGCCATATCTTTAGGTTGCATGGACTACCCAAAAGTATAGTGTCGGATCGGGATACGAGATTTACTAGCAACTTTCGGAGAGCCCTTTTTGATAATCTAGGGACAACCCTTAAATTCTCTTCTTCCCTTCACCCCCAGACTGATGGTCAAAATCGAACCATCATAGATTTGTTGAGAAATTATGTAAGTGATCAGAAGACTCAATGGGAACACTATCTTCCTATTCTAGAATTTGCTTACAATAACACCGTTCATTCTTCTACTGGTAAATCGCCTTTTGAAGTAATGTATGGAAAACCGATTGTGCCTCCTGTATTAAGGACTAAAGAAAAGATATTTGCCTCAGATGAATTTGTGCAGGATTATCAAGACACCTTTTCAAAGGTTCAGCAATCCATCACAAATGCACAATAGAAACAGCAGAAAAGTGCAAATCTGCATCGGAGGGCAATCAAATATGAAGAAGGAGAACTAGTTCTCCTAAAATTTGAAAAGAAAAGACTCAGGAAAAAGAAGGGCAGCATGAAACTCTACCCAAAATTAGCCCAAAAATATTATGGACCTTTTAAAGTCAAGAAAGTAATCAATGAGGTTACATGTGAGCTTGACTTACCTATTATTTGGAAAATTCATAACAAATTCCATGTAAGCTTGCTAAAGAAATTCAATGGTCCAGAACCAGAAGGATTTACAGATTCCGAACCACCAGAAGTTCAAGGAACCAAAGAAATCCTTCAACCTGAGCAAATCCTGATGCACAAGACGAACTGGAAGAAAAGGGATAACTTCTACATTATACCTCCTCAAGTTCAAGAACTATCCTACTACGGATGCAAGATGGATGGAAGAAGAATTCTTTCAAGAATATCCAGAAATTTTGAATGTTTATTTGAGAAATGTCCGTTGAGGACAACGCTTAATGCGTCGGAGGGGTGTAAAATTGTATAGACCAAATTGACCAAGAAATAAAGGCTATCCAGTCTTCCATTCTTTTTGTATAAAACGTATTTTTATTACTCTAACTGATGAATTATGAGTGCAGGTATCATTACCTAAAGACAAGAAATGAAACTGTAGAGCAATGCTAACAGTTTGATATGCAGGTTCTAGAAATAGAATCTAATGATGAACCATTTGATGGTATGACTTCTAACCTGTTTCTAAGGGTATGTGCAGGTACTAAGAAGAGTACCTGAAGAATGAATCTAAAGAAGCTTCTTAAAGCTTGAAGACGGTACCTGAAGAAGGCTCAATCGAGTCTATAAAGAAGGCTCAATCGAGTCTATAAAGACTAGGAGAAGAAACCAAAGGACTGATCACCCTTTGTGTCACACTCCACTATGATTGGGGATAGGCAACCCCTAGAAAAAAAAGGGCCTAGGAATTGATGGAAATTATGCAAGGTAAGATGGACATATACAAAGTCTTTCCCATAACATAAAAAACACTTGGGTGGATCCCAATGTTGTAAACAAAGAAAAATGCAACTTGAAAGTGGCTAACATGAAAATGTTAGGCTACCTACCTTCTATCCTTATCAATATGTAACTTACCTACTTTTCCACATGGCTTGAAAACCAAAGGACACCTAGGAAAATGCGCCCTCCTACTCCCCTTTTGCTCTAACTAAGTGATAAACACTCTCTCATACCTATACACCTCACCCTCTCACTTTACTTATCCTAGAGTCTCCCTTACATCTCTCACACTCATATTGGACACCTCAGCCACTTCCTAAAGGCTTCACATTCATGCATGTCTGATTTCGGAGTTGCATGTCAGATTTCGGAGTTGCATGTTTGATAATGCTTCGGGGGGGTTCCCCATCTTGACCCCTCATCAAGTCTCTTGAATGAATGATTTTGTGGTTGAATGTTAAAGTTCTTTTTTTTTTCAAGTTCTATACAACAATGTTATGTTGATTTGTTCTTTTAAGTCACACTTTCTAAAGTCAGGACTTTAGAATTAGTAGACCCTCACTTCAGGTTCACAACGCAAGCTTTTGGCCACAAAACTTACTCTCAATATCAGCTATTGCAAAGCAACACATGGTGGTGCAGTTTGATGAAGAGCATTGTCTCATCAAGGGGAAGGATAATGAAGTAGTAGCCAAGGGCATACTTGCAGGAAGGTTATACAAACTTTAGGCTTAGGTGGTGGGTCATCATGCAAGTGTTGCGGATATTGGATCAGTGAGTAAGTTATGGCACGAAAGGTTTGGTCATCTGAATTGCAAAAGTCTACAAGTCTTGAGGAAATACAACATGGTTACAAGTTTACCTCAAGCTGTTTCTGACTACAAGGTTTGTGAGGGTTATGTCTTAGGAAACCATCATATGAAGAAATTTCCGTCTAGTACATTCAGGGCAAGAAATGTTCTAGAACTTGTTCATACAAATTTGTGTGGTCCTATGAGAACTCAGTCTTATGGGGGAGCAAGTTACTTCATGGTGTTTGTTGATGACTGTTCTAGGAAGACGTGGATTTATCTTCTCAAGAATAAGGGTGAAGCATTCAAGTATTTCACATGGTTTAAGACATAGGTGGAGAAAGAAACAGATAGACAAATCAAGATGACGCTCGGACAAAGGGGGAGAGTATCTTTCTATTGGATTTCAGGCATTTTGCAAGGATCATGGTATAAAGAGACAATTTGCAAGCACGTCTTTTATGTTTTGGGGTGAAGTAGTTAGCATGGCGGTTTATCTTTTGAATCGAAGTCCTACAAAGGTTGTAGAGACTCCAGAGGAAGCTTAAACAGGTCGGAAACCAGATGTAAGTCATTTGAGTGTTTGGAAGTATTGCTTATGCTCACATAACTAAGGATTCAAGAAGCAAATTGGATTCTAAGGCGACCAAGTGTTTATTCCTTCGATATGATAGTCAAGAGAAGGGATACAAGTTGTATGACTTGGAGGGTAAGAAAGTCATCATATACAGGGATGTGATCTTTGATGAGGATGGATCTCATAAAGATACAGAGATACTTTATGATAGGAAGCAAGATGGAGGAATTTCTATCTTGTGTGACGAGTCATTATAAGAGCCTGAATCGACACATGTATCGCCTACACCAATCCAAGTACCTAGAGTGACCTTGGTTGAGAAAGGAAAAAGGAAGGAGAGATCAAGTACATGGGATACTTATTCACCTCCTACTTCACCAGGCAGGAAGCATCCTACATCAGATACTAGAAGATTGCCTAGATGGTACTATGAAACTATCAAGGATAGTGTCATTTTGGAACAGGGAGAGTCCAATACACAGGGGACTCGGAAATCAGCTAGGCTTGAAAAGCAACATGAAGATCAGGATCAACAGGAGGATCATCATGAGGATGGGGATGTACACTTTGCATATATGTCCACAATATAGGAAACCAAGAATCCATCTACTTTCAGGGAGGCTGAAAAAGAGGACATTTGGAGAAAAGCTATTGATGAGAAGTACAACTCAATCATGAAGAACAAGACTTGGAGACTTGTTTAGTTACTTACAGGTAAAATGGCCATTGGATGCAAGTGGGTCTATAGAACTAAGTACAAAACGGATGGTTCTAAAGATAAATGTAAGGCAAGATTGGTCGAAAAAGGTTATGCTCAACATGAAGGGATTGATTATGAAGAAACTTTTGCACCAATCGCTAAGTCAACTACTATGAGGACAATTTTATCATTGGCAGCTCAGTTTGGATGGGATATTCAACAAATGGATGTGAAGAGTGCATTCCTAAATGGATTTATAGAGGAGGAAGTCTACATGGAGCAACTAGAGAGATACATAGTAGGACATGAAGGCAAAGTTTGCATGTTGGTCAAGGCACTATATGGACTTAAGCCCAGGGCGTGGTACACGAGGATTGACACATACTTTGAGGAGCTTGGCTTTTAGATGAGTAGTTCGGAGCCTCCACTTTATGTTTGGATCAGGGATGGTCATATTGTGATTGTAGTGATGTATGTGGATGACCTTGTGATCACAGGATCGACGGATCATGGTGTGATTCAGGATATCAAGAAAGATCTCTCATCAGAGTTTGACATGAAAGATCTTGGTTCACTACAATACTTTCTTGGGATTGAAGTATAGAGAGTAGCACAAGGGCTATTTATTTCTCAATCTAAGTATGCTCATGAACTTCGTGAAAAGTTGAATATGTCATAGTGCAAGCCTATCTCTACGCCACATGGTAGTGGATGGAATCTTACTAAAGCTGAGGAGGATCAGGATGTAGATAAGATGTTATATAGAAAGCTTGTTGGAAGCTCAATCTATCTAATTACTACAAGACCAGATATTGCTTATGCTATTAGTATTGTTATTCAGTTTATGGCTAAACCTAAGCAGGTTTATTGGAGAGCTGCTAAGTGAGTACTCAGATATATCCAAGGTACGTTGAGGTCTTGTATTCTTTATGGGAGTCAGGATGACTTGCAATTACAGGGATATGTGGATGTTGATTGGGCTGGAGATCCGGAAGTCCAAAGATCTACTACAGGTTATGTTCTTAGTCTTGGTTCTGGTGCTATTTCTTGGAGTTCAAAGAAGCAACATACTATTGCATTATCATCTACAGAGGCAGAGTACCGGGCTACTACGAGTGCGGTATAGGGGACATTTTTATTTATCTCATTTTTTGTTAGTCATGCATGTAGGTGGGTGCACTACTACTAGAATAGGACCTGATTTTAGTAGTTAGAAATACATCTTGTGTCTTTACCCAAAATAGGTAGTAATAATAGCGATTAGCCTTTTACCTTAGCTTTTACTTTTACTTTTAGCTAGACTAGAGAATCTATATAAGAGAGGCTGGCGCCCCCAACCACAATTGATTCATTTTGTATAGAGCTTTGCTCTTCCTTCTATAATCTAAGCTCTCTTCATCTCTTATGTTGATCTTGGTGTGTGTGTGTGAGTTCTAATACGATTAGATAACTCCTATCTAGAATTTGTAGATCAAATTCTGACATGCTAGGCTACCAAAGGTAGATAGTTTTACCCGATCTATTTCTGTTTTACTTATATATGCATAAGGCATGTTTTCCAAGTTTCGGTTGACCTGTTCAGTATGGCCATGCATTTGTGGATGCTCAATACTACTCATTCACAATTGTGTTCCTAGCTTGGCCAACACCTTTGTCCAAAAAATCACTAGTAAACTTGGGATGCTTGCTATAAATTATGGACTTTGAGAGTCCACTACATTTTGAACAAATAGCTTAGCTACTAGAGGGGCTGTAACTTTCTTTGTAGTGGCGATGAAATGCACCATTTTGGAAAGTTAGTCTATTATCACTGACATAGAATTCAACCACTCTTGGGTCCTCAGTAACCAACAATAAAATACATTGAGATAGTTTCCTATTTTCCTACGGGCATCCTGTGGATGGAGTAAACTCTGACTAACTCTTTCACCCTTATTCATTTGACAGGGCAAGCAACATTGGATGTACTCTAAGCATTTCATTGTTGTCATTGAAAGTAATGCCTTCTAATCGATTCACAAGTCTTTTTGAGATACCAAATGTTATGAACCCTCATCGTCAAAGCTGACCAAAATAAAATGTAATTTAATCAGCGTGGGATCAATTCGATTCACGAACCAAGGCAACACTTCCTGCAAATAGGTATCTAATGGCCTATTCCCCATCTGCATGGTAGCAAATCGACGATGTAATGACTCATATTTTTCAAAACATTTTTTTGGAGTCTTTTGTAAATTTTTTGTTTCAACAGCCTGGTTCATTTGAAAAGTTTATGGATTTTTAACTTGAGACACTAATTTCAAACTTTGCAAAGTCATAGTGAGAATATTGTTGGGAGGTAATTTGCCATAGTGTTGAAGTCTACTTGAAACACTTGATCCAATGGGGTACATCTATGCCTTTCATCTTTCTCTAGTTTCTTTCTTATTTTTATGGTGCATTGGGTCATTATATTTATCCTACATCCACTTGGCCCTAGTCTCCTGAATTTAGAAGATTTAGGCCTTTTGCTTTGATGTGAGAGTTGCTATATGAGAAAACATACATACTTCTTGGTCCTTTTATGACAACTTGTACATAATTCGTAAATAATATTATATTCAAATATGAATTTACATATAAGTTTCACTATTTCAGCAACTTATTTTGCCACTCTAATTTTTGTGGCCGACAAAGCTAGAGGAGGATTTGGCTCGGAAAGCTTACATATGCCAAAGGGCAACATGGGTCTTATATTTCAAACTTAAAGGTCCTTCAACCAAATTGTTGCATTTTACCAAAATTCATAAAAACACAAGAACCATTATACAGAATCTATATAGTGTTCCCTCTCTTGATAAATTTTTGGTGATCTTGTTTATCCAATGGAACAACATTTGCTATTTGTTGATATTTATGGAAGAACAGAAACGAAAGTCTCACTTGATTTGGTAGCAATCAAGGAGCAAAAGGAGATCAAGGAACTTATAGTTTACAACGAGCAGCTAAAGGCCAATTTTCAAGGGGAACAAAAAGTAAGCTAAATACGTAGCGTCTATTCTTTTGAGATGTCATCTAAGATTCATGTGATCTACATTCAAATTCTAACTCTGTTCGACCTTTGTAGGAACTTGAGAGTTTGAAAAAGATGATAGAAGAAAAAACAAGTGCTGGTGGGTCCATTGCTACTGTAGAAGAAGTTGTCAAGTTTCTTTATGTGTGCTTGGAAGACCTTGATTTAAAAATGCTTGACAAGCTACCTTGTGGAGACTTTCTAGCAAGGTTAGTTGACCCCTTCTGTTCACGTACAATAGAATAATTTATGGACACAATGATTTACAATGTAGTACTATCCAGGAAGCAAGTCAAGTTTGATGCATGAGATTGTATCCATACATATCAAGCCATCTTGTTGGAGCTAGCAACTATTCCTAATGGTCAATGTTTTCAATTGAAAAACTATGTTCAGATTGGGAGTCTGACAGTTTTCGACCTTTTCTGACCCTGTCTTATGCTATGCACAGGCTTGAGCAGCCAACAAGCCTCTGTATGCGATTTAGTGCACCGGTGCTCCAATTTCTGCTTGATTGTCGAAAACCTCTAATTCTTAGAAAACCGTCTTTCTGAAGCTCTCTCGAATGGCAGTCCTGATCTATACTTGAAGGTTCTAATACCAAGTTAAAATTCTTGTCACACAGGATCAGAGATAGGCATAGACAAAAAGCAACTTAATAAGCATTCTCCAAGTTCAAACTCTACATAACAAGACTATATTTCAAACAGCTCATAACATTGTACGTATAAGATTTTTGGTGGCAACCCATGCATGGCCAAGGTTGCCGCTGACGGGACGCGTGTCCCATTGACTACCTCATCATACATACAATTGGTCCGAATCTCACCACTTGTCCGTTTTGCATGGAAGGAGGGGAGGAGCTTGGAGGAGGGGGTAAACGGGTGTACATCCTCACACAGTAACCCATAGAGAGCAACAAAGCCTAAGGCCTGAATCCAAGACAAACCCTCTTTGGGCCCTTAAAAAATGGCAAAGAGAAAGTTGTCGACGTAACTTCCCCATCGGGAAAGAAGAAGAAATGCCCTCGGTTGGAGAGAGCGGACTTCGACAAGGCCAAGAGCGACGAATTATGTTTCTCCTGCATGGAGAAGGGGCACCTATTCAAAGATAGCTCGAAGAAAAGGAAGGGTGGCCGCTCCTTCAAGGCACCAGGTAATTCTTCAATTTCTTGCATTGATGTATCCCTTACGGATGAAACGGTTTGTAGTAATTGTTGTTTTAATACCGTGGTTTTTGGACCTCACGACCTCATTCACATGAATCCCCAGGGTCGTAGGTAGCCAACCCATGAGTATTTTATTTGACGACGGTTCTACTCATAATTTTATTAATGCTAAATTGGTGCAGAAGCTATAGCTGGCAACCGCACCAAGTAACCACAAGTATGTGGTTAGGATGGCGGCGGGTGGGGAGCAGCATGTCTGGGACCAGTTTGTCACTTAATCCTAGGTAAAGAGTGGTTTTATGATAGGAACGAGTCATTAAAGAAAGATTATTTAACTCATAGTTTATCTTTCTTGCACAACGGTCCATCTTAAAGGCGATGAGCCTGAACTACCTTATGTAACTGCTCATGAAGCAAATCAATGTTTGTTAAATTTTGAGTGTCACTCGTATTTATGTTATTTGAAAGATGAATGTTACGTGGATAAATTGGCTAATGCCAACTTCAGTTCATCCACTTCTGTTACCAAGTGGAGAAACTGCTCCTTGGTAACCAATTCGTCGAGTTCTTCGTCCAATTGTTCCTGTTCTTCAACTTCCATTGGTTCTTTCCCTTTACTGAACCTCAAGGATTCCGTTTCTAATTCATCAATGCCTCTTGTCAGGGGTTGATCAGATCCCGGAGAAGTGGTCATTTTCAGAGCTAGAAAAAGATTCTTAGACATTTCCTTAAAAAAAGTCGAAAAGACTAATTTATAATTGTACAAAGAGGGAAAGAAGACTTAGCTGTTTCTGAGGACTGTACTTCCAAAGAAAATACGAAGAGGAACCCTCTCAGCTCTTCCACCCAAAATTTCAGACTTGCTGTCTCGGAAAATCCCAGTTTGTGGCTCCAAAATGGTACCAAAATTTCCGGTTTCTTGAGTAGAATTGCTCGCTGATCTGATTGCAGATGTGAGGCTCCAACAAACCGAGTAAAGATCGGAAAAATGCAAGAGAAAATCCAGAAATTTGATGTCCCTGCCCTCGCTGATTGGACAGCAACGGAGTTGGCCCCAAAAAACCAAATTTGAAGCCAAAAATCACTTCTAAATTCTGGATTTCCGATGGCACCCTGCTCGCTGATCTGCAACAAGAAAGTTTGAGGCCCAAACTTCTGAAATTTACAAAACTCAGGGATGAACTTTCACCCTTTCTCTCCCCTGTCCAGCGCTGGCCCTGCTAGGACTTTTAGCCTTGAAATCCACTCAGACTCGCTCAGATTTCACTGGGAAATCAGAAGTAGGTCGCTGATTCCACAACAATGGATCTGCTCGCTGCTTACTACACTAATTCCGCTCTGAAATCTGCAAATAAATCTCTGAAATCAGCGATGGATAGCTGCCTTTCCAGCGATTTACCTGTGCAAGAAAAACTACCTCCAAAATCGTGGAAATTCCTCCAAGTTTGGATGAATAGGAGGCTGTTCCTACAGCGATTCTCCTCCACTATGCTTTTCTGAGAATCTGAGAAATATTTCCTATCTTCTGATAGCTTTCTCTACTGCTGCTACTTAGCTCCCAAAGATGGAGATGGCTCTAATACCAGTGTAATAGGTCCTAACACCACAGTAGGGAAAACACTAACTGATCCACCCAACCTTGCCTACTCCTTGATATAGAGTAAGCCCCTCCTAGCCCAGTGTGAGGATTGGTAGCATGCATACTGCCAAGTGTCGGCCACGTGACACTGACGTGGCCGACTGCACGTCGGGACCCAACTGGGGGCCCTGTCCTGCTGACAGGGTCCCTAGACTGTGTTAGGCCCCTCATGGCTATGGACCGTGCTGGGGCACACTACTCACACTGTCTTGCCCTGTTGGTTGTGTACGCTGGACATGACCCTGACTGTGGTATCTGACCTTCTGTGTTCTCTAGGGTTCGGCACTGGTCACGTGCTCGTAACAAGTAGCCAGGATGTATGATGCAATCTCAAATTATTATAAAATATACATTCCAACTACAAAGAAGTTTCATTTTTCTAGATGTACGCTTTGATGAATCAAAGTTCATAGATGATCCTATATTCCAGAAAGAGGAAGAAGCAGATGTTTTCAAGAGCAGCCTAGTGTTCCAACTATGCATGAATCTCTTCTTGATGAAGAAGAAGAAGAAGAAATCATTGAACATGCAGGTGAGGAAGAAGAAGAATTCGAAGATGAGGAAGCTGTTACATCACGGCCAAGGAGAGAAAGACGAGAGCCAATTCGCTTCCAAAGAGAATTTGGATATTTTGTGGAAGCTCCATCAACTTATGAAGAAGCCATACAGAGTAAAGAACGAGATCAATGGCGCAAAGCTATGGATGAAGAGATGGAGTCCATGTATCGACACCAAGTTTGGAAGCTGCAGCCTTTACCACTAGGAAGAAAGGCTATAGATAGCAATTCACCCAAAGGTGATATTACACGCTTCAAGGCTCGCATTGTAGCTAAATGGTGTTGATTATTTTGATACCTTTTCTAGCATACGTTTGTTAGTTGCTTTGGCCGCTACGATCTGGAAATGCATCAAATAGATGAGAAAACAGTGTATTTGTATGGCACACTTGATGAAACTATTTTTATGAAGCAGCCATCAGGTTGTGTGTAGACATCATCCTAGTTGGGCTATCTTGCTTTTAAAAAGTATATATGATTTTAAGCAATCCGCTAGGCAATGGAATAAGAAGATAGATCAAGTCCTAAGAGCATTGGGGTTCATACCATTCATTCCTAATGGTAATGTTTATTTCAAAAGGGTGAATGAGTATTATGTATTGTTGACAGTCTATGTTGATGATTCATTGTTGATAGGAAATTTTACTCCTTTCATCAATCATTGTAAGAAGTTAATTGGCTCTATGTTTGATGTTTCAGACCTTGGAGAGGCAAAATTTCGCCTTGGAATTCAAATTCATCATGACAGGGTAAAAGGCACTATTGCACTTCATCAACAATATTATATTTTGAAGATCCTGAAGGACTACAATGTGCTGGAGTGCAAAGGCAAAGACATTCCCATGCTACCTGGATTTAAACTATCCAAGGAAGATGGAGCGAAGACTGAAGAGGAACATGAAGAAATGTCCAAGATTCCTTATCACAACTTGATTGGATCTTTAATGTATCTCACTACTTGGATTACCTTAAAAGGTCCGCAATACCTAGGCGCCAACTTTACACACTTACCAGTTTTCAAGCCCCTAGAGTGAGTAGGGACCCTCAAAAACACCATGTCATTGACCTTGAATGCCGTGTGCTTCCGAGACAGATCAACATAGTGCCTCGCCCTGTCCTGGGCAATTCTTTATACTTATGTTGTCTTTAACCAGCTGTAACATTTCTTGCATATCAGCTGCGGCTTGCACCTGCATACTAATCGATGATCGAGGTTGATAACCATACATAAGCATGAAAGGGCTGAATCCGGTCGCTAAATGTTTTGCACTATTATATGCAAATTCCACCAGTGGAAGTAATTTTCCCAATCAGACTGCCGATGGCCCACATATGCTCGAAGCATGTCCTCCACCGTCTGATTGGTCCTTTCCGTTTGACTGTCTGATTCAGGAGGATCTATAGAGCTCATATACAAAGTTGTTTCCAACTTTTCAAACACTGCTTGCGAAAAATTCCCAATGAATGTAGAATCACGATCACTGACAATATCGCAAGGCAGCCTGTACAGCCAAAAAAGCTTCTCAACAAAAAGTTGAGCTAGTTCTGAAGCTTTAATCGTGGTTTTAGTTGGGATAAATTGAGCAAACTTCGTAAGTTTGTCAACAATGGCCCTTCCCTGTACGTGGAAGCCCCCCCACAAAATCCATAGAAATACTTTCCCACTTTCCAATAGGAATATCCAATGGATGTAATAGGCCCCTAGCTTTTAGCCTTTCTGCTTTATTTAATTGACACTTAGTACATCTAACTACAGAAGCCTCTACTTGACTTTTCATCATAGGCCACCAAAAGTGCCGAACTAAGCTCTGGTACACATACCTTGCCCTTACGAAACAAGGTCCCATTTCGTATAGCAATATCCATTTCAGTCTTTCCCTGATTCGAGGAATCCTGCATACCCAAATCGACTCCAGAAAGTACTTGTTGCCAATACTTTCCAAAAAACGGATCGGACTCAAAAAGTCCTTGAAGCGACTGAAATAATCCTGGTTGTATATCAATAAAGCTTAACTGATTAATAACCGGTAAACGACTCAAAGCATCTGCTAGAGTGTTTTGACTTTTTTTAAAATATCATATCGAAAAATCAAATACCTACATTAGCTCAGCTCATCTTGTTTGTTTCCCTTTTAAATCTGTAGCATCACATAAATATTGGAGAGTTTGGTGATCAGTCAAAACATCAAATTTGGCTCCATAAAAATAATGTCGCCAAATTTTCAAGGCATGAATAATAGCATAAAGCTCCTTTTCATAGGTACAATACCAGATTGAACCGGATTGAGTTTCTTGCTTTCAAAAGCAACAGGATGTCCATCCTGCATCAAGACAGCTCCAATCACATAATCATTGATATTTCCTAGGATCGCCAATGATCAAGATTGGTGCTATTGTCACACTTTCCTTAAGCAACTCAAAACTATTGTTCATATCCTTTGTGCACACCACTAGTGGACTCTTAGCCCTCCGACTAAGTTTCTTAAAGCCTTTCAAAGCTTGAGTGAGGGGAAATGCCATCATAGAAAACTAGGGTATATGCCGACAGTCAATAACTCTCAAGATGATTGGCCTCTATTTCTTCTCCTCGTTCGGAAATCTTATGATAATTCCCTAGCTAAAAAGTCACACTTAGACTCTTTGGCAAAGAGCTTTTCTTTACTTAAGATGTCCAAGACAATCCTAAGATGCTCTTTATGTTCCACCAAAGACTTAGTAAACATTGGGATATCAACATGTCTCTGATGTGATCAGATAAATGCCATTCATAGCATTGAAAATGTATTGTGCTTGCTTCAAGAATTTATTTGTCTGCATGCTTGAATGCAAGGCATGCCTCTTTCAAATCATCTGAGTTAGGTAGCTAGTTTGTATTTTTTGCATTTCAATTTTATGGTACTTGACCGTAGTCATGTCGTTCAAGATGCCAGTTTTGGCATAAAGAGACTTTAATACATGTGCCTTTCTGCATCTCCTGCATAATGAGCTTTGTCCATGTTCTATTCTCTGCACTGGGCTTGACAACAGCAAGATGTGATTGTTATGGGCAATTAAGTTTGTGTATTTGGAGCTTTGATCATCTGTACTGTAACTTAAAGACAATTCTGTACAAGTGTATGGTCTCTGAAAATCATCTACTAGCCTAATCTTATGCTTTTGTCATTCAGATACTTTATTCCATTGGAGCTGTTAGTGACTTGGTATTATGAACTGTGGACATTTATAAGATATTTTTATTTGTTTTGCAGCAATAGCGATAAGAATCAAAACACAGAAAGTCCTCCTACTTCACTTGCTCAGCTTGACACTAAGAAGCGTCAAGATTTTCTAGAGTATGTGAATATACCATGCTGAAATTATTGTTTTAAGCTGAGTGGTTTACATGTTAATTTTTAAAGCTTTAAACCTTAGAAGGCAGTTTTCAATGTTTACTTTATATGAAACGTAAGGCTTTGAACCACTTTGCTTACGTTGACATCAACATTGCTACTCAAGAAAATCAAGTTGTAGTAGCTTCTTGCTAGCTGGGAACCCCCCTCGTTGTATCACTAGTAGTCATCATCGTTGCTCAAGAAGTCTTCATTGGTGGACATCATTGCTGCTCAAAGTAGATTGAGTAAATAGTTTAATAAACTTCAACATGCCTGATTCATAGACTAATTACAGAGATGGTTTTTTATATCTTGGAAGATGAAGCTCTTCAAACACTAATCAATCGCCATTTTTGAGCATCTTTCGACATAGAGGGGGATTAACCTCAAATGTGCCATCAATCAGGCATCTCTTAAGAACCGCAATATCATTGCGAGCAGTCAAACCACATATTGACTCTAATAAGAGCAACAATGAGTCAGAAGCTACATCCTTGGATGTTTGGAGCCATGTACTATCAGGTACAATCCATAATGTTGCATAGGAATTAGTACCTACAAGTGACGTTGGGATTTTGAAGGAGCTCATTCACTTTCGTTCTTTTGCTTTCGTTTGAATTTCAGGGGGATATGATAAACCAAATGTGTCGGTTGAAGATATTATGGCGCTAAAAAATGATCTTATGCATCTTGATGATGCTGTTGCTGAGAAACCATCTAATTGCTCAACTACAAGCAGCATTCAAACAAATTGGATGGTAAGCATGTAGGTTGTTTTGTTTCTCTGATTGCTATTAAAATTTCCTAAGCATTTCTTTTGTATAAACCTCAATGGACCCAATGTATCCGTTGTCGCATACTTCTGTCGTGCTTCATAATTTTACAGCTTGACTTAAAGTTTTGTTTCTCTGATTGCTATTAAAATTTCCTAAGCATTTCTTTTGTATAAACCTCAATGGACCCATTGTACCTGTTGTCGCATAGTTCTGTCGTGCTTCATAATTTTGCAGCTTGACTGTCTTTCAAACTATTTGCACTCATCTGATCTCTCAAGTCCTTTTTACATGAATGTATCACTTGAAATATTGCATCTTCTGAATATTTTTATCTTTGAAGGTGTTTGCAAATTAACATATCATGCATAATCTTCATGCCACTGAAGTTGATGGATGCAACACCAAAATGTCTTTGTGAGACTTGGACACATCTTTTTCATGAAAGACTTGAGCATTTATTTTTTTGTTGCCAGGGTTTACTGTGGTCAATCGTAATAGGACTAGGCCATCGTGGAATCCAAATTTTTTAGCAGTTCTTAGAGCTTTAAGCTTCTAAGATGCAGTAGACACATCCATTGTATGCTATTGCTCATTTGGAACACATCTATGTCTACTTGGATGCCTTTAAAGACCACATGAGTTTCAATATTTCTTTTGACTCAAGTTTAGTATAGTTTTGTTTGTTCGCTTTTACTATCATATATTTACGAGATCAATACACATGTATTTGGCACTATTCTTGCACCAAGCTGATAGGAATTATAGTTGAACTTTTGCAAAATGTCTTAAAGCACATGCTAGCTTTCAGTGAGTCATATCTGGATTATCCATCAAGTAACCATTTTCATCCATGAGCGGTTTCCCGAGGAGCATATGCTTTGTTTAAAGTGTATCACTAGCATAGTTGCAGCGAATCGCGATTCGCGAACCGTGATTCTGCCAATCACGATTCTAACAGCGAATCGTGCAAAAAAAATTTAATTTTTAATTTTTAAAATTGAAAGAATTGCTTATGGCTGAAATGTTTTTAGGGGAGCAATGGTCAAACCAGCGTTTTTCCTCCCAGAATTGCAGTAGATAGGGCACAAACAAATAAAAGTTGGTAGCTATTTGGTCGTTAGTTGCTCTGGTTTTCAGTTTGGGCTATCAACTCTATGGATGATGATCACTTTTGCAATCATTTCACTGGAGATGTGAGTGCAATGTGCATACAGTTGGGGGCATAAATATTGGGCCCTTATCGGTGCGCATATGGACCCCATTTTTATCTACGGGGGGGTGCAGGGGGGGCAGCTCCCCCCGAAGCAAAAAGCGAGGTACAATTGCTCTACAGTTCTCTGTCTCTGTCCCACTGGGACCATCTATGAGAGTAATGAATAGGCTAGAGGTTAGTTTTGAATTTTTATCCTTGACAGAACCCAACATGGACCCCACCTGAACCACGTCCACTAGCAGATCTAGTCTCTCGTCGGAATACTGAATCCCATCTATATCCAGGAAAAGAAGGAAGTCCTCGCTCTGGGCTCTCGTGTGTCTCCATGAAGAATAATATATCCCTGCTTGTAATGAAATCAACAAGGTCCCCTGTCGTAGAAGATGAGTGTATGCCAGCACAATTCCACACTCCAATCCGAAGGTGGTGTGGATGGGGCCCCAGGGTGCTCCCACCCCCGGGCACCCCAAATCCCTAGCGCTGGGATCTGCTAGGTGCATTATCAAGAAAGCGCACTCGTCCATCTCGGTAAATGACTCGTCTGTCAGACTCACGGGCTGCCTGAAAGGCCTTACGCCTCTCCTCTACCTGGATATATGTGAGGTCGTCATCCATATAGAAAGTGGTGCCACGAAGCTTAGCTCTGCACCGCAAAGCATCTCGGCGACTCTCTATAGAAGTGAAACGGATAATGAGTGTAGCGGCATCTCTGGAGGTCCTCCAAGCTGTATCTAGCCCATCTGTCATATGTCCTAGGGTGGTCTCGAGAAATCTCGTGGCCTCGGCAATGGCATCCTGTGTGTCTGGAATCCCACGAACCCTGATGTTGTGGGCCTTTTGCTCCCTCGACCTCTCTTCCGAAATGGTGGTGGAGATGACGGAAGAGATGGGGGCGCTAGGTTTGGTGCCTTTTTGCAAGACTGCTGCCCATGAATCTTTATGTTGCTCTATTTTACTCTCAAGCTCCTTTATCTTGGTGGTGGTTGATTCCGATGCTGCAACCTGCTTATTGTTGATCACCTACTCTAACGAAGCGACTTTGGACTGCAACACATTTTTTTCCTTGAGTAAGGAGACCACTATTCCTTTCAGTTGTGATAGTTCATGTTTCAAAAGCTGGAAATCGGCTTTCATTTGGTCAACTTCTCAAGAAAAAAATAGTTCCGTTGATTTGGAGGGAGTGTATGGGATGGGTACCGCAGATGGGGAAGCTGTGGGTTCTTGAGGAATAGGGATAGGAAGAAGGCCTGTAGGGGTGGCCAGAGCAATAGGGTGGGAGATTGATGGAGATGAGGAAGATGCAGAAGAAGAAGAAGATGAAAGAGAGGGAGGAACCACAGAGGATAAAGAAGAGAGTGAGAGTGGGGAAGAAGAAGGAGAGGAAGAAGAGGGTGCCACACCATTTGTAGGCAGCGATGGCAGGTCTGAGGACAGCGAGGGGGAGTGCACAACTGTAGGCAACGAGGGGTCTGATCCAGCAGCAAGGGTGGTAAGGGCAGTGATGGGGGAGGTATTTTCAACGATGGGGGAGGTATTTTCAGCGATGGAGGAGGCCCTGTTTTCAGCAAGGGAGGGGGTGTTTCCAGCGAGGGAGATATTGTCTGCAAAGAGGGGGGGGTAGCTGTTTCCAGCAGCGATGGAGGAGGTGTTTTCATCAGCGATGGAGGAGCTGTTTTCAGCGATGGAGGAGCTGTTTCCAGCGAGGGAGGGGGAGGAGACAATAGCGAGGGGGGAGCGGGTGGTCCGACGTGGAGGGAGTGAGGAGATGGCGCGAGGGATAGCAGGAGCAGATCTACGTGGAGCCATCTCCACGAGAGAGCATATTCTCCACGAGAGAGAGAGAGAGAGAGAGAGAGAGAGAGAGAGAGAGAGAGAGAGAGAGAGAGCTTTATTAATGTCTTTCTATGCCAAAAGGCATGTAAGACTAATAAATGTACATGTCAAATATGTGGTATCAGTGGGGGCTTATGAAAACGTCTCCAAAACAGTAGCAAAAGAAAACAACATAACTAGACCTTATGAACTGAAATGAGTCAGATATGTAGGAGTGTAAAAGTTGCTAGATGTACAAAGTGAGGGTACATCCAATATACGCATAAGCTCTGTCCAGAATATAGATGTAAACTTACTATCCCGATCAGAAAGGATAGTACAAGGAAATCCAAACAAGGCGGAAAATCTTTGATAGGAACAAACGTGCACATTGCTCTACTGTGATAGTACTGCGAACTGGTATAAAATGTGCCTGTTTCGAGAACCTGTCAACTACCACCATACATGAATCGTGACCACGCTGGGTATGGGGAAGGCCAAGGATAAAGTTTATAGATATATCAGTCCACTGGCGATGAGGAATAGGCCAACTCTAGAGCAAACCGGCAGACTTAGCACGGGAGTACTTATTACGAAGACAGAAAGGGCAGGTATGAATAAGTACAGCAAGCTCAGATCGAAGAGAGGGCCAATAGAAATGGTCTTTGAGACGAGCATAAGACTTCTGGAAACCAAAGTGACCCCCAACAGGAGAGGAATGAGCATCCGACAACAATTGGGAACGGATACCCAAGGAACTAGGAATACAAAGAGAATCATAACGATAAAGACGGTTGTCACAATGGAGTAAACCTGATGAGGACGGGACGAAACAGGTGGGGCAGAACTATAAACATCACGAAAATCAGAACATGTAAGGTATGCTGCAGGTAGATCATCAAACCATGTAGTAATAGTAGAAATGAGTGTATTCAACAAAGGTGGAAGACGAGATAATGCATCAGCAGCAGTGTTAGCAAGACCAGGACGATACAATATGGAAAAATTAAAAGACTGTAAAAACTGCAACCAACGAAATTGACGATCACTAAGGTCACGTTGAGAAAACAGATAACGTAAAGACTGGTGATTAGTAATAATGTCAAATGGAACTCGATAAAGATAATGATGCCACTTCTTAAGAGCATAGATAATAGCAAGAAGCTCTTTCTCATGCACATTTTGGTTAAGGTGGGCCCTACTTTTATTAGTTAAGTTTTCAGAGTGGGGGCCCTTTAAGAGGGGGCACTACTTTCCCTCCAAAAGTTGTGCCTTGATTTTCGAGTTCTATTTCTAGGGTTCAAGGGAGTATAAGTGGGCTCTATGTACATTCATTTTTCAGCTTATTAATTTGATATCGCTTGGGCTCTTCGTGGAGAATTTTTGCCTTTGATATTGCTTGTAGGGCTTTAGCCATTGATGATATGTGATGCTCTTTATCATTCTTTATGAAAGATTGCTTAAATGTCTCATCCACTGTCAATCTATGCTTCATTGTCACTAATATCCATGATTTAGTTCATAACTTGATAATAGGGCACTTTCTTGGGCTAAATTTTCAGATTGCTAGAGAGGAGACGAGGCACCACTTGGGATACATTTTCTCATGGCAGTACTTATGCCCTATTCGGGAGGTGATGTCGCACATTTCGTTCGCCACTTGTTTGTTGAATTTGGCACATCTTTTGGCAGTACCATTGCCCTCTTTTGCAACAAACTTGAAGCTACTTTACTAGATTTTTGGGGCAGCACCCACTTCAAAAGTGATATATGCCATCTCCCTTGCCACCATTTTACAACATAAGTATCTTGTTTCTCTTGCCATCATCTCTCGTTGTTCCCATTCTACTTTTCTGATTAGAGTCCATTTCTACTATTGCTCCCGCCATGTCCACTCCATCTTTTGCACCTCTCACTCCCTCTCTTCGTGCTGCTTATATTTGTCATTATTCCCCTGCCCGGATATGCTCTAAGCGTTTATGTTTCTGTTGTAAGAGTCTTTGACCATATGGCCCGAGACTGTCACTAACCTTCTACTGCTTCTACTATCATATACTTTGATGAGGGCGAGGATGACTCTAACCTTTATATCCAAGACTTTGATGATTGTCTTGATTTGAATTCTGTTGACCCCACTCAAGCTGACCCTATCCTTGTTGATCTGCTCTTGTCTGTGTCACGCTCAACTTGCTTACATTACATGGGCTAGTAAGCTTGCTCCTCGCCTTCCACATCACTAGTCACGAGTTTTTTTTTTAGTGGATACCGACATCACTCATTTTGTTATGAGTAGCCACATTCTGTCATATATATGTGCTTGGGAATTCCATTGGGCAGGCTGATTTTCATGTTATTCCTAGCAAGCAATATGTCATTATCCTTGGTGTCAATTGGTTTTCTTCGTTGGAGCTGTTACTCTGGATCTTCAACATTAGTCACTCTCTTTTGCACATGGCGATGTTTCTTACACCTTGCTCGGCATCGACTCTCAACAGGATTACCAGCTTGTGTCTAGTAAGTGTTTCATGTGGAGCTTCCCAAGGCTCATTATGCGACAGTCATATGTGGTCATGCAATTCTTGACGTTTCCGCTCTACCTATTGTTTCTTTACTAACACTATTACCTCAGGTGATTTCTAACCTTTTACAACAATCTCAACATGTTTTTGATGGGCCTACCACATTGCCACCTTTGCGTGATATCAACCACTACATTGACCTAGTGCTCCTCCTTATGCTCCCTGTCATGTCTAAATCTGAACATCATGAAGTTCAACGTCAAATCCAAGACCTCTTACATCAATGCATGATTGTTTTCAATCATAGCCCTTTTGGTGCTCCTATTTAACTTGTTGAAAAAAAAGATGGGTCCAAGCATCTCTGTACTAATTAACGTTGCCTATATAAGGTTACTATTCGTATTCAGTACCCTATTTCTCATATGAATGACCTTTTTGACCAACTTGGTAAAGCCAAACTTTTTCCAAGGTTGATCTCCACTTTGGCTACCACTAAATTTGCGTGCACTTTTCTAGTGAATATAAGACTGCTCTTTGTACTTACCTTGGCCTTTATGGATTTAAAGTCCTACCCTTTGGTGTCACTGATGGCCCAACTACCTTTCAAAATGGTCATGACTAAGACTAATATTATGCATGCTCTTTTTGGCCTCTTTGTCATTGTCTACTTTGATGGCATCTTTGTTTACAACATTACTCTATTTGATCTTGTTTCCCATTTGCTCACTATTTTTTGCTTCCTTGTGGCTCACTAGCTTTATGCCAAGTTGTCCAAATGCTCTTTTCTTGTTCTTGAGATGAGTTTAAAGGCTTCCTTCCGATGGTCATGCTCGTCTTGATCTTGGTAAGCTTAAAGCCATCTTTGCTTGGCCCACTCCTATTGATGTTCACGACATTTGTATGTTTATTAGTCTAGCTCTCCATTTCTGCAAGCTTATGCCTCATATTGCTAGTGTGTCAACCCCTTTCCATGACCTCCTCGAGATAGATACACGTTTACTTGGAGTCCTGCTTGCCAAACCACTTCTGCACTCGCTTACTATGGCTCCAGTCCTCTCTCCATTTCCGGGTCAAGATAGCATCCACTAGCTGCATCCAGAGGGATCATGCCATGTCATCACGTCCAACACAGATGTTGGGCATAAACGATCCCCAAAAGTAAAGCAACTATGCATGGACCTTTGCCACCTATTGACTAGATCTCAGCACGATGCACAAATTCCCAAGTAAAACTTGGAAAAAGGGGTAAATGGTTCTCGTGTGTCTCAATGGAAGACCAAATATCACATCCTTAATAAAGTCTTGTAAATCACATGTCGCTACTAAAGAATGCATCACATTACAATTCCAGAATTCAATTTCCATTGGGTGTGGATGGGACCCTAGGGTGCTTCTGTGCCTCGAACACACTGAGTCTCCATGCACTTGAAGTTGATGGTGAACATATGTCCATGAAATGAGCCCTACTCGTTTGAAAAGGGATCAATTCTAGTTTTTTTGTTTCCCACATATAATGTTTTCCTTGGTTCTTCAATTTGTATGAAGGTGGTACCCACCTACTTTCAATTGGTTTTTTTACCAATAGTAGATCCACAAACTCCCATGTGTTTGGCTTATCAATGATTCCATCTCTTACCAAGTAAAGTAACGGCTGGTGGTCCGTATAAAATGCAAAGTGTGTTTCCATGAGATAATGACGAAATTTCCGTACTAAAAAATCATGGCTAACGCTTCACGTTCTGTTGTTGAATAGTTCTTCTCCGGATCTGTAAGCTGTCTGCTTGCAAATCGTATTGGATAGTCCTTCTTATAGTCACTTGGCTGCGTCAAAACTGATCCAATTGCATATTTCGAGGCATCAGTGTGAACATGAAACTCAATCGTCCAATCTGGAGAATGCAGTATTGGTGCTGAAATTAATGCTTTTTTTTATTTTTCAAAGGCTTCTAACGCCTCTACGAGAGAGAGAGAGAGAGAGAGAGAGAGAGAGAGAGAGAGAGAGAGAGAATTCAAACATCTTTTTCATCGCCTTCCAATGACAATGAAGAGAGCTTGCCAATGGATAAAGAAGCTGTAGATTTTAGGGTTTGCCATGTACTACTATCAACCACACTGACACGGGAACGAGTGCTCGGGAACATGAGTTTGGGATGAGACATGGGAACATTAGTTCAGGAACATGACATGGGAATGCATTCCCAAGGGATGGGAACTTGATTGGGAATACATTCCTTGGTCACAATTTCTGCAAAGACCTAAAAAAAGTTAGATGAAGCCTTCGGAATGTTATTGGGAACTTGTTCCCTGATCACAGCTTCTGCAAAGACTTGAAAACAAGATTAATGAAGGAACAAGTAAAAATTCTAAAGATATTTTACGTATAATTTGTTTATATAGTCATGCCATTGTATAAATATGATATGAATATGTTATTATGTTGGCGTGGCGTTCTTGTTCCCATTCCCATGTTTTCGGTCCATCTTTGTTCCTGTTCCTGCCGTTCCGTTCTTGTCCCCATTCCCTTGTCACTATGCTACCAGCTACTACTGCTCAGTGCTACGGATTGCTCATAAGCATATGACTTGACATATATGGGGTGGTCCATGGACCCGGACTTTACATACATGACAATTAATTTATCTTGCTTCATATTTTTACTTTCCAATTTCTGATTCTAGCACTGTGAGATGTTGTGAGTATTATAAATTGAACTTCCAGATCTACAATATATGCAAGTTATAATTAGGATTCTGCACTTTTTTGATTATAATTTGATAAGCATTTCTAAATACTTTGTCTAGTAGCTACGTAAAATGGCATGAGATCTACAAGTGAACGTGTCTTGTTTACTACTCTTTAGTAGTGTGCATGGTGGTGAACGAAATCTTGGATTCTGAAAAGTTTGTTCTCCTGCCTTCTGTCATGTCACAGTTACATATAAAATTGGACAGCATGCATGTAGTGATACCCTAACAGCTAAATTTTAAGCGACACAGTCAGTGATCGAGGAATCACATTAAAACTCAGAACGGCAGAACATTACAGAGATGTCAGTAGTTTCGGGGCTTGAAGGAACATAGGCCTAAAATTGTCCCCATACTTTGTGCATTATGTTTGGATTTACTATGGTTTAATAACCCCATTCACTCATTTGCCAACGCTTGCTAGCATTTTATTGAAACGAGCAAATTTAGAAACCTGCATGTTCTACTGCGTTTGAAATTTAAACAAAGTAAAACATTGGAACCATTCCGGAACATGCATTCCGAAATGTAGCTTGAAATATAGATTCTGAGATCCAGGTTTTCTCCAAGTGACCTTTGCAACCTTCCCAAAGGTCAATACTGGAATAACTCATTTACTAGAAGTTGGGCCAGTTTTTCATCTATTGTAGTCCATGAATGACAGATAAATCTGGTCGTGGAATGCACTGTGACCTGAAGGAAGGAAATGCTTGCCATATTGCATCAAGGAGTTTTATATTCTACAAATGTTGACCTTGTCATGGGGATGTGTATCATTGGGTTTCTGTGCCTCGACTAATTTTGCTTGAAATCGATCAATTATAGGGTTGTCGATCAATTTTCTATTGAGATTGTTTTACTGGAACTGTTTTTCGTGAACTTAACTCTGTATAGTAACTGTAATTACATGCTACATCTGCTGCAGGTGTATAGCTTGTAAATAGGCTGCAATCAGTCACTTAAATTTTCTCTGATTGTAGGTCATGCGAAAGAGACCCTCATTGAGTGCCAATATTACGGAGCATCAAAAGATGTCCATGAGTGTCATTAACATTGGGTTTTAGAAGGGCTTAAATCCTTCTCTGTGGAACACTTGGACAAGAGTTTTTGGAGGTAACTGTTCTCCCTAGCAGCACTGTTTCTTGGCTGCTGGAAAAGCAGCAAAACTTCTTTTTATGTAGCTTATAGTCTTGAGTTATTTGGGTTTTCACTTGAGGTTTTTACCTGTTCAGATTCCAATATGTTGGAAGCCACAAACTTTCACAACAATCTCAGGCACCATCTTAGTGAAAGCTCTTTTCTTTTCACTGACACTTAATAAAAATACACGTTGGACTGATGGTCCTGTTAACTGCCAACTAGGCACAGGCTGCAGCTCACAACATGTGAGCTAAATGTTATTCTTTTCCTCGTACAAGTCCTAAGTTATTCCGCAAGCACCAAAAGAAAATGTCTAGCCTTCATGGCATTGTTTATTTGTTTTTATCAGTTTGTATCTACGAAGAATGTGATAAATGCTTTTGTATTTGTGCTTTGTGCTAGAAAGTAGTAAGTCCAAGTAATAAAGTTGGGGGATATACTAGAGCCTCGTACATTGGTGCTTCCCAAAGTAGATATGGATCTTCATGTCACCATTTGTGATTAAATACCTTACATGTTAATAGTGCCCATTACCTTTGATATTAGTTCTTTGGCTCTAAGATGTTTATATTTTTAGAGCCACACGTAATCTCACATGCAATCATAGTCATTTGACTAGACACAAAAATTGCTTCATTATGTTTCAATTAGTTTGTGATTCTTACCATGGAAAGTCATACCCATTAGCAAAGCCTTTTGTTTAAATAATGAACTTGTCAAGTTGGCTTGCTCTCATACTTATAATCACACATTACAAGGATAACTAATGAAAATCATGAGCATTCTTTTGCAACTTTCTTCTATTGAGGACCATTGACTTACTAGCCATAATTAGAAAACAATTCACACATATCACAATGACAATAGGCATGGAACTTGTCACAAGTAAGTAACATGTCAAGGAAAAAGAAAAAGACAAACAAATAGCCTTCAATCTATAAAAGAAAAAATACCAATTACTAATGATACTTAACGAATTTTTGGAGATCTATCGATCTAATCATTATCAACCTAACTACCTTCATCAATTTGTAAGAGTCCTTGAAGTGATACATTTTCTTTTTTGTGTTTAGAAAATTCTTTTTTCTATTTTATGGCTCTCTTCATATTTGAGAGAATCATGAGGCCTGTGTGTAGAAAGTAGCTTGAAAGGATTTCAATCCAGTCAACTTTAGCATCAAGCCAAAAACTAGTTGACATTGGCAAGAGCTTTCAAAGGCATGAAAAGGCACAATCACTTGTATATTTGATTTCCACAAGCTCATAAGACTTGCAAAACAAGTGAATAAGCATTCAAGAACAAGAAGCTAACATTTAGAAAGCAAGAAGATACTACTTGGCCTCCAAAGATTGTAGTCGT
Source organism: Diphasiastrum complanatum (assembly GCA_029204225.1). NCBI lineage: Eukaryota > Viridiplantae > Streptophyta > Lycopodiopsida > Lycopodiales > Lycopodiaceae > Diphasiastrum > Diphasiastrum complanatum. Next base: position 43,715,582 of record CM055098.1, on the reverse strand, counting down.
ATCACCAAAATCACAACTTTGCATCAGTTTTTCAAAGAGTTAAATAAATTTATATATAAAGTGTTGTCTAATATGAAATTTAAGGACTCTAACAACTCTTTGCAATTCTCTCTCTCTCTCTCTCTCTCTCTCTCTCTCTCTCTCTCTCTCTCTCTCTCTCTCTCCCCGATTAGTTCCTCCTTGAGAATATAGGATTTTTTTTAATCTTATAAAAGACCAAAAAGAAGACATCATAATTGATCTAGAGAATAGTGTCCTTATAAGATATTTCACTATCAGTTATACCAATTTTACATAATGAATTGAAAATGCAACATAAAAGAGAAGGTAATAAAAATATGTGAGTTCCTTCGTGTGTCCATCCAGCATCATATATGATACCATCCATTTAATTAACTTCTTAATTGTCTTTGCCATATTTTACCTCGCTTTATTGAGGTTAGTACAAAAACATGGCTCATCATCCATGAGCATGAATCATCAACTTCATGAAATGTGTCACTCGTGAAAAACTCGAAGGTAAGTATTTGATTAAGTGACTTTTTGAAAGTACTCTACCATAAACATGATGTGAAACAAATGTTAGACATCTCGATGATCCTCCATAAGCAATGTTCTAGGGATGTTGGGATTATATATTGATATGTAGCAAGAGCAATCTTAAGCAAAGTGTAAATGATCAAATAGGCTTCACACGTGTGAACCTTAGCTTGTTGTACAGACAAAGATCAAAGAGAAAAGTACTAACACTAATCAAAGCATTGGATCCACTAAAATGCATGGAGATAGAGCGACAGACAAACTTGATGCAAAATCCTCAAGACCTCTTCAAATTGTTCTTACCAAATGAGCTCCAAATTGGAGTATATACAAAAAGCTTGAGGCTTGGACAGACTTGACCTATTTCACACGTGTGGGACAGTACATTTACTTGTCCTTTGGCTCTTCTATCTCATATAAATTTAAGGCCATCCAATCAAATTGCACCTCTTGAAAAAGGCTAGCAATTTGCCTTATTGGCTCTTGGGATTATGTGCAAACTAACCTATGCATATGCTTCACACGTGGGAACAAGCTCCACATATGTGGAATGACATTATGACATAAATTTGGTCTTAATCAAGCTATATTTTGCATCTCTCTCACAATTGTTGATAAAGAAAATCATGATATTCAATATGACTATTATGTTCTTTGTTCTATCCAAGAAATCTCTTTTGAAAGAATATCAATAAAGCAATAGATTTACAATCAACAATATGCTTATCCAAAAGTATTTCAATTAAATCTCATGCATCATTCTCAATCAATGCATTGTACTCCTCTAAGATTGTATTATGCCTACATTAAAGGAGTTTCGAATGTTAAAAAGACCCTATAAGGAATGCCATGTCGGATAATAAAAAAAATCAAAATTAAAAAAACAACATTGTTTATTTGCTTGCCTACACCACTCCCAAAGCCTCCCCAACTCCCAATGCTTTAACCATAGTGTCTACAGTCACGGTTAATAAATTTGAACTATTCACAATTTAGCTTATCTAAATTTGAATATGCATTCTCTCCAATGGTTAAGATGAGAGCAAGCTTTACGTGGGAACAAAAATATGAGCGCCATCTCCAAATTCGAATTTGAAAGAAAGAGAAATCATGGAATTGATGTTACAAAATTGGTGATATCATACCAAATAATTACATATTTGCTTCTTGCATTTGAATTCGTTTTGACAATTTTGTTCTGAGTACTTTGATGCTTGCCTTTTTGCTTTTCCTAATGATGACATTGTATCATCTACATTTGGATATTTCTATTGATTTGACCCCTTTACAAAAAAGATGAGGCAATGGATTCCCAATATATGTTGAGATTTGTTCTCGTTATAGGGCCGAAGGAAAGAAAAACTTGGATCTGTGGATAGATGGAACATTGTATTCTCAAGATCCTAGCACTCTAACACATCCCACATTCTCTTCAAAAACTCAACTAGTTACATGGATATGCAATGGGCATTATCGACTACTAGGATATTATGAAGAATAGGCAAAATCTAACTTGATCATTTTGCAATTTCATGTACATATTGATTTCACACACGTGTGGAGCATGTTCCCACTTGTGGAGGGTAGGCATAATCACTTTAGTTCATTTAAGTTGAGCTTGAATAGCCAATATGCCTTAAACTTGAGGTTTGGGAGTCCTCTATCAAAACCACTCTTTGTACACTTGTAATTAAGTGATTAGGCCAAACTTAGCTTTAAATTAGCTCATGATAGTGTAGGTTGCTTACACTTGGCTTGATGGTTGAGGGCTAGTGACATTTCACATCATAATCTTATTTGTCAATATGGACCAATCATAGTGAAGGATGCACCAAAATGGTCCAATCAATATAAGTGGCATGTAAGTGGTCCACTCAAAGTAAGAGGTGATTCTAGAGAGATCAAATCATTGAGCAACACTTTCACACCTCTTGGATCTTGAGCTACTATGAGAGAGCGAGAGAGAGCTCATTCTACATGGAGTTTTTTGAGAGAATGAGTGATTCTACACATAGAGTTTTGGTACCTTCTTTCTCTACCCGAGAGGCTATGTACTTTTCTCACTCTACCCAAGAGCAAGCCAATTTCACGCACAGTTTTTTTCAGCAAAACTTTCCTTTGAATGTGTATGATGAGTGGTGAATGTATGATGCATGTTTAGTCTGCTCTTGCCTTAGAATTGTCAAGCTACATCATGTGTGAAAAGTACACAGATATTGTGAGAGATTGCAAAAATAAAAGTAACAATTTTCTATGCAAAATTTCAGTTTTTAGAATGTGAGTTCAGACGCATATCTTCTTATTGTTATGAGAGAAATTGTGATTTCTAAAAGACCAAATGCATAACTTCAAAGAAATCATGAATCATTAGAAAAGATAATTTTCAATATCACAACAGAATTAGAGCAACTGCAATCTATTCTTTTTGAAAACTTACAATTATTGAGAGATGTGAAATTGTCTAAGAAGAAGGCTAAGAACAACAAGTGAAAGCAACAAACTTACACGGATATTCAAACTCTTTCAAAAGGGGGTTATTCTAAATTTTTTTTTTTCTTGCAGATCTGCATTGGTTGCTCCTCATAATATTAAGGACAATGCCTCAATTGGGAAGACATTGTAATTAATATTGACATGCAAATCCATTGAATACATTTTGATGAACAATGTAAGTTGTAATATAAAGTGCAAAATTGTAGAGTCCCTGATGGTGGACATTCAAAAACTTTCAAATAAGACTATAGTCCAGGATGCTTGTGATTTTGCTGGTACTAGCAGAGAAGCATATGCAATAATATTTCAACTCGGAGAAGCATTTAAGCAAGTTCAAATAAGAAAAGTCCCTATCGCAAGGTCATATCACTTGAATCAAGAGAAAAACAAGTTATACATAGGAATGCATAAGATTATTGGTACTCCATTTTACATTGAGGAGATATATCGAACTGAAGGAAGATCTGACAAAATTTTATAGCAAAATTAATACCAATTAGTCCTAAAAGTGATGGAGAATTCACCATTGAATGATCTAGATCTAAACTAGAAACTAGAATCAAGAGTAGCTATGAAAACTAGCTTATCTTGGCATTTAGCTCCACTTTAGACACATAGATTTAATGAAATCATTGAAGTAAAAGTACAAAACTCTTCCCTAGACTGTAATCTACTTTTGTGCCTTCTAATCAATTCCATAAATGCATAAGAACACTCAAAGATCAATGCTACAACTTTCCACTCAAAGACAATGTTGAGGGAAGTGGAAAAACTCAATTTTTTATCAAACTATAAGGCAATGTCTTATACATATCCATAGTGGATTTAGGGTTTATGGTTACCCTTAAACCTTGTGTGACCTAATCCTAGAATGAGTACCCAATAATAGTAGTACTCACTTGTAAAGATGCCATAAGAACTCAGGTGAAGAATTTACATTTTTGGACATTGGGCTAAGCATCTAGACATGTGGCATGTGCCACATCACCATTTACAAGTGAAATTTAATCAAAGTAGTTAAGCTAGAATTGTGAAATCGCAATACTCCTCACAATCTAGCTTGATGATAACATAGCTTTACTAATTAAGCCAAGGCCTGATAAAGCTTAAAAAATGTATCCGTTTGAAGAGTTTTTGTCAATATATCAACAATGCATTCTTCACATGAAACATGCTCCAATGAGATCTCCTTAGCTTGGACTTTCTCCCTTACAAAATGGTGAGCAATCTCTATGTGTCTGCTCCTTGCATGGTAGATTGGATTGGATGCTAGGTGTTGGCCTGAGATGTTATCATTGTAGATGAGTGGAATGACACTTGATTTGATCACTTTGAGCTCCTCAAACAACCTCAACACCTCCTTGGTTGTGGTTGTTAGAGCCTTGTACTTGGCCTCGGTTAATGAAAGAGATATTATTTCTTGCTTCTTCGATAGCCAAGATACTAGACATTCTCCAATGAAAGTTGCAAAGGAACTTGTTGACTTTATATCCTTCTTCTACCCCACAAAATCTGAATCACCAAAAGCATTCAAGTTAATGGAGTCACCTCTATAAAGGATTCCAAAATCTAGTGTACTTAAGATGTATCTCAATATCCTCTCGACACATTTCCAATGGATAACTAATGGATCTTGCATATTTTGGCTAAGCTTGCAAACACTATCGCAAAGATCATGCGTTGTTATGGTTATCCACATTAAGGAGCCAATAAGTTGCCAATAAGAGTGATGTCCTTGAAGGATCTTTCATCATCTTTGTTGGTTACTTATACATCATGCTCCATGGGAGTCTCTACATGCTTAAATCCATGCATGTTAAATATATTGAGTAATGAAAGAGCATACTTATATTGACAAATGAAGACATAATCTAAAGATTTAAGTACTTCCATACCCAACATGAAGTGAAAATGGGCGAGATCTACCATCTTGCATTCTTTGGATAGATTTGGCTTAGTATTCTCAATCTCTTCCAAGTTATCTCTACTACGTATGATATCATTAACATAAATTAATAAAGTACAATGTCTTTTTTCATGAAATTTCATGTAAAAAGTGAGATCATACTCACTACGATTAAATCCAATAGAGATAAGAAAAGTATTGAGTCTTGTGTTCCAAGATCTAGAAGCTTGTTTCAAACCATACAAGCTCCTCTTTGTGAAAAATTGTCAAAAATCTATCTTGGTTATTTTATAATTTTATGTTTATGAGTATATTTCACATGTGTGGGGCATGTTCCCACATGTGTAAAATAGTTAGAAATAATTTATAATGTTGACTTTAGGGGTATCATAAATATTTCTAGTCAAGCATCTTGGTGTCACTAGGTGATAGGGCCAATTTTGGCTTTAGAGGTCAAATGGTCAAGTACACATGTTTTGTCATGATGAGGCCAAAATTCAATTGTGATGTAACTCAAGCTACTTAGGTTGCTTACACATGTCAAGTTTAGGTTTGATGAGTGATGCACCCTATGTGGTGGCAAAAGTCAAAGGGTCCAATCATAAGAGAGAGATGTGCTAGAAGGGTCCAATCAAAAGTGAGGGATGTTGCATCACACATCCAATAGGATAGAGAGGCTATGTTTAAGGGGTCCAATAGGAATTAATCTTGGATCTCCACAAGTTTCTATATGTAATTTCATTCCCTTCATTAATGTATGAGAGATCTATGAGTTTTTGAGTCAATTTGGAGATTCATCAATCTTGAGTGTATTTCTCTCTCTACCCTTAACCAAAAGTGGTAGTTTCTCTTTCTACTCTAGGAGAGGAGCTTGTTGGGACTTAATTTTCAGCATTACATGTTTCCACATGTGTGAAACAACTTTGGTTATGAAGGTATGCATGTAACTTTGCCTTAGATTTCATCAATTGATCTTGGATTTCAATCAACAAAAGATCTAAAGTGCATAAGCTTTGCTTAGGAGATCATATTCACACTTTGGGGAATTCCCACATATGTGGATTTTCACATGGTATCAGAGCCTACCTAAGCTTTTGATGCATATGTCATCCATAGTTTCAAAATTTTCATGAAAATCAAGATCTACAGAGTGCTGATTGCATCTCCCATGCTATCTCAAGGAAATTTGGATCAAGAGGGTTCATTACCATAATGATTGAATCATTTCAGGTACTGTAAGGAATTCAGTGCTCAGGCACGTATAAAGTACAACCAAATTCATTGGGAAAGTTCTCAGTTAGATCCAAATTTCATGCTAGATAGCTTATTTGAAAGCTAGTTTTGTCTAGTTTTTGTAGCAGTTTGTTTCAATCCATTTGGTAGAGCCAATCAAAAGTTATAAGATTTTGAAGAGTGTTAGGTAGGGCACCTAGACGTGTGTGGACACATTTGGTTTGATCATATCTTGCTAGTTTGACCAAAAAATTCAAGAAGAGGCTTGCCAATGTCATCTATTTGAGATCTAATCATCATTTTGAGGTCATAGCCACTTTCTTTCATGAAATTGGCCTATATTTGAGTGATTTTTGGATTATTGGAGTGTTTCACACGTGCCAAAGACATTTTGACCCAAACTTTGCCTATACTCCATCAATTGATGAGAGGTTGCACTAGTTTGAGAGAGATTGGTAGAGCTAGTGAGATCCATCTCACATTTTGTTGCAAGATCTTGCATAGGAGTTGGTAGTACACCTTCCAAAGATCCTATTGTGAGAGATAAGAAACATTTTAATGTCTAAGTCACAAGGAGTCTTCAAAATTACATGGCATCTATGGGTTCCTTTCTATTGGAATCTAGTGAGAGACTATCTACCTCGAACTATTCTATTTGGAAGGCTAGAATGGAGTCCATTTTGGTGCTCCAAGATGTGATGAAGATTTGTGCTATGTGAAAAGTACAGTACTAAGGACCATAAATGGATCTTTGAATGATCCACAAGGTTGATTGTATGCTTGTTAAACAATCTATCAGAAACTAGTCATCAGAAAACAAGATCTAGTTTAATAGCTTGATAGAAAACAAGTAGAGACAATCAAAGCATTGATCAATAAGTGTAATCCAACTCCACACGTGTGGAAATAAGGCTATAGTACGACCTGTAGACAGTGTTTACAATGTGCCAAAGCTGGGTTTCATTGAAAATCAAGAGCAATCACCATACAATGAGAGGAAACACGAGTTTCTCCTTGAGGCTCCAAAAAGTTTCTATCTTCTCACTATGGAGAATGGGAATACATAGTAAAACACACTTCCTTTGCTAAGTTAGGAAAGTTCATGGTAAAGAGAGGCAAGTTTCAGGTGGTATTCACTCTAACATATTCTCTCATGCTTCTCTTTCAATACTTGATGTACCATCTTGCTTTTATGAGGTTTCTACATCTCATAGTTGGAGTGAGGTAATGATTGTCCTATATGATGGCTTAGATATGTTTTCAAATTACTTAGAAATCAAGTGGTTGAGTCATCAAGTGTACACTCTTGGATCTAGTAAGAGTAGGAATGAGCTTGTTGCTCATAGTTTGAAAACTCATGTTTTTACATGTTATGAGGCATTTTGTAAACTTCTCTTGAGATTAAGTGAAGCATCCAAAGAGGACACTTACATCCTTGAGCAAGTATTTAGCCTCAAGAAGATCAAGATTACATTTGATTTCAAGATAATATCTATCATGGATAAAGTCATAGTATGTGGACTAGTCAAGTTAGAATGCTTAATTTTAATAATCAACACTTTTGTTCATCTTATGATCTTGATCTCTATGATATTTGTGATCTTTATGAGGCATGGAAGCCTCTGATTTTCATCATGGTGCAGCCATCTTCATGCAAATGGTACTCATCATCAAGTATGGAGGAAGCACATGGATATAGTGGCAAATTGGTGGAATTCTCTTCAAAGGTGTTGGCAAATGATTTCTACCAAAGAAATCTTATCATGGATATGGTGAGGGTGCTACTATGATGGATCCTTTTGCTGGTTTTTTACTTCATATGCATACCAAAGGATCCACTCAAAAAAGTTTCACAAACTCCTTGATCTTATCAAGCTAGTTTTTGAGGAGTGTGAAAAATGGTCAAAAATCTATATTGGTTATTATATGATTTTATGTTTGTGAGTATATTTCACATATGTGGAGCATGTTCCCACATGTGTAAAATAGTTAGAAATAGTTTATAATGTTGAACTTAGGAGTATCATAAATATTGCTATTCAAGCATCTTGGTGTCACTAGGTGATAGGTTTGAAGGATTTTTTTATCATTCAAGATCCAATCCATGTCCCTGATCTTTGGTTACAAAAGGAGCAAACCAACAATCCTGCCAACCAATGTAGAAAAATCAGCATCTACATACAAAATGAGATGCAAACTCTAAGAGATACTGATCAAACATGAACCAAAACATAAAATATGGTTGTTGTCCATACAATTACAATACCCTACTGTATTTTACATGTGTGAAACCGAAAATAGAAATAAATGATCATTCTACACATAGAATTGCAAGATAACATCATGAGAGTGCACCAATGAGTAGTAGAACCCAAAGAGAACCATGTATAATGATGAAATGAGAGAGAGAACAGAGAAGATGTGTCTCTCCACGAGTTACATCCTTTTATAGCAGGTCCAAACCCTACTTTGCCACTTGGATTTCCCTCCGATATGAAAAACCCTACTATTTTGAGACTAAATTCAATGTACCCACAGTTCAAATTTGAATCACTCTCAAACTCAACTACCAATTTTCTCACACTTTCAAAAAGCTAGAATAGAATGTATTTTAAACTGATATAACTCAAAAAGTTTATCTTTAAGTCTAAGTTTTGGCCTCATATTGACAATTTACCAAAATATGACTAAACTAGACTAAACTAGACTAAACTAGTTGAAATCTCTCACACTCCGTCTTCAGCTAGTTTTGGCATAGTTTTAGCCATACTACTTTGATCCAACTTTAGAATGATCTCCATCCTAAGTATAGATCTCCTTTCTAAGATTCTAAAGTATCTTTCATAATTGATATAGAGAATAGTGTCCAAATTGGACGCTTCACTATTTCTTACATCAATATTACACATCAGGATTTAACTAGAACATGAAGAACCAAATAGAATGTGAATGAAATCCTCCTTGCTTCAAACTTTGAACTCTCTGGAAAATTACAGCAACCAAACAATAAATGTGAGTGATGACCATTTGCTTGCTTGTCTCCTCCAACTTTGTCCTTTCTCGATATGTCTCTACCATAAAACTCCATGAATGAGCCTCCATCTCCATCTTGCCACAAGAAACCATCAAACCTTGGAAATCCATGAGTAGGTGAGTACATTAATGATGCAAATCTAGCACCACATGACTCCATAAACCAAGTAGGTTGCACTAGTCCATTTTCAAGAGCTACTTGACACAAGAAAATCACCATGAATTCACCAAAAATTGACAATTTCCAAACATTGGCATCAAGTAGCTCAACACTTGAGAACTTGATCATGGATGAGTGATATAATGAACCTCCAATAGCTTCATTTCTATCAGCAAAACCAGCCAAGAATTCTAGTACAATCCAACAATAACTGCATTCGATAAAATATACAGCCTTCTCAAAATTGGCTTCTTTTGCCTTTATCGCTCCCATGAAAAATGGACTAACAACAAAAACAATACCATGGGAATCGGAACTGATACTATTCTACAAAAAAGATTCTTCAGCTTCTACTATTACATCTGACATTTTTGAAGTTTTATCTTTCAGCTCGACACAAAATTTGGGACCTAGTCTAAAGCTTTTACGTGAATCTGAAAGAAAAAAATCAAAAAAATTGCCGAGAAGATCTATTTTATTAGCTAGGTAGGCCTCGTACTGGTTATAATAATCAGAATCAAAATAAACTTTGTTGTCGATGATGAATATATACATTAAAAAAATGCATCGCACATTCATTAAATCCAAAATGGGCATGGCATATAAAAAATAAGCATCATATTGTGAATCGTCAAAATTTCAACTACATTAGGGTTGAAACTATTTCAGATGGATGTACATATCTATCTCCAAATATTTTAGCTACTTTATCCCCTTCCTTGAATGAGAGCACATGCTTCTTGAAATCTATATCAAGAGATTTCTTAAACAATCGTTGATTGTCTAGAATTATATCATGTCATGCAAAATCTAAAACATGAAAGCCAACTAATTCGCTATAGTCCTAAATCACTATTGGGAGCTTTGGTATTTTGACTTCCCAAGTCTCCAAATCGGCTCTTGGAGCTAGATATATCTCATATCTATGATTACCAACTTTAGTTTCCAGGTTGAGTTTCTGCACAAGACAAGAATAATAAAATGATGAGTTGATTGAACCATTGTCCACAAAAAAGATACTTTTTGACTTTTCATTATGCCCTCAAACAAATGAAATAAATCATTAGAAAAAAGAGTAGTATTGAAAGAACATTCACACTCATACAAAAGTGTATTAGTTATGAATATTGAAAAAATAGTAAGGTTCATTTTAAAACGATTTAAAAAAAGTACGAATTATGAAAGCTTAGGATTCCATTGTTGTGGCATCCAAGAAGCAATGTCAGAAAAATTCATCGGCACCTATATCTAAGAAGACCAAGAAGCTAGTATAGTAGAGAGTCCACACAAATATTATGATGAGCTTCAGATGGCATTGGAACCCAAGAAACAGAAATACTTTTCCTAGAAAAAAGACTAAGGTGAATCACTAAAACATTTGCAATAAGCCTAGACATGTGATGAAATTATTTCTAAATATTTATATTAATCAATGCTCACGATTGTCATTTTTTTTATTAGACTTGCAAAATTTCTCATAGGAGCTCTAGGTATGTTGTCAGCATTCCTCATGGAAGGTGTAGGCCTTAAGGCAAAACATACAAGCGTATCCTAAATGTGGATATAACTTTATTCTGGCAATGTGAGTCATCCATTGATTGCTATTTACCACCAAGCATCACCAGTATGTGGGTGACAGATATCTCGAAATGCTATAAAAAAATCTCTAACAACAAACGTTCATGAAAGAGTAGGAATTATGGTGGATGCTTTCCAAAGAAATGGTTTTATCAGGGATAAACTGTGCCTTATCATCAATAAACTTCTTCAAAATGAAACATTTCTTGGTTTATCTTACATCTTGCCACACAATATTGACGATCTTTTGGCAAGCAGTTAGCTATCCCTTACGGGGATCCACTAAGTACGGGACGGTTAGTGGGTTCTCTCTCTCTCTCTCTCTCTCTCTCTCTCTCTCTCTCTCTCTCTCTCTCTCTCTCTCTCTCTCTCTCTCTCTCTCTCTCTCTCTCTCTCTCTCTCTCTCTCTCTCTCTCTCTCTCTCTCTCTCTCTCTCTCTCTCTCTCTCTCATGGACTCTTCCTTATCTTAAGATACCACCCCTGGACAAGTCACAAACAAACATATGCAATTTGATGGTCCTAACCCATTTTCTGTGACTAATAATGATCCTAAATGCGGAAATAAGTTGGTTCTTACTTAGTTTAATTCTACCACTTCATAAATGATGTAACTACTCTATGTATAATGACACCTACATTGTCCTGAAACAAGGTTTCTCTTCAAATTATCTTGGACAGCATGGATTTGCATAAGATAAATGGTTCTTATAAAAGGATTAGAATGGCACGGATATGCGCTAATACCTTGTAAAAACCATAGAGTTCTTTCATTTTGTTTCTCTCATGCTAAGCATAGATCTTTCTTTTTTCAGACTGCTAAAGACAAGAAAAATAAAGTCCTTCTAGAGCAATTTAAAAGACATATTCTTAAGGTGAAGGCAAAGAAGGATAGAGAGAGGTTGGCATGGGGTCAGACCATTGCGGAGGAGGATCAAACAAAGACCTACATGTCAAGGATATTTTTGGAAACAATAGCTAGTTACTTTAGCAAGCAACACATCAGTTACATTCATCAACAAAAAGAGAGAGCACACCACAACCCCAAGAGAATGCCTTCCAAACTGTACATTTATACAAACTCATGTTTTTGGGGGGTACCAGTACATGGCAGTTCGGTCTTTGTTATGGAATGTGTGTCCCGGCTCTCTCTAACCACTTACTAACGATATTGTACAGGTAAAAATAAGGCAACATGTATCAAACTAATAAGTAAAGCAATACTAGTCAAGCATCTGGATAAACTGGACTTAGCTATTCTAACACTCTCCCTTCAGTTCTAGTTTATCTTATAGACATATAGCTTTTCTCTAAAAAGCTCAAATTTATCAACAGTTAATGGCTTAGTAAACATGCTTGCTAGCTGGTCTTCCATCCTGCAACATCTATTTCATTAGATGACAACTTTTCTCTAATGAAGTGATATTTGATTTCTATGTGTTTTGTGCGTGAATGGAACACATGATTCTTTGCTAGTTCAATGGTGCTCTGACTGTCACATTTGATCGTAGTAAGTTTTCTTTGTGGGATGCCTATGTCTTCTAGCATTCTTCTCAACCATATCGCCTCATGTGTGGATGGGCATAGCGCTTTATATTCGACTTTCATTGTAGATAAAGCAGTTTTCTCCTCCTTTTTGTTAGACCATGAAAATGCACCATTCCTTAAATGAAAGATATAGCCTGTGGTGGATTTCTTGTCATCAATACGACCTGCCCAATCTAAATCGACATAGCCTTGTAAGTTGGTAAGGCTTGTCCTTTCTCATAAAAGAGTCCATAAGTTAATGTGCATTTAACATAGCGAAAAATCCGTTTTGCTGCTTTTAAATGCACTTCTTGTTGGATTATTCTACTACCGGGAGTGATTCATCCGAATAATCGATCTCTAATTTACATCCAATCATTATCCAGTTTTGCAATTTTATTCGTGTTTCTACATAGTCTGAGAAATACTTGGGAATCACACTCAACAGGTGGCTCCGACATATTGGACAACCTTCAACTTATCAAATGACTCCGACAAAAGCCAAAGGATTCGAACAAGTCGAAGGATGACAATTATTGTTCCGCCTGATATGAAGTTAAAGACTTGGCCTAATTGCTTTGCAAGTAAAATTTCAGGAAGTCCTAACTGGATGGATAACAGTGCATTATGGCTAACTACCAATTGCGATCTACGATCTGATTAGTTGTCCTACCAGATAAGCTTGAACTGTTTTACTATAAATAGTTGATCATCAAGAATTTCTATAGTCTCTAGAAAGTTTTTCAGAGCTCTATTAGAGACATTAGAGAAAATATGGGCCCAAAGAGGGCCCTATAAGAAATGCCATGTAGGAGAGAGAAAAATAACTATAAAGTGATTATAATATCATTTTCTAACTTCTTTACGCATCTGCCCACACTACTTTTCATGTAAATGAATGTACCTTAGTTTAGTCACATCAAACTTCACTAGTGCTTAGCCATAGTTAAAATATAATTTTCAAAATGCTGAAAAATTCCCTCCCAATAGCTGAGAACACTCAAAAATTTGAATTAGGAGTGACATTTCTTAAACAAAGCCTATGACATCTCTATCTCCAGGGTCAAAAACAAGTGTTTAGCACCATCTCTATCTCCAGCAGAGTCATTAGCGCCATCTCCATCTTTGTTATTGTCATATGCTCCGCTCAGGACAAGAAACTCAAAGCAACCCAAATTGTCAACTTCTAATATGGTCCGATACAGGGAGGAAAAGCTAAAGCTTGTAAATTTATGGTCATCAGGAACATTGTATCCTATTGATCCATGTTCATTGCAACATCTAGATTTTCATTCGGTGAGTCAATTTATAATCTATATGTGTCACGGTAAAAATGGCCTTTTGGATTACTGTGAGAATTTAATGCTCTATGGGAATGCACATTTAATGCAAAGAATACATTATTTGGAAGAGGAATCAAGGAAAATATCAAACGAGTGCAAAGAAAAATCTACAAAGTTGAAAACTTGTTTCAATAAAAATCAGATGCTCAAGAAGGAGATCCAAAGGTTGAAATCTTCTTTGCATCATTATACAACTAGTAATGATGAGATAAAAACTGCATTTCAATCCATGTGTATCTCATATTTGTCTCTTGTTAAAGATATGGATGTGCTCAACAGAAAGGTCCGAAGCAGCAAGAGGAAAAGACTGGTAAACAAGGATATATGTGATCTATCATCCAGAGGAGGTCATAGAAGAAGACGAATCCGTGCATTCAAGTAAGTTATAGCTCATTTGGTATTGAATATTGCTTGAACTTTTTGATTCATTCATAATCACTAATTTTGTTATTTATTCATTTCAGCTTTCTGTTGATTTGCTTATTATACTATTGTGAATACTATGAGTGTCCTAATTTCTATTGACATTTTCATGAACATTATGTTTGCAATGCTAATCAACATTGGTTGTTGAAGACCATTTGGCCGATGAGATTTCAATTGGAAACTCACTATTCTCTATCTTGACTTCTAAATCTATGAAATCAATGTTAAATAATAACAAAATGAAAAAGATTAAGGCTTCAGTTACTGATAGCATTATGAATGAAGTTGAAAAAATATTAGACATTACATTGCTTCAAGGAGCATGTGACTTTTCTAGCATCAGTAGAGAAGCATATGCAACAATGTGTAAGATGATAAAGGAGGCATTTGCACAGGTAAATATTAAAAAAATTTCAATCCCACGACCATTTCATCTTTTAAAAAAAAAGAGACATGTTAAACCAAGGTATGCAGACAATAGTTGGTAACATCTCATATTAATGAAGTGTATTGCTTGAAAGGAAAAAGTCTAGCTTATAACAATTCCAATAATTTATTTATTGACAATAATTAGTTACTAACATACATCATAAATTTTTACGGTATTACAAATGAGAATGTCAATAACAAGTTGATAGTTGTTTTCAAGTTAGATGAGTATGAGTTTATAAAAGGACAAAAAATGAAAAGAGTCAGTCTCACAATCATGAATGGAGCACTTTCAAATTTAGAAAACTCAGAAGGCCTCAATTTCAGTGTTCAATCGTGTTACTATTATGAGGCTAGTCACCTTTTTGTATTCTCTTATAGGTGATGAAAGAAGACCATGACATTCTCTCGTGGATATTTAATAGAACGTCATATCCTGCCACCATAAAAAATCACATGGAGGGAGTTCCACTCAATATTCGTGGAATTGGCACTTTCAGCATTGAATGGCATTTAGCAGGAGATCTGACGACATTAAAATGTATGTTCAATGTATCTCATGGCGCTAGCTCTAAACACCCTTGTTTGTATTGCATGAAAACAGCAAAAGACATGACAAGGAGTATAGGAATATCAAAAGATCGAGAAGATCCTAATTGAAAACCTGTACTACCGATTCCTCTTCAAAATGTTCACTTGTACATTACAGGCAGAGGTGTGTATTATAGAAAAAATAATATATCTTCACATGTTGTTTGCATGGAATTTCGAGCCAGAGGCCTCTACAAAGGAAGCTATTTCTAGATTAGAGGATGTGTTGTCCAAAGCAGGCTTACATAAAGGCCACGTTAAAATAAAAAAAGATGACAAGCTATAAGTTAAAACATGAAATATTCCATCATCAAGGAAAATTGTTTCCTGAAAAGATACAAAACAAAGTAAGCTCCAATATATAATTTGACATAACGAATCTACTAGTACATGATAAGATACAAAAACTTACGCATTCGACTTTGTCTTCCCTGATTACTGTCTCTCCATCAATATTATGTCCAATTTTTTATGTCAATATTGTTGGTGAATAGACAGTTGGTTGTGGAAAACCAACTTGACTTTGGATTATGAGAAACTCCTCCTCATAAGGTAGATTATCCTCTTTGTTGCGTATTTCTTCCACATCCATTTTCAAGCAATCTTTCCTTGAATAAAACTTATCATTATGTACATCGTCAACACCAGGGAGAAGATCATCAGCATCAAAATCAATCATATCCGAAAATTCATCAAGCTCTTTGCTCAAAATGCAAAAAGTCTCAGCTTCAGTGAAATAAAAAAGATCCGATATTGTCAAAAAAAGAATTACTATCTATAATAGAAAGATTTATCAGAAAGAGAAAGGATAGTGGGTGTTCTAGGGCCTATAAACGATGCCCTATTTCGAGCAGGATCAAACTCTGAACAATCATCTAGATTAACGCACATATCAGTAAAAAAAGTATCTATATCTACAATCTTTGACTTTTCAGACTTTGTACCACTGGAAGAAGCAGCTTCAGAAGTGGAAGGGACAGCTTCTGAATCGTCAAAAATATTTAACAAAAGAAAAAAAAACAAATGCAGACTGAAAATCAACAAATCTACATTTTTTATTGTGAATTGGGCACTCATGAAATCATTATGTAACTTGGTAAACATTTTGTCAAACTTATATTTATAGCTATGCTTGTCGAGTGCCACCAGGTCTTGATAATGAATCATGTCCTTATTTTGAGATCTGAATAACGGAGTATTGAGTAGAGACTTAAATCTGAGATATATTTTAGAAAAGGCCTCCACACCAGGACCCTCAATAATATAAGGAAGAATAAAAAGAAAAGGAGAAAAAAGAGATTTGATATACTCGAAATTATCACTAATACCAAATTCATGAAAAAAAGAAAGCAAACTAGAATCAAAATTAGACATTTCAAACAAAAACTACAGATGTAAAACTCCAAATATCGCTCTTAGGCACAAACTGCAGGTTAGACAAGAACCTCAAGGCAATGTGCGCTCGAAAGAAATATTAGAAATTAGGGTATCAGATCCGAGGGCGTGAACAAAGAGCAGACAAGAAATGAGATTTAAGACACGCTTGAATGCGATACCGGACGAGACAATATCGGTTTCAGGCACAAGTAAGTCAACAAAGGGTAATCAGCGCAAATGGCATGCTTGAAATCAATATCCGGCCAAGAAATCAAAAATTTGCATGAAAATCCGAGCTGAAAATGACCTATTTATAAAAAAAAATTTGCACGTGCTATGATACTCCATAGCTAGGCCTTGGAATTTGTCATGGTATTAGAGCAGGTTGCCTGTGGTGTGATGAAAGCTTGGACCTGTTTTGATCAGATTCCTGCCATTGCTAGAAAGCAGCTTACCTTTGAGAAGGGAGCACTTATTGTAGGGGCATCTGATCTCTGTGCTATCTGCATGGTTGGAGTACTATTGGCAATTTGCAAGTTCAAATTAAAGGCTTTGTATGGTCTCAAATATGCACCTCATGCTAGGTACCATCACATTTACATTTTCTTTCGAAAATTTGATACAAGAGTACCTATGTGAACTCTATGTCATAGCTTTATATGTTGATGACTTGATAATCGTTTGAAATAATCAATTGTTGATTTAAGAAGTAAAAACTCATATTTTTACTCAGTTTGACATGAAAGCCTAGTAAATTTGCATTATTGTTTGGGCATTGAAATAGTTAAGAGTCATAATGCAACTTTTACTTAACAAATAAAATCTATATTGAAGTTGCTCAAGAGTTTAATACAAATGATTATCCATGTTTTTTATCACATTCAAAAGCTTTCGTATAATAAAAGTAGATGAAAAGTTGGACAAAAGTCCTGTGGGTAGTTGAATCTATTTAATGACCACACATCTATATATTGCTTTATTGCTCAATGTTATAAGTTGATTCATGGCTCAACCTAGGAAAATGTATCAAAATAGGTCATATGGTATCTAAGTGGAATTGAAGAACATGAGCTCAAGTATTGTAAGGACAATATTTTTCACATATAAGATTAATTTGGTTGATGATTGGGCAAGTAATGTTGATGATAGATGATTATGAGGCCTGAGATATTGTTTCTCGGATGTGGAAAAAGCAAACAATTACATTAATTGCACTAAGAGCCACAATTCGGTTGAGAATGTCATTGCAATAATATAAAATCTTCGATAATGCACAAATGAACTATTTTGTGACAACCAAAGTAGCATTCTTTTAGCAAAGAATGTGTTTTTTCATGCAAGAACGAAACACATTGAGGTCTAATTTCAAGAAGTAGAAAAGTCAAGAAGGGAATATAGAGTTGATGTATTGTTCATCTAAGGAGCAAGTAGCAAATTTTATAACACAAGCTTTATACTCTTAACACGTTCAAAACTTCTAGGAATATCCCATGCCAAGTTTAACGAGGAGTTGTTGGATCTAATAAGGTGGCAATGTGTCATGGCATGTCATAGTTTTTTGGAGTTAATGAGAGTTTCTACCTATTTTGGCTTTCTCTCTCTACTTGAGTCTTTGATATTGCATTATCTCTCTATTCGAGAGCAAGGCTATTCCATACTTAGTTTTTCATCCAAAAGTCTCCACACATGTGAATGTACTTTCATGAATGATACATGCATGTTACATAGTGCTCTTGCCTTAGATTTGTGAAATAGATCTTGGATTTCAATCTATGCTTGATCTTTGTGCAATCACCACATCTTAGGAGATCATAATCACACTTTTGGGGAGTTACACACGTGTGAAATTTAACATGGTACGTAGCAGCAGCAAAGATGGCCAACGAAATAATTTGGCTAAGGCCGTTCCTGGACGAATTGGGCGAAACAAGAAACGAGCCTCTGGTCTTGCAGATGGACAATACCTCTGCAATACACCTGACGAAAGATCCCGTGTTCCATTCCAGAATGAAGCACATTCAGTTCGCGTTGAGGTCGGACTAGTGCAAACTCTGGGTGCATGTGTCTGATTCAAAGAGAGCTACTTGAAGCCAAGCTCGATGTACACTTCTTGTTTTGACTGTGAGGGAATTGTGAAAGTCAAGTTTTGCGCGACAGACATGGTGCTTCAAACAAACGCGAAGAGATAGTTCGGATGCGGATCAAACTGGTGCGACCCTTTGGCTTTCCACGAGGTCAATGGTTACATTTGGGCTGATTCAAAGAGCTACTTCAAGATAAGTGAAAGTTGCATTGCAGAGTACTAAATCTTTGCCTACCTTAAAGAGCCAAGATGGAAAAGTATCAAGATCAGGCTGGGACAAGGAGAGAAATCAAGGTGCAGAAGCAACAAGGCACGAAGTGGACCATAAAGTGGGCAATCAAACGATAAATCCTTTGGCTCAGGGAGCCTTGATACCTGTGCGGAATTGATCAAATCTGGAGCTCAGAGAGCTCAACACAAAGTGCATCAAGGACAAATCAGGAGCTCAAAGGAGTTCCAAAGTCGAAAGTCAGAAGCGACAGGGGCGAACAATTCAAAGAAAGGCCTCTGTCACCAGTTAATAAGGTTCTTGGATTTTATGAAAGCGATATCAAATCTACGCTTTTCCCAGACAAAGATATATTTTCAAGTTATGTAACTTTTCAGTACAAAGAGCTGAGCCTCCGACTTGTGGTGTGCCAGCTTCAATGTTAATAAAAAGTGGGCAGTAAATTGAGTACTGTGCCAAGTAGCTTAAATGTATAGTTATTTTAATTGGGAGACACCTTTACTTTAATCTGACATCTGATGAGGACATCAGATTTTATAAAGGTGGGGTGGATGTTGTAAAGCTATCTTCATAAGTTTTACTTCCGGTGCCAGCATTGTCCCCGGCGCCAGCAGCGCCCCTGCTGCTCCCGGCGCCAACGTCGCCGGCGCCACTCCCGACACCACTTTGACCAGAATCCAGTCGACGCCAAGTTCCTATGGCTGAAAATCTTTGATCGGTTCTAGCGAAGTCCAGAGAGCTCAGATCGATGTGGAATCAGCTCACACGATCTAGGCATGATTAAAGGAAGCCTGGGGATCAATAGAATCTAGAAAGAGAAAATTCTAGAGAGAGAAAAACATGCTTTACCAGCTTGGGTAGAGTGCTTGGTATGAGGGGGGGTGCCGAATCCCACCAAAATTATAGGGGAGTGCGGGTTATGACTCAGGATGAGCTCCAACCAAGTCTCAGCCTCCCTTGCTGGAATGTTGTCATGGCTCTCGCCTTGGCATGCTAGTGCCCATGAGACTAGGGTCGGTCACACACTTGAAATGTAACCTTTCCGATTTATCAATAAAGTGGGATTTTTCTCAAACTGACTCTGATTACCTTCTGGGTTTCAGTGTTCGGTAAAAGCGCCAGTTGTAAGGCCGTTTCAAAATTTTTAAGTTGGCACATAGCAGAGGGTCATATCCCAGGATGCCAGCGGTATGACGTCGGGACCATTCGGTCCGTGGCGCCAACGGTATGCTGTCGGGACCATTTGGTCCAGGAACTGGTTGTCTCCATATCTGTCGTGGCTTGTGGTTCTGAGTGTTCCTTCCATGAACGTGAATGGGTTAAGCTCTTGGGGAACGAGCTTTAACCTGTCGGCTGAGTTGAATGGCTTGCTTGGGTGGAAGTTACCTGTTTATGGCTGTCCAGTCTGGCGTGGCTAGGATCCTCTTCAGTGATTGGCAACAAGTTGGATCGAGCCATAATCTCACCAGATGGAAAGCAAAGTGCTGGAAAGGCTTTTTGTCCGAAGAACTCTACTCTAAGTCCGATCAGCTGATTTTATAAGTGGTGGGGAACTATCACACACACCTCTCTCTTGGGGCAAATTTCGAATGAAAGTTGATCAAAACGGCGGCAAATTCAAGGTGACCTAGCCATACTCACACGAGGAGACTGGCGAACTTTGGACCTAATAAGTTGAAAAGTTTTTGTTGTGAAAAGGAAAGCTTGTTATATGTAGCGCAGGCATCCCAAAGGGAGCCGGGAACCACGACTTAGCTTCCCAGCCTTCAACTCTTGCCATCCAAACCCACTTGACATACAAGCAGCCAACTCGCCAACAACGATCAAACTTAACCAACTTGAAGTTCCGAAAACCAACATTGAGATCCAACCTGGCGCCATGCCAGATCGGGGGTCCCGATGTGGGTGACTTCCCTCCAAGCAAGCCGCCCGACATACATCAAACTTAACCAACTCGAAGCTTTGTTACAAATGAGTAACATCCATTCCAAGCAAGCGGTCTGACTTACATCAGACTTAACCAACTGAAAGCTTCGTCACGAGCGCTGGAAGCCAACCTGGCGCCACGCTAGACTGGACAGCCATAAACAGGTAACTTCCACCCAAGCAAGCCATCCAGCTCAGCCGACAGGTTAACCCATTCACGTTCATGCAATGAACACTCAGGACCACAAGCCGCGACAGATATGGAGACAACTAGTTCCTGGACCAAATGGTCCCGACAGCATACCGCTGGCGCCACGGACCGAATGGTCCCGACGATATACCGCTGGCGTCCCGGGATACGACCCTCAGCTATGTGCGAACTTAAAAATTTTGAAGCGGCCTTACAACTGGCGCTTTTACCGAACACTGAAACCCAGAAGGTAATCAGAGTCAGTTTGAGAAAAATCCCACTTTATTGATAAATCTGAAAAGGTTACATTTCAAGTGTGTGACTGTTGCGCCGGTGCCTCAAAGGGCACTGGGACTTGAGCGGTTTCCCCAACACGTGCTTAAGTCTAACATTCATCCATCATGCACTTACGTAAAAGCCAACTCAGAAACGTAACAAGCTTAACCATTCAGGCTTAAGAAAACTAGAATCCCAACCAACCCAATAGCCAACTCAGAATCCGTCCCCAAAAGGTAACCAAAGGCAAAGACAAGCCACACATGAAACCCAAGGCATAGTGGTCGTCAAATTGACCAATTGGCATAGCGACAAGCCCCATGTCGATGACAGGGACCCTTAGGCGCCAGCGACGCAAAAAGGTTGTAGTAAGGGTCCTTCCACTTGGACAAAACCACTAAAAAGTTATGCCATTTTTAGTGTGGAATCAAAATGTGCATTCAAAAAGTAATGTTACGTAGATTTCAAATTTGAGTGTTTTGATTGGTCCATGTGTAAGAAAAAATTCAAAAAAAATATAAAAAGAATCTTTACAAAGGGTCTTTTTGGGATTTAGAACTCCTCTAATGAGTGGAAGCACTTGTTGCTGACTTTTCTTGGATTTAGATATTTTCATATATCATCTTTCCAGTTAACTTTTATTGAAATTTATAATTTCTTTAAAAGGAGGGGTGAAGTGCCGGAGGTGAAACCGAAATGGTAATCATCCCCATGGATCAACTTTATTAGATTTGGAAGAGGTTACATTCATACATAGACTGACTGGTCTCGGAGCCACCAACACGTGCTGGGCATTGTGCCTGGCTTGTGCTGGTAGAGGGAGTTGAGACCTGGACACTGGATTCCTGGCGCTGGTTGAGCTGTCCAAGTTTTTGTCTGCCGGACTCCCCCTATGGTTCTGCTGCGATTCGGCGCACCCCCTCTGTTCTGAAACACAGTGCTTTCTGGTAAAGCACGCTTTTTAGGACTTAGTTTTTATTTTGCTGATTAAGCCTGGCAAGCTTGGCAGAATCAGTCTGGCTCCCAGACATGGGTCCCGGGAGCCGTCCCGGCGGTAGAATCAACTTTCTTCCTGACTAGACCATGACTCGAGCTCCAGAGCTAGCTCATGACTTGTGACTACTTGACTGGCTCACCACAGGTCGGAGGCTCAGTCCTTGACGTTCTAACTTGCTCTGGGACCTTAGGGAGCGTCACCCCTTAGAGTCTTACAGGGCACGCTGGGCGCACTTGAGTCAGCTTTACAACATCCTCCCCTCGTTTGAAAAAGTTGATGTCCTCATCAGGGCCAGACTAGACCTAGGACGTATGGCATGGGCTTAATTCACTGGCCTTAACAACTTTGAATTAAAAAAAATACATTGGCAGTAGCACAGGAAAAGTGTAGATAAAGTTCACTTACGTAAAACCGGTGTAAAGCTGCAAGTGATTTATTGAAAAACTTAAGAAAGATATCTGGAAGTTCCTTGAACTTCAGAATGGCCATGAATGTTTATGTAGGAGGCATGCCGCCAGGTAGTGCTTTGTGTGCCGATTTGGAAAAACGGCTATTGCATTGGTTCTTCTGCAGATAATCTGCTAGTACTTTAGGGGCTCCCTCCTAAGTTTGTCTTGGTACTCCCAAGAAGCCTCAATAAGTGGAGCCCTTAGCCACTTCACTAGATATTCACGTTGAACGCCAGTTCGCTTTCTATGTGTCAAGTGAAATGTTTATGAGGCTTTCCCAGCTGGAATTCGATCATTAAGTCCTTCGCCAACGCATCTGCACCATAATTTTTCTTGATCTCTTGGAGTACGCCAGTCACCTGAGTTGTCACTGTTGCCATCAAGTGTTCCTGTCTACTTAGTGCGTCCGCCACCACATTGTTCTTTCCCGCCATGCGTACAATGTCTATATTGAATTTTGAGAGAAAGTTTTGCCATCGCATTTGCTTTGGCGTGAGCATAGCTTGGGATGAGAAGTACTTGAGTGATACATTATCAGTGAACGTCCTAAAGGGTTTTCCTGCCACATAATGTCTCCAATGCTCCACTGCTTGAACTACTGCGACCATTTCTGTTTCATGAGTTGGCCATCGTCGCTCTACGTCACGCAATTTCTTTGAAAAATATGCAACAAGTTTTCCGTCTTGCATCAGCACGGCCCCAATAGCAAAGTTCGACGCGTCTGTATGTATTTCAAAAGGTTTGCTAAAGTCCGGTAAGGCAAGGATGGGTCCTTGAGTGATCCGTTGTTTTAGTTCTTGGAACGCTGCTTCACATTCCAGTGTCCATGTCAGCTTTAGATGAGTCTTGGTCTGCTCCAACAGTGGTGCCACAATTTTGCTAAATGCCTCAATGAATCTCCTGTAAAAGTTACATAAGCCCACAAAGGATTTGATGCTGTGAACAGTTTTAGGAGCCAGCCAATCCAAGATAGTCTTGATCTTCAAAGGATCCATCCGAATTCGTCCATAGCCTATAACATGTCCAAGGAAATCAACTTCCTTTACCACAAATTCACATTTTTCTCTTTTCGCGAACAAGCTGTTCTTCCTCAGTCGTTGGAGGACAGTCCTTAAGTGTTTAATGTTGAGGCTACGACTAAACACCAAGATGTCGTCGATGTACACAATGATAAATTCATCTAAGCAGTCTTGAAAAATGTTGTTCATCAACGTGCAAAAAGTGACTAGTGCGTTTGTTAGACCGAACGGCATCACCCTGAATTAGTGGCTCCCATACAGTGTTCAAAAAGCCGTTTTGTGCTCATCGCCTTTAGCTATTCGAATTTGGTGATATCCAGATCTAAGATCTATTCGGCTAAAATACCTGGCATGTTTGAGCTGGTCGAACAGGTCATCAATTCTAGGCATGAGATACTTGTTCTTGATGGTACCTTTGTTGAGCATGCAGTAATCCACACACATCCGCAGTGTCTTGTCCGCCTTTTCCACGAATAGTACAGGGGCTCCAAAAGGAAAAGCACTGGGTCTAATGAATCCTTTGTCTATCAATTCACCAAGTTGTCGTTTCAGTTCCAACAACTCTTCTTGGGACATCCTATAGGGTGCTCGTGAAGTTGGTTCTGTTCCTGGTAGCAACTCAATCTTATGGTCCACTGGTCTTCGAGGAGGTAACTTAGCTGGGAGTTCTTCTGGAAACACATCGCTAAATTCCTCTAGCAAATCTGCCACCTCCTTTGGCAAGTTTTTCTGTTGTGCATTTCTCCCTTCTGGAACCTCTCTGCAGATACAAAGAAAGCACTTTGACCTTTTCCCTTTCGCCATGCTTTTAATCACAGATGCAGCAACCAGATTTTGTTCAATATCGGTGCCCTTCGCGTTACCTCCAGGCAGAGATTTTGTCATACAGATCTGTCCCTTGTAATCCAAGAGAACCAAGCTTGAGCTCCTGCCCAAAACTGCAATACAATGTTCATTTAGCGAGGGAAGGCCCAAAATTACGTCGAAGGCATCCATCTCTAAAACCAAAAAGCTAAGTTTAGCCTTCCATCTCCCAATTTGCACCGGGATGTTCAATGTTGCTTTGTCTGCGTCTAGTGCTCCCTTTGTTGTTTCTACCTTGAGCATTGATGTTACATTTCTGGTCGGCAAGCTGAACTGTTCCACTACGCTCCTTGAAATATAGTTATGTGAAGCTCCGGAGTCGATCATGAAATCTGACTTCGTCGCCGCGATCTTTCTGGATAGGAATAATAATCTGGAACCAATCTTGGGGGTTGCCCCATGGAAGCTCCTTTCCATACTTGTATGTCATGCACCCACAAATGTAAATTCCTCTTTCAACTCCCAAGTAGATCAGATCACCTGGAAGAAGTTAAGCAACTGGGGGTTATTCAGGTCCAAACAAGCACATCACAAACGAACATACCAACCAAAGCAAACACAGAGGATCCCTCTCAAGCCACATTCACCTTGACATCGGCCGTAGGACCTTTGCCTAGCCGCGCCCACTCAAATCTATCACAGAATTAGCCCACGGGAGAATCTCCATCCAACCATCCGTGCTTTCACATTAAGCAGCACATTGCCTCAGTCACGCCCCACCACTTTTTGGTCGATAGCCCTTATAGCTAAACGATCGGCAACTATCCCGCACCGGCAGCTAACCACCTGTGCTTTACACCGGAATTTGAGCAGCATCTCTGTATCAATGGTTAACCCGTACAGTTCAAATATGTCACCCCACACCCCACAAGGCACAGAACGTGCTTTCAACAACCTAATGGTAGCACATTGCCTCATTTGTCCTATGTGCAGACGACGTTAGGACCAAACCGCAGGAACTGACCGTGCTTACACCTCAAGGGAAGCACCTTGCCTCATCAAGTCCCCCGTTCTGTCGACCACCCCGACCGTGGACGCACTCGTGCTTACACTGTGGGCAGCACCTTGCGCAACGGTTGTCCTGACAAATCCCAAAACGTGGCCATCCCTGTGAGACTTGCGTAGCTGACCGGCTAGTCGGCTCGGATACCACATGGTGCACCGGCGCCTCAAAGGGCGCTGGGACTTGAGCGGTTTTCCCAACACGCGCTTAAGTCTAACATTCATCCATCATGCACTTACGTAAAAGCCAACTCAGAAATGTAACAAGCTTAACCATTCAGACTTAAGAAAACTGGAATCCCAACCAACCCGAAAGCCAACTCAAAATTCGTCTCCAAAAGGTAACCAAAGGCAAAGACAAGCCACACATGAAACCCAAGGCATAGTGGTCGCTAAATTGACCAATTGGCATAGTGGCAAGCCCCATGTCGATGAGAGGGACCCTTAGGCGCCAGCGACACATAAAGGTTGTAGTAAGGGTCCTTCCACTTGGACCAGTCCCGGAGGCGAAACCGAAATGGTAATCATCCCCAAGGATCAACTTTATTAGATTTGGAAGAGGTTACATTCATACATAGACTGACCGGTCTCGGGGCCACCAACACATGCTGGCATTGTGCCTGGCTTGTGCTGCTAGATGGAGCTAAGACCTGGCGACTCAATTTCTGGCACTGGTTGAGCTGTCCAAGTTTTTGTTTGCCGGATTCCCCCTATAGTTTTGTTGTGATTTGGCGCACCCCCTCTGTTCTGAAACATAGTGCCCTCTAGTAAAGCACGCTTTTTGGGACTTAGTTTTTATTTTCCTGATTAAGCCTGGCAAGCCTGGCAGAATCAGTCTGGCTCTCGGACACGGGTCCCGGGAGCCGTCCCGGCGGCAGAATCAACTTGCTTGCTGACTAGGCCATGACTCGAGCTCCAGAGCTAGCTCATGAATTGTGACTACTTGACTGGCTCACTACAGGTCGGAGGCTCAGTTCTTGACGTTCTAACTTGCTCTGGGACCTTAAAGTGTGTCACCCCTTAGAGTCTTACAGGGCATGCTGGGTGCACCTGAGTCAGCTTTACAACATCCTCCCCTCGTTTGAAAAAGCTGATGTCCTCATTAGGGCCAAACTAGACCTAGGACGTATGGCACGGGCTTAATTCACCGGCCTTAACAACTTTGAATTAAAAAAAATACATTGGCAGTAGCACAGAAAAAGTGTAGATAAATTTCACTTACGCAAAACCGGTGTAAACTTGCAAGTGATTTATTGACAAACTTAAGAAAGATACTTGGAAGTTCCTTGAACTTCAGAATGGCCATGAATGTTTATGTAGGAGGCATGCTGCCAGGTAGTGCTTTTTGTGCCAATCTGGGGAAACGGCTATTGCGTTGGTTGTTTTGCAGATAATCTACTAGTACTTCAGGGGCTCCCTCCTTAATTTTGTCTTCGTACTTCCAAGAAGCCTCAAAAAGTGGAGCCCGTAGCCACTTCACTAGATATTCACATTGAACGCCAATTCGCTTTCTATGTGTCAATATTTGTTCTGGTACAAGCTGCCTCTTCGTATCATCAAGTGTCGTTGGTGGGTGACGGAGTTCATGTTGCCGGTCAAATCGCTCATCTCGTTTGTACCGTTTGAGTAATGAGATATGAAACATATTGTGTATATCCAAGCTAGATGGCAGTGCCAATCGGTAAGCCACTGGGTTGATCTTCTTGGTGACATAATATGGTCTTGCATAAGGTCAAACGAACTTATGAGAGAAACCTTTTGGTAACGCAATGTTCTTTGTGTTCAGCCATACTTGATCACCTTCCTCAAATTCGAGTTCTCGTCGATGTGGTTTTACGTCAGCTGCCATACTCCTTTGTGACCGCTCTAAAAATGACTTCACCTCTGTCAACTTTGTGTGCCACTCATTGATGAATTCCTCCACAGTGGGTACTGGTGTTTCCTGCACGCCTGTAACAAAAGAGCTTGGAACAATCGGTAGCCGACCATTGCTTATCTCGAAGGGTGCCCTTCCAGTAGATCTGTTCACTTGGTTGTTATGTGCAAACTCGAGAATATCCAAGTAGTTGACCCAATCGGATTGGTCCCAAGCGACATAGTTTCGTAAATATTGTTCAATCTGTCTATTGACTCGTTCAGGTTGCCCATCTGTCAGAGGGTGATCTATAGTGCTAAAATTCAGTCCAGTTCCCATGATGTGAAATAGACAAGTCCAAAACTTCTCGACGAACTTGGTGTCTCGGTCAGAAATAATCGTTCTAGGCAGTCACTGAACTTTTAGTTGGTACCAGATGAACTTGCTTTGAAAAGCGGTCAACCATCACATAAATTGAGTCGAAGCCTTGGCACCGTGGTAGTTGAACAATAAAATCCATGCTCACCAAATCCCACGGGTATGCTGGTACTGGTAATGGTTGGAGTAGTCCTGCTGGAGCTAGCGGTTCCACCTTCACTTGTTGACATGTCGGACATGTTTGCACATAGGATTCAACGTCTGCCCACATACCTGGCCAATAAAAGCCTCTTTTGAGAAGTTCATACATGCGATTCACCCCTGGATGTCTGTCGGCTAGTACATCATGATGTTCTCGCAAGACTTTCTTCCTCAGGTTGATGTTGTCTGGGACATATACTCTGCGTTGTTTATAAACAACCATTTGATCTTTCCAAGTGAAATGTTTATGAGGCTTTCCCAGCTGGAATTCGATCATTAAGTCCTTCGCCAACGCATCTGGACCATAATTCTCTCTGATTTCTTGGAGTAGGCCAGTCACCTGAGTTGTCACCGTTGCCATCAAGTGTTCCTGTCTACTTAGTGCATCTGCCACATTGTTCTTTCCCGCTGTGTGTACAATGTCTATATTGAATTTTGAAAGAAAGTTTTGCCATCACATTTGCTTTGGCATGAGCATACCTTGGGATGAGAAGTACTTGAGTGATACATTATCAGTGAACGCCTTAAAGGGTTTTCCTGCCACATAATGTCTCCAATGCTCCACTACTTGAACTACTACGACGATTTATTTTTCATGAGTTGGCCATCGTCGCTCTACGTCACTCAATTTCTTTGAAAAATATGCAACATGTTTTCTGTCTTGCATCAGCACGGCCCCAATAGCAAAGTTCGACGCGTCTGTATGTATTTCAAAAGGTTTGCTAAAGTCCGGTAAGGCAAGGATGGGTTCTTGAGTGATCTGTCATTTTAGTTCTTGGAACGCTGCTTCACATTCCGGTGTCCATGTCATCTTCAGATGAGTCTTGGTCTGCTCCAACAGTGGTGCCACAATTTTGCTAAATGCCTCAATGAATCTCCTATAAAAGTTACATAAGCCCACAAAGGATTTGATGCCGTGAACAGTTTTAGGAGCCAGCCAATCCAAGATAGTCTTGATCTTCAAAGGATCCATCCGAATTCGTCCATAGCCTATAACATGTCCAAGGAAATCAACTTCCTTTACCACAAATTCACATTTTTCTCTTTTCGCGAACAAGCTGTTCTTCCTCAGTCGTTGGAGGACAGTCCTTAAGTGTTTAATGTGATCTTGAGGCTACGACTAAACACCAAGATGTCGTCGATGTACACAATGATAAATTCATCTAAGCAGTCTTGAAAAATGTTGTTCATCAACGTGCAAAAAGTGACTAGTGCGTTTGTTAGACCGAACGGCATCACCCTGAATTAGTGGCTCCCATACAGTGTTCAAAAAGCCGTTTTGTGCTCATCGCCTTTAGCTATTCGAA
The DNA here is from genome assembly GCA_029204225.1 of Diphasiastrum complanatum. Lineage (NCBI taxonomy): Eukaryota > Viridiplantae > Streptophyta > Lycopodiopsida > Lycopodiales > Lycopodiaceae > Diphasiastrum > Diphasiastrum complanatum. The sequence goes on along the minus strand of CM055098.1, from coordinate 43,686,172 downwards.
TTTGGTAATATCCAGATCTAAGATCTATTCGGCTAAAATATCTGGCGTGTTTGAGCTGGTCGAACAGGTCATCAATTCTAGGCATGTGATACTTGTTCTTGATGGTACCTTTGTTGAGCATGCGGTAATCCACACTCATCTGCAGTGTCTTGTCCGCCTTTTCCACGAATAATACTAGGGCTCCAAAAGGCGAAGCACTGGGTCTAATGAATCCTTTGTCTATCAATTCACCAAGTTGTCATTTCAGTTCCACCAACTCTTCTTGGGACATCCTATAGGGTGCTCGTGAAGTTGGTTCTGTTCCTGGTACCAACTCAATCATATGGTCCACTAGTCTTTGAGGAGGTAACTTAGTTGGGAGTTCTTCTGGAAACACATCGCTAAATTCCTCTAGCAAATCTGCCACCTCCTTTGGCAAGTTTTTCTGTTGTGCGTTTTTCCCTTCTAGAACCTCTCTGCAGATACAAAGAAAGCACTTTGACCTTTTCCCTTTCGCCATGCTTTTAATCACAGATGTAACAACCAGATTCTGTTCAATATTGCCCTTCGCCTCCAGGCAGAGCTTTTGTCATACAGATTTGTCCCTTGTAATCCAAGAGAACCAAGTTTGAGCTCCTACCCAAAACTGCAATACAATGTTCATTTAGCGAGGGAAGGCCCAAAATTACATCGAAGGCATCCATCTGTAAAATCAAAAAGCTAAGTTTAGCCTTCCATCTCCCAATTTGCACCGGGATGCCCAATGTTGCTTTGTCTGCGTCCAGTGCTTCCTTTGTTGTTTCTACCTTGAGCGTTGATGTTACATTTCTGGTTGGCAAGCTGAACTGTTCCACTACGCTCCTTGAAATATAGTTATGTGAAGCTTCGGAGTCGATCATGAAATCTGACTTCCTCCTCGCGATCTTTCTGGATAGGAATACTAATCTCGAACCAATCTTGGGGGTTGCCCCATGGAAGCTCCTTTCCATACTTGTATGTCGTCCAGCCACAAATGTAAATTCCTCCTTCAACTCCCAATTGGATCAGATCACTTGGCAGAAGTTAAGCAACCAGGGGTTATTCAGGTCCAAACAAGCACACCACAAACGAACATACCAACCAAAGCAAACACAGAGGATCCCTCTCAAGCCACATTCCCCTTGAGACCGGACGTAGGACCGTTGCCCAGCCGCGCCCACTCAAATCTATCACAAAATTAGCCCACGGGGAAACATCCATCCAACCATCACCATTAAGCAGCACATTGCCTCAGTCACGCCCCACCACTTTTTGGTCGATAGCCCTTATAGCTAAACGATCGGCAACTATCCCGCACCGGCAGCTAACCACCCGTGCTTTACACCCAAATTCGAGCAGCATCTCTATATGAATGGTTAACCCGTACAGTTCGAATATGTCACCCCGCACCCCACAAGGCACAGACCGTGATTTCACCAACCTAATGGCAGCACGTTGCCACATCTGTCCTACGTGCAGACGGCGCCAGGCCCGAACCGCGGGAACTGACCGTGCTTACACCTCAAGGGCAGCACCTTGACTCATCAAGTCCCCCGTTCTGTCGACCACCCCGACCGTGGACGCACCCATGCTTACACTGTGGGCAGCACCTTGCGCAACGGTTGTCCTGACAAATCCCAAAACGTGGCCATCCCTATGAGACTTGCGGAGCTGACCGGCTAGTCGGCTCTGATACCACATGTTGCGTCGGCGTCTCAAAGGGCGCTGGGACTTGAGCGGTTTTCCGAACACGTGCTTAAGTCTAATATTCATCCATCATGCACTTACGTAAAAGCCAACTCAGAAACGTAACAAGCTTAACCATTCAGACTTAAGAAAACTGGAATCCCAACCAACCCGAAAGCCAACTCAGAATCTGTCCCCAAAAGATAACCAAAGGCAAAGACAAGCCACACATGAAATCCAAGGCATAATGGTCGCCAAATTGACCAATTGGCATAGCGGCAAGCCCCATGTCGATGAGAGGGACTCTTAGGCGCCAGCGACGCAAAAAGGCTGTAGTAAGGGTCCTTCCACTTGGACCAGTCCCGAAGGCGAAACCGAAATGGTAATCATCCCCAAGGATCAACTTTATTAGATTTGGAAGAGGTTACATTCATACATAGACTGACCGGTCTCGGGGCCACCAACACGTGCTGGGCATTGTGCCTGGCTCGTGCTGGTAGAGGGAGCTAAGACCTGGCGACTGGATTCCTGGCGCTGGTTGAGTTGCCCAAGTTTCTATCTGCCGGACTCCCCCTATAGTTTTGCTGTGATTCGGCACACCCCCTCTGTTCTGAAACATAGTACTTTCTGGTAAAGCACACTTTTTAGGACTTAGTTTTTATTTTGCTGATTAAGCCTGGCAAGCCTGGCAGAATCAGTCTGGCTCTCGGACACGGGTCCCGAGAGCCGTCCCGGCGGCAGAATCAACTTGCTTGCTGACTAGGCCATGACTCGAGCTCCAGAGCTAGCTCATGACTTGTGACTACTTGACTGGCTCACCACAGGTCGGAGGCTCAGTCCTTGATGTTCTAACTTGCTCTGGGACCTTAGGGAGCATCACCCCTTAGAGTCTTATAGGCCATGCTGGGTGCACCTGAGTCAGCTTTACAACAATTTCCGTGAGATCCGCATAGCTGACCGGCCAGTCGGCTCTGATACCACATGTAGCGCAGGCATCCCAAAGGGAGCAGAGAACCACGACTTAGCTTCCCAGCCTTCAACTCTTGCCATCCAAACCCACTTGACATACAAGCAGCCAACTCCCCAACAACGATCAGAGTCAACCAACTTGAAGTTTCGAAAAGTAACATTGAGATCCAACCTGGCGCCATGCCAGATCGGGGTCCCGATGTGGGTGACTTCCCTCCAAGCAAGCAGCCCAACATACATCAAACTTAACCAACTCGAGGCTTCGTTACAAACGAGTAACATCCATTCCAAGCAAGCGGTCTGACTTACATCAGACTTAACCAACTGAAAGCTTCGTCACGAGTGCTGGAAGCCAACTTGGCGCCACGCCAGACTGGACAGCCATAAATATGTAACTTCCACCCAAGCAAGCCATCCAACTCAGCCGACAGGTTAGAGCCCGTTCCCCAAGAGCTTAACCCATTCACGTTCATGCAAGGAACACTCAGAACCACAAGCCAGGATAGATATGGAAACAACCACTTCCTGGACCAAATGGTCCCGATAGCATACCGTTGGCGCCACGGACCGAATGGTTCCGACGACATAATGCTGGCGTCCGGGGACACGACCCTCAGCTATGTGCCTACTTAAAAATTTTGAAGCGGCCTTACAATTGGCGCTTTTACCGAACACTGAAACCCAGAAGGTAATCAGAGTCAGTTTGAGGAAAATCCCACTTTATAAATAAATCTGAGAAGGTTACATTTCAAGTGTGTGACCGACCCTAGTCTCCGAGGCGCTAGCATGCCAAGGCGAGAGCCATGACAACATTCCAGCAAAGGAGGCTGAGACTTGGTTGGAGCTCGCCCTGAGTCGCAACCCGCACTTCCCTATAGTATTGGTGGGATTCGGCACCCCCCCTCATACCAAGCACTCTACCCAAGCTGGTAAAGCACATTTTTCTCTCTCTAGAATTTCCTCATTCTAGAAAGTCATTTTCTCTTTCTAGATTTTATTGATCCCCAGGCTTCCTTTAGTCATGTCTAGATTGTGTGAGGTGATTGCACATCGGTCTGAGCTCTCTGGACTTCGCTAGAACCGATCAAAGAAGTTCAGCCATAGGAACTTGGCGCTGGCTAGATTTTGGTCACATTGGCACCGGGAGCAGCAGGGGCGCTGTTGGCGCCGGGGACAATGCTGGCGCCAGTGGCGCCGGAAGTAAATCTTATGAAGATAGCTTTACAACAGTATGTCAAGTGGGTTTGGATGGCAAGAGTTGAAGGTTGAGAAGCTAAGTCGTGGTTCTCTGCTCCCTTTGGGATGCCTGCGCTACACCAGGTGCCGCCCTGCTTTTGCCCGCCCTCCACTGGCCTACTCTCTGATTTTTTGCCAGTTGGCATACCTCTGTTTATCCCATAATCACATTTTAGCAAATTATATACCTGCATATCTGGCGAGTTCCCAAGACTTGGAGTCTGGTGCACGGTATTTCTTGTCCCCTACCCGGACTCCACATGTCACTACCTCATTAAAACGGGGACAACTCAAGTCCCAACATGGTGCACAGCTCATTAAAACGGGCCAAAGCTGTCCAAGTGCAAATAAGTCCCAGCTGATGGTGCCAAAGCTGTCCCCATGCCAATAAGTCCCAACACGGTGCACAATGTCCCAACCCAACATGATGGCAATGGCAGCCCAACATGGTGCACAATGGCAATGGCGGCCAAATGTTCTTCGCATTCATTTCTCTAATATGTACATCTTCCAATATGTACATCTATGTATGTACATCTTTCATAAAGCATCATCAACTCCCTCTAATATGTACATCTACGTATGTACATCTTCCAAAAAGCATCGTCAACCCCCGAATAACCCTCCGATCTAATATGTACATCTACGTATGTAACCACGTGGATAGCTTCAATAGATAGCTTTGAAATGCATAGATAGCATCGTCAAACCCTCCAATAATATGTGCATCTACGATCCAGAAAACCCATACCCTGATTCCACATGTCCGTAGCTCATTAAAACGGGGCCAAAGCTGTCCCCGTGCCAATAAGTCCCAACTGTCCCCGTGCCAATAAGTCCCAACATGGTGCACAAGAAGCTCATCAAGACGGGGCCAAAGCTGTCCCCATGCCAATAAGTGCTTTGGCGCTTTGGCCCCGTGCCAATAAGTCCCAATTGTCCCTGTGCCAATAAGTCCCAACATGGTGCACAAGTAGCTCATTAAGATGGGGCCAAAGCTGTCCCCGTGCCAATAAGTCCCAACGTGGTGCACAACGACAATGGCGGCCAAACGTTCTTCACGTTCATTTCTGGTGGAAACATGTAAGCTGTCAACTATATGCAGCGAAAATCTCTCACGTGCATAGATAGCATCATCAAGAACCCTCCGATCTAATATGTACATCTACTATGTACATCTAAGATCCAGAGAGCATCGTCAACCCCTCCAATAACCCTCTGATCTAATATGTACATCTAAGTATGTAACCACGTGGATAGCTTCAATAGATAACTTTGAAATGCATAGATAGCATCGTCAACCCCATTATGATTAGGAGCATAAAAAACACACAAAGACTCTATTGATAAACGAGCGACAAGTCGATGGAATGCTCATCGAGAAGGAAATAGTCAACCTTTAAGGAAGCATATGACTAATATGGTTGAGGTTGAAAGGCACGTGTGATAAGTGTCATTCAATTGTTATATTATATTGCACATAAGGATACGCCTCTAGCAGATTTTAGATATTCATGGGACTCCACACATGCCAGTTAATGATGAGTACTCTTTGTACACCAATATGTTTGCAACTTCTAAATTTCTTTGTGGGCTACACATAGGTGGCTAGCTCAAGCTCAACTAGTGGAAATACGAGAGAGTTCATACATTTCCATTCTTATTAATGAGAGTATGACAGAGCATTAGAACAACATTTAATTGTCTATATGACCTTTTTAGGAGAAGGTGGTAGTGAGATGCCAAAAACTGAATTTTCAAAGTTAATGGGAATAATAGAATCAACCTCAGCTGCCATATATGAGGGTATGAATAAAATGTTAGATGATATGCAAATTGACAAATGCAAGTTAGTTGGCATAGCAAATGATGGAGCTTAGGCTATGACGGGAGTGCGTGAAGGCATTGTTGCCAAGTTGAAAAGGGACATACCATACTTGATGGGTTTTTTGAACTTATTAATATTTTGAAAATGCAATTTTTGTATTTTTTTTTTTTACAATTTGGAATGCCCTACATAAGGCAAAGCTTCCCGTCATGAGTAGATCACCTTGTTTAAAGAAGACTTGCAATGCGATCATTCTAAAATTACGGGACTTACCAATTTACTAAGTAATTGCAACATCCTTCTTTCAGAATGAGTCTAATCCATGCTAGCATGAGATTCTCTTCACATTTTACCTCTCCTCCATTCAATTGGTCAGATTTTGAGATGATTGTTTTGATTTGCATGTTCGAGTCAAGGTGCTATTGGCAGCTCAACTTATCAAGCAATGAAAGCTAACTTCAAAGAAAAAGCTTGAGTTGCCCTTTGTCACCTCATAACCTGCTTGTTGGGAGAGAAGAAGGCTTTCTTTTTTACCTATGAACCAATATCACCCCTTTGTTAATGCTATTTAAGCTCTCAAATGTAAATCTCCCTCGGGTAAAATAGAGCTTTTTGTATTTTAAGAGCTCAGTGTCGCATGTACTTTGAAAAATGTGATTGCAAGGGGGTCGAGATTTCATTGCATGAGTTGGCAAAACAATTAGTAACTAATATTTTTAATTATTAGAAAGCTTATGAATTTGATTTGTGTAAGTTTGCATTGATTGATTTGAGGCTTCTTCTTCATAAGGCTAATTCAAATTTTGGCTCACTACAACATGTGGACCCAAATAAGTGCACAAATAACATGTTTATATCATATTTTTTAATTTTTTTGAATTTGCTATTTTTTACTTTGTTAATAACCAAATGTTATATCGATTATAAATTTGCCTTTAAAACTCAATCATTAATGAAGCTATTAAGGTAAGACAAGAACGATGTCATATTATTAGAAAGATTTTGACACCATAATATTCATAGTATTCACAAAAAAATATGAGGGATGTGGGACAAACTTAAAATTCATATACGAGAGAACATCTGGGCAACATATTGTTGTTCAAGAGGAAGTTAGCAAATATAAAAATGGCCAAAGAGAGTCGATATTGGCACATTTTAAAAAGGCAAAGACATTAACAGGTCCATGTGTAGAAATGAATGAGAAAACATAGAAGTATTTTTTGAAAGGGTTATCTTAGAATCTGGATGTACTCTAATATCTCCTCAAAAAGTCTCAATAGATTGGAGACGATAATCCTCATAATGGCCAATGTAAACGACAAATGTCATACAACGGTCCTCATATAGATCAATTGTCTCATTGTCAACGTCAAGGCTTAAGAGAGATGATGGAAATTGATGAGCACATTATTCAAGAGATCAATGCATCTGAATCTAGCTCATGTACCTTTTTGCAAAAAGGTACCAACGATGAAAATGAGCTTCCCCTGAATGAAAAATTTGAAGCCATGGGAGACATGTTGGTGCTATGTATGAGAATAATAATATGGATAGTTACAATGAAGTGTTGGATTAATATGAATAATCGATCTTTAATCTACATCCATTCATCTATCTAGTTTTATAGTTTTACTCATGTTTTTACACAGTCTGCAAAACTACACGGAAATGGCTAACAGGCGGGTTCCGAAGGTGTTCGAACTATCGAATGTTAACAAAACTTGTTTTCACTCATTCTGAAGCCCAACTTGATAAGTGATAGCGCATTGTAGCTAGATGCCAATTGTGATATGTGACAATACATCTTTACTTTTCATTAAGTCATCAAATTATTGATAGAATAACTTTCAGATGGATTCACAAAGCAACAATTGTTCGATAGCTCGCGTATTTCTACAATCTGTGCAACAATAAAAATATTTACATACAACAAGTGAAAGGATTTGAATTAGCTATAGGATTAGGGAGAGAGAAAATGGAAATCCAACACCCCTCTTCTTAATCTGGATCCTTGATTGTCAAATTCAAGATTACACAGAAATTCTTGTGTGCCTCTTGATTTAATCCTTTTGTAAATATGTCAATTGCCATGTACTGTGTTTTGCAAAATATTAGATTTATGCAAAATCAAGCCTGGTGGAGATCATTGCATACATGAGAGATTTGATAATTGACTGATATATCGAGTATATATGATATATTGGCATAAGATAACATGAATAAAATGGAAGCGATTCAGACTTTAACATGAGCTCCTCCCACACCCTTGGTTTTTTGAGTATTTCCCACCTTCTATGGCCAAGTGAAAGGATCTGAATTAGCTATAGGATTAGGGAGAGAGAAAATGAAAATCCAACACCCACCTTCTTAATCTGGATCCTTGATTGTCATATTCAAGATTACATAGAAATTCTTGTGTGCCTCCTGATTTAATCCTTTTGTAAATATGTCAATTGCCGAATTTTACACCTTCAGCTCTCACCTCCAAAAGTAAGAGTGACTATCTTTATCTTGTAACTCCTCTGAACTTAGATTTAGACTAATATATTGAAGACCAAAAAGCAGCAATGCGATGCAAGCTTGAAGAAAGTTGGGCAAAGATGAGGAGGAGACGAGGTGACAGTAGAGGCAGGAAAATTTGCAACTGATCTCAAACGTGACAGCTTCTGAATGCTCTGCATTCTTTTCTTTGTATTGCATTCATGCACTAAGTTTCATATTTCAACACTTTATATGTTAGTAGTTGAGAGAAATCTTGTTGTAGAAAAGATATTTTTGAATATTCGTATTATGGTTCGAAGTTTTGCAACGGTTTTGGATTTCTGCCTGTGATAGAAGTACAGGTGAAGAAGATCTTATGTTGAATCCTGATATTGTGAATTGCCCCAAAAAGTGAGTTGCCCCAAAAAGTGGGACCCCTTGATTTTCCTTAAATATATTACCCTATTCATCTACTTTTAATATTGTAACCATGTGTGAATTTGATGGGAGTTTGTCCTCATCCAAGCCTGCATGGAGGGCCTAGAGATGCAAGCACGCCATCTCCCTACCATTCCTAGGTGAGGTTTGGGAAGACGTCTCTCATTAGAGAGTGCACCTCAAGAGGCACCTGCAATGCCTTTGGTGTAGAGGTCCCACACAATCCAAGGGGAGAGATGTATTTTTTCTCCCTTAACTCCATCCACCACCCTTGGATGGAGTGGGGTCAGCCGTGCAGGTGCCCATGGAGTGCACTACTTAAGCATCCCCTTGGGAAGACTATCATGGCACATAATTGGGAATATTCTTTTCTTAAAAATGTGGTGAAAAATTTAGCCCCATTAAATTCAAAATTTTATCAAGTGATCCTTAGCATGGTGAATAAGAGCTTGGCTTTGGCTTGTGCGATCATCTTTCACTAAGTATGAGGTCACATGAGAGAGAGAGAGAGAGAGAGAGAGAGAGAGAGAGAGAGAGAGAGAGAGAGAGAGAGAGAGAGAGAGAGACACGAATGATGTTAAGAGAGAATTTGCAACAAGAATGGCCACAAAAAAGACATATTTTGCTGCAAAGCACAAAAGAATCACATAGATTTTGCCACATAATTAAATAGATGTTGTTAAGAGTAGCAATGTTTTTTCAATTTGCTAGTCTCTTCGAATGTGCTTGTGAAATTTGATATCGTGCACAAAATTCTTTGAAGTTTCTTGAGACATGGCTATGTCGTTCTTCAGCCTAATCAAACATGGTTGCACCACATTTTTTGCTCATGTTCTCTCCCCAGTTTATAATGCTTTGATTTTCTTTTCACTCTCCTCTTTCATTTACTAGAAAGAGAAAGGACCCCATCTATAACACTTCAAAACACTAGCTCTATTTTTGTCTCGTAACAACTTTTGCACATAAAATCTAATTTTGATCTTTTGAAAAAAAAAAAACATCGAATCCATCCATTAGCCACATGGTAGATCAGGATTGGATGGATCTCACCTTCTAATGTGTACCTAGGTTAAATTTTCTCAAATGCCCATCAGATCTCTCTCTTTCATAACTATCTTTCAAAACATACTACAGTCTTTTCTTGAATTCATCCTACCTTTCATATGAAAAAAAAGAACTGTGTATATTCTTTGATTTGCAAAGAATGGTTATATATGACTTTGGCCTCACAAATGCTTTTCTATACACAAGTGCCATTTGATCAATTGACTCTACTTTCATGCTTCCTATTCCTTGGCTTGGGGGTACAGCTTCTAGAGTTGATTGGTTGCTTGTACTTGGTTGGGTGGTTTCTCTATAGTGTGTTTTCCACTGTGTTTGTCTTGTAAGCAGCATCTTGAGGAGCTTTCCCTTATAGTGGTATCGGAGCAAGGCTTACGAAGGTCGGAAAACTTGGAGTGGTGGTGCTTTTCATTGGAATGTTGGTAGAAATCAACTAGTATTCTTATCCAGGTGGTGGAACAAGTGTGCAAGTTGGTGGATTCTCCCGGGTTCAATTTGCATGTTGCTAGGATCTATGTCTCTCTTAATTTTTTGTGGTTTATGGTGATTGTCCTAGAAAGCCAATTTGTGTTGCTTTTTTGGAGCTTTTTCTTGTGTAGCTCAAATCTTGTGTAGATCTGAATTTCTAGCAAGTGTACTTTAATTTTAGAGATCAATAAGGATGAAATTAATGATGCAATCCGGTTCTTTCAATGATGAGTCTAGGCTATGTTTTGGTCAAAATGCTTTTTTTTTCATTAAGTTGGATAGTAGGTGCCTGTAAAACACCATGTAAAGCTTGTAAAGAGGCTAATCAAAGTTTTTTGAAGTTGTCCCTGAAGTTAGAGCCAAGAATTCCAGCAATTGAGCTTGTAGGAAGTCAAAAAGTGTAAAAATGACCATTTCTGGTGATTTTTGGGGGATGAATATCTCCAAATCCATAAGGAGATCATTCTGGAATTTTTTACAAGATGATTAGTAGTTTTTTTTTACCTTCCCAGCAAGCTATCAAACCTGTAAATTGATGGGGGGGATGCTTCATGTCCATCAACTTCGAAGCTATTTTGACTTCTACAAACCAAGAAATATTTGCATGATTTTTTATCATTTAGCTTGCTTGAAGTGCACCCTACTCCAGAGTTTTGACTACTATGTTATCACACATGTGAAGCCTAGGTGGCAAGCTGATGTGGCAAGTGTCTTGATTACTAGGTCTCCCTCAGTTCTGCGTTTTACAACACCTAGTTTGGTGTCCTGTAGCCAAAGTTATGGCCGTTTAAAGTTTTGCAATTTTGTGAGGAAAATTGGCAAAATTTGAAATTGTTCAGATTGCATGCTAGTCAATTTCCTAATTTGTGGTACTGTGCTTGCATGGATTGATTGCATGTTGATTCTCAGAGTGACTCTGACATGCATGATGGATTCACATTTATTTTGAGTGGTTATATGCATGTGCTCTGAATAGTAGGACACAAATAAGTATTAGTGGGTGACAATTTCCATAAAACTAAAATTTACGTAAAATTTTGTAAAGTAAAAAGAAAAACAGCTAATCATCACATGTCATGCATGTCTGATAGACATTAATAAGATTATGAATCGAACAATGAATTGTTTTTTCGATTTCGATTGCCTAAATACTGACCGTGTTTTTGACGAATTTTTAAGCTAAAAAAAATAAAAATCCAAAAATTCAAAATTTTCAGTTTTTTCCAGTTAGTGGATTGACCATACTAGAGTCAATTTCGGTCAGATTTGGTCAACTGTACTTCACTAATAGCTAACTAGTTACTAACTAGATTTAGTAATTTCCAAGAATAGATAAATCGAGATGGCCGAAGAAATTGCAAATCAAGCTACAAATCTAAGTGCAGAATCCTATATATGGTGATTTGCCAGCAATTGAGTACGGAACAAATGATATGAATAATCAAGTTAATTTAAGAGATAAGCAAATGGAAGTTCTTCTGAACCAGGTCAACTTACTCGGGAGAGAAGAAGGAGAAGAGACTGGAAGTCGTAGAAGACTGGCTCGTTAAGTGGAGCGGTTGCTTCAGCCTGAATGGAGTTCTAGATGAGAAGAAGATTGAAAGCATTATGCTGTTCTTACGCGAGAAAGCGTCATCGTGGTGGCGAGATTTACCGGTGATGAAGCCAACTATAGAATTTCATGTCCATACAGATGCTTCTAAGTATGCCATAGGGAGTGTTCTGACATAGCTTGGGGATTACAAGAAGGATTACCCGATTTATTTCGCCAATAGGCAGTTGATTCCCACGGAGATGACCTATGCGACCACCAAATGAGAAGCACTAGCCATAATATATAGTGTAAAGAAATTCCGCCATTACCTGCTAGCTGATCTAATGTCTATATATTATGGCTAGTGGGCATGATTCTAGAGGGGTGGCTTGTCTCTATAGAGAGTCTCATCATCAGATGATTGAGTTCATCAAGCATGATGAGCATGCATGATATATCTGGATTCGTATTACAAGACGAGAGATTGATTTGAATAGGGACATTTTCATTGTTGTCTGTTATTTTCCTCCAAAGTCCTCTTCTTTTGTTGAGGGTGTTGGCTCACCTTATTTGGACCTTTCAGTGGATATCATCAGATTTTTTGAGCTGGCATATTTTTCTTACTGGGGATTTTAATGCCCGAACTGCTACACGACAAACAAAGTTCCATGATTCTACAGATGAGATTGGTAGGTGGGTGGAATGCGGAATGCTGAGTGCCAATGAAATCAACATGGGATCGAGGGTGACTGTATATACCTACCCTTTGTGGGTTATGGTGAAATGATCAATGTCAAAGGTGGAAAAGGATTTTTCAACTAGAGAAAGGTCATGGAAGAAGGATACTTCCATGGCATCTAGGCCTGCGACAGTCAAAACTCCTAGCTAGCCATAAGTGCGAAGAGTTGCGAGCTCTTGCTCTGTGAGGAACAGAAGGATGGTATACTGCGAAGGTGCACGAGCGACACGAGCAATAGGGGTCCGATGGACAGATTGGGGAGAAGTCTCCTCCCTCCTCTTGGCTAGGGAAAGTGGATGTAGTTGGGGAAGAAGATGGAGATTCGGTCTGCTGAGACGTGGATGGCAAGGTGGTGGTCGTGAAAATGTCGTGGGGCTGGAGGAACACCTGGGACTGGATGGTGCGGCGGTGCTCCTGGTGAGTCGGACTCTTTGGCCAGGGGGAGCAGCGACGCTCGAAAGTCAACATTTCGGTGGCACGGGGGTGAGAGTTAGAGTAAGGAGTAGAGGCTGTAGGTGAATCAGGGCTCTGAAGACGAGTTAGGGTGAGACAAAATGAGAGGTCTGAATGGGCGAGATTGTGAAAGATGCGAGTCAGGAGTCGGCGAAAAAGGTAAGAAATTTCTATAACTCGCGTCTTTATATCAATCTAACTCGCCTACTAATATCTTTAAAAGTTGGTCCAATCTATGCCAAATTAGGAGTATTTACAATGTGCACAGTCCGTTTCCAATTGGCTGCCGGATTCACAAGATTTTCTAATCAGAAACTCCCATTGTTTACTAAAAATGTCAATTTTTTCTAACATTGAGCCTAACTTGCAGTCAGGCTAGAATTGTTCTGGATAGACTTGACCATGCGTACATTTGCAATAGAGAACAATAATGGTAGGGACAAGGACTACTAAAAATAACAACATTGTTCTTTTCAGGCCGTTCAGGACGTTTTTGGGGTATTCTTACAAGGAAAAGAGAAAAAGGGTGGGGCAAAACGGGATTTTGTACATGGGTGGGAGAAATCTGTACAAGGTGGGACTTTTATATACAAGGATCTATCGGCAACGTGTCTGCCCTATCTAGCTTGACCAAATTCCTATCTATCCTACTGTCCAATTAACCTATCTTAAATTTATGTCTAAACTATGCTAGGGGGTAGCAATCTAGTCTAATCGGATCGATCTACAAGTAAGCCTAGTTTACCTCACTTCTAACTTAGACTATCTGCCTAATCTAGACTTACCTAATCTAGTCTATACTATTTGCTGACCTATCCGTCTATCTGATCAGCCTAACTATCTAAGTATGGAGATAATCTAATCTATGGGTCATGGTCAATAGCTCCCCTAATCTATGGATCACGATCTGTTATTTTATGGATAACTAATCCTAAGTTTATCCTAACTAATCTTAGCTATTTAACTAGTCTAAGATTCTACCTGACTAATTATTTATGTCTAATTGGCTATGGGGTTAGGGTCATCTAATCGAACGTTATTTACCTAGGCTTACTCTAGCTCAATAGGCCTATCTAACTGATCGATCTAAACTAAGACTAACCTAGGTAAGTGGATCTAATCTAGCCCAACTAGCCTATCTTAAGAGTCACCTATTCTAGATCTGATTGGGTCACCTAGGATACATATCCTAATTACCTAAATCTAGACTTCAATCAACAACTAGCTATTCCACTTAGCTATCTACTCTTATCGACAACTATCTACTTATCTACCTCGACAGACTGGACAAGGTAAATTAACTACACCTACCTAGGATATCTAATGGGGTGTGGATGGCTGATCATGAGCAGAAGAAGACAATGAGGATGGCGTTGCAGGCACATCCCTAAGCTCAACATCAACTAGGTAGTAGCGACGCAACCTACTGTTGTTAACAGGCGTGTCGAACAATTTGCCTTGCAGGTCGGCGAGAATAATTATGCAAATTTAATGATTAACCTGCGTCATTCTATCTTGCTCATCTCAGGGGTAGGACATCTCGACATAAGATATCCAACGATGTTGGTAGCACACTCAGGACAACATCGACGTGGAATAGGATGGCGTCATGGAGTTTAGCATCGACCTCTCTACTCTCAGGAACATTGCGGATCCGTGAGAGGTGATCGGCCAGATAGTGTTGTTTCCCTTTGCAAACAACTATTTTAAAGTTGAATGCTTGGAGAAGCAGCAACCATCGGGTGATCCATCCGGTCGTGCATGGTCTATTTACCAGATATAGTAGGGCTTGATGATCTACGAAGAAGACGAATTGTCTATATACTAAATCCCATCTATATTTCGGAAAAGTGGGTAGTCCTTGCTCTTGACTCTCGTGAGTCTCCATGAAAAACAATAGGTCTTGTCCAGTAATGAAGTCAATCAGATCACCTGTTGTAGAGGATGAGTGAATGCCATTACAGTTCCATACCCCAATCTAAAGATGGTATGGATGGGGCCCTGGAATGCTCCCAGTCTCGAGGGCTCCAATTCCCTAGCTTTGGGAGCTACTAGGGGTGCCAACAACAAATCGTATCTGACCATCACGATAGATGACCCGTCTACTAGTCTCTCGGGCATCCTGGAAGGCTCTACGCCTCTCCTCAACCTGAATATAACTAAGATCATCATCCATGTATATGGTAGTGCCGCATAGCTTGGCTCTACATCATAAATCCTCTCTACGACTGGGTAATGATATGAAGCGAATGATCAATGTAGCTGCATCTTTGGTAATACTCCAAGTTGTGTCCAATACTGGTGCCCATGAGAGGGTTTCTTCTTTATGCTATTCAATCTTATTTTTGAGCCGAGCCTCCCATATCATGGTGGTAGCCGATTCCGAGGCTGCAACCTATTTAGTACTGATCATTTGTTCCAATGAGGCAACTTTGGACTACAACATGAGAGAGAGAGAGAGAGAGAGAGAGAGAGAGAGAGAGAGAGAGAGAGAGAGAGAGAGAGAGAGAGAGAGAGAGAGAGAGAGAGAGAGAGAATATCACATAGTCCCTCTTGACAAGTCAAGACCAACCCTTTGACCCTTCAATTTATAGCATAACAGTTTAAAATAAAACTGTATAAAGTCTTATAGTACAAAGAGGACCAAAAAGTGAAGCAAGTTTTAGGACATCCAGCTGTTACCTGCCACCATCCCACAAAACAAAACCACACAAATTAGTTAAGTGAGGAAGACAAGTGTCATAGTTGAGCATCAGTTGTTATCCATGTCTGAAACAAGATTCACTACTTTATCAACATGTATGCAATAGCAAAATGTTCGTCCAATCTTCTCAAGCATGCAACTTGTAAAGAACTACATAGAAGTACGGGGAATATTACTACCTTTCCAAATAGTGCCATAGAGGTTCATACCTGAATGCGTGGTGAGCTACCCATCTTCTTCTTTTTTGAGTGAAAAAAACTACTTACGTACTATTGATAACACATCACATGTATCAAATTAACGGCAGTGTAGTCTTATGTTAGAAACTCACAGTCTTCTTATTGATATACTTCTCAAACAAATCCAACCTTCATACCAAGAGCAAGTACTATTGTCATGCACGTTCAGACCGTTGCAAGTATTGCTTATAAGCACTTCTACGAAGCAGTAGGTAGTATATCATACTCAACCGTTTGAAGCTATAGCATATATGCATGGCTTACTTTACACTTTGTAGTATTATGCTTATACACATAAGAGATCACTTCTTATTATCAAAAGCAGTGCTATCACTCATAATCATCACATAAAGATATATATGGGCACATTTAGAGCGGCCATCCCCAGCGATTTATGGCAGAGACAAATCATAGCTATGTAGGGCGGCCATACAACTCTCAACTACTCGATGAGAAAGCAAGCAATATCATAGTAGTGTTGCTACATATTAGAGAAACCACACATGATAAGTGCTCCATCGCATTATTGAAGGCATAGTTATGCTCATGAGACCACATATACAAAAGTGCTCACATATTAGCAACAAAACTTATTGTTGAGGGCGCGGCCCACTGGCCGCACTGGATTCCGCTGGCCAACGCCCATCATTATTGATTCCAGACCTGCATTAAAAAATGGTCATAACCATTCTATGAAAAATCATTGTCAAGAGACATCCCATTATCTAAAAAGGTATGCCATACCTGTGAGCAGATAATTAGTTGTCAATGTGCCCTCTTATGAAAGTCTTCGATAGATCTCCAAAAGTAAAGTGGTAATCTATGATAAACATGCCATCACGTAAGCTTGTTTGCATCACCGCATGGCTAGCAGAGGCATTTCATCAACAATGAATAGTCGTAAAGCCCAAACAGAGGGTGACTTCTCACCTTTGGTTACAGTAGCCTTCCTACGATAATTCTTCCTTTGGTGTTTACAGTTATCCTCTCCACCCAGTAGAGCCAGCAGCAGTAGAGAAGCAAACCAAGCAGTCATAGAGCAAGAAAGAGAGGAGAAAAGCAGAAAGAGTGAACCTTAGGGTTGTGTCACTTCCTCTTTTATAGAAGACTCAACACTTCTAAAAGCAGCAGATCATAGCCCTTCAATGAGAAGCAACCTTCCCAACGAAAAACCACAAATTGGTTTGGTATCATAAGAGAAAATAACCATTTAGAACATTACGAAGGGCAAATAAAGTGCAATATAATATCATAGAGTCCATATGAGAGAGAGAGAGAGAGAGAGAGAGAGAGAGAGAGAGAGAGAGAGAGAGAGAGAGAGAGAGAGAGAGAGAGAGAGAGAGAGAGAGAGAGAGAGAGAGAGAGAGAGAGAGAGAGAGAGAGAGAGCCCACCAACCAGACCCATAGCCAGCAAGCTATCTCAGGGGGCAATTAGCACCCCTGAGATGGAGTGCTAACTATCCACCAAGAGAAAATTAGCATTTATTGGTAAAATGAACGTGAGACTAGGGAACTTATTGTGCATGAAAATCATGTTAATAATTCCATAGAGTCTTCCTTTCATGAAGCCATTTTTTTGAAATGCCAAAACAATGTCATTGACTTCTTTGATAAAAGCAGTATGATCGCTACAACAATACATAGCAGAAATAATCTGTGCAACGATAACCTTTTATGAGTTAAAGATCAGTCTACTGGAAGCCAAGTGAATGAATTAGAAAAAAGAAAATGGTAGTTCCCTTCTTTTATCGAACTTTTTCATATAAAAAAGACTGGACTCAGAATCAAATAGAAATATTCAAGAAGTTTACCGTACTGCCATTAGCCTCTTCGCCTTTATCATACTGCCATTAGCCTCTTTGCCTTTATCGTACTGCCATTACCGTACTGCCATTAGCCTCTTCACCTTTGATGGTCAAGTATTCTAGAGGGTAGATCCATTTAGCATTGTCATTGGTAGGTGGTTGTTCTTTATCCAAAATTAAAAATGCAACTGGATTATTAGTGAAACATATATCATCAATATATCGAAAGGTATTTTTGAATGCCCGTAAATATTCAATCTGTCCAAGTTTGGCAAGTCTTTTCATAAACTGTAGTTCATAAAATGACAAGTACCAGTTACACCATGTAGGGGAACACGCAAAGCCCATGGGTAATCCGCAAATCTGTCTCCAAGATTTATTTACACGTCCGACAATGCAGTGATCAATTAGTACATCATTCCATTGGCAAAGTAATGCTTTGTCTATGCGGTTCCACTTCTCAGTTGTTTTGCTAATCCATTTCCATTTACAATCCTCAGAATTAGGATGTGCCTTAAGGCCTGCACCCTCCATAAGGAGTGGAGTCAGAATACCAAGAGCCCCAGAAAGAAATGTGGCCACCTTAGAAAATTAGCAGTCATGTGCATTCATAATCCATCTGAAGGTATTTTTATGTGCTTTAAAAGTAAAGAGAAGAAAAGGTAATTCTTCTTTCCCAAGAAGGTGATCCAGAAGTATATTAGAAAGGGTATGCTTAGTGATAGTCAATGCATTATCAATGTTGTTTTATCAATATCTGGAAAAGGAGCAATCTCTGGACCAGATAATCTTAGCAATGCCAAATTTCTAACAAAGTTAATACACATGAAGCAAAGATTTTGTTGGGATTTATCTACTCCATTCACATACAGTAAGGAAGTGATCCAGTCACGTTAATCACTAGCATTCTTTAAATCCTTCTTTGTGCAGTTTTTACCATGCAATCATCTAGTCTTCTTTAAAAAGTTTGTCACAGTTAGTTTGCAAATAAGAGCATGTTCCAAATAACATCATGATCCACATTCTAATAACTGAGTAAGAAAGTAGCTAATTTTAGCCACCCATGATAAAGTTTCAAAGCGACCTCATTAATATTAGACTGGCATAGCGGAGTATGATTAAGTCCCTTGTTCAGGTCATTTCTTAAGAGTTTACTATAGATAATTCCAGTATTCATAATAATAACATGCCCAAACTTTTTGTCAATAAACTCATTAAAACGTTTAAATTTGAGCACATATACAGGGTGAAATATAATCAGTGTCAAAATCAAAAAATACTTGAAAGGCCTTATACCATTCATGTTTCAAATGTGTAAAAAAGGTCCAACCAAACACAATCTGCTCAAAGGTAACTAAATATATGAAGTAAACTCTCAAAATAAAGCTGTTTAACATCTATACTCTCAAAGCATCTGTTATAGTAACGTAAATGCAAAAATATCTTTCCCTTATCTCTTCTCACCAAAAGTCATCGCCTGGCACTGCACTGACCTCCAATACTCTAGAATCTTCAACTGTGATGCACTATCATCATCAAGGTCTTTGGTAAAGATCAAAGGATGTGGTGAGGTAGGAGGTTCAGTAGGGGTAGGGGCAACAAAAAGGTCACCATTTTCTTTTCCCAAACAGGCAAATATCTTTCGAATGTGTAAATTGCAGAAACTTTCTTCAACAACAATATGTCTTATGTATAGTCTAAATGAGTGTGTGTGTGTGTGTGTGTGTGTGTGTCTCAGTGTAAGCGTATGTAAGTACAAGTCTAAGTGTGTGAATACAAGTCTAATTGTTAATGTCAGTAGATGTAAGGTTAAGTTGTACGTGTTAGAACGTATGTGTGTACGTGTTACTGTGCACGTGATTATCATGTGAATAAGGTGGAGGAGACAAAACAAAATTTGTATTCCTATATTTCGATACATGATCTACGCTACCCATTGTCTCACTCGTTGGCATTCAATTAGTTCACCAAGTGTAAGTGCCAGTGTGGGTTTATGTATATAAGTCCAAGTGTTTCGATATAAGTCTACATGCAAGCGCAAGTATAAGTAGGAGTGTGAATACAAATCTACGTGCAAGTATAAGTACGAGTGTGAATACAAATCTACGTGTAAGTGCATGACTGCGTTAGTGTGTAAGTGCAAGTGTAGGTATACATGCACGTGTGAAGATACGCGGGTAAGTGTAAGCAATTGTAATTGTGAGTGTAAATTAGAGTAAGTGCAATTGTACACGTAGGTGTAAGTGGGTAAGTGTTAGTGTTGTGTGTGTGTAAGTGATCACAAGTAAGTTTAAGTGCAACCGTTAGCTGGAGTGTGGGCTAATAAGTTAGTGTATTTTTGAGTTTGAAGCGAATATGGTAGAGGAGATAGAACATAATTAACATCCCGAACTTTTGGTACACGATATATAGTTTACAATGCCCCATTCACTTTCATTCACTAGATCTTCACTTACATCACTAATTGCAAGTGCTAGTGTTGGTTTACAAACAAGTACAAGAGTTTTAGTATAAATCTAGGTGCAAGCGTAAATTAGTATTAGTCCAAGTGTGAATACAAATCTATGTGTAAGTGTGAGACTGCGTTAGTGCAAGTGTATAAGTGTTAGTGTGTAAGTGTAAGCAATTGTAATTATGAGTGTAAATTAGCATAAGTGCAAGGGTAATTAAGTGTCGGCGGTGTGTGAGTGTGATAGTGTGGATGTGAGTGTGACAGTGCAACTTAGTTTAAATGTAAGTGTTGACATTGTTGTGGTTTATCAAGGTATGTGGATATTATTTACCTTCGTCGTCCATCATTTATTCTTACTACTATGTATGGTATATGCCACTTTTCCAGCACAAATGTATGCCTAAATCTTCTTGAAATCATAGTTGATGTAATATGTATTCACAGGAGATTTCATGCGAACATTTTTATGGTTTAGAAATGATTGCGAGGCTCTTAGGCTACACTCTTCTGTGTCATTTTGCTTCGGAGGAATTCAAGCAATATGTTTCTTTTATGCAAGACCCTCGTGCAGAGCTGGATTGTGATATTATGGTGTAGGGTGGAGTGTTTAAATGAGAGTGGTGATTTATCAAAACTTGGGGGGCTGTAATGGTAAATGGAACAGTGTTGTAATGTAACTTTTTTGAAAAGATAACACAATTTCATGATAATGGAACATATTTTTAACCTTGGTCAAAGCCCACAAAGCATAAAAAAGAAACATCCGAACACCAAAATCATTTCCAGGAGGATATTGAAACGACGCAAAGAACATGTCTAAGGCCTTTTAAAACCAAGCTTTTGTTACAATAGATACTAAACCAAACTTTATATTCAAAACTTAATATCCATTTCTCAAAAAATACATTACTTCCAGATTCGTCGGCTACTACTGGTGAAGAAAATCACTTTTAAAAAAATGATAGAACACAAACAACAATTTTTCAAAAATGTGCTATCTAAGTCAATCCTCCACACACTCATCATCAACAAACAACAATCTTGGACGCTTCCATGATTTCTTGACACAAATCGTGTTGTACAAATGCTCCATCTCTCTGGCTAAGGACTCTGCATAGACAAACAATTTCTTGTTATTAAAGTAGCGATGCATTGCGTTAGCCTGAAACATCTTTAAATATCATACAATGAATTTGTTATTACCATCCTTGGAACTCTTCTATGTCCCAGTCATTGATTTGTTCCTCATCCTCCGCACCTGCTTCTACATCGTCGTATGTATGGGACGAAGCCATTGGGGTCTCTGTTTGATTAACTCAATGCAATGAATACGAACATTAAGCTATTTAAATCATTGTAAAGTAGTTCGTAACATGAAACAAAATAGCATAGTCCAACTTTATGCTCTCTTGACATGACAAATGAAGACTCCCCAAATGAACCACAACAATGTTGTATGAACACATTGGCAAGCTCCAATAGAGTAGCCAAAAAATAATAAAGGATGTTAGAAACGTGAAGTGAGACAACAAAGTAGAAAGCAACAACTGGATCACATAATGCTCTCACCATATCTCCTAGAAGCCAACTCCAACAAATGTTTGTCCTTCTCCACCATTGCAATACAGTGTCTGTTTGTGCTAGTAGCTATGTACAACGAACCACCGCATCCCATGAAGGGGTCTACTAACACCCCGTCTGACTTACAACACATCTCCACCAAAAAATGAATGAAATGTGGGCTTTTTTTTACACCTCCCCGCATACACACATTCCTTGCTGCATCCAACAAATGCTCTGCGGGTGAAAAATGGTGATTCCAATGATTTTTTGCACTGTCAAACAATGCTGGGTCTACTAAATCACAAGCATTCATTGGGATCGGTGGAGTGTACTCTGATCGACATGCGATGCATATATCAAGCACAGGCTCATGTAGAACAATCCACAAGTTCTCACTGTAGTTATAAACTCTCATGCCTCAAAGAAATGATTCAACATGTAAACAAAAATTAACTTACCTAAATTTTTGAAGATCATCTGGCAAATCCTCTATAATCTTCTCAACCGCAATCTCTTTGCCCTTGTGTTGTCTCTTCAAGAACCATTTTTTTGGGACTTTTGGATCCTGCCCTCCTGTATTGTTGAGTCGGGTCTGAAGAGTGGAACCCTCTTCAAGCTCTGTGATACCCACATCCACAATAACCGACTCAATATACACGCAATGTACCTCTCTGAACAGCTCTGTCTCTTCGGAAGGGCATGTCCCACTAGGAAAATCAATCCACCAAGGATTATTTTGCACCTCCCAATCAGTAAGACTTCTCTGGTTATGAAAGTACATAAACGACTCCTTGTCGTCTTTATTCAGCCATAGTTTAAAAAAGGTTGGTAGTTGCGCTACCTTTTTGAGCGATACAAGATATGAATAATACCTGCGTTTTAATAGTTATGAGCATATGCTTTTAAATTCCAATCCAAAAATTACCCACAATATAATCACTGTTGAATGAATAGCAAATCTCCAGACCACTCTTTTTGCAGCTCCGTGGATGTCTGGCTATTCTGTTGTGCCCTTTGACAACTCCAAGTCTTTCTCTATGGCATGGAACATTTTTTTCCTATTCAAAAGTTTGAAATTAGTAAAATACTCCTTTATAGATGCACATCCTTGAATATCCATTGGCTCTAAAAAATGGTGCAACATCCAAGTCAATATGAATTCAACTTTGATATATTGTTCTATTAAGGGTGATTTTGGAGGTTGTTCCATACTCGAACTTTGTTACATAGAAACTACGCAAACTTTAAGAGTAGCATAAAAATATGACGGAAACGACAGTTGTTTTAAAACACCTACTCAAAGTGGCAAACATTCCTTTAGAACATTGAGCGATGTGTCCTTTAGGTGCTCCAACCATGTCTCCTTCGTTACCCATATCCTAAAATTCCTTCTCACTCTTTGGGATTCTGAACTGCCCGGATTGGGGTCCCATGCACCAATCCAACCATTTACACTTCACCTCATTGGACACTGTGGAGCAACGCAAATGATGCAACTTTTCCAAACCAAGGAAGTTTTCTATGCTAAAATGTTCTGTGCTAGTAACAAGCTCAAACCATTCATCCAACTCCTCCACGACTAGAACGAAGAATTCCATGTATCAATGCACCCAAGTACGATGGCGAATTTGACCCAATTCGATTTCTCCAAGACTTTGATAATGCATGCTTCCCTGAGTGAGCCAAATGGAACCAACGAATATCTTGTCCACGTCGGAGCTCATCTCAATCGCGAACAACACAGACGGCTTGAAAAGCTCCTGTGAAAATATCGATTTTGTCTTTGCCTGGACCTATAAAGACATGAAAGGCGTCTCATCCCAAGTAGATGTGCATCGTATCCCGCTTAAACCGGGTGTGAGACCCACTTCGAGTTGTCTATACAGATGCAATCCCATCTATAAGGCCAAGATCAAAGAAGAATTACAATGCCTCTTAGATGCGGGATTTATCTATGAAATTGAGCATATTGAGTGGGTCTCCCCAATTGTCATCGTCCCCAAAAAAAATGGAAAACTCTGCATCTGTGTCGATTTTAAGAAACTTAACGCCGTCACTGAACGTGATCATTTTCCATTATCTTTCGGTTCATTTTCTTAGTCGACAATTGATACCTGCTGAAGTCAATTATACCACTATCGAACGCGAAACCTTGGCAATGGTATATGCGGTTCAGAAGTTTCGCCATTATCTTTTAGGAAAAGTCTTTGCGTTCTTCACTGATCATCAAGCACTGTTGAATCTCATCAACAAGACCTACACCACAGGCCGTATTACTAGATGGATCCTATTATTGCAAGAATTTGAGTTTAGGATCGTGGTTCGTAAGGGAGTTCAACATTTTTTAGCAGACCATCTATCTCGAATCCCTAATCTTCCTACCCCTGATCAAGGCGTCAACGATGGTTTACCAGATGCAATCCTTTTCCAAGTTGACTCTACACCTATATGGGCTAAGGAAATTACCGAATCTAACTTCAGGGTAGATGGATCCTTCCTTCTCTAAACCTGAACAACGTGCGTTGGTCCTCAAAACTAAACCTTATACGTTAATTGCAGGACAACTCTACAAGCAAGGGTTAGATGGAATTATCCGACAATGTCTTACTGAAGGAGAAATACCCTCTGTACTTTCCCTCACTATGAAGGTATTGGTGCAGGCCATTTCTCTTCTGAAACAACTGCTAAGAAAATCCTCTTGGCCGGTTTTTGGTGGCCAACACTCTTCAAGGATATGCACAATTACACTAAGGCTTGTGATGTTTGCCAACGCACAAAACGCTTTAAAAAAATAGGCTACATGCCTTTACACCCCGTAACCACTGATCAAGCTTTCCAGAAATGGGAAATCGATTATGTCGGACCTATTAGTCCTGATGCTCGACACACACAATCTCGTTACATCATAGTAGCTACGGACTATTGCACCAAATGGGCTGAAGCAAGAGTTGTTCACAATGCTGATGCTCATTCTACCGCCAAATTTTTCTATGAACAGGTTATAGTTCAGTTCGGATGTCCTCCAGAGCTTATCAGTGATAGGGGTACACATTTTTTTAACTCTGTCATAACATATCTTCTTTCCAAAAATTTTGTGGTACATCGCAAAAGTTCCCCATACTATCCACGCTGCAATGGCCAGGCAGAATCCACCAATAAAATCTTATGTGGAATTCTCACCAAAACCATCAAATCCAGCTGATATGATTGGGAACTCAAACTCCATGCTGCTCTCTGGGCTTATCGCACCACCCCGAAGCGAGCTACATACTTAACCTCTTTCCAGCTCACATATGGCCAAGAAGCCGTTATGCCTGTGGAATTCCATATCCCCTCTCTTCATAATCTAGCAAATAGGTTATTCCATCTGGAGCATCTTTGTGAAACACGAAGGATCAACATCCATGCTTAACAAGTACACAAACGACAACAAAAAGCACGGCATGATTGATCATTGAAACTGAGAGATTTCTAGATTGGAGATAAGGTCCTATTATACCAGGCCAAAGCCTTCAAAGGCAAACTGTAATTTTCTGGCCAAGGACCTTACGTCATTGAAAAAATCTTTGCCTCTAGATATGTCCAACTCCAAACCCTTCAAGGCGATATCCTTGACACTATGGTCAATGGGAGTCGACTGAGAAAGTACAATGAACCCTGTTTTTATCTTGATATGTATTAGCTGTTTTCTTTCCTACTATTTTTCTTCCTTTTTATTGTCTGCATGCCATTTCGACAACATTTTTGCTGTGCTTTCTTGTTCCAACCGTCAAGATACTATCAGATCAGGTATACCAACAGTCTTCTCTATGAAAACTACAGAAGTCATTAGTTTTAAAAGAATTTTTTCTCACAACATCTTAGATAGAATTCGTCTGACCCCTTTTTCATAGAGCAAGATTCATTTTTGGCCTCCGCAAAATCTATCTCAAATAAACAAATGTCTAAAAATAGAAAAATGTAGTTTTACTCATCAGATATCCATCATCAAAATTCGCAGACAATTCGTTGGAGCTCAAATTGATCCTCATGATTTCTCTACTATCTCTACGAATTCTGATCAAACACATTTTTGCACTGTCAGACATTTTTTCTCTTTTGGCATAGAGAAATCACTTACAAGAATTCGCGGGTCCTCAGAACGTTGCCTCAAAATTCGCGATCATCATTACCAAATCGTGGACACTGAGGACGATTTCTGGTTAAAGTTGTGAATTCTTGCCAAAAAAAGTCTATATATAGTCCTCCACCTTCTTTCCACGAGTTCATTTTAGATTGTTGCTCTTGAGTTCATGCCAATTTTTTTTCAAAATTTTCAAAATTCTCAGAGCAATCTATAATCACTGCTATCATGGCTTCCCGCGATTCCTCGCTTATGTTGCATCGACGTAAACCCCCTCGTCCTTATTCAGGGGATATCGTCATGATCTATCTTAAGAATTACGCCGAGCAGCTCACCTTGGCCAAGGATATCCTCACCAACCTTGGCTTTGATCTGACACTTTTCCAAGACCCGCAGAGCGAGAGCCTCATCCGAGCAGCCTACTCCACCTATTCGGATGAGTTCCAAACTTTCCGAATTACATCCAAGAGTGGCAGCTCTATTATCAACGTCTCTCCTGCACATCGGCTTTCCTAATCTCGGAGAGACAATCCATGGAAAGGGCACCAGCTATGATGCCAACTACTTCACAAAATTTTTGACAGACGATGACAAAACCAATGCCCAAACGCTCAATATAGTCTCGTGTGCGTTCATCTTTTGCCATCTTGATGTTACTCAATTTGACAAAAGGAGTCTCTATCAAACAAAAGGGTTAAAATGCTTGATAAAGGACTATTTCAAAATTGACCAGTTTGTCTTATTTTCACGATCAAGGTTAAAATACCAGTCACATGCTTTAGCGATCATGGTCATAGAAAACAATTGGACCATAGTGTCGGGAGATGTTTCACCGTAAACGTCGCACGCATTCTCAAATATTTGCAAGAATCTTTGAGAGTCCGAACTACCGTCAAACTTGGGTAAATCTAGCTTGGGTGTTCTCATTCCAAAATGAGCACCATTGGTGGCAAGGACTCCATTAAGGTGTATTTTGGCCTGTGAGGAATCAACACCATAAAAATGGGCTCTGGCTCGTGAAGACTCGGCTGTATTAGGTTCTTGTCTCTCGAATGGGTTTGTAGATGGCTCGTGTATTTGGGACCGCATTCGGTAGAACCTATGACATCTAATTTGTTCAGCTATAGGGGATCTTATTTCTTATGGATAATCTTTTGGGATTTTAGGATCAGTATGTTGGTCCATGATGTACTATCGTGTATTGGTCCATGATGTCCATGATGTACTATCGTGTATTTGTGGGTCTTGTATGGGTTTTTGTTATTTTTTGATTTTTTTTTTATAACAAGCTTGACATTAGTAAAAAAAAACTTTGATTTTAAGACTGGGTTTGGTCAGAAAATTTGAGTCGGGGTCAGAAAATGAAGTATATTTGAAAATGGAGTATCGAAAAAATGACGGTGTTTCAGAAAACTGATGGTGTATGACTCGAAAAAATTGTGATTCAAAAAATGAGGACTCAAAAAATTGTGACTCAAAAAATTGTGATTCGAAAAACTATGACTCGATAAAAGATGACTCAAAAAACTATGACTCGAAAAACTAGATGACTCAAAAATCGTGTATCAAAAAGTTTGGTTGACTCGAAAATTATGACTTGAAAAAATGTAATGGCTTGAAAATCGTGGATCGAAAAATTTGGTTGACTCGAAAAATGATGACTCGAAAAAATGTAGTATCTAAAAATGGATGATTCGAAAACTAGATGGGCGAACAATGGATGTTCGAAAAGAATGGATGTTCGAGAAATGGAGTTGGGGTCGAAAAATGGAAGTGGATCGAAAATTTAAAAAAATGTAGACTGGGTCGAAAATGTTTTGAAGGGTCAGAAAATTGATGGCATTGAAAATTTCGATGAAGTATCGAAAAAATAACCAAAGCTTCAAAGGCTCGAAAAAAGCGAAGGCTCGAAAAGAAGCGAAGGCTAAAAAAAATCGAAGGATCAAAAAAGTGAAGGCTCAAAAAATTAATGAGGTATTGAGAAAGTAACGAACTATTGAAAAATTGGCGGACATGGTCGATCGAATGGTCGAGAAGGTGTGAGGCAGGGAGCACGCAACTCGGTTCAGATTGGATTGAAGTCATTCTTGGTTTGGTCTAGAGTTGATGGCTCCTGACTCGATTGAGATTGCTTGCAACTGAGACTCAGTCGAGATGGCTATGTTTAGGCGCGGTCGAGATTGCTACGCTCAGACTCGGTCAAAATTGGAATGGAGAACAATCGATCAAATTTTCAAGCAGATCTACTGGTCGAAATTTGTTGGAGGTCGGCGGTCGAAATGGAGTTGAAAGTACGTGGTCGAGATGGCGTGGAGAGGGTCCGGTCGAGAGTGAGTTGGAAATGCTCAATCGAGAGCGTGATCGAGAGGCGCGGGCGAGTGCTTGAAGGAGAGTCATGGGCAAGTGCTGAGGGAGAGTCGTGGGCGAGTAGGTGTGAAGAGGTGCGATCGAGAGCTGAGCAGGCAAGGTTCTTGATGGTGAAGAGTAAGGACTCGAGCGAGTTCAAGGAGAAGCATGAAGGAGCGTTAAGAAGAGGCTGAAGCAAGGCGGCTCTGTTGAGATGGCGATGGAGGATTGCATTCAAATGCAGGTGTAAGCGGATTTGGATAGGCATGTGGAGCGTTTGCAGGAGGAGAATGACCAGGGAACAACTATTGAAACTCCAATTAATCTACAACATTACCAGAAAACAAACAAGAAAACAAGAAGCTAATCTCCAGCATTTTAGAAGTTTAAGAATAAAAGAACAACTAGTCTTTGGATTATTGAACATCCCAAGAACATCTAGAATGTCAAGAATCTGCAAGATTTACACCACATTTCTAGCCTCTATAGTTTACCTGAATGTTGGAATCTACATTAATCCACAAGCAAGAAAGGAAATTCAATCCACTCTAGGAAAGCAAGAAAACTATTCCACTCTACTATCCACAACCACACACAAAGGAGAGAAGGGCAAGATCATGAATGCATCAGTCAAGAAACAAGCATGATCAAGGACCTCAATTGATGCACCAAACTTGTGGAGGCTCTTCTCATTTCAGCATGGAGTAGATACAATACACAAAAAGCTCCTCTTCTCAAAGAGGGAGTTTCTTAAATAAGCAAGAGAGCTGCTTAGGTGGCATCCTAGTGGCATTTCCACATTTCACAAATTACAAGTGGAATAATGCTCTCCACTAGAGATCACCATCAAAAGGTGGCTCACTCTACTTTCTTTAAGAGGACTCTACTTGCATTTATTACATTTGCCTAGAAATACTAGTTCCTACATGGTCATTCCATCTTTCAGGATTCACCATGAGGCTTACACAATTTTTGCTTGTCATTTCTAACTAGCATTCCTCGGCTCTCATACTCAGCTCTTAATCTTTGTTCATCTCGTCTTCTCAGAGACCTCCTCGGTCTAAGGTGAGAGGTGCTCTTGGGTAGCTTTGGCCGAGTATCTTGGGGATATGTCAGAATCAGCCAACACAATTCTTGGACTTTGTCAACTTTCCCCAACACTGATGATAAGAATTCTCATAGAGTTAAACATCTAATGCCTAAAGCCTAACACACGCACACACACACACACACACACACACACACACACACACACACACACACACACACACACACACATGCCTAAAGCCTAACCCTAAAGCATAATGTCTAAGCCTAATGCCTAATGCCTAAAACCTAAGCCTAACCCTAATGCCTAATTCCTAAAGCCTAACCCTAATGATTAATGTCTACAGCCTAACTCTAATGCCTAATTCTTAAAGCCTAATATCTTATGTCTAATGCCTAAAGCCTAACACACACGCACATAAACCTACACACACACACACACACACACAACCTAAGCCTAAAACCTAAAGCTACAGCCTAGCGCCTAATGCCTAATGCCTAAAGCCCAAAGCCCAATATCTAATGCCTAATGCCGAAGGCCTAAAGCCCAAAGCTTAATGTCTAATGCCTAATGCCTAATGCCTAACCCTAATGATTAATGTATAAAGCCTAAGCCTAATGCTTTATGTCTTAATATGTCTAATGCCTAGATCCTAACCTTAATGCCTAATGCCTAAAGCCTAACCCTAATGATTAATTATTGGTTAAAGCGTGCACACTCACACACTTTTGAGCTCAACAAATACTGGGCTGATCAAGCCAAGGCTTTGTTGAACTTAGAGCTCAAGTGATCAGCTTGGGCTTTGCTGAGGTCAAAGCTCAACCCAAACACACGCACAAACACACTCTGTAACCACACACACATACACACACACACACACACACCCTTCATAAACACACACATGGCACACACACACATAGCACATGCACAAACACACACTCGCACACACATTCACATACACACACAAAACACACATACACATACACACATGCACACACACACCACATGCATGCACAACACATACACATACATATATACATGCACCCACACACACAACACACACACACACAATACACACATACACACAACACATACACATACACATACATGTGCACACACACACACAACACATATACACACATACACATCACACACACACAACACACACATACACATACACGTGCACACACACACACAACACACATACACATCACACACACACACAACACACACATACACACTCATACATGTACACACACACACACGACGTGTAAACACACATACAAATACATGCACACACACAAACCTTTGCTTGGCTCTCAGAATCCTAAGCCTGCATACATTGCATACAAACACACATTTCGTAGTAACACATTCTCTGCTGCCTTCGACCTCCAGCCGCCTGCATCATCGATGAACTTATCCAGTAGTCTCTCTCTCTCTCTCTCTCTCTCTCTCTCTCTCTCTCTCTCTCTCTCTCTCTCTATATATATATATATATATATATATATATATATATTTGCAAATAGCAATTTGTGACATTCAAGAGAATCATGATTTTGATCACTATTCAAACATATGAATGTCTTCACAAGAAATTTAATGATTTTTTTTCATTATGTGCTTAACTTGTTTTAAAATGTCAGAGACACAATGTTATGTTACCATCCGTCATTCTATCTTTCTACCATCAATGTATTCTTATTGCTTTGCAATGTTCACAAGCACTTTCAATTCTTCGACAAGCTCAATTTGCAGGAGTGGCTACTTCTAAGCTTTCTGCATTCACTTTACCTATTAGTGACATTGTTCGAGTTAGTGATTTACATCAAGTAGTTGCTTTTGAGTAATAAATTGATTGTTTTCAATGTTATTATCATTCTATGTAATTTTATCTTTTTGTGCATTGATGGGGATTTTCCATCCTTCATTAATGAAAGCAGGGGTTATTATTTTCTTTCTTTGAAACAATTTTTAAAACTAACTAATGTTGATTCTAACATTGCTTTGTGTTTTGCTTGTGATGCAATAGTCCAAAAAACATTTTATTATGTTTTGATTTGTCTAGGTAAAGTTTATTATTCAAGAGATTGTTGTTATCCAAGTGTCAATGTTGAAGTTGCTTCTTGTGTATTTGTTTGAGAAAGTGTCCAAGTTCTCAATTGCACAACACTCCCTCTAGAGCTCACAAACTTCTTCTAATCCCTAATTTTGTTTTGAGGTGCACAAACTACTTCTTTGACAAGGGCAAAAATATATGTTGTCATCTCAAAAAATTGGACATAATCTATTCTGATTTTGAACATATGCACCATATCTCCTATGTAGTGGCATTTGAGTGGAATATGGTTGGTTTACGAATGGAAGATTGTATCTTTTGTTAGATCGATAAACACTTACGATATCCATGTGAAGTAGATTCATATACTCCACTCCAATTGCTCTCAAAATATACCTCAAACACATTACTTTGTTTGTATTTTTTGAAGCTGTAATGTATATGCTTTCACATGAGGATTAAGCTACTAAAGATTGTATTTTGCACACACAACTTAGAGATCCTCCATAAATAAAAAAAACATTCCCCTGTAATAGGTTTGTTGGCATCTATGCGTGAAATTCTTTACGAATATCATGACACACCTTGTGTTGGATATCTAGGTATCCTTTGTACTTTAGACTTAGTAGGGAGGGACTTCTCTTGGCCAAAGAAAAAACCTTGTGGAGTCTTGAGCAATGCTAGTTGAATAAAATTGAAAGGCTGGCTGGTGGACTCTTACATCCATTGCATCTACCTAATAAAAAATGGAACACTATCTCAAAGGATGATGCAAAAAGGTAATAATGCAGTTTGAGTGATAGTTCACCAAATTGGATACATTTATTCTTGTCAAGACAACTAAAAAAACATATAATTTAGCTCAGAGTGGATCTTGCAATGCAAGACATAACATGGCCATATTGTGTGGCAAAGACAAGAACATAAGCTATTTCTTGGCCAACTTGCATCACTCTATGCTTCCAAAGCAAATTCAGATATGCCTCTATGAATGGTACAAGGTTGGTTGTGGTTTTAAGTAACTCACAATTTACTCAAGTGTGTCTTACCTAGAATATTTGCAAATTTGCTTTAAAAATATATTTAAAAAGCAATATCAATATCGGTGCATACTGTTAAGTACATCTACCTTTTAACAATGTTTGTTTATGAAATTTTGATCGCTTTTTCTTCCTTGGTGACTGGGTTGCATTTTGTCCATCTTAGTCAAAGGTGTACCAAATTAAATTCCACATGATTTGATATGTCTTTGCATTCTTGGCCCAGGCAAAGCATATATTATGCGAATCTTCTTGACATTTGTAGCGATACCATGTCTCATAGCATTATGTCGTGCGTGACCCAAAATTGGCATTTGGTTGGGTTTAGGGGTATGCTGAATAATTGACATTGGATGAACACTTTCTTTAAGCAAGCCAAGTGCTGGGCCCTAGAGGAGTGGACACACAAGTTGTCCATAAAAATTTCAAGAAATTTCCGAAGAAAGTCCTTGAAGGCATAGCTCATCACTTGTTGGAAGGTGTTGGGAGCGTTGCAAAATCCAAATGGCATCACTCTATATGCATATGTTCCCCACTCAGTGGAGAATGCAATTTTGTGCTGATCTTTTGGGGGTATCTGCACCTGGTTATAGCCACTAAACCCATCTAAAAAACTATAGGCTTCTGCTCCAGCTATTCTCTAACACATTTTTTCGTGAATGGTAAGGGAAAATGGTCCTTGTTGGTCACTAAATTCAGCTTCTTGTAGTCCACACGGATTCTAAGTTTTCCACTTTTCTTAGGTACTATCACAATCGGCGATACCCAGTCCGTGTGTTCCATCTCATAAATGAATCCTACATCTAAATGCTTTATCAATTCTTCTTGAATCAGCTATGCGTAGTGCGGATTAGACCTATAGGGCCTACTAACTACGGGTTTCACTCCATCAACCAGTGGAATGGTGTGAACCACAACATCTGACGATAAGCCCTTCAGCTTAGCATAATTCCAAGCAAGACAATTGTGGTATTTACGAAGAAGAGCCTTAAGATCTTCAAGTTCCTCTCCTTCCACATCTTCTCCAACAAATACCATACGACTTTCCTCTCCCTTCTCAGCTAGATCTATCTCTTTCGTGCATGCTGGGCCTTCGTAAATGTTGGCTCCTTGGAAGGTGTCCTCTACGTTTTCTCTCTGCGCTCCGGGCATGACCACTACCACTTCATCCATCTCATAATCCTTGAAGTATTGAATCGCACGTCATGCGCAGGCTTCAATTCTTCTACAACGTCTTGGCATATTTTCTCATATAATTTCTAGTCGGTCAGTCTTGATCCCTCGTTTATCACTCTTAGGCATGGTCGAGTTTCTTGACACTCTTTGATGGCTTCATACTTAGATCTTCAAAGGTGATCGGAGCTTTTTCTTTTGGAGAGTCTCCAAATCGGGGATCCAAAGTAATCGGCTCTTTTCCCTTGGCATGTGTTGGTGACTCTGATCGTGGATCAGTTGTTCGATCATCATCTTTATGCTATTGTCCCACAACGAGACTTGTAGCTTGTAAAGAGCTTGTCCTTAGCTAGGTCCCAATCTATGCACTCTCGCAAGAGATCGTTCACGCTAATCGGGATACTAGTCATTGATCCATCTGTTATAGTATCCATTCAGCCTACTACAAAATTGCCTTGTGAGGTTCTGCTACTTCAATGAGATCGTCATTCACTAGCAGCTTTCGTGGATCTAGTACCTCGGGATTTTGGCACGGACTTTAAACGATCATGATCTACATAATGGAGGAAATCTTCATCCTCGTATTCTCGACCTTCTTCCAAGGTAAACACCTGAAGAACTTCTATTTCTTTCTCAATGCAGACTTCTTGTTTCGTTGTTAGCGGGGAAAAAGACCCCTTCTTCAAGCTATTTTTGATGAAAAAAATCATCGCCACACGCTATTAGCCTCTAGGCTCATCATAAAGAGTGATATAGTGTCCTCATGGCCTTCGTTGGATTTTTTTCATTGGCTCAACTAGTCACTTGATCGATATATCATCTTCATCGGAGAATAGATCTACATTCAACCTTCGCTTTGGCGATTGCTCAGTAGATGAGACATCAAACCGAAGACAATCAAGCGTACCTAAGGCTTTGGTCCAATTTACTACATTAGTTTGCAAATCATCACGTATGACAATTCTCCTCCAACAATGTCCCCGTTGTCTAACTCCATGTCAGAATGGATAGTAGTAGTAGAGCTAGCAACCATGGCACTTTTTTCAGTCAGTTTTGTGATACAGGTATCAAGATCGATCTTCACTACAGAATCACAATTCTGCAAGGTGATATAGTTCTGTCCCTAGTCATTAAGAGCTTGTGACGTTCTGAGCCATGGTCTACCTAGTAGGACACTATAGGATTGGGGAGAATTGGACAAGTCCAAGATTACAAAATTAACACAAAACAGATTTTGACTACTTTGGTATGCACTTCCTTGGCTATGGTTTCACACTAGACTGGTTAGCTAGTCGGATCATAAAAGGAGCACTTATCATATGAGTAAGCCCCCATTCATGATATAGCTTGGAGGAAATGATGTTCACTCACCGTAATAGCTCTCTGTCGAGCTTAATGGCACCAAAGATGTATCGGTGATGGATCCTCCATCGACTATGGCTTATTATCCTACCCCTACTTGGTGGACTAGTTGTGACCCCTCTACTTCTACATCTGGCACCAGATTGGTAGGGTGCGCTTCAGGTTTCTCGCTGCCTGGTCCATCTATATAAGTTTTCAATCATTTCCAGAGGGTCGGATGCATTTTGAGTAGGGTGCCTAAGGGTATTTTCACATCGCCTCTCAGTAGATCGACTAGAACAACGATATGGTCCTTTTTTGCCTCCTTGCTATGGAAAGGGACTTCAAAATCAGAATGCTTGTGCGCATTCTGTCCGATTTCATGGATGAACTGCAGTAATCTTGAATTTACTAGGGGGCGAGGGGAAGTGGTAGGCCATTGATCGTTATCACCTTCGGGTTGACGTCGGTCTTTCTCTTGTGCTGCTTCTCTGGCTTGGTCTAGGGCTTGAGCTTCTTTCACCCACTCCTTCATTCGTCTAAAATTACCTCTACGTTAACGAATTAATATAGCATTCAACAATATCAAACCAATGTGCGAAATTGAATAAATAAGTGAATCAGATACACGAATTGTAACAGACAAATTTTTATTCAAGATCATACAATCATACAAAATAATATGTGCACAACAGCTACAATATTATCTATTGATCTTTTGATTTTTCAAGCACTGCATGACAGATCCACGTAGAGCATTGGCGTGAGAGAAATACAGTTCTCTCACGAATTGTGTCTTGCTTACTAGCGGACTTCTGGATCTAAAGATTCTCTACAAAATTGTCTCGCACGCAGGCAAACATGTATTCTATATTTTTGCCTATTTTTTACTTCTTGTCTTGCTTGCTATATTATGCATCAAAACAGGAAGTATATAGTTCACGATCTTTTTCGTGTCGCGTCATGTAACTTCAAGATTAGAGTGATTAAACATCTACAACTAGAGAAAGAGTGTTAGAAATTGAATGCTAAACTTCACTCTTCACTCTTTCCATTCTAGGCCAAGAGTGGCAGATTAGCTATGATCTAGAGTACTTCTGTTGATGTCATGATATCTGATCAAATATTTGTACCCCATGGTACTTGGCTGATATTCTAGGTCAGTTGAGAAGCACGACTGATTTCGTGTTGTGTCGTGTCATCTTTTATCAAAAGTTTAGGATTCGAAGCTAGCAAAGCTTTGGCAATAAAAAAATTTCGTTTCTTCGGCTCCCTCTCAAAGCATGATAGCTTGACGACTCCAAGACTGCTCCTCTTTTTTTTGAATAGACCTTTGTCTAAGGCCTTTGTGAAAATGTCAGCTACCATCTCTTTCGTTCCAATTAAAGTAGTCTGCAGCATTTTCTTCCCGATCAGATCCCTAATCAAGTGGTACTTGATTGCAATGTGTTTCGTCCTTGAGTGAAACACAGGGTCTCTTGTCAGATGTATTGTAGATGTGTTGTCCGTCCGCAAAACCAGAGGTTCATTCCTCGTTTCGCCCAGTTCGTCAAGGAACTATTTGAGCCAAATTATTTCGTTGGCCATCTTTGCTGCTGCAATATACTCTGCTTCGGAAGGCTTGGATCCATTTGTCCTTCTCTGGACATTCAATTGCCTCCTCAAATGTCTGTGGTTCACCACTGAATCCACAAAACTATTTTGATGTAGAAGTAGAGCTGCTTGGCAGATATCTTGCTGGCACTCTTCGTTGTCTTGTCGACCTTCTAGGAGATCCTCCTGGAACTGCAATGCCTTTGCCTTTGTCTGCTCTGCTAGGTCCGGAACATTGATTCATGTTGGAAGCATAGAGACCGTGAAACGACACAAAACGAAACGAAGCGCAAGCATTCGCGAAAAAGATCAATCAGGCTCAGTAACGAGATGAGACGAGACAAAATGAAACAAGACAAAACAAAGCGAAACAAAAAGAAACTTAAGTGAGCTCTGAAATTGATTTACGCTTATAGCCAAGCGATCACAAAGCAAAGCAAAGAAAAACAAAGCAAAACACGAAGTGAAAGCATTCGCGAACAAAAAAGAGTTCGTCAGGAATTCAGATATGATTGATGGTCACTGCCGGCTATATCATTCATACAATCCTTTAGAGTGTAGACAAACATTGTAGATTTACGTTAACAGAATAATATAGCATTCAACAATATCAAACCAATGTGCGAAATTGAATAAGCAAGTGAATCAGATACACGCATTGTAACAGACAAATTTTCATTCAAGATCATACAATCATACAGAATAATATGTGTACAACAACTACAATATTATCTATTGATCTTTTGATTTTTCAAGCACTGCATGGCAGATCCACGTAGTGCATTGGCGTGAGAGAAATACAGTTCTCTCACGAATCATGTCTCGCTTACTAGCGGACTTCTGGATCTACAGATCCTCTACAAAATTGTCTTGCACGCAGGCGGACATGTATTCTGTATTTTCGTCTATTTTTTACTTCTTGTCTTGCTTGCTATATTATGCATCAAAAACAAGAACTATATAGTTCGCGACCTTTTTCGTGTCACGTCATGTAACTTCCAAATTAGAGTGATTAAACATCTACAACTAATCACGATTTACAAGAGTGACAAATTAGCCACGATCTAGAGTACTTCTACTATTGTCATGATATCTGATCAAATATTTGTACCCCATGATACTTGGCTGATCTTCTTGGTCAATTGAGGAGCACAGAGTGACGCGAAAGGATCACTTTCCGTTACCTTTTATCGAAAGCATTTTGGACCGCCTTGCTAGAGCGGAAGCTTATAGTTTTTTGGATGGCTTTTGTGGATACAATCAGGTCAAGATTGCACGTACAGATCGTCACAAAACAGCCTTTACAACAGAATGGGAGACCTATGCTTACAAAGTAATGTTGTTTGTACTTTGTAATGCACCAAGCTCGTTTCAAAGAGTAATGCAATTTGCTTTTAAAAATTATCGACAGAAATTTCTTGAAATTTACTTGGATGACCTTGGAGTCCATATAGCACAGACTCAGACCACTTGGATCGATTGGAGAAAGTATTTGAACGTTGTCGCAAGTATCAAATTTTCTTAAATCCATAAAAGTGCCAAATATGGGTTTTCCACAGAGTTGTTCTTGGACACGTGATATCAAGACATGGCATTGCCATAGATTATTCCAAAATCAAGGTTATTGTGGAATTTCCACCGCCAACAACAATTCATGGAGTTTATGTGTTTATGGATCATGTGAACTATTACCGAATTTTTATTATCTTCTTTGCGGATTTAGCAAGACCTATATACAAACTGACTATTGTTCCTATTTGGACAATAGAGGCATTAGAAGCCTTTGAAAAATTAAAAAAAGCATTAGTCTCAGCATCGATACTGCGTTCTCCAGATTGGATGATTGAGTTTCATGTTCACACTGATGCCTTGAAATATGCAATTGGATTAGTTTTGACACAACCAGGTGAATATACGAAGGACTATCCAATATGATTTTCAAGCAGACAACTTACAGATCCAGAGAAGAACTATTCCACAACAGAACGTGAAGCGTTAGCCATGATTTTTTCTATATGCAAATTTCAACATTACCTCATGGAAATGCACTTTGTATTTTATACGGATCACCAGCCGTTACTTTACTTGGTAAACAAGACATGCAATACTGGGCGTATTGCAAGATGGTTATTGTTATTGACTGAATTTGACTTTCAAATTGTGGTGCGTAAGGGAAAGCAACATTATATAGTCGGCCATGTTTCACGAATTGAATCCACACCAGTTAGTATTGAAGTGGATGATGAATTACCAGATGCTACATTATTCTATGTAGAAGCAGTGCCTGATTGGGCAGCGGATATTGTTGAGAACCTAATCCTAGGACAATCAAATGACTCTTTGACAAAAGTACAGAAGAGGCAATTGATTCATAAGCCTCAACCTTATCAATTGATTACATGACAATTGTATCGTCACGAAATGGATGATATTCTTCAAAGATGTGTTTCACCGTATTAAATACGCAAAATAATCATGTTTTCACATGATGGCATAGGCGAAGGACACTTCTCTATAGATATTATTGTTCGCAAACTTTTGCAATCAAGCTGTTGGTGGCCTACGCTTCATAAGGACACTAAAAATTATACTCATACATGTGATGTTTGCCAGCGAGCACGACGGCCTACTAGATAGAACTATGAACCCTTGCATCTAGAATCCATTAGGAGTTATGTGGCCAGCCCTCGCCAATTGTGCCAGTCAGGCAATCAGCGCTATTCACAAAAGATCTAACTCTATTGGCATCCGTTGCAACGCAATGGGATGATTGTCTTCCCGCTT
Organism: Diphasiastrum complanatum; assembly: GCA_029204225.1. Lineage (NCBI taxonomy): Eukaryota > Viridiplantae > Streptophyta > Lycopodiopsida > Lycopodiales > Lycopodiaceae > Diphasiastrum > Diphasiastrum complanatum. The sequence goes on along the minus strand of CM055098.1, from coordinate 43,647,008 downwards.
TGGCATCCGATCTGAATAAGCCAATGGCGTCAGATAGTATCTTGGGAATCTCGATTCACAGCCTGGACGACTTCAAAGTGGATTTTTTGGGTGTATCTGGACTGATGAAGGTACAATTTACCTCCCTCAATCTACAAGCCAAGGTAACACCTGGCTTCTCCCAGATCTGCAATCTCGAAATGTTTCGAGATATCATTCTTCACTTCAACAATCAGCTTCTCGCTCTTCCAGAGAGTATCAGAGTGTCGTCCACATACACAGCCACAATAATGATCTTTTCATCTGTAATTCTTACATAGACATTGGAATCAATCATTAGTGGCTTGAATCCCAAGGATTTCAGGGCTTGATCTTTCTTTTTGTACCATTTTCAAGCTGACTGCTTCAGACCGTAGATACTCCTATGCATTCTGCATGCATAATTAGGAAGTGAATTCGAGACATAACCTGGGGGTTGATCCATGTAGACCTCTTCGTCTAGCTCACCATGCAAGAAGGCTGTCTTCTCGTCCACAATGTGGATCCTAAGGTCGTAAGCAGTTACATATGCAAATAGATAATGTAGGGATGAATGTTTCATGAAAGGAGAGAAGGTCTTAGAATAGTCAATACCATATCTCTGAGAGAATCCCTTTGCTCTAAGTCTTGCCTTATACTTTGAAACATCTCCATCTCGTCCATACTTTAGCTTGTATACACATTTGCATTTTACAGCCTTTCGCTTATCTGGTAATGGCTGCAACGTCCATGTCTAGGCTTTCCTCATGGATTCCATCTCCTCATTCATGGCTTGGATACATTTGTCCTTCTCTGGACATTCAATTGCCTCCTCAAATGTGTGTGGTTTGCCACTGAATCCACAAAACTCTTCTGATGTAGAAGCAGAGCTCCTTGGCACATATCTTGCTGGCACTCTTCGTTGTCTTGTCGACATTCTAGGAGATCCTCCTAGAACTGTAATGCCTTTGCCTTTGTTTGCTCTGCTAGGTCCGGAACCATCTCGCTTTACAGGTACTATAGCAGAAGGCTGCCACTCGAATCTTTCATCTTCTGATTTGTCACTCGAATGCAAAGCGACTCAAAAATCTTCGTCTTCATATTCATCTTCTGATCCCTTTGTCACAGTTGGCATATCGTAATACTGCCTTTGAAGAACTTCACAGCTGACAAGATCATCGTTGGCCATCGTTATGTTCTCATCAAACTTGACATCTCTGACTATCTTCCTAGTGTTTGTCTCTGGCATGTAGACTCTGTAGTATGACAAATTATTGTCATATACTACAAGATATCTCTGTTCAGCTTTCTGATCAAGTTTCTTTCGAAGCTTATCAGGAACATGTGCATAAGCTGCACAACTAAAGATTCTGATATGAGTGAGATTGGGTTTTCTACCCCATCATAATACATGTGGTGTCGTTTCGAGTAGGCCATCATGCATCTGGCAGCTTACATTAGAGTCCTATTCTTTCTTTCTGCAACATCGTTGTGTTGCGGTGTGTAAGATGTAGTCCTTCTGTGAATGATACCACGATCATTGAAAAATTCAGTGAAGGAATTTGAGATGTATTCTCCACCTCGATCTGTCCTTATCTGCTTCACTTTGTTGCCAATGCATCTCTTTGTCCAATTCACATACTCTGTGAATTTGTCAATGCTTCTGATTTGTTATGAATAAAATACACTTTGGCAAATTTACTGTAATCATCAATAAAGGTAATGTAATATTTCGAGCCTCCTACTGAGATCACATTGAAAGGGCCACAAATGTCAAAATGCACTAACTCCAGAATCTTGGTCATTCTGTAGGAGTCCTTGACAAATGGAGTGTGTGACATCTTACTCTTCAGATATGCATCACAAGTGGTCAAACTGTTTGCATTCGAGATGCTCACCCCTATGATTGCTCCATGATGGCTTGTTTGGTATAGTGCCATTGAATTCATATGGCATAGTCTCCTGTGCCATAGAGTGTCTGGCGAATCATAATGAGTCTGATGCACTTGATCTGTAGACAGACGTATCTTTAGGTGATACAGATTGTCTTTTCTTCTGCCTTGAGTGATCAGGGTACTGGTACTAGCATCAACAATGTTGCATGCTTCGTTTGAGAACGTCACACACATCCCTCCATCAACTATTCTTGCCACAGATAGCAACTCTTGCTGCAATGTAGGCACGAACAAAACATCTTCAAGTCGTCTGTCTCTGCCATCCATGTTGAGCCACAGTGAACCAATATCATTCACTTGATGTTTGGATCTATCTCAAAGACAGCTACAATATTATCTATTGATCTTCTGATATCTCAAGCACTGCATGATAGATCCACGTAGTGCATTAGCGAGAGAGAAATATAGTTCTCTCACGAATCATGTCTCGCTTACTAGCGGACTTCTGGATCTACAGGTCCTCTACAAAATTGTCTCGCATGCAAGCGGACATGTATTCTGTATTTTTGTCTATTTTTTACTTCTTGTCTTACTTGCTATATTATGCATCAAAAACATGAAGTATATAGTTCGCGACCTTTTTTGTGTCACGTCGTGTAACTTCCAAATTAGAGTGATTAAACATCTACAACTAATCACGAATCACAGGATTGACAGATTAGCCACGATCTAGAGTACTCTGCTGTTGTCATGACATCTGATCAAATATTTGTACCCCATGGTACTTGGCTGATCTTCTTGGTCAGTTGAGGAGCACGACTGATTTTGTGTTGTGTCGTGTCATGTTGTGTCATGTCATGTCGTGTTGTGTCGTCTTTTGTCAAAAGTTCGGGATTGAAAGCTAGCAAAGCTTTGGCAATAGAAACATTTCGTTTTTTCATTCATCACCTTCACGATCAATTCCTGCTAAGAAGGCTAAGCAAAGATCCAAGCCAAATCCTTTTGACAAAGAACAAGCAGATGAAGTTCAGCATGAAATGCCCAAGCATTTTAAACAATATACACTGGATGATGTGGTTATCATGTTACCCAAAGCACATCGTGAACCCGAAGAACAAGTGCCAGAATCGAAAGATCTTTATGATGGCCCAGCTAGGACATAGCCTATGAATCTTGCTAAACCTGGAGAACTAGAAAATATTGTATAAGTTGGATCACAACTTAATCCTGAACAGTTTCAAGCACTACGAACGTGACTTATTAAATATCGAGATTGTTTTGCATGGACTTACAAAGATTTTAAAGGGATTTCGACGTCAGTTATTGAACATACTATACCTTTAATACCTGATGCAGTTCCAAAGGTTACAAAGTTCTTTCATTGTAATCCTAATGTTGTGGATCCTGATAAAGAAAGAACTTCAAAGATTGCTTGACGCCGATTTCATTTATGAGATCGAACATACCGAATGGGTTTCACCAATTGTCATTGTTCCTAATAAGAATGGGAAATTGAGAATTTGTGTGAATCTCAAGGCCTTGAACAAAGTGACGCGAAAGGATCACTTTTCGTTACCTTTTACCGAAAGCATTTTGGACCGCCTTGCTAGAGCGAAAGCTTATAGTTTTTCAGATGGATATTGTGGATACAATCAAGTCAAGATTTCATGTACAGATCGTCACAAAACAACCTTTGCAACAAAATGGGGGACCTATGCCTACAAAGTAATGCCGTTTGGACTCTGTAATGCGCCAAGCTCATTTAAAAGAGTAATGCAATTTGCTTTTAAAGATTATCGACGGAAATTTCTTGAAATTTACTTGGATGACCTTGGAGTCCATATAGCACATACTCAGACCACCCGGATCGATTGGAGAAAGTATTTGAACATTGTCGCAAGTATCGAATTCTCTTAAATCCATAAAAGTGCCAGATATCAAGCGAGATATTTCCCCATTCAGGGCCTTTGGTAAGTTATACTCAGATACTCACTGCAATTAACTCTGAGCATTAAAATTGCTACACTCTGGAAGTCTTTCAACCTATTTAATTAGCCGCTGTATGAGCTCACAATGTCGATGTTCTTTGTTGCTTTTGTGACAGATCTTTGGGATCCATTCGCTACTCCTTCAAGCAGTCTGGTGCAAATGTTAAATCTAATGGATAATTTTCTAGACGATAGTCCCACTATTTCAAGCCGAAGCGGTGGCAATAGAGATAGGCGAACTCCTTGGGATGTCCTAGAAGATGAAGAGTCATTTAGCTTGCGAATTGACATGCCTGGTTTGACAAAAGAGGACGTGGAGGTATACGTGGAGGACAATTCTCTTGTTGTGAAAGGCGAGAAGCAAATTGAGGAAAAAGAGGAAGATAAATGGGCTTCAAGAAGCTATGGAAAATACAGTTATGTATTAGCTCTCCCAAAATATATTCAGACAGACCATATCAAGGCAGAGCTAAAAGATGGTGTATTATACATCAGAATTCCTAAACTCAAAGAAGAAAGAAAGACTGTCGATATTGAAATTTCTTAAGAGCTTTAACCGCTTTGGGACGTTTGATCCCATCTTCAAATTATAGAATGAAGAGAATTTCTTTGCGGTACTAGCAATTTAGTTAGCATACATGTGCGAAAGATGGCTTTCAAAAAATGTTCAGAGAGACGATACGTGCTGCTGTTCTCTTAGTATCTTTTTTGAAGTAGTGCCGCTGAAAGCTACAGAAATGTGGCTTCTTACTTTGAGAAATTTTGAAATATTCAAAGTTTAAAGACAAAATATACTTTCAATTTGTACATGTTCTTGTAACAAGTAGGTGTGTTATATTCTTGTAGCAAACACACGCATATCAAAAGGTAGGAAGCCGTGCTATTGCAAGATAATAAAAAACTTATTTTTTTAGAAAGGTTTAGAAAGATTATCATCTTCCCAAGCACCAAAGCAGGCAAAGCGATTCAACTCACAAGCCCAAAAAAAAAAAGTACGCTACTCAAAGTATGAAACCCTCAACTACCGGAGCCAGCACAACTTTTGAGCTTTAGTGCAATAACCACGAGATGGATCACCAGCCCATAGGAACATTGAGTCTTTAAGATCTCTCTGTAATTGAGAAAAACGGCGCATAAGCCAGAGCTTATAAGTTATATGTAAGTGACACAGTGGACGGACGTATATATTGAACAGCTCAAGAAAGTGCAAAAGGAAACGTGCTGACTACAGTTGAGTACATTGGATAAGATGCATGGCATCCTTGGTATGAGTCAGCGATTCCTAGTGAAAATTCTTAAGGTTACAGTCCACATTTTTCGAAGATGCTTTAATAGAAGAGCATTGAAGAGTGTCTGACCTGCCCATCAAAATCAAACAATTGTTGAGAATCTCATGAATGTCCAATTCTGTCGCAGGCAACAGAATGAAGCACTTATGCTCAAAAAACGACGGTTAATGTTGAATAGATGCTCACAAGCACTGTTCCAAATCCTAAGAAAACCAAATAAAGGAGCTGCCAAGATACAGGAGCGCACATATAAAGGAGCTTCAGATAAAGGAGCACACAGATAAAGCAGCCTCGAAGGTAACGCATCTGCAACAGTGCAATCAGATACTCAGGAATTATCTTGTGAAAATCCTTAATAAGTCACAGACCACATTTTTCAAAGAAGACGTTTTAATAGAAGAGCGCACATCATGAACGTCCAATTCTGCTGCAGGCAACAGAATGCAGTACTTATGCTCAAAAAACAACGTTCAATGTTGAATAGATGATCAGAATCTGCTATTCCAAATCCTTAAGGAGCGCACAGAGGTAGAACATTTGCAGAGAATGTGACATGCATGAGTCATGACGCCAGCGGAGTAGCGAAGAAAAGCACTCGTCCTGCCTCGTATCTTAGTGGCACGCATCGAGGCAGGCATGCTTTGGCCCCGCCTCATTTCGCCTCCCAGGTGTTGTCCAAAGAGCTCAGATCGATGTGCAATTAGCTCACACAGGAAGCCTGGGATCAATAAAATTTAGAGAGAGAAAATGACTTTCTAGAATGAGAAAATTTTAGAGAGAGAAAAATGTGCTTTACCAGCTTGGGTAGAGTGCTTGGTATGAGAGGGGTGCTGAATCCCACCAATACTATAGGGGTGTCCGGGGTGCGACTCAGGGCGAGCTCCAACCAAGTCTCAGCCTCCTTTGCTGGAATGTTGTCATGGCTCTCGCCTTGGCATGCTAGCGCCCCGGAGACTAGGGTCGGTCACACATTTGAAATGTAACCTTCTTAGATTTATCAATAAAGTGGGATTTTTCTCAAACTGACTTTCATTACCTTCTGGGTTTCAGTGTTCGGTAAAAGCGCCAGTTGTAAGGCCGCTTCAAAATTTTTAAGTTGGCACAGAGTTGAGGGTCGTATCCCGGGATGCCAACAGTATGCGGTCGGGACCATTCGGTCCGTGGCGCCAGGGGTATGTTGTCGGGACCATTTGGTCCAGGAACTGTTGTCTCCATATCTGTTGCGGCTTGTGGTTCTGAGTGTTCCTTGCATGAACGTGAATGGGTTAAGCTCTTAAGGAACGAGCTCTAACCTGTCAGCTGAGTTGGATGGCTTGCTTGGGTGGAAGTTACCTGTTTATGGCTATCCAGTCTGGCGTGGTGCCAGGTTGGCTTCCAGCGCTCGTGACGAAGCTTTCAGTTGGTTAAGTCTGATGTAAGTCAGACCGCTTGCTTAGAATGGATGTTACTCGTTTGTAACGAAGCTTCGAGTTGGTTAAGTTTGATGTATGTCGGGCGGCTTGCTTGGATGGAAGTCACTCACATCGGGACCTCCGATTTGGCATGGCACCAGGTTGGATCTCAATGTTGGTTTTCGAAACTTCAAGTTGGTTAAGTCTGGTCGTTGTTGGCGAGTTGGCTGCTTGTATGTCAAGTGAGTTTGGATGGCAAGAGTTGAAGGCTGGGAAGCTAAGTCGTGGTTCTCGGCTCCCTTTGGGATGCCTGCGCTACATGTGGTATCAGAGCCGACTGGCCGGTCAGCTATGCGGATCTCACGGAAATGGCCATTGTTTGAGGTTCATCAAGACAACTGTTGTGGAAGGTGATGGCCACATTGTAAGCACGGGTGCGTCCACGGTCGGGGTGGTCGGCAGAACGGGGGACTTGATGAGTCAAAGTGTTGCCCTCGAGGTGTAAGCACGGTCAGTTCTCGCGGTTCGGGCCTGGCGCTGTCTGCACGTAGGACGGATGAGGCAAAGTGCTGTCTAGGTAGGTGAAAGCACGGTCTGTACCTTGTGAGGTGCGGGGCGACATATTCGAATTGTACGGGTTAACCATTGATACAAAGATGCTGCTCGATTTCGGGTGTAAAGCACGGGTGGTTAGCTGCCGGTGCGGGATAGATGCCGATCGTTTAGCTATAAGGGCTATCGACCAAAAAGTGGTGGGGCGTGACTGAGGCAATGTGCTCGGATAGTTGGAGGGGTGTCCTATGTGGGCTGATTCTGTGATCGATTTGTATGGGCGTGGCCAGGCAAAGGTCCGTTGGCAGGACCATCTCTAAGGGGGACCTTGTCTTTGTTACTTGTTAGTAAACCTGCGTGAGTGTCTTACTTGTGTGTATTCGTGGTGAGTCTTAGTACTCGTGCTTTGTCTGGTTTGCATGATTGCTTGTGATACAAGGAGATAATGGCTCAAGAAGGAACCTTTGTTTTGAAGGCTGATACCATCAAACAAAGAGGACTACAGAATCTGTGGGACGGATTTGTAGTTCAAGTACTCGCATGTGAACGACAACGAAACGACTCAATGTTTGCAAAGGATGGATGGCTAGCCTGTTTCTTGGGTTAGTTTCATTTGCGACAACGCTCACCAAGACGCAAGCAGGAAGTCAAAAGTTGGAAAGGGCAATTTCAGGGGAGATTTTCTTTGGAGCAGTTGGTCTTCATTTTGGGACGGCCACTTTCGGAACTGAAACTCACTGAGCATGGGTGATATCCAGTATCAGTTGGGTTTTTCCTCAAAGGGGAAAGACTAGGATCCTCTTCAGAGATTGGCAACAAGTTGGATCGAGCCATAATTCTAGCAGATGGGAAGCAAAGTGTTGGAAAGGCTTTTTGTCCGAAGAACTCTACTCTAAGTCCGATCAGCTGATTTTATAGGTGGAGGGGAACTATCACACACCTCTCTCTCTTGGGGCAAATTTTGAATGAAAGTTGATCAAAACGGGGGCAAATTCAAGGTGACCTAGCCATACTCACACGAGGAGACTGGCGAACTTTGGACCTAATAAGTTGACAAGTTTTTGTTGTGGAAAGGAAAGCTTGTTATAGGCTTTCTCTGGACCAGCAATGATGAGGAAACATATGAGTACGCTGGCTTGTGTTACGTGTAAGGCAACTATTCAATGAAGGAACTGTGAAAGTTGAGTCTTGCATGAGAGACTTGGTATTTCGAACGGACGCTAAGGGACAGTTGGCGTTGAGATCGGACTAGTGCAAACTCTGGGTGCATGTGTCTGATTCACAGACAGCTACTTGAAGCCAAGCTCGATGTACACTTCTTGTTTTGACTGTGAGGGAATTGTGAAAGTCAAGTTTTGCGCGACAGACATGGTGCTTCAAACAAACGCGAAGAGATAGTTCGGATGCGGATCAAACTGGTGCGACCCTTTGGCTTTCCACGAGGTCAATGGTTACATTTGGGCTGATTCAAAGAGCTACTTTAAGCTAAGTGAGAGGTGCATTGCGGAGTACTCAATCTTTGCCTACCTTAAAGAGCCAAGATGGAAAAGTATCAAGATCAGGCCGGGACAAGGAGAGAAATCAAGGTGCAGAAGCAACAAGGTACGGAGTGGACCATAAAGTGGGCAATCAAACGATAAATCCTTTGGCTCAGGGAGCCTTGATACCTGTGCGGAATTGATCAAATCTGGAGCTCAGGGAGCTCAACACAAAGTGCATCAAGGACAAATCAAGAGCTCAAAGAAGTTCCAAAGTCGAAAGTCAGAAGCGACAGGGGCGAACAATTCAAAGAAAGGCCTCTGTCACCAGTTAATAAGGTTCTTGGATTTTACGAAAGCGATATCAAATCTACGCTTTTCCCAGACAAAGATATATTTTCAAGTTATGTAACTTTTCAGTACAAAGAGCTGAGCCTCCGACTTGTGGTGTGCCAGCTTCAATGTTAATAAAAAGTGGGCAGTAAATTGAGTACTGTGCCAAGTAGCTTAAATGTATAGTTATTTTAATTGGGAGACACCTTTACTTTAATCTGACATCTGATGAGGACATCATATTTTATAAAGGTGGGGTGGATGTTGTAAAGCTATATTCATAAGTTTCACTTCCGGTGCCAGCATTGTTCCCGGCGCCAGCAGCGCCCCTGCTGCTCCCGGCGCCACTTTGACCAGAATCCAGCCGACGCCAAGTTCCTATGGCTAAAAATCTTTGATAAATTCTAGCGAAGTCCAAAGAGCTCAGATCGATGTGCAATCAGCTCACACGATCTAGGCATGATTAAAGGAAGCCTGGGGATCAATAAAATCTAGAAAGAGAAAATCCTAGAGAGAGAAAAAGTGCTTTACCAGCCTGGGTAGAGTGCTTGGTATGAGGGGGGGGTGCCGAATCCCACCAATACTATAGGGGAGTGCGGGTTGTGACTCAGGGCGAGCTCCAACCAAGTCTCAGCCTCCCTTACTGGAATGTTGTCATGGCTCTCGCCTTGGCATGCTAGTGCCCATGAGACTAGGGTCGGTCACACACTTGAAATGTAACCTTTCCGATTTATCAATAAAGTGGGATTTTTCTCAAACTGACTCTGATTACCTTCTGGGTTTCAGTGTTCGGTAAAAGTGCTAGTTGTAAGGACGCTTCAAAATTTTTAAGTTGGCACATAGCTGAGGGTCGTATCCCAGGATGCCAGCGGTATGTCATCGGGACCATTCGGTCCGTGGCGCCAGCGGTATGCTGTCGGGACCATTTGGTCCATGAACTGGTTGTCTCCATATCTATCGTGGCTTGTGGTTCTGAGTGTTCCTTGCATGAACGTGAATGAGTTAAGCTCTTGGGGAACGGGCTTTAACCTGTCGGCTGAGTTGGATGGCTTGCTTGAGTGGAAGTTACTTGTTTATGGCTGTCCAGTCTGGCATGGCTAGGATCCTCTTCAGTGATTGGCAACAAGTTGGATCGAGTCATAATCCTAGCAGATGGAAAGCAAAGTGTTGAAAAGGCTTTTTGTTCGAAGAACTCTACTCTAAGTCCGATCAGCTGATTTTATAAGTGGTAGGGAACTATCACACACACCTCTCTCTTGGGGCAAATTTCGAATGAAAGTTGATCAAAATGGCGGCAAATTCAAGGTGACCTAGCCATACTCACACGAGGAGACTGGCGAACTTTGGACCTAATAAGTTGAAAAGTTTTTGTTGTGGAAAGGAAAGCTTGTTATATGTAGCGCAGGCATCCCAAAGGGAGCCGGGAACCACGACTTAGCTTCCCAGCCTTCAACTCTTGCCATCCAAACCCACTTGACATACAAGCAGCCAACTCGCCAACAACGATCAAACTTAACCGACTTGAAGTTCCGAAAACCAACATTGAGATCCAACCTGGCGCGATGCCAGATCGGGGGTCCCGATGTGGGTGACTTCCCTCCAAGCAAGCCGCCCGACATACATCAAACTTAACCAACTCGAAGCTTTGTTACAAACGAGTAACATCCATTCCAAGCAAGCGGTGTGACTTACATCAGACTTAACCAACTGAAAGCTTCGTCACGAGCGTTGAAAGCCAACCTGGCGCCATGCCAGACTGGACAGCCATAAACAGGTAACTTTCACCCAAGCAAGCCATCCAACTCAGCCGACAGGTTAATCCATTCACGTTCATGCAAGGAACACTCAGGACCACAAGCCGCGACAAATATGGAGACAACTAGTTCCTGGACCAAATGGTCCCGACAACATACCGTTGGCGCCACGGACCGAATGGTCCCGACGACATACCGCTGGTGTCCCGGGATACGACCCTCAGCTATGTGCCAACTTAAAAATTTTGAAGCGGCCCTTAACATTCATCCATCATGCACTTACGTAAAAGCCAACTCAGAAACATAACAAGCTTAACCATTCAGGCTTAAGAAAACTAGAATCCCAACCAACCCAATAGCCAACTCAGAATCTGTCCCCAAAAGATAACCATAGGCAAAGACAAGGAGGACAGTCCTTAAATGTTTAATGTGATCTTTGAGGCTACGACTAAACACTAAGATGTCGTCGATGTACACAATGATAAATTCATCTAAGCAGTCTTGAAAAATGTTGTTCATCAACGTGCAAAAAGTGACTAGTGCGTTTGTTAGACCGAACGGCATCACCCTGAATTCGTGGCTCCCATACAGTGTTCGAAAAGCCGTTTTGTGCTCATCGCCTTTAGCTATTCGAATTTGGTGATATCCAGATCTAAGATCTATTCGGCTAAAATATCTGGCATGTTTGAGCTGGTCGAACAGGTCATCAATTCTAGGCATGGGATACTTGTTTTTGATGGTACCTTTGTTGAGCATGCGGTAATCCACACACATCCGCAGTGTCTTGTCTGCCCTTTCCACGAATAGTACAGGGGCTCCAAAAGGCAAAGCACTGAGTCTAATGAATCCTTTGTCTATCGATTCACCAAGTTGTCGTTTCAGTTCCACCAACTCTTCTTGGGACATCCTATAGGGTGCTCGTGAAGTTGGTTCTGTTCCTGGTACCAACTCAATCTTATGGTCCACTGGTCTTCGAGGAGGTAACTTAGCTAGGAGTTCTTCTGGAAACACATCGCTAAATTCCTCTAGCAAATCTGCCACCTCCTTTGGCAAGTTTTTCTGTTGTGCATTTCTCCCTTCTGGAACCTCTCTGCAGATACAAAGAAAGCACTTTGACCTTTTCCCTTTCGCCATGCTTTTAATCACAGATGCAGCAACCAGATTTTGTTCAATATCGGTGCCCTTCGCGTTACCTCCAGGCAGAGCTGTTGACATACAGATCTGTCCCTTCTAATCCAAGAGAACCAAGTTTGAGCTCCTGCCCAAAACTGCAATACAATGTTCATTTAGCCAGGGAAGGCCCAAAATTACGTCGAAGGCATCCATCTCTAAAACCAAAAAGCTAAGTTTAGCCTTCCATCTCCCAATTTGCACCGGGATGTTCAATGTTGCTTTGTCTGCGTCCAGTGTTCCCTTTGTTGTTTCTACCTTGAGCGTTGATATAACATTTCTGGTCGGCAAGCTGAACTATTCCACTACGCTCCTCGAAATATAGTTATGTGAAGCTCCGGAGTCGATCATGAAATCTGACTTCCTCCCCGCGATCTTTCCGGATAGGAATAATAATCTGGAACCAATCTTGGGGGTTGCCCCATGGAAGCTCCTTTCCATACTTGTATGTCGTCCACCCACAAATGTAAATTCCTCCTTCAACTCCCAACTAGATCAGATCACCTGGAAGAAGTTAAGCAACTAGGGGTTATTCAGGTCCAAACAAGCACATCACAAACGAACATACCAACCAAAGCATACACAGAGGATCCCTCTCAAGCCACATTCCCCTTGAGACCGGACGTAGGACCTTTGCCTAGCCGCGCCCACTCAAATCTATCACAGAATTAGCCCACGGGGAAATCTCCATCCAACCATCCGTGCTTTCACCATTAAGCAGCACATTGCCTCAGTCATGCCCCACCACTTTTTTGTCGATAGCCCTTATAGCTAAACGATCGGCAGCTATCCCGCACATGCAGCTAACCACCCGTGCTTTACACCCGAATTCGAGCAGCATCTCAGTATGAATGGTTAACCCATACAGTTCGAATATGTCACCCCGCACCCCACAAGGCACAGAACGTGCTTTCACCAACCTAATGGCAGCACATTGCCTCATTTGTCATACGTGCAGACGGCGCTAGGATCAAACCGCGGGAACTGACCGTGCTTACACCTCAAGGGCAGCACCTTGCCTCATCAAGTCCCCCGTTCTGCTGACCACCCCAACCGTGGACGTACCCGTGCTTACACTGTGGGCATCACCTTGCGCAACAGTTGTCCTGACAAATCCCAAAATGTGGCCATCCCTGTGAGACTTGCGTAGCTGACCGGCTAGTCGGCTCGGATACCACATGTTGCATCGGCGGCTCAAAGGGCGCTGGGACTTGAGCGATTTCCGCAACACGCGCTTAAGTCTAACATTCATCCATCATGCACTTACGTAAAAGCCAACTCAGAAACATAACAAGCTTAACCATTCAGACTTAAGAAAACTGGAATCCCAGCCAACCCGAAAGCCAACTCAAAATCCGTCTCCAAAAGGTAACCAAAGGCAAAGACAAGCCACACATGAAACCCAAGGCATAGTGGTCGCCAAATTGACCAATTGGCATAGCGGCAAGCCCCATGTCGATGAGAGGGACCCTTAGGCGCCAGCGACACAAAAAGGTTGTATTAAGGGTCCTTCCACTTGGACCAGTCCCAGAGGCGAAACCGAAATGGTAATCATCCCCAAGAATCAAGTTTATTAGATTTGGAAGAGGTTACATTCATACATAGATTGACTGGTCTCGGGGGCACCAACACGTGTTGGGCATTGTGCCTGGCTTGTGCTGGTAGAGGGAGTTGAGACCTGGCGACTGGATTCCTGGCGCTGGTTGAGCTGCCCAAGTTTTTGCCTGCCGGACTCCGCCTATGGTTCTGTTGTGATTCGGCACACCCCCTCTATTCTGAAACATAGTGCTTTCTGGTAAAGCACACTTTTTAGGACTTAGTTTTTATTTTGCTGATTAAGCCTGGCAGAATCAGTATGGCTCCCGGACATGGGTCCTGGGAGCCGTCCCGGCGGCAGAATCAACTTTCTTCCTGACTAGGCCAGGACTCGAGCTCCAGAGCTAGCTCATGACTTGTGACTACTTGACTGGCTCACCACAGGTCGGAGGCTCAGTCTTCACGTTCTAACTTGCTCTGGGACCTTAGGGAGCGTCACCCCTTAGAGTCTTACAGGGCACGCTGGGTGCACCTGAGTCAGCTTTACAACATCCTCCCCTTGTTTGAAAAAGTTGTTGTCCTCATCAAGGCCAAACTAGACCTAGGACGTATGGCACGGGCTTAATTCACCGGCCTTAACAACTTTGAATTAAAAAAATACATTGGCTGTAGCACAGGAAAAGTGTAGATAAAGTTCACTTACGTAAAACCGGTGTAAAGTTGCAAGTGATTTATTGACAAACTTAAGAAAGATATCTGGAAGTTCCTTGAACTTCAGAATGGCCATGAATGTTTGTGTAGGAGGCATGCCGCCAGGTAGTGCTTTGTGTGCCGATCTGGAAAAACGGCTATTGCATTGGTTCTTCTGCAGATAATCTGCTAGTACTTTAGGGGCTCCCTCCTTAAGTTCGTCTTCGTACTCCCAAGAAGCCTCAATAAGTGGAGCTCTTAGCCACTTCACTAGATATTCATGTTGAACGCCAGTTCGCTTTCTATGTGTCAATATTTGTTCTGGTACAAGCTGCCTCTTCGTATATATCAAGTGTCGTTGGTGAGTGACGAAGTTCGTGTTGTTGATCAAATCGCTCATCAACTCAATCTTATGGTCCACTGGTCTTCGAGGAGGTAACTTAACTGGGAGTTCTTCTAGAAACACATCGCTAAATTCCTCTAGCAAATCTGCCACCTCCTTCGGCAAGTTTTTTAGTTGTGCATTTTTCCCTTCTGGAACCTCTCTGTAGATACAAAGAAAGCACTTTGACCTTTTCCCTTTCGCCATGCTTTTAATCACAGATGCAGCAACCAGATTTTGTTCAATATCAGTGCCCTTCGCATTCCCTCCAGGCATAGCTTTTGTCATACAGATCTGTCCCTTGTAATCCAAGAGAACCAAGTTTGAGCTCCTACCCAAAACTGCAATACAATGTTCATTTAGCCAGGGAAGGCATCCATCTCTAAAAGCTAAGTTTAGCCTTCCATCTCCCAATTTGCACCGGGATGTTTAATGTTGCCTTGTCTGCGCCCAGTGCTCCCTTTGTTGTTTCTACCTTGAGCGTTGATGTTACATTTCTGGTCGGCAAGCTGAACTGTTCCACTACGCTCCTTGAAATATAGTTATGTGAAGCTCCAGAGTCGATCATGAAATCTGACTTCCTCCCCGCGATCTTTCCGGATAGGAATAATAATCTAGAACCAATCTTGGGGGTTGCCCCATGGAAGCTCCTTTCCATTCTTGTATGTCGTCCAGCCACAAATGTAAATTCCTCCTTCAACTCCGAACTAGATCAGATCACCTAGAGGAAGTAAAGCAGCCAGGGGTTATTCAGGTCCAAACAAGCACACCACAAACGAACATACCAACCAAAGCAAACACAGAGGATCCCTCTCAAGCCACATTCCCCTTGAGACCGGACGTAGGACCTTTTCCTAGCCGCGCCCACTCAAATCTATCACAGAATTAGCCCACAGGAAAACATCCATCCAACCATCTGTGCTTTCACCATTAAGCAGCACATTGCCTCAATCACGCCCCACCACTTTTTGGTCGATAGCCCTTATAGCTAAACAATTGGCAGCTATCCCGCACCGGCAGCTAACCACCCGTGTTTTACACCCGAATTCGAGCAGCATCTGTATGAATGGTTAACCCGTACAGTTCGAATATGTCACCCCGCAACCCACAAGGCACAGACCGTGCTTTTACCAACCTAATGGCAGCACATTGCCTCATCTGTCCTACGTGCAGACGGTGCCAGGCCCGAACCGCGGGAACTGACAGTGCTTACACCTCAAGGGCAGCACCTTGCCTCATCAAGTCCCCCGTTCTACTTACCACCTCGACCGTGGACGCACTCGTGCTTACACTGTGGGCAGCACCTTGCGCAACGGTTGTCCTGACAAATCCCAAAACGTGGCCATCCCTGTGAGACTTGCGTAGCTGACCAGCTAGTCGGCTCGGATACCACATGTTGCACCGGCGCCTCAAAGGGCCCTGGGACTTGAGCAGTTTCCCCAACACGTGCTTAAGTCTAACATTCATCCATCATGCACTTACGTAAAAGCCAACTCAGAAACGTAATAAGCTTAACCATTCAGACTTAAGAAAACTGGAATCCCAACCAACCCGAAAGCCAACTCAGAATCCATCCCCAAAAGGTAACCAAAGGCAAAGACAAGCCACACATGAAACCCAAGGCATAGTGGTTGCCAAATTGACCAATTGGCATAGCGGCAAGCCCCATGTCGATGACAGGGACCCTTAGGCACCAGCGACACATAAAGGTTGTAGTAAGGGTCCTCCCACTTGGACCAGTCCTGGAGGCAAAACCGAAATGGTAATCATCCCCAAGGATCAACTTTATTAGATTTGGAAGAGGTTACATTCATACATAGACTGACCGGTCTCGGGGCCACCAACACGTGCTGGCATTGTGCCTGGCTTGTGCTGGTAGAGGGAGCTGAGACCTGGCGACTGGATTTCTGGCGCTGGTTGAGCTGCCCAAGTTTTCGTCTGCCGGACTCCCCCTATAGTTCTGCTGTGATTCGGCGCACCCCCTCTGTTTTGAAATATAGTGCCTTCTAGTAAAGCACGCTTTTTGGGACTTAGTTTTTATTTTGCTGATTAAGCCTGGCAAGCCTGGCAGGATCAGTCTGGCTCTCGAACATGGGTCCCGGGAGCCGTCCCGGCGGCAGAATCAACTTGCTTCTTGACTAGGCCATGACTCGAGCTCCAGAGCTAGCTCATGACTTGTGACTACTTGATTGGCTCACTATAGGTCGGAGGCTCAGTTCTTGACGTTCTAACTTGCTCTGGGACCTGAGAGAGTGTCACCCCTTAGAGTCTTACAGGGCACGCTGGGTGCACCTGAGTCAGCTTCACAACATCCTCCCCTCGTTTGGAAAGTTGATTTCCTCATTAGGGCCAAACTAGACCTAGGATGTATGGCACGAGCTTAATTCATCGGCCTTAACAACTTTGAATTAAAAAAAAATACATTGGCAGTAGCACAGGAAAAGTGTAGATAAAGTTCACTTACGTAAAACCGGTGTAAAGTTGCAAGTGATTTATTGACAGACTTAAGAAAGATACCTGGAAGTTCCTTGAACTTCACAATGGCCATGAATGTTTATGTAGGAGGCATATTGCCAGGTAGTGCTTTTTGTGCCGATTTGGAGAAACGGCTATTGCGTTGGTTGTTCTACAGATAATCTACTAGTACTTCAGGGGCTCCCTCCTTAATTTTGATCTGTCCCTTGTAATCCAAGAGAACCAAGCTTGAGCTCCTGCCCAAAACTGCAATACAATGTTCATTTAGCGAGGGAAGGCCCAAAATTACGTCGAAGGCATCCATCTCTAAAACCAAAAAGCTAAGTTTAGCCTTCCATCTCCCAATTTGCACCGGGATGTTCAATGTTGCTTTGTCTGCGTCCAGTGCTCCCTTTGTTGTTTCTACCTTGAGTGTTGATGTTACATTTCTGGTCGGCAAGCTGAACTGTTCCACTACGCTCCTTGAAATATAGTTATGTGAAGCTCTGGAGTCGATCATGAACTTCCTCCCCGCGATCTTTTGGGATAGGAATAATAATCTCGAACCAACCTTGGGGGTTGCCCCATGGAAGCTCCTTTCCATACTTGTATGTCGTCCACCCACAAATGTAAATTCCTCCTTCAACTCCCAATTAGATCAGATCACTTGGAAGAAGTTAAGCAACCAGGGGTTATTCAGGTCCAAACAAGCACACCACAAACGAACATACCAGCCAAAGCAAACACAGAGGATCCCTCTCAAGCCACATTCCCCTTGAGACCGGACGTAGGACCTTTGCCTAGCCGCGCCCACTCAAATCTATCACAGAATTAGCCCACGGGGAAATCTCCATCCAACCATCCGTGCTTTCACCATTAAGCAGCACATTGCCTCAGTCATGCCCCACCACTTTTTTGTCGATAGCCCTTATAGCTAAACGATCGGCAGCTATCCCGCACAGGCAGCTAACCACCCGTGCTTTACACCCGAATTCTGTATGAATGGTTAACCCATACAGTTCGAATATGTCACCCCGCACCCCACAAGGCATAGAACGTGCTTTCACCAACCTCATGGCAGCACATTGCCTCATTTGTCATACGTGCAGACGGCGCTAGGATCAAACCGCGGGAACTGACCGTGCTTACACCTCAAGGGCAGCACCTTGCCTCATCAAGTCCCCCGTTCTGCTGACCACCCCAACCGTGGACGTACCCGTGCTTACACTGTGGGCAGCACCTTGCGCAACAGTTGTCCTGACAAATCCCAAAATGTGGCCATCCCTGTGAGACTTGCGTAGCTGACCGGCTAGTCGGCTCGAATACCACATGTTGCATCTGGGACTTGAGCGGTTTCCGCAACACGCGCTTAAGTCTAACATTCATCCATCATGCACTTACGTAAAAGCCAACTCAGAAACATGACAAGCTTAACCATTCAGACTTAAGAAAACTGGAATCCCAACCAACCCGAAAGCCAACTCAAAATCCGTCTCCAAAAGGTAACCAAAGGCAAAGACAAGCCACACATGAAACCCAAGGCATAGTGGTCGCCAAATTGACCAATTGGCATAGCGGCAAGCCCCATGTCGATGAGAGGGACCCTTAGGCGCCAGCGACACAAAAAGGTTGTATTAAGGGTCCTTCCACTTGGACCAGTCCTGGAGGCGAAACTGAAATGGTAATCATCCCCAAGAATCAAGTTTATTAGATTTGGAAGAGGTTACATTCATACATAGACTGACTGGTCTCGGGGGCACCAACACGTGCTGGGCATTGTGCCTGGCTTGTGCTGGTAGAGGGAGTTGAGACCTGGTGACTGGATTCCTGGCGCTGGTTGAGCTGCCCAAGTTTTTGCCTGCCGGACTCCGCCTATGGTTCTGTTGTGATTCAGCACACCCCCTCTATTCTGAAACATAGTGCTTTCTGGTAAAGCACACTTTTTAGGACTTAGTTTTTATTTTGCTGATTAAGCCTGGCAGAATCAGTCTGGCTCCCGGACATGGGTCCTGGGAGCCGTCCCGGTGGCAGAATCAACTTTCTTCCTGACTAGGCCAGGACTCGAGCTCCAGAGCTAGCTCATGACTTGTGACTACTTGACTGGCTCACCACAGGTCGGAGGCTCAGTCTTGACGTTCTAACTTGCTCTAGGACCTTAGGGAGCGTCACCCCTTAGAGTCTTACAGGGCACGTTGGGTGCACCTGAGTCAGCTTTACAACATCCTCCCCTTGTTTGAAAAAGCTGTTGTCCTCATCAAGGCCAAACTAGACCTAGGACGTATGGCACGGGCTTAATTCACCGGCCTTAACAACTTTGAATTAAAAAAAATACATTGGCTGTAGCACAGGAAAAGTGTAGATAAAGTTCACTTATGTAAAACCAGTGTAAAGTTGCAAGTGATTTATTGACAAACTTAAGAAAGATATCTGGAAGTTCCTTGAACTTCAGAATGGCCATGAATGTTTGTGTAGGAGGCATGCCGCCAGGTAGTGCTTTGTGTGCCGATCTGGAAAAACGGCTATTGCATTGGTTCTTCTGCAGATAATCTGCTAGTACTTTAGGGGCTCCCTCCTTAAGTTCGTCTTCGTACTCCCAAGAAGCCTCAATAAGTGGAGCCCTTAGCCACTTCACTAGATATTCATGTTGAACGCCAGTTCGCTTTCTATGTGTCAATATTTGTTCTGGTACAAGCTGCCTCTTCGTATATATCAAGTGTCGTTGGTGAGTGACGGAGTTCGTGTTGTTGATCAAATCGCTCATCAACTCAATCTTATGGTCCACTGGTCTTCGAGGAGGTAACTTAGCTGGGAGTTCTTCTAGAAACACATCGCTAAATTCCTCTAGCAAATCTGCCACCTCCTTTGGCAAGTTTTTCTGTTGTGCATTTCTCCCTTCTGGAACCTCTCTGCAGATACAAAGAAAGCACTTTGACCTTTTCCCTTTCGCCATGCTTTTAATCACAGATGCAGCAACCAGATTTTGTTCAATATCGGTGCCCTTCGCATTCCCTCCAGGCATAGCTTTTGTCATACAGATCTGTCCCTTCTAATCCAAGAGAACCAAGTTTGAGCTCCTACCCAAAACTGCAATACAATGTTCATTTAGCCAGGGAAGGCATCCATCTCTAAAAGCTAAGTTTAGCCTTCCATCTCCCAATTTGCACCGGGATGTTTAATGTTGCCTTGTCTGCGCCCAGTGCTCCCTTTGTTGTTTCTACCTTGAGCGTTGATGTTATATTTCTGGTCGGCAAGCTGAACTGTTCCACTACGCTCCTTGAAATATAGTTATGTGAAGCTCCGGAGTCGATCATGAAATCTGACTTCCTCCCCGCGATCTTTCCGGATAGGAATAATAATCTAGAACCAATCTTGGGGGTTGCCCCATGGAAGCTCCTTTCCATACTTGTATGTCGTCCAGCCACAAATGTAAATTCCTCCTTCAACTCCGAACTAGATCAGATCACCTAGAGGAAGTAAAACAGCCAGGGGTTATTCAGGTCCAAACAAGCACACCACAAACGAACATACCAACCAAAGCAAACACAGAGGATCCCTCTCAAGCCACATTCCCCTTGAGACCGGACGTAGGACCTTTGCCTAGCCGCGCCCACTCAAATCTATCACAGAATTAGCCCACATGAAAACATCCATCCAACCATCTGTGCTTTCACCATTAAGCAGCACATTGCCTCAATCACGCCCCACCACTTTTTGGTCGATAGCCCTTATAGCTAAACAATTGGCAGCTATCCCGCACCGGCAGCTAACCACCCGTGTTTTACACCCGAATTCGAGCAGCATCTGTATGAATGGTTAACCCGTACAGTTCGAATATGTCACCCCGCAACCCACAAGGCACAGACCGTGCTTTTACCAACCTAATGGCAGCACATTGCCTCATCTGTCCTACGTGCAAACGGTGCCAGGCCCGAACCGTGGGAACTGACCGTGCTTACACCTCAAGGACAGCACCTTGCCTCATCAAGTCCCCCGTTCTACTGACCACCCCGACCGTGGACGCACTCGTGCTTACACTGTGGGCAGCACCTTGCGCAACGGTTGTCTTGACAAATCCCAAAACGTGGCCATCCCTGTGAGACTTGCGTAGCTGACCAGCTAGTCGGCTCGGATACCACATGTTGCACCGGCGCCTCAAAGGGCGCTGGGACTTGAGCAGTTTCCCCAACACGTGCTTAAGTCTAAAATTCATCCATCATGCACTTACGTAAAAGCCAACTCAGAAACGTAATAAGCTTAACCATTCAGACTTAAGAAAACTGGAATCCCAACCAACCCGAAAGCCAACTCAGAATCCGTCCCCAAAAGGTAACCAAAGGCAAAGACAAGCCACACATGAAACCCAAGGCATAGTGGTTGCCAAATTGACCAATTGGCATAGCGGCAAGCCCCATGTCGATGACAGGGACCCTTAGACACCAGCGACACATAAAGGTTGTAGTAAGGGTCCTCCCACTTGGACCAGTCCTGGAGGCAAAACCGAAATGGTAATCATCCCCAAGGATCAACTTTATTAGATTTGGAAGAGGTTACATTCATACATAGACTGACCGGTCTCGGGGCCAGGGCCACCAACACGTGCTGGCATTATGCCTGGCTTGTGCTGGTAGAGGGAGCTGAGACCTGGCGACTGGATTTCTGGCGCTGGTTGAGCTGCCCAAGTTTTCGTCTGCCGGACTTCCCTTATAATTCTGCTGTGATTCGGCGCACCCCCTCTGTTTTGAAATATAGTGCCTTCTAGTAAAGCACGCTTTTTGGGACTTAGTTTTTATTTTGCTGATTAAGCCTAGCAAGCCTGGCAGGATCAGTCTGGCTCTTGGACATGGGTCCCGGGAGCCGTCCCGGCGGCAGAATCAACTTGCTTCTTGACTAGGCCATGACTCGAGCTCCAGAGCTAGCTCATGACTTGTGACTACTTGACTGGCTCACTACAGGTCGGAGGCTCAGTTCTTGACGTTCTAACTTGCTCTGGGACCTGAGAGAGTGTCACCCCTTAGAGTCTTACAGGGCACGCTGGGTGCACCTGAGTCAGCTTCACAACATCCTCCCCTCGTTTGAAAAAGTTGATGTCCTCATTAGTGCCAAACTAGACCTAGGATGTATGGCACGAGCTTAATTCACCGGCCTTAACAACTTTGAATTAAAAAAAAATACATTGGCAGTAGCACAGGAAAAGTGTAGATAAAGTTCACTTACGTAAAACCGGTGTAAAGTTGCAAGTGATTTATTGACAAACTTAAGAAAGATACCTGGAAGTTCCTTGAACTTCACAATGGCCATGAATGTTTATGTAGGAGGCATATTGCCAGGTAGTGCTTTTTGTGCCGATCTGGAGAAACGGCTATTGCGTTGGTTGTTCTACAGATAATCTACTAGTACTTCAGGGGCTCCCTCCTTAATTTTGTCTTCGTACTCCCAAGAAGCCTCAAAAAGTGGAGCCCGTATCCACTTCACTAGATATTCACGTTGAATGCCAGTTCGCTTTCTATGTGTCAATATTTGTTCTGGTACAAGCTGCCTCTTCATATCATCAAGTGTCATTGGTGGGTGACGGAGTTCGTGTTGCCGATCAAATCGCTCATCTGGTTTGTACCGTTTGAGTAATGAGATATGAAACATATTGTGTATATCCAAGCAGGATGGCAGCGCCAATCGGTAAGCCACTGGGTTGATCTTCTTGGTGACATAATATGGTCTTGCATAAGGTCGAACAAACTGATGAGAGAAACCTTTTGGTAACGCAATGTTCTTTGTGTTCAGCCATACTTGATCACCTTCTCGTCGATGTGGGTTTACGTCAGCTGCCATACTCCTTTGTGGCTGCTCTAAAAATGACTTCACCTCTGTCAGCTTTGTGTGCCACTCATTGATGAATTCCTCCACAGTGGGTACTGGTGTTTCCTGCACGCCTGTAAGAAAAGAGCTTGGAACAATCGGTAGCCGACCATTGCTTATCTCAAAGGGTGCCCTTCCAGTAGATCTGTTCACTTGGTTGTTATGTGCAAACTCGAGAATATCCAAGTAGTTGACCCAATCGGATTGGTCCCAAGCGACATAATTTCGTAAACATTGTTCAACGTCGATTGACTCGTTCCGGTTGCCCATCTGTCAGAGGGTGATATGCAGTGCTAAAATTCAGTCCAGTTCCCATGAGGTGAAATAGACAAGTCCAAAACTTTTCGATGAACTTGGTGTCTCGGTCAGAAATAATCGTTCTAGGCAGTCACTGAACTTTTAGTTGGTACTAGATGAACTTGCTTTGTAAAGCGGTCAACCACCACATAAATTGAGTCGAAGCCTTGGCACCGTGGTAGTTGAACAATAAAATCCATGCTCACCGAATCCCATGGGTATGCTTGTACCGGTAATGGTTGGAGTAGTCTTGCTGGAGCTAACGGTTCCACCTTCACTTGTTGACATGTCGGGCATGTTTGCACATAGGATTCAACGTCTGCCCACATACCTGGACAGTAGAAGCCTCTTTTGAGAAGTTCATACATGCAATTCACCCCTGGATGTCCGGCGGCTAGTACGTCATGATGTTCTCGCAAGACTTTCTTCCTCAGGTTGATGTTGTCTTGGACATATACTCTACGTTGTTTATAAACAACCATTTGATCTTTCCAAGTGAAATGTTTATGAGGCTTTCCCAGCTAGAATTCGATCATTAAGTCCTTCGCCAACGCATCTGCACCATAATTCTCCCTGATTTCTTGGAATACGCCAGTCACCTGAGTTGTCACCGTTGCCATCAAGTGTTCCTGTCTACTTAGTGCGTCTGCCACATTGCTCTTTCCCGCTGTGTGTACAATGTCTATATTGAATTTTGAGAGAAAGTTTTGCCATCGCATTTGCTTTGGCGTGAGCATACCTTGGGATGAGAAGTACTTGAGTGATACATTATCAGTGAACACCTTAAAGGGTTTTCCTGCCACATAATGTCTCCAATGCTCCACTGCTTGAACTACTGCGACCATTTCTTTTTCATGAGTTGGCCATCGTCGCTCTATGTCACTCAATTTCTTTGAAAAATATGCAACATGTTTTCTGTCTTGCATCAGCACGGCCCCAATAGCAAAGTTCGACGCGTCTGTATGTATTTCAAAAGGTTTGCTAAAGTCCGGTAAGGCAAGGATGGGTTCTTGAGTGATCTGTCGTTTTAGTTTTTGGAACGCTGCTTCACATTCCGGTGTCCATGTCATCTTTAGATGAGGCTTGGTCTGCTCCAACAATGGTGCCACAATTTTGCTAAATGCCTCAATGAATCTCCTGTAAAAGTTACATAAGCCCACAAAGGATTTGATGCCGTGAACAGTTTTAGGAGCCAGCCAATCCAAGATAGTCTTGATCTTCTTAGGATCCATCCGAATTCGTTTGTAGCCTATAACATGTCCAAGGAAATCAACTTCCTCTACCACAAATTCACATTTTTCTCTTTTTGCGAACAAGCTGTTCTTCCTCAGTCGTTGGAGGACAGTCCTTAAATGTTTAATGTGATCTTTGAGGCTACGACTAAACACCAAGATGTCGTCAATGTACACAATGACAAATTCATCTAAGCAGTCTTGAAAAATGTTGTTCATCAACGTGCAAAAAGTGGCTGGTGCTTTTGTTAGACCGAACGACATCACCCTGAATTCGTGTCCCCCATACCGTGTTCGAAAAGCCGTTTTGTGCTCATCGCCTTTAGCTATTCAAATTTGGTAATATCCAGATCTAAGATCTATTCGGCTAAAATATCTGGCGTGTGTGAGCTGGTCGAACAGGTCATCAATTCTAGGCATGGGATACTTGTTCTTCATGGTACCTTTGTTGAGCATGCGGTAATCCACACTCATCCGCAGTGTCTTGTCCGCCTTTTCCACGAATAATACTGGGGCTCCAAAAGGCAAAGCACTGGGTCTAATGAATCCTTTGTCTATCAATTTACCAAGTTGTCATTTTAGTTCCACCAACTCTTCTTGGGACATCCGATAGGGGGCTCGTGAAGTTGGTTCTGTTCCTGGTACCAACTCAATCATATGGTCCACTGGTCTTCGAGGAGGTAACTTAGTTAGTTCTTATGGAAATACATCGCTAAATTCCTCTAGCAAATTTGCCACCTCCTTTGGCAAGTTTTTCTGTTGTGCGTTTTTCCCTTCTGGAACCTCTCTGCAGATACAAAGAAAGCACTTTGACCTTTTTCCTTTCGCCATGCTTTTAATCACAGATGTAACAACCAGATTTTGTTCAATATCGCCCTTCGCGTTCCCTCCAGGCAGAGCTTTTGTCATACAGATCTCTCCGTTGTAATCCAAGAGAACCAAGTTTGAGCTCCTACCCAAAACTGCAATACAATGTTCATTTAGCCAGGGACGGCCCAAAATTACATCGAAGGCATCCATCTCTAAAATCAAAAAGCTAAGTTTAGCCTTCCATCTCCCAATTTGCACTGGGATGTTCAATGTTGCTTTGTCTGCGTCCAGTGCTCCCTTTGTTGTTTCTACCTTGAGTGTTGATGTTACATTTCTGGTCGGCAAGCTGAACTGTTCCACTACGCTCCTTGAAATATAGTTATGTGAAGCTCTGGAGTCGATCATGAACTTCCTCCCCGCGATCTTTTGGGATAGGAATAATAATCTCGAACCAACCTTGGGGGTTGCCCCATGGAAGCTCCTTTCCATACTTGTATGTCGTCCACCCACAAATGTAAATTCCTCCTTCAACTCCCAATTAGATCAGATCACTTGGAAGAAGTTAAGCAACCAGGGGTTATTCAGGTCCAAACAAGCACACCACAAACGAACATACCAACCAAAGCAAACACAGAGGATCCCTCTCAAGCCACATTCCCCTTGAGACCGGACGTAGGACCTTTGCCTAGCCGTAGCCACTCAAATCTATCACAGAATTACCCCACGGGGAAACATCCATCCAACCATCCGTGCTTTCACCATTAAGCAGCACATTGCCTCAGTCATGCCCCACCACTTTTTTGTCGATAGCCCTTATAGCTAAACGATCGGCAGCTATCCCGCACAGGCAGCTAACCACCCGTGCTTTACACCCGAATTCGAGCAGCATCTCTGTATGAATGGTTAACCCATACAGTTCGAATATGTCACCCCGCACCCCACAAGGCACAGAGCGTGCTTTCACCAACCTAATGGTAGCACATTGCCTCATCTGTCCTATGTGCAGACGGCGCCAGGCCCAAACCGCGGGAACTGACCATGCTTACACCTCAAGGGCAGCACCTTGCCTCAGCAAGCCCCCCGTTCTGTTGACCACCCCGACCGTGGACGCACCCGTGCTTACACTGTGGGAAGCACCTTGCTCAACGGTTGTCCTGACAAATCCCAAAACGTGGCCATCCCTGTGAGACTTGCGAAGCTGACCGGCTAGTCGGCCCTGATACCACATGTTGCGCTGGCGTCTCAAAGGGCGCTGGGACTTGAGCGGTTTTCCCAACACGCGCTTAAGTCTAACATTCATCCATCATGCACTTACGTAAAAGCCAACTCAGAAACGTAACAAGCTTAACCATTCAGACTTAAGAAAACTGGAATCCCAACCAACCCGAAAGCCAACTCAGAATCCGTCCCCAAAAGGTAACCAAAGACAAAGACAAGCCACACATGAAACCCAAGGCATAGTGGTCGCCAAATTGACCAATTGGCATAGCGGCAAGTTCCATGTCGATGAGAGGGACCCTTAGGCGCCAGCGACGCAAAAAGGTTGTAGTAAGGGTCCTTTCACTTGGACCAGTCCCGGAGGCGAAACCGAAATGGTAATCATCTCCAAGGATCAACTTTATTAGATTTGGAAGAGGTTACATTCATACATAGACTGACCGGTCTCGGGGCCACCAACACGTGCTGGGCATTGTGCCTAGCTCGTGCTGGTAGAGGGAGCTGAGACCTGGCGACTGGATTCCTGGCGTTGGTTGAGTTGCCCAAGTTTCTATCTGCCGGACTCCCCCTATAGTTCTGCTGTGATTCGGCGCACCCCCTCTGTTCTGAAACATAGTGCTTTCTGGTAAAGCACACTTTTTAGGACTTAGTTTTTATTTTGCTGATTAAGCCTGGAAAGCCTGGCAAAATCAGTCTGGCTCCCGGACATGGGTCCCGGGAGCCGTCCCGGCTGCAGAATCAACTTGCTTCCTGACTAGGCCATGACTCGAGCTCTAGAGCTAGCTCATGACTTGTGACTACTTGACTGGCTCACCACAGGTCGGAGGCTCAGTCCTTGACGTTCTAACTTGCTCTGGGACTTTAGGGAGTGTCACCCCTTAGAGTCTTATAGGGCACGCTGGGTGCATCTGAGTCAGCTTTACAACAATTTCCGTGAGATCCGCATAGCTGACCGGCCAGTCGTCTCTGATACCACATGTAGCGCAGGCATCCCAATGTCAGCCGGGAACCACGACTTAGCTTCCCAGCCTTCAACTCTTGCCATCCAAACCCACTTGACATACAAGCAGCCAACTCCCCAACAACGATCAGAGTTAACCAACTTGAAGTTTCGAAAAGTAACATTGAGATCCAACCTGGCGCCATGCCAGATCGGGGGTCCCGATGTGGGTGACTTCCCTCCAAGCATGCCGCCCGACATACATCAAACTTAACCAACTCGAAGCTTCGTTACAAACGAGTAACATCCATTCCAAGCAAGCGGTCTGACTTACATCAGACTTAACCAATGGAAAGCTTCGTCACGAGCGCTGAAAGCCAACCTGGCGCCACGCCAGACTGGACAGCCATAAACATGTAACTTCCACCCAAGCAGGCCATCCAACTCAGCCGACAGGTTAGAGCCCGTTCCCCAAGAGCTTAACCCATTCGCGTTCATGCAAGGAACACTCAGAACCACAAGCCGCGACAGATATGAAGACAACCAGTTCCTGGACCAAATGGTCCCGATAGCATACCGCTGGCGCCACGGACCGAATGGTCCCGACGACATAACGTTGGCGTCCCGGGACACGACCCTCAGCTATGTGCCTACTTAAAATTTTGAAGCGGCCTTACAACTGGCGCTTTTACCGAACACTGAAACCCAGAAGGTAATCAGAGTCAGTTTGAGGAAAATCTCACTTTATTGATAAATCTAAGAAGGTTACATTTCAAGTGTGTGACCGACCCTAGTCTCCGGGGCGCTAGCATGCCAAGGCGAGAGCCATGACAACATTCCAGCAAAAGAGGCTGAGACTTGGTTGGAGCTCGCCCTGAGTCGCAACCCGCACTCCCCTATAGTATTGGTAGGATTCGGCACCCCAGCTCATACCAAGCACTCTACCCAAGCTGGTAAAGCACATTTTTCTCTCTCTAGAATTTTCTCATTCTAGAAAGTCATTTTCTGTCTCTAGATTTTATTTATCCCCAGGCTTCTTTTAATCATGCCTAGATTGTGTGAGGTGATTGCACATCAGTCTGAGCTCTCTGGACTTCGCTAGAACCGATCTAAGATTTTCAGCCATAGGAACTTGGCGCTGGCTAGATTTTGGTCACATTGGCGCCGGGAGCAACAGGGGCGCTGTTGGCACCGGGGACAATGCTGGCGCCAGTGGCGCCGGAAGTAAAGCTTATGAAGATAGCTTTACAACAGTATGTCAAGTGGGTTTGGATGGCAAGAGTTGAAGGTTGAGATGCTAAGTCGTGGTTCTCAGCTCCCTTTGGGATGCCTGCGCTACACCAGGTGCCGCCCTGCTGCTGCCCGCCCTCCACTGGCCTACTCTCTGATTTTTTGCCAGTTGGCATACCTCTGTTTATCCCATAATCACATCTTAGCAAATTATATACCTGCATATCTGGCGAGTTCCCAAGACTTGAAGTCTGGTGCACGATATTTCTTGTCCCCTACCCGGACTCCACATGTCACTACCTCATTAAAACGGAGACAGCTTAAGTCCCAACATGGTGCACAGCTCATTAAAACGGGCCAAAGCTGTCCAAGTGCAAATGAGTCCCAGCTGATGGTGCCAAAGCTGTCCCCGTGCCAATAAGTCCCAACACGGTGCACAACGTCCCAACCCAACATGATGGCAATGGCGGCCCAACATGGTGCACAATGGCAATGGCGGCCAAATGTTCTTCGCATTTATTTCTCTAATATGTACATCTTCCAATATGTACATCTATGTATGTACATCTTCCAGAAAGCATCGTCAACCCCCTCTAATATGTACATCTACGTATGTACATCTTCCAAAAAGCATCGTCAACCCCTCCAATAACCCTCCGATCTAATATGTACATCTACGTATGTAACCACATGGGTAGCTTCAATAGATAGCTTTGAAATGCATAGATAGCATCGTCAAACCCTCCAATAATATGTGCATCTACGATCCAGAAAACCCATACCCTGATTCCACATGTCCGTAGCTCATTAAGACGGGGCCAAAGCTGTCCCCGTGCCAGTAAGTCCCAACATGGTGCACAACGCATTAAGACGGGGCCAAAGCTGTCCCCGTGCCAATAAGTCCCAACTGTCCCCGTGCCAATAAGTCCCAACATGGTGCACAAGAAGCTCATTAAGACGGGGCCAAAGTTGTCCCCGTGCCAATAAGTGCTTTGGCGCTTTGGCCCCGTGCCAATAACTCCCAATTGTCCCTGTGCCAATAAGTCCCAACATGGTGTGCAAGTAGCTCATTAAGATGGGGCCAAAGCTGTCCCCGTGCCAATAAGTCCCAACGTGGTGCACAACGACAATGGCGGCCAAA
This sequence comes from Diphasiastrum complanatum, assembly GCA_029204225.1. NCBI lineage: Eukaryota > Viridiplantae > Streptophyta > Lycopodiopsida > Lycopodiales > Lycopodiaceae > Diphasiastrum > Diphasiastrum complanatum. The sequence goes on along the minus strand of CM055098.1, from coordinate 43,617,378 downwards.
CGTTCTTCGCGTTCATTTCTGGTGGAAACATGTAAGCTGTCAATTATATGTAGCCAAAATCTCTCACGTGCATAGATAGCATCATCAAGAACCCTCCGATCTAATATGTACATCTACGTATGTACATCTAAGATCCAGAGAGCATCGTCAACCCCTCCAATAACCCTCTGATCTAATATGTACATCTAAGTATGTAACCACGTGGATAGCTTCAATAGATAACTTTAAAATGCATAGATTGCATCGTCAACCCCATTATGATTAGGAGCATAAAAAACACACAAATAAACGAGCGACAAGTCGATGGAATGCTCATCGAGAAGGAAATAGTCAACCTTTAAGGAAGCATATGACTAATATGGTTGAGGTTGAAAGGCACGTGTGATAAGTGTCATTCAATTGTTATATTATATTGCACATAAGGATACGCCTCTAGCAGATTTTAGATATTCATGGGACTCCACACATGCCAGTTAATGATGAGTACTCTTCGTACACCAATATGTTTGCAACTTCTAAATTTCTTTGTGGGCTACACATAGGTGGCTAGCTCAAGCTCAACTAGTGGAAATACGAGGGAGTCCATATATTTCCATTCTTATTAATGAGAGTATGATAGAGCATTAGAACAACATTTAATTGTCTATATGACCTTTTTAGGAGAAGGTGGTAGTGAGATGCCAAAAACTGAATTTTCAAAGTTAATGGGAATAATAGAATCAACCTCAGCTGCCATATATGAGGGTATGAATAAAATGTTAGATGATATGCAAATTGACAAATGCAAGTTAGTTGGCATAGCAACTGATGGAGCTTAGGCTATGATGGGAGTGCGTGAAGGCATTGTTGCCAAGTTGAAAAGAGACATACCATACTTGATGGGTTTTTTGAACTTATTAATATTTTAAAAATGCAATTTTTGTATTTTTTTTTTTTTTACAATTTGGAATGCCCTACATAAGGCAAAGCTTCCCGTCATGTGTAGATCACCTTGTTTAAAGAAGACTTGCAATGCAATCATTCTAAAATTACGGGACTTACCAATTTACTAAGTTATTGCAACATCCTTCTTTCAGAATGAGTCTAATCCATGCTAGCATGAGATTCTCTTCACATTTTACCTCTCCTCCATTCAATTGGTCTGATTTTGAGATGATTGTTTTGATTTGCATGTTCGAGTCAAGGTGCTATTGGCAGCTCAACTTATCAAGCAATGAAAGCTAACTTCAAAGAAAAAGCTTGAGTTGCCCTTTGTCACCTCATAACCTGCTTGTTGGGAGAGAAGAAGGCTTTCTTTTTTACATATGAACCAATATCACCCCTTTGTTAATGCTATTTAAGCTCACAAATGTAAATCTCCTTCGGGTAAAATAGAGCTTTTTGTATTTTAAGAGCTCGGTGTCGCATGTACTTTGAAAAATGTGATTGCAAGGGGGTCGAGATTTTATTGCATGAGTTGGCAAAACAATTAGTAACTAATATTTTTAATTATTAGAAATCTTATGAATTTGATTTGTGTAAGTTTGCATTGATTGATTTGAGGCTTCTTCTTCATTAGGCTAATTCAAATTTTGGCTCACTACAACATGTGGACCCAAATAAGTGCACAAATAACATGTTTATATCATATTTTTTAATTTTTTTGAATTTGCTATTTTTTACTTTGTTAATAACCAAATGTTATATTGATTATAAATTTGCCTTTAAAACTCAATCATTAATGAAGCTATTAAGGTAAGACAAGAACGATGTCATATTATTAGAAAGATTTTGACACCATGATATTCATAGTATTCACGAAAAAATATGAGGGATGTGGGACAAACTTAAAATTCATATATGAGACAACATCTTGGCAACATATTGTTGTTCAAGAGGAAGTTAGCAAATATAAAAATGGCCAAAGAGAGTCGATATTGGCACATTTTAAAAAGACGAAGACATTAACAGGTCCATGTGTAGAAATGAATGAGAAAACATAGAAGTATTTTCTGAAAGGGTTATCTTAGAATCTAAATTTACTCTAATATCTCCTCAAAAAGTCTCAACAGATTGGAGACGATAATCCTCATAATGGCCAATGTAAACGACAAATGTCATACAACGGTCCTCATATAGATCAATTGTCTCATTGTCAACGTCAAGGCTTAAGAGAGATGATGGAAATTGATGAGCACATGAATCAAGAGATCAATGCATCTAAATCTAGCTCATGTACCTTTTTGCAAAAACGTACCAACGATAAAAATGAGCTTCCACTGAATGAAAAATTTGAAGCCATGGGAGACATGTTGGTGCTATGTATGAGAATAATAATATAGATAGATACAATGAAGTGTTGGATTAATATGAATAATCGATCTTTAATCTACATCCATTCATCTATCTAGTTTTATAGTTTTACTCATGTTTTTACACAGTCTGCAAAACTACATGGAAATGGCTAACAGGCGGGTTCCGAAGGTGTTCGAACTATCGAATGTTAACAAAACTTGTTTTCACTCGTTCTGAAGCCCAACTTGATAAGTGATAGCACAGTGTAGCTAGATGCCAATTGTGATATGTGACAATACATCTTTACTTTTCATTAAGTCATCAAATTATTGATAGAATAACTTTCAGATGGATTCACAAAGCAACAATTGTTCGATAGCTCGCGTATTTCTACAATCTGTGCAACAATAGAAATATTTACATACAACAAGTGAAAGGATTTGAATTAGCTATAGGATTAGGGAGAGAGAAAATGGAAATCCAACACCCCCCTTCTTAATCTGGATCCTTGATTGTCAAATTCAAGATTACACAGAAATTCTTGTGTGCCTCTTGATTTAATCCTTTTGTAAATATGTCAATTGCCATGTACTGTGTTTTGCAAAATATTAGATTTATGCAAAATCAAGCCTGGTGGAGATCACTGCATACATGAGGGATTTGATAATTGACTGATATATTGAGTATATATGATATATTGGCATAAGATAACATGAATAAAATGGAAGCGATTCAGACTTTAACATGAGCTCCTCCCACACCCTTGGCTTTTTGAGTATTTCCCACCTTCTATGGCCAAGTGAAAGGATCTGAATTAGCTATAGGATTAGGGAGAGAGAAAGTGGAAATCCAACACCCCCCTTCTTAATCTGGATCCTTGATTGTCATATTCAAGATTACATAGAAATTCTTGTGTACATCATAAATCCTCTCTACGACTGGGTAATGATATGAAGCGAATGATCAATGTAGCTGCATCTTTGGTAATACTCCAAGTTGTATCCAATACTGGTGCCCATGAGAGGGTTTCTTCTTTATGCTATTCAATCTTATTTTGGAGCCGAGCCTCCCATATCATGGTGGTAGCCGATTCCGAGGCTGCAACCTATTTAGTACTGATCATTTGTTCCAATGAGGCAACTTTGGACTACAACATGAGAGAGAGAGAGGAGAGAGAGAGAGAGAGAGAGAGAGAGAGAGAGAGAGAGAGAGAGAGAGAGAGAGAGAGAGAGAGAGAGAGAGAGAGAGAGAGAGAGAGAGAGAGAGAGAGAGAGAGAGAGAGAGAGAGAGAGAGAGAGAGAGAGAGAGAGAGAGAGAGAGAATATCACATAGTCCCTCTTGACAAGTCAAGACCAAACCCTTTGGGCCCTTCAATTTATAGCATAACAGTTTAAAATAAAACTGTATAAAGTCTTATGGTACAGAGAGGACCAAAAAGTGAAGCAAGTTTTAGGACATCCAGCTGTTACCTGCCACCATCCCACAAAACAAAACCACACGAATTAGTTAAGTGAGGAGGACAAGTGTCATAGTTGAGCATCAGTTGCTATCCATGTCTGAAACAAGATTCACTACTCAACATGTATGCAATAGCAAAATGTTCGTCCAATCTTCTCAAGCATGCAACTTGTAAAGAACTACATAGAAGTACGGGGAGTATTACTACCTTTCCAAATAGTGTCATAGAGGTTCATACCTGAATGCGTGGTGAGCTACCCATCTTCTTCTTTTCTGAGTGAAAAAAACTGCTTACGTACTATTGATAACACATCACATGTATCAAATTAACGGCAATGTAGTCTTATGTTAGAAACTCACAGTCTTCTTATAGATATACTTCTCAAACAAATCCAACCTTCATACCAAGAGCAAGTACTATTGTCATGCACGTTCAGACCGTTGCAAGTATTGCTTGAAGAATAAGCACTTCTATGAAGAAATAGGTAGTATATCATACTCAACCGTTTGAAGCTATAGCATATATGCATGGCTTACTTTACACTTTGTAGTATTATGCTTATACACATAAGAGATCACTTCTTATTATCAAAAGCAGAAGCATACCAAAAGTGCTATCACTCATAATCATCACATAAAGATATATATGGGCACATTTAGAGCAGCCATCCCCAGCGATTTATGGCAGAGACAAATCATAGCTATGTAGGGCGGCCATACAACTCTCAACTACTCGATGAGAAAGCAAGCAATATCATAGTAGTGTTGCTACATATTAGAGAAACCACACATGATAAGTGCTCCATCGCATTATTGAAGGCATAGTTATGCTCATGAGACCACATATACAAAAGTGCTCACATATTAGCAACAAAACTTATTGTTGAGGGCGCGGCCCACTGGCCACGCTGGATTCCGCTGGCCAACGCCCATTATTATTGATTCCAGACCTGCATTCAAAAATGCTCATAACCATTCTATGCAAAATCGCTGTCAAGAGACATCCCATTATCTAAAAAGGTATGCCATACCTGTGAGCAGATAATTAGTTGTCAATGTGCCCTCTTATGAAAGTCTTCGATAGATCTCCAAAAGTAAAGTGGTAATCTATGATAAACATGCCATCACGTAAGCTTGTTTGCATCACCGCATGGCTAGCAGAGGCATTTCATCAACAATGAATAGTCATAAACCCCAAACAGAGGGGGACTTCTCACCTTTGGTCGCAGTAGCCTTCCTACGATAATTCTTCCTTTGGTGTTTACAGGTATCCTCTCCACCCAGTAGAGCCAGCAGCAGTAGAGAAGCAAACCAAGCAGTCATAGAGCAAGAAAGAGAGGAGGAAAGCAGAAAGAGTGAACCTTAGGATTGTGTCACTTCCTCTTTTATAGAAGACTCAACACTTCTAGAAGCAGCAGATCATAGCCCTTCAATGAGAAGCAACCTTCCCAACGAAAAACCACAAATTTAAAAAAACCAAATTGGTTTGGTATCATAAGAGAAAATAACCATTTAGAACATTACGAAGGGCAAATAAAGTGCAATATAATATCATAGAGTCCATATGAGAGAGAGAGAGAGAGAGAGAGAGAGAGAGAGAGAGAGAGAGAGAGAGAGAGAGAGAGAGAGAGAGAGAGAGAGAGAGAGAGAGAGAGAGAGAGAGAGAGAGAGAGAGAGAGAGAGAGAGAGAGAGAACCCACCAACCATACCCATAGCCAGCAAGCTATCTCAGGGGCAATTAGCACCCCTAACATGGAGTGCTGACTATCCACCAAGAGAAAATCAGCATTTATTGGTAAAGTGAACGTGAGACCAGGGAACTTATTGTGCATGAAAATCATGTTAATAATTCCATAGAGTCTTCCTTTCATGAAGCCATTTTTTTGAAATGCCAAAACAATGTCATTGACTTCTTTGATAAAAGCAGTTTGATCGCTACAACAATACATAGCAGAAATAATCTGTGCAACGATAACCTTTTATGAGTTAAAGATCGGTCTCCTGGAAGCCAAGTGATTGAATTGGAAAAAAGAAAATGGTAGTTCCCTTCTTTTATCGAACTTTTTCATATAAAAAAGACCGGACTCAGAATCAAAGGAATTAGAAATATTCAAGAAGTTTACCGTACTGCCATTAGCCTCTTCGCCTTTATCGTACTGCCATTAGCCTCTTCACCTTTGATGGTCAAGTATTCTAGAAGGTAGATCCATTTAGCATTGTCATTGGTAGGTGGTTGTTCTTTATCCAAAATTAAAAATGCAACTGGATTATTAGTGAAACATATATCATCAATATATCGAAAGGTATTTTTGAATGCCCGTAAATATTCAATCTGTCCAAGTTTGGCAAGTCTTTTCATAAACTATAGTTTATAAAATGACAAGTACCAGTTACACCATGTAGGGGAACATGCAAAGCCCATGGGTATTTCGCAAATCTGTCTCCAAGCTTTATTTACACGTCCGACAATGCAGTGATCAATTAGTACGTCATTCCATTGGCAAAGTAATGCTTTGTCTATGCGGTTCCACTTCTCAGTTGTTTTGCTAATCCATTTCCATTTACAATCCTCAGAATTAGAATGTGCCTTAAGGCCTGCCCCCTCCATAAGGAGTGGAGTCAGAATACCAAGAGCCCTAGAAAGAAATGTGGCCACCTTAGAAAATTAGCAGTCATGTGCATTCGTAATCCATCTGAAGGTATTTTTATGTGCTTTAAAAGTAAAGAGAAGAAAAGGTAATTCTTCTTTCCCGAGAAGGTGATCCAGAAGTATATTAGAAAGGGTATGCTTAGTGATAGTCAATGCATTATCAATGTTGTTGTTATCAATATCTGGAAAAGGAGCAATCTCTGGACCAGATAATCTTAGCAATGCCAAATTTCTAACAAAGTTAATACACATGAAGCAACGATTTTGTTGGGATTTATCTACTCCATTCACATACAGTAAGGAAGTGATCCAGTCACGTTCATCACTAGCATTCTTTAAATCCTTCTTTGTGCAGTTTTTACCATGCAATCATCTAGTCTTCTTTAAAAAGTTTGTCACAGTAAGTTTGCAAATAAGAGCATGTTCCACAATAACATCATGATCCACATTCTAATAACTAGGTAAGAAAGTAGCTAATTTTAGCCACCCATGATAAAGTTTCAAAGCGACCTCATTAATATTAGACTGGCATAGCGGAGTATGATTAAGTCCCTTGTTCAGGTCATTTCTTAAGAGTTTACTATAGATAATTCCAGTATTCATAATAATAACATGCCCAAACTTTTTGTCAATAAACTCATTAAAACGTTTAAATTTGAGCACATATACAGGGTGGAATATAATCAGTGTCAAAATCACAAAATACTTGAAAGGCCTTATACCATTCATGTTTCAAATGTGGAAAAAAGGTCCAACCAAACACAATCTGCTCAAAGATGTCATCAATGTAACTAAATATATGAAGTAAAGTCTCAGAATAAAGCTGTTTAACATCTATACTCTCAAAGCATCTGTTATAGTAACGTAAATGCAAAAATATCTTTCCCTTATCTCTTCTCGCCAAAAGTCATCGCCTGGCACTGCACTGACCTCCAATACTCTAGAATCTTCAACTGTGATGCACTATCATCATCAAGGTCTTCAGTAAAGATCAAAGGATGTGCTGAGGTAGGAGGTTCAGTAGGGGTAGGGGCAACAAAAAGGTCACCATTTTCTTTTCCCAAACTGGCAAATATCTTTCGAATGTGTAAATTGCATAAACTTTCTTCAACAACAATATGTCTTATGTATAGTCTAAATGAGTGTGTGTGTGTGTGTGTGTGTCTCAGTGTAAGCGTATGTAAGTACAAGTCTAAGTGTGTGAATACAAGTCTAATTGTTAATGTCAGTAGATGTAAGGTTAAGTTGTACGTGTTAGAACGTATGTGTGTACGTGTTACTGTGCACGTGATTATGATGTGAATAAGGTGGAGGAGACGGAACAAAATTTGTATTCCTATATTTTGATACATGATCTACGCTACCCATTGTCTCACTCGTTGGCATTCAATTAGTTCACCAAGTGTAAGTGCCAGTGTGGGTTTATGTATATAAGTCCAAGTGTTTTGATATAAGTCTACATGCAAGCGCAAGTATAAGTAGGAGTGTGAATACAAATCTACATGCAAGTATAAGTACGAGTGTGAATACAAATCTACGTGTAAGTGCATGACTGCGTTAGTGTGTAAGTGCAAGTGTAGGTATACATGCACGTGTGAAGATACGCGGGTAAGTGTAAGCAATTGTAATTGTGAGTGTAAATTAGAGTAAGTGCAATTGTACGCGTAGGTGTAAGTGGGTAAGTGTTAGTGTTGTGTGTGTGTAAGTGATCACAAGTAAGTTTAAGTGCAACCGTTAGCTGGAGTGTGGGCTAATAAGTTAGTGTATTTTTGAGTTTGATGCGAATATGGTAGAGGAGATAGAACATAATTAACATCCCGAACTTTTGGTACACGATATATAGTTTACAATGCCCCATTCACTTTCATTCACTAAGATCTTCACTTGCATCACTAATTGCAAGTGCTAGTGTTGGTTTGCAAACAAGTACAAGAGTTTTAGTATAAATCTAGGTGCAAGCATAAATTAGTATTAGTCCAAGTGTGAATACAAATCTATGTGTAAGTGTGTGACTGCGTTAGTTCAAGTGTATAAGTGTTAGTGTGTAAGTGTAAGCAATTGTAATTATGAGTGTAAATTAGCATTAAGTCCAGGCGGTGTGTGAGTGTGATAGTGTGGATGTGAGTGTGACAGTGCAACTTAGTTTAAATGTAAGTGTTGACATTGTTGTGGTTTATCAAGGTATGTGGATATTATTTACCTTCGTCGTCCATCATTTATTCTTACTACTATGTATGGTATATGCCACTTTTCTAGCACAAATGTATGCCTAAATCTTCTTGAAATCATAGTTGATGTAATATGTATTCACAGGAGATTTCATGCGAACATTTTTATGGTTTAGAAATGATTGCGAGGCTCTTAGGCTACACTCTTCTATGTCATTTTGCTTTGGAGGAATGCAAGCAATATGTTTCTTTTATGGAAGACCCTCGTGCAGAGCTGGATTGTGATATTATGGTGTAGGGTGGAGTGTTTAAATGAGAGTGTTGATTTATCAAAACTTGGGGGCTGTAATGGTAAATGGAACAGTGTTGTAATGTAACTTTTTTGAAAAGATAACACGATTTCATGATAATGGAACAAATTTTTAACCTTGGTCAAAGCCCACAAAGCATAAAAAAGAAACATCCGAACACCAAAATCATTTCCAAGAGGATATTGAAACGACGCAAAGAACAGGTCTAAGGCCTTTTAAAACCAAGCTTTTGTTACAATAGATACCAAACCAAACTTTATATTCAAAACTTAATATCCATTTCTCAAAAAATACATTACTTCCAGATTCACTGGTGAAGAAAATCACTTTTAAAAAAATGATAGAACACAAACAACAATTTTTCAAAAATGTGCTATCTAACTCAATCCTCCACACACTCATCATCAACAAACAACAATCTTGGACGCTTCCATGATTTCTTGACACAAATCGTGTTGTACGAATGCTCCATCTCTTTGGCTAAGGACTCTACATAGACAGACAATTTCTTGTTATTAAAGTAGCGATGCATTGCATTAGCCTGAAACATCTTTAAATATCATACAATGAATTTGTTATTACCATCCTTGGAACTCTTCTATGTCCCAGTTATTGATTTGTTCCTCATCCTCCGCACCTGCTTCTACGTCGTCGTATGTATGGGACGAAGCCATTGGGGTCTCTGTTTGATTAACTCAATGCAATGAATACGAACATTAAGCTATTTAAATCCAAATGAACCACAACAATGCTGTATGAAGACATTGGCAAGCTCCAATAGAGTAGCCAAAAAATAATAAAGGATGTTAGAAACGTGAAGTGAGACAACAAAGTAGAAAGCAACAACTGGATCACATAATGCTCTCACCATATCTCCTAGAAGCCAACTCCAACAAATGTTTGTCCTTCTCCACCATTGCAATACAGTGTCTGTTTGTGCTAGTAGCTGCGTACAACGAACCACCGCATCCCATGAAGGGGTCTACTAACACCCCGTCTGACTTACAACACATCTCCACCAAAAAATGAATGAAATGTGGGCTTTTTTTTACACCTCCCCGCATACACACATTCCTTGCTGCATCCAACAAATGCTCTACAGGTGAAAAATGGTGATTCCAATGATTTTTTGCATTGTCAAACAATGCTGGGTCTACTAAATCACAAGCATTCATTGGGATCGGTGGAGTGTACTCTGATCGACATGCGATGCATATACCAAGCACAGGCTCATGTAGAACAATCCACAAGTTCTCACTGTAGTTACAAACTCTCATGCCTCAAAGAAATGATTCAACATTTAAACAAAAATTAACTGTCCTAGATTTCCGAAACAGTGACACCAAAATCCATGGTACCACGCAAGATTGTGTACCGCATGACCACGAGTCCAATTCTTTTTGCAAATCTGGTAAATGTGTGGATGTCGGATATGCTCGTGATACCCACCACAAAACCAGTGTCATCCAAAATAGAAGAAGCAAACAGTAGGGCTGCCTCAACCAAGTCATCAGTGATGACATTCCATGAGGGAACAACACCCCTTGAGCCCTTAGGGATAACCCTATGGGAAAGTCTAGCAAAACCATATCGGCACTGTACCGGACAAATTTACCTTTTCAGAACCTATTACTTGAAAAAATTGTCTTCAAGTGGCCCACTATCCCTTGTAATGCCACAGACAATGTTTTTGTTGCAACACTTCTTGCAAAGTAAACAACTAAAATGAAACAAGCCAAGCGTGAGTAACAAGCTTGAGTAAGCATGACATTCCAGACCAAAAACATGGCTACGGAAACTACAATGCTGCAGGAAAAAACAAGGGCAAGGGCATACCTTAATCCCTTGGGCCATAGAATATGGTTTGGGAGAACTTGTACTCCTCTTGGCTGGTCGCGGTGTGCTTGGCTGGACATGGTGAACTTGTCTGAAGATCATCTGGCAAATCCTCTATAATCTTCTCAACCGTAATCTCTTTGCCCTTGTGTTGTCTCTTCAAGAACCGTTTTTTTGGGACTTTTGGATCCTGCCCTCCTGTATTGTTGAGTCAGGTCTCAAGAGTGGAACCCTCCTCAAGCTCTGTGATACCCACATCCACAATAACCGACTCTACACGCAATGTACCTCTCTGAACAGCTCTGTCTCTTCGGAAGGGCATGTCCCACTAGGAAAATCAATCCACCAAGGATTATTTTCCACCTCCCAATCAGTAAGACTTCTCTGGTTATGAAAGTACATAAATGACTCCGTGTCGTCTTTTTTCAGCCATAGTCTAAAAAAGGTTGGTAGTTGCGCTACCTTTTTGAGCGATACAAGATATGAATAATACCTGCGTTTCAATAGTTATGAGCATATGCTTTTAAATTCCAATCCAAAAATTGCCACACAATATAATCACTGTTGAATGAATAGCAAATCTCTAGACCACTCTTTTTGCAGCTCCGTGGATGTCTGGCTGTTCTGTTGTGCCCTTTGACAACTCCAAGTCTTTCTCTATGGCATGGAACATTTTTTTCCGATTCAAAAGTTTGAAATTAGTAAAATACTCCTTTATAGATGCACATCCTTGAATATCCATTGGCCCTAAAAAATGGTGCAACATCCAAGTCAATATGAATTCAACTTTGATATATTGTTCTATTAAGGGTGATTTTGGAGGTTGTTCCATACTCGAACTTTGTTACATAGAAACTACGCAAACTTTAAGAGTAGCATAAAAATATGACAAAAACGATAGTTGTTTTAAAACACCTACTCAAAGTGGCAAACATTCCTTTAGAACATTGAGGGATGTGTCCTTTAGGTGCTCCAACCATGTCTCCTTCGTTACCTATATCCTAAAATTCCTTCTCACTCTTTGGGATTCTGAACTGCCTGGATTTGGATCCCATGCACCAATCCAACCATTTACACTTCACCTCATTGGACACTGTGGAGCAATGCAAATGATGTAACTTTTCCAAACCAATGAAGTTTTCCATGCCAGAATGTTCTATGCTAGTAACAAGCTCAAACCATTCCTTACCAAGCGATGGGCTGACAACTCTCAACATCTTACCCATTTTGGTGGTCCACCTGGCATACACCACCCCCTCGGCATCAGCATATATCTTGTCAAGGGATACCACATAATGTTCCCCCTCTTGAGTTCTATGACCCTAATTCTCTCCACTTCAGTGAGGTCAGCGGGAGAGATCCTCTGCTTGAAGATGTCGATGTTGCACTCGCACAGTTGACGCACACTATAAAGTTGGTCTCCTAGGTCCGTTTTTATTACACCAATTTCATTCAACCTAAGAATACACATATTACATGGAGAGTAGCAACATGGAAAACACAACACCAACTCAAATGAACATCCAACAAAAATAAAAGAAATGTCACCTATTGATCCGATTCATAGAAGATAGCAGGGTCATGCTAGTCTCTGCATCTGGCTGAATGAAACTGGCACACACTAGTATATGCTTGCTTATATTATTGGCATACTCCTCATGTATCGCCTCCATCCATGCTGACAACCTATGGTTGCCATCCCAACACACAAACATATAGCCATGCAAATCACTCCATTCGGGATCGAGCAAAACCTTGGCATCAAAGTCCACACTTATTTTCTCCCAAATGTTACACCATTAAAATTTTGAATGATCTTTCACGTAAACGGATTCGCCATTGGATCTTGTGATAGATATCATGAAGTCGCCTTTTTCCATGATATAGCCATCACATCCATTAATCCCCTTTAGTTTCATACGTTGCCCTCCAACAGTTCTGATAGCTTTGTGTTCTAACACAAGCCAGCGTACTCATATATTTCTTCATCATTGCTGGTCCAGAGAAAGCCTATAACAAGCTTTCCTTTCCACAACAAAAACTTGTCAACTTATTAGGTCCAAAGTTCGCCAGTCTCCTCGTGTGAGTATGGCTAGGTCACATTGAATTTGCCCCCGTTTTGATCAACTTTCATTCAAAATTTGCCCCAAGAGAGAGAGGTGTGTGATAGTTCCCCTCCACCTATAAAATCAGCTGATCGGACTTAGAGTAGAGTTCTTCGGACAAAAAGCCTTTCCAACACTCTGCTTCCCATCTGCTAGGATTATGGCTAGATCCAACTTGTTGCCAATCTCTGAAGAGGATCCTAGTCTTTCCCCTTTGAGGAAAAACCCAACTGATACTGCATATCACCCATGCTCAGTGAGTTTCAGTTCTGAAGGTGGCCGTCCCAAAATGAAGACCAACTGCTCCAAAGAAAATCTCCCATGAAATTGCTGTTTCCAACTTTTGACTTCCTGCTTGCGTCTTGGTGGGCATTGTCGCAAATGAAACTAACCCAAGAAACAGGCTAGCCATCCATCCTTTGCAAACATTGAGTCGTTTCGTTGTCATTCACGAGCGAGTACTTGAACTACAAATCCGCCCCACAGATTCTGTAGTCCTCTTTGTTTGATGGTATCAGCCTTCAAAAGAAAGGTTCCTTCTCGAGCCATCAGCTCCTTGTATCACAAGCAATCATGCAAACCAGACAAAGCACGAGTACTAAGACTCACCACGAATACATACAAGTAAGACACTCAAGCAGGTTTACTAACAAGTAACAAAGACAAGGTCCCCCTTTGAGATGGTCCTGCCAACGGACCTTTGTTTGGCCACGCCCATACAAATCGATCACAGAATCAGCCCACATAGGACACCCCTCCAACTATCCGAACACATTGCCTCAGTCACACCCCACCACTTTTTGGTCGATAGCCCTTATAGCTAAACGATCGGCAGCTATCCTGCACCGGCAGCTAACCACCCGTGCTTTACACCCGAATTCGAGCAGCATATTTGTATCAATAGTTAACTCGTACAATTCGAATATGTCGCCCCGCACCTCACAAGGTACAGACCGTGCTTTCACCTACCTAGGCAGCACTTTGTCTCATCTGTCCTACGTGCAGACAGCGCCAGGCCCGAACCGCGAGAACTGACCGTGCTTACACCTCGAGGGCAACACTTTGACTCATCAAGTCCCCCGTTCTGCCGACCACCCCGACCGTGGACGCACCCGTGCTTACAATGTGGCCATCACCTTCCACAACAGTTGTCTTGATGAACCTCAAACAATGGCCATTTCCGTGAGATCCGCATAGCTGACCGGCCAGTCGGCTCTGATACCACATGTAGCGCAGGCATCCCAAAGGGAGCCGAGAACCACGACTTAGCTTCCCAGCCTTCAACTCTTGCCATCCAAACTCACTTGACATACAAGCAGCCAACTCGCCAACAACGATCAGACTTAACCAACTTGAAGTTTCGAAAACCAACATTGAGATCCAACCTGGTGCCATGCCAAATCGGAGGTCCCGATGTGAGTGACTTCCATCCAAGCAAGCCGCCCGACATACATCAAACTTAACCAACTCGAAGCTTCGTTACAAACGAGTAACATCCATTCTAAGCAAGCGGTCTGACTTACATCAGACTTAACCAACTGAAAGCTTCGTCACGAGCGCTGGAAGCCAACCTGGCACCACGCCAGACTGGATAGCCATAAACAGGTAACTTCCACCCAAGCAAGCCATCCAACTCAGCCGACAAGTTAGAGCTCGTTCCTTAAGAGCTTAACCCATTCACGTTCATGCAAGGAACACTCAGAACCACAAGCCGCGACAGATATGGAGACAACCAGTTCCTGGACCAAATGGTCTCGACAGCATACCCCTGGCGCCACGGACCGAATGGTCCCGACCGCATACCGTTGGCATCCCGGGATACGACCATCAACTCTGTGCCAACTTAGAAATTTTGAAGCGGCCTTACAACTGGCGCTTTTACCGAACACTGAAACCCAGAAGGTAATGAAAGTCAGTTTGAGGAAAATCCCACTTTATTGATAAATCTGAGAAGGTTACATTTCAAGTGTGTGACCAACCCTAGTCTCCGGGGCGCTAGCTTGCCAAGGCGAAAGCCATGACAACATTCCAGCAAAGGAGGCTGAGACCTGGTTGGAGCTCGCCCTGAGTCGCACCCCGGACACCCCTATAGTATTGGTGAGATTCGGCACCCCCCCTCATACCAAGCACTCTACCCAAGCTAGTAAATCACGTTTTTCTCTCTCTAAAATTTTCTCTTTCTAGAAAGTTATTTTCTCTCTCTAGATTTTATTGTTCCCAAGCTTCCTGTGTGAGCTGATTGCACATGGATCTGAGCTCTTTGGACAACACGTGGGAGGTGTATCTCGGAGACGAAATGAGACGGGGCCAAACCATGCGTGCCACTAAGATACGAGGCACTTGGGACGAGTGCTTTTCTTCGCTACTCCGCTGGCGTCATGACTCATGCATGTCACATTCTCTGCAAATGTTCTACCTCTGTGCGCTCCTTAAGGATTTATAATAGCAGATTCTGATCATCTATTGAACATTGAACGTTGTTTTTTGAGCATAAGTACTGCATTCTGTTGCTTGCAGCAGAATTGGACGTTCATGATCTGCGCTCTTCTATTAAAACGTCTTCTTTGAAAAATGTGGTCTGTGACTTATTAAGGATTTTCACAAGATAATTCCTGAGTATCTGATTGCACTGTTGCAGACGCGCTACCTTCGAGGCTGCTTCATCTGTGTGCTCCTTTATCTGAAGCTCCTTTATATGTGCGCTCCTGTATCTTGGCAGCTCCTTTATTTGGTTTTCTTAGGATTTGGAACAGTGCTTAACAAGAGATAATATATGGTCTGTCTGAATATATTTTGGGAGAGCTAATACATAACTGTATTTTCCATAGCTTCTTGAAGCCCATATATCTTCCTCTTTTTCCTCAATTTGCTTCTCGCCTTTCACAACAAGAGAATTGTCCTCCACGTATACCTCCACGTCCTCCTTTGTCAAACCAGGCATGTCAATTCGCAAGCTAAATGACTCTTCATCTTCTAGGACATCCCAAGGAGTTCGCCTATCTCTATTGCCACCGCTTCGGCTTGAAATAGTGGGACTATCGTCTAGAAAATTATCCATTAGATTGAACATTTGCACCAGACTGCTGGAAGGAGTAGCGAATGGATCCCAAAGATCTGTCACAAAAGCAACAAAGAACATCGACATTGTGAGCTCATACAGCGGCTAATTAAATAGGTTGAAAGACTTCCAGAGTGTAGCAATTTTAATGCTGAGAGTTAGTTGCAGTGAGTATCTGAGTATAACTTACCAAAGGCCCTGAATGGGGAAATATCTCGCTTGCCTTGGCTCTTCGACGGGGTAGGCGTTCCATTCTGCCTCTTTTCAACTGCCACGCGTTCCTCCCCATCCTCTTTAGCCAAAGCCGTTGTTCTCACTGCAATTGGCTTTCCATTGGACCGCTTATTAACAAATGACATTATTTTTTGATTTATATCAAACATTAACAATTTAAAAAAAGTAATATTTTTGAATACATGATAAAACTTATTCATTAAAACATAAATTTGTATTTATTGATTTTCTAAAACGTTGAAATCTTTTAAAAGTGCAAAATATAGGCTAATTTCAAAATTGAATTAATCCGGTTTGAATGATCTAACAAAATTTTGCATAGTTTTTGATTTTTTTGGAATTTGTTATTAGCAAGATTATTTGAAGTGCTAAAACTTACATAAGTTTTAGCAACTTTAATTTCAAAAATATGTGATTTTTTAAAGGTGAGAATAAATATGTGTTCTGAAAAATAGCTTGCAAAAAAACATGATTTTTTTATTTGATGCATTGTTTTTCACTATTATTCGATATTCCTTAAGGTGAACCTCGCAATATTACCCACTCAACTCGCATTGGTGTTAACAGTAGCATGCACCATACAACACAGGTTAGAGGCTTTTGATAGAAGCAATAATCCAACACTAGTCTTTCTAATAAGGTCAACGGTTTCTCAAGAGGCGCTTACTAGTCTTTCTAATAAGGTCAGCGGTTTCTCAAGAGGTGCTTCAGTGCAGTAGATATAAGTAAGCTTCATGAGCGGCACCTAAATTTATTATTCCAAGAATTGATGGGAGTAATAAATCTGTAATGCATGATTTCTATTTTTAGACACATACATAAGTACATTAATTATTTGTAAGGTATGCTTCAACTATTGATATTTCTAGAAAACTAAGTATTAAACATATTATTATTAAAAAATAATATGCTGATTTTAACAAAAAAAAAAGAAAAAAAAATAAGAAGATTGTCAAGACAGGGGAAGGCCCCGGCCATGGGGGCCCCCTATACATTGACAATCCTTCTAATATACAACAAACAAATTTTGAGATAGAAGCATCTTCGTGCCATTCAAATTAAAACACAATTGAATATTACCACACAAGTCTAGCTAAAGAAGGTGATTATGATCAATATGCGGACCTCATTACTTGGTACACTCATAAAAAGGAATATGAACCTCCGTTTGTTATAATTTGTTAGAATATGAATAAAAATCTTACTCCCCATGTAGAAAAAATGGCAAACATCTCAAGCCTTACGATGTCTTCTACATTTGAAGCGGGTCTAGAAACGGAAGTCGTGAGTGTTTCTACCCAGTGGACTCGTTCTAGCGTGTAAGCATGTCTGCCCATCTTGTATCCCACTTGTCCTTTCTCCTTTTCTGCTGCTGGCAGATTAAAAAAAATGATTGGTAGTTCTATTAACCTCTCAATTAGCCTGAGGGGTACTCCATGGTTGATTAGTTGAAGAAATCACCATTCTCTGCAAGCATATCCAATATTGTCTCTATATTTAAGAACTATTAGTTCTGGTATGTTGTATTCTAATAAGTTATCTAAAGCAGTTAGATTGTAGTTTGTTTGCTGAAATCGACAGTGGTGTAACAAAAATAGACGTGATTTGTGTCTTACTACTTTTCTATATGCGACACTACGACAGGACCGACGAGAGGACTGGGCACTACAATGCACATGCTTGTTGAAAGAACCTCCTGAAGTGCCAAAGCTAGAAGATTTTCTGGGTGATGTATCGCTGGGAGGTAGTTATGTAGATAGAGATGTGCATTCTTTTACGGAGCTGGTAGTCACTGTCATACCGATCTATGTAGACATAGCTCTGAGACAAATGTAACACGACTTTATCCATTCAGGGATGTGTAAATAGTCTTTCATCTAGACCTGCACATGACAGGTACCATTTATAAGTGTCGTTACAGTCATTCTCAGCAACGAGAAGAGAACGTCTATTCGGAGATCGCGAATAATCACCTACGCGATCAATGCCCAGAACCTAATGCATGAAGCTTTTGGACCAGGCATGAGAATTTACTCTCGGACTGTAAGTTCCTTCGTGATCTTGTGCTCAAGTTGTTACCGAAAATGGGAGCATGATTGGGATATCAACGTTGAAAATGTGGTTGCGCCAGCATCAGAACCATGCACAGAATGGCAATACGTCTTCCAGCAACTCCAAGAATGATGGTACCACCATTGCTAATCTGCAATCTTTGGCCTTATCGATGAGCCCCGCTTCATAATCCAAAAATTGTTGCACCATTATCAGGTCCTAATCATGGAAATGGTAGCAGGCATGAACTTTGACTAGCAATTTCTGAAGTTGATCTCAAATTCTCAGAATGCCCTCTCGATCAGTGTACAAGACAGTCTCGTGTCACATTTAAGTTTAGATTCTCGATCCACCATTCTATCACAGTCAAGCATGAAGTCTTCAGACATAGACAAAGATTCCAAGGCCACAAGCTTGTCTGATCAGACAAGTATCTTTTCTCAATAACGCTTGAATCTAGACAGTCTTCAAACTGAACTTAGCCTTGATCAATCCACAATCAGCGAACAAAGTAAAAGCAGCGACTTATCTTCAGTTTTATCGTGTGGTTTATGAGAAGAGCCTGTATTGATGGTTGCAATTACAAGTGCATCAAAACAATGCAAGGACTTGCTGGCCGCATATTTTCTCTCTATCTATATCAAGCCTCACTCTATAGCAGCACTGATAGAACTTTAAAAATTACTCCCTACAATGCTCTCCTAAAGAGAAAGTAACTCTGTTGTTTCTCTCAGAAGCTCAAAAGAAGGTTGTTAATATGTTGAGGCTTGAGGACTTACCTCATAGTGCTATTCAAATCCTTTACATAGTCCTCGAAGCATAGCTGCTGAGAGTAAGCTAAAGCATTGTGATTTGAGCAGCAGCTAAGCACTAAGCAACAGCTCTCCACATCAAGCAGAAGTTATAAGCTAGCTACGTACAACTTCGTCGTTTGATTGTTTGGTAATCGACTGCGCAGAATTATGGCCAACAACATTGACAAGTATATTGACAAGTCGTTTGCTCGATAGTTATGATGAATAGCAACATAAAAGATTAAATGGAATCTGTAAAGCTCTTCGAGGTCTTATGCGCGGAGTACTATAGCAAATTTCTTCAAGATATAAATTAGCTAGATTACTTCTTCCTTTTCCACACACAAAGCGTTGAACTAGTTTCAGCAATGGAAATGCATTTTCCTCTTTTGGATCAGAATCGAGATTGTTGAATTCTGTTTATGTAATTAGCCTTCTACTGATTAAGTATCTTGTGAGTTGTTTTAGTGCATAATTCCCAAGTTATGATATTTGAATATGTTTTTGGCCTATAGAAGAAGCACACGGTGGTGAAAAGATATAGTTGCAGTGGTCACCGGTGCGAACAAAGGCATTGGCCTGGAAATAGAACACCAACTTGCCCAAACTGGAGTAACAACCCTTCTGACAACAAGAAA
Organism: Diphasiastrum complanatum; assembly: GCA_029204225.1. Taxonomy (NCBI): domain Eukaryota; kingdom Viridiplantae; phylum Streptophyta; class Lycopodiopsida; order Lycopodiales; family Lycopodiaceae; genus Diphasiastrum; species Diphasiastrum complanatum. The sequence continues at coordinate 43,597,800 of CM055098.1, read as the reverse complement.
TGAAAGACGAGGTCAATCTGCAATAAACTTGCTCAAAGCAAAAGGCCTGCAACATGTTGATTTTTATCAACTTGAAGTCACAGATTTAGAATTTGTGAAGATTTCAGTGCTTGGCTAAAACTGCATTACAGTGATCTTGATATACTGGTATAACTCCTAGTCTTTCTCTTTGCACCACCATTCATAATATAAAAAAATTCTTGTTCTCACCGTGACACAATATTGTAGACAAAATTCAATAGTACCTTGAAAACTATCCTTGCACTATCCAAGTACAAAAGATGTCCTTGAATATGTCATCAAAAGGAAGTTGCAGCTGACGAAAGATAGGAGATATGTAAAGTAATTTGAATGAATCTAACTAATTTTCGGTTTTTGTATAGATCAATAACGATGGGATCCATTCACATGATTATACTGACAAGAAACAAGGAGCGAGAGGTGTGTAAACTGTTCATTCTTCCTACTCATTATGATTATTATTTTTCATTCTTTATACTCTCGTTTTCATTCTTTGTGAGATGAATTTCTTTTTTGTGTGTTCTGATTTCTTGAAAAGAATGAATTCGATTACCTTTTACTAATAGAAGAAGATCAAACAACCGAAAACAGTTTTTCCTGCGAGGCTATCCCTTTCGATGCAAATAGAAATTATGTTTCTCTGAAGATGCAATGTACTCTTTGAATCATTGCGGCTATCCCTTTCGAAGCATGTAGTTCATAACTGTAATACGTACATACTACAGACTATTGAACAATCAAACGCTGCCTCTATCAAAGAACATTCAGAATTATAGAATAATCAAAAGCTGCCTTTATCAAAGAATTCGATACAGCGCATCACAATCAGTGTTAAACTCCTTGCTTTGAGGATCAGACGAGTTTCTTTGCAGTTATAATCAGACAAGTTTCTTTGCTGTGAGGATCAACGAAATTCTTGACTGTGTGAAAAAAAAGGTGTGCTAAAGAAGGAATCAGCGCATGTTTTCTGACTGTGTTAAAGAAGGAATGAGCGTTGTCTGAATCTGTGTAAAAAAAGGTGTGCTAAAGAAGGGATCATACACGTTTTCTGATTGTGTTAAAGAAGGAACCAGCGCACGTTTTCTGACTGTGCTAAAGAAGGAATCAACGCACTTTTCCTTGCTGTGAGGATCAGAAGCGTTGCTTTGTAGTGTGAGGATCAGCGAGCGTTTCTATGCTGTGATGAAAACTCCTTGCTGTGAGAATCAGAAGGAATCAGCGAGCGTGAGGATCTGGCTGTGTTGAAAACTCGTTGCTGCTGTGTGGATCAGACGCCTTGAGGATCAGCGAGCATTTGTGCGAATCAGCGAGCATCTGTGTTGGAAACTCCTTGCTACTGTGTGGATCAGACGCTTTGAGGATCAGCGAGCATCTGTGCTTCGAGGATCAACGAGCATCTGTGCGGATAAGGAAACAACCTTGCTTGACCCACTACCACGGTTCTGAAGGAGGCTTGAAGTGGGATTTTGAAATGCCGTATCCAAATCCCAGTTACAAATAGTTAACGGAATATAACGAGAAACGATATCTTTGGATATTTTAAATACGTTATAATAGAAATTATTTTTATTTTCAATGGATGATTGCAAGTGTTCAAAGTATGGATCAAAATGCAATTCAACCCAAAATGAGTGCAAATCAACACAAAAAGAGACCTGCTTCACCATCCCTTCCATCCCCATTCCTCTATAATCGTCCTCACCATGAATCACCCTTTGTTGCATCTATTCCTTAGCCTACACCTTATCGTCCCCCACATATTCGTTCCCTTTTTGTTTCTTTTACTCCTTCGTCATCTTCGCAGAATTCTATACCTCCACCCTCTCGTGTACCTTGTCCAGGATGCGGACGTTTATATATGCAGGGTGCAGGCCTTTCCAGGCATCGAAATGCTTGTACTGCCTTCCAACAACAAGCTTCCCTTTTAGAATCTCCCCAAACACCTCATCCTGCTCCACTTTCTCCTCCCGACTCAAGTTGGGCTTGGGCTCGCAATCTTGGGTTCCTTTTATCTTGGTTTTCCTCAACCTCGCCTTTATGCCCACATTCCTATGGCCCTTCGCCTTGACGTTGAAAGAGCTCTTCGACTACCTTTGATCCGTTTAGCTACCAACCCTTTTGATATCGTGGCATGGCATATTTTTTTGCTCTTTCCACTTTGGTGTTTGTCTCTTCCTCCTAGAGGTGGTGAAGCAGGTCATCGGGAAACGCGTAATAGAATTCAACGTTTCATGTCAGGTGATTGGGAAAATTTACAAGAGGAACTTTTTCTTCGTTGCAATGCACTTGCAGCAAAACGAGAGTTTAATTCAGGCTCCGACTCGGGATCAATTCCTATTTATAGTTGTCTACGTCGTTGTGTTTTGCTTGGACAAGCTGGTGAATTTTCTCGGGCTGCGCACGCTCTTGCTCCATCAATTTCAGCAACGCCTTCTTCTACAACTATTCAAGTTTTGGAACAACTTCATCCCCATGCTAGTGATACTCTTCCATTATTTGTTGAAGACATTCAACCTGACTCTGATCTTCAATTTGCAGAAGCTCATTTTATGAAAGCTTTTCTACGTTGTCCTCGCCTCTCAGCTGGTGGACCTTCAGGAATGGTTTTTGAACATCTTCGTGATTGTTTTTCTCCAAATGATTCTGCTAATGGCTTTGATCTCCTCTTCAAGGTGTGCTCTTTCATTGCATCTGGGCAGATCCTGCCTTCAGTCGCTCATATCTTAGGTGCTGCTCGTCTCTTAGCATTGGATAAAGCTTCTTGTGGTGTGCGTCCAATTGCAGTGGGGAAATGTATATACAGGTTGGTGGCAAGGGCACTCTGTTTCCAGTTTCGAGAAGCATTTCATGCTCATCTTTTTCCATTTCAATTTGGGTGTGAGACAGTTGTGAGACAGTCGTTCATGCTTTACGGGCTATTTTGGATATTCATCCTGACTGGGTAGTATTACAAGTTGATGTTGCTAATGCTTTCAACTCAATTTCTCGGGCGGCTATCTTTCAAGAACTTCGTAGTGCCCAGGATACACTTGCCATGCTCATTCCTTTTGTGCAGAGCTTCTATTCAAAAAGTTCTCCTTTATACTTTAGTCATGCTTCTCGTGCTGGTGATGTTACCGCCATTTCTTCTGTTGAAGGAACTCGACAAGGGGATCTCTTGGGTGGTCCTCTCTTTGCTTTGGCACATTATTGCGCATTGCATGCTACAACTTTAGCTTTTTCGTCCTGTTTATTCCCCTCTATTGTGGATGATACTCATATTGTGGGACCCACAAGTGCATTCGTCCCTGCTTTTTTGCATTTCTCAGCTCAACTTTCTTCTATTGGGCTTACAGTGAATAGGTCTAAGTGCGTTGCTTGGTGCCCAAAAGGCCTTCCAGCTGATTTCTCCTTACCTGAAGGTTTCATTGCTCCTCGGCTTGGGATTAAGGCATTGGGTGTCCCCATTGGTTCTTCTGGATATGTCAATTCTTTTATGCGGGAAGCTTTGGATGGATTTGCTCGACATTCTGATTTGTTGCCAAAGCTTGGAAATTCTCAGGTTGCATTTGGAATTCTCACTCAATGCTTTGCTCAATGTCCTAGCTATCTTCTACGTTGTGTATCTCCTTCACCTGATGTATTATCCTTGCATCGAGATTTTGATGATACTTTACTGGGCGTATTTGGTCGTCTTTTGGGGCCAGGAACCTTTGAGACACAAGTGAAGTTCAGTTTTCTAAACAACAAATTTCTCTTCATGTCTCTTCTGGTGGTGTAGGCCTAGTATCTACTACTTGCATTGCACCAGCTGCTTTTCTTGGAAGTTGGACTCTTGTTGCCTCTGCACTTGTCTCCAGGTTTCAACAACGTAACCAGCCTCTTCTTCTTGAAACGGTGGCTCATGTGGAGACTGGCAATTTTGCTTTTCAACAAGCTCTATGCACTGCTCGAGATCTACTTCCACCACTTGTATAGCCTTCTATGAACACCGGTGAAGAACTGTGCTCCTCTGTCACTCACTGAAAGTGCGCCCTACCTACCTATGGATCAATGATTTGGTAGCTTACGGTATGTATCTGCTTCTCTCTTATGCTCCTCTCGTATTTACTCTACTTTCCGGAGAAGGATGTTTTAATAGTGTTCTTCTTTGACATGCCATTCATCACTCTAAACCATGCAGAGGTTGTGATAGGTTAAAAATGCATTGAGGTCCAACGATGGACAACAGTAACACTTTTTTATTCTTGAAACCGTCCATCCTGCCTCAGAAGGCAGCGATGGACAGTTTTGATTATGTGATAATCTTTTAAAAATGTAGGTGATAACAATGATATAATTACGATTTTTTCATGCTATAACTTGCTCTTTATGGCTTAGAGGGCAGCGATGGAGGGTTGCTTCACTCATGTACATACTATATGCACTTTTGATGAATAGAATGGGCATTGTCCAACGATGGACAGGTCGCTACATACTGTCCAAAATATGAGTGTTTATCAATATTGTTATGTTCTATCGAGTAATATATAGCATAGGCATGATGGACTCACACTTATTCACCAATTTACACATAAAGACCCTGCTGTTCCAATGACGGACAGGAGAGGCATCTCCTTTTCAAATACTAATACTGTAAATACATTTATGGCTAACTGTCCAGCGATGGACCATAAACTTATGCGATCTGTTCATAGACTTCTTCACTTTAAAAGCCTCCTCCAACCAGCGATGGAAGGATGGACACATTTAAGCTAATCTCTTACATATGTGCTCTCTTTACAAGTGGTTATAGATCTTTTGATCTCATAGTATGAAGCTAATGATATCTCATGTTGTAGCTTCATTATATTGCTCCAGCTTCGTCAGAAACCAACTGGATCTCTACAATGCAAGCTAACTAACATAGTCAGGAGATGTCTTGTAAGTGCTTTCTACGTAACTCTTCGTAGCAATATGCTCACTCCACAATTTCTTGGCTTGCTTATGATCTAAAAGAGTAAGAACTCATTCACTTAAGAACTACGATGGCTGCCTCTCAAGAAGCTACGTCTATGACCATTCAAGTACACTTTTTGAGTTTAAATAAACTCTTCACAACTTCGATAAGTATGGTAGTTTCGGTTCCATAAAGGCTAGGATATACCATTACTCTACACAAATTCACTGTTCTTTCCGCTTCTCTATTTCCCTTGTTTGAAAGTAAGTAATGACATAAGCTCAAATCAAACTAAAATACCTTGAAATAAGAATTTGTCACCAATAGTAACAGTAAGGACTCCAGTATTATGACCTTAGACAACATGGATATGCGTAAGAATCATAGTTTATACTAAGGGAGTAGAATGGCACATATCTGCCCTGTTGCCCAGTATAAACATTGGCAGTCTCTTACTCTGTATTAATCACATCTTTCCTATACAGTGTCCTGATATCGTGGATGTTATATCATTCTGATATAACATTTATGGCAACACTTCACCTTACCTCTATTAGTGTTACTTTAGACTTTTGGTGAGATACGATTGGAAAGCATGGATATGCTCAAGAGTATGGACAGTAGTGCATGACATACCTTACGTTGTAATGGTCACTTGGGTCAGTATAGCATGGATTTGCTCTGATACCAGCACACGTGTTCACACCAAGTCTTTTGGCTGAGCAAAACTCCAAACGGTTTAAACTTTTCATGCTCTTCTTTAATTAAAATGAACTGATATGGACCAACTGAACGTAAGCTGATCAGTATGGCACTCGTCCTGATACGGTGATATGATGGCTTGGCCTATTGCTAAAAAATCGTCTGTATGGAAAGACTGGACTATGTTTTAAATCGCTATTCAAAGCTGTTAAGTAGTATAACTTCTTTTGGACATGAATAACAACTGTCGTTCAGCTATGACACCTGTCTTCCTCACCAAACTAACTTGAGCGGTTTTGTTTTGTGGGATGGTGGCAGGTATCAGCTGGATGTCTTGAAAGTGGTTATGCTTTATGGTGCTTTCTAGTATTGTATTTTACTTTTCAGTTATACTTTACCTTGTTGGATTATGAATAAAGGCTTTAAAGAGCTTCAGTCTTGCTTTGTCAAGAGAAACTAAGTGCGGTCTTCTCTCTCTCTCTCTCTCTCTCTCTCTCTCTCTCTCTCTCTCTCTCTCTCTCTCTCTCTCTCTCTCTCTCTCTCTCTCTCTCTCTCTCTCTCTCTCTCTCTCTCTCTCTCTCTCTCTCTCTCTCTCTCTCTCTCTCTCTCTCTCTCTCTCTCTCTCTCTCTCTCTCTCTCTCTCTCTCTCTCTCTCTCTCTCTCTCTCTCTCTCTCTCTCTCTCTCTCTCTCTCTCTCTGCGCCGCACGCCCCCCTGCACGCGCGCGCACGCGCGCGCACGCACACACACACACACACACACACACACACACACACACACACCATCAACTGCTTGTCATCGACGGGCACAATTCGCTAGTATTCCATAAAACAAACTTGCCTAAAATACGTTTTAACCAAGGCGGGGCCATGTGGCCTTGGCCACTTTCCTCTTGTTTTTGCTCTTTGTTTTCTTCTCGCAAACTTTGCTAATCTAGATTTTATGTCGCTGTTCTCATTTTTCATGAAATTTTTTTACATTTTTCTCAAAAAACAATTTGGCATCATGTGCATGCATTATGAGGCAAATGTCTCATTGTGGGTGTCATAATTTTCATGTGTTAGTGTCAAATTTCATGTGCTGTGTGCCAACTTTTTATGACAATTTCACTTTTTATGACAACTTTTTATGTGCCACTTAAAAATTATGACAATAATGCTCATAACAAATATTGGTCCACTGATTGATCTACAGACTACTCGTTCTATACAACACTGCTCTCCTATCGTTAACTCAATTTGCATCCACTCATGAACTCCTCCTCGACTCGTTAGCCACCTCACTAACTTCTGCCTCCTGCTCTTCTTCGTGTGTTTCTCTTTTCTATCTTCTCTCTCTTTTGCCTACCATTTTGTTTCTTGGTTTCACTTTCTACAACTGAATATTGTTTTTAGCTCTCCACTCTCATGTCATATCCAACTAACTCTCAAGTAACTAACTGGTTTGTCCTTGACAAAATTTCCAGAATTCACACATGTGGGGAATGTCCACAAGAGTGACTGATCTTAATTAAGCTTTGTGATTGGCACTATAACCTGATTCTAGATTGATCAACAAAATCTAGTTCAGAAGAAATGGCTAATCCACAATCTAGCATGCTAATCAACAGAATATAATAGCAATAAATCAAAGAATGAATAAAAATACAAGATTTCAATGTATGAGCATTAGCCTCAACACGAGTTAGAGAGAGAGAGAGAGCTAGAGAGATAACAAGCAATATTTGTTTAGATCCAAAATGGCATGAGATAGCTACAAAACTTTGGTTATTCATCATTCATTGTGTGGAGAGCTACACATATTTATGGAGATTGAGGTAGCTCGAGGTAGAACCATATCTATCCATTCCAAAATGACATCTAGAGTCTATGTGACATTTGTCACTTGTCATGCACGAAATTTTACCAACTTTTTACAAGTGTACTAGTTCTAGCTAGAAATGTTCAAATCATCATGCATGTGTCCATTAAACTTTGTGCATGCCTTGCATGTCACTATGGATCACTTACAATTAATGTGTGTGAGTTGCCATGAGTTTCTACAAGCATAATCATGCTAATTCTATGTCTACAATCTATATGCAAGTTGCATTTATCAAACTAGATAATACATAACCATGTAGCTCGAGTTCTATGTAGGCCAAACTTGGCATTTTGCATTAATGGGCTACATACTTGCATGGTACAACATTTGTAGCAAGCCAAGAAATTGTTTTTCAATTTTAACACTCCTCCTAAAAATGATCTATATTGATTTGAACATGGATCTTGGTATAACTCCAAGGTTGGCTCTATGCTTGTTGAAGGAATTTTTGCTCAAAGGTTTGGTGAACATATATGCAATGCAAGATGATGTATCGATGTGCTCCAATTTGATTTCACCTCCAATGAGCTTCTCTCTCACGAAGTGATGTGCAACTTTGATATGCTTGCTCCTTGCATGGAATATTGGGTTGTTGGCAAGGGCTTGAGCTGAAATATTGTCACACATGATCATAGGTATATTTTCTTCCATAATTATCTTTAGCTCCACTAGTACCTCTTGATCCAAAGCACTTCCTTTGTTGTTGTAGTGAGCGCCTTGTACTCAGCTTCACATGATGAGAGTGATACAATATCTTGCTTTTTTGAAAGCCAAGATATCAAATTTCCTCCAAGATATATGACATAAGCACTTGTAGATTTTCGATCTGCTCTATCACTTGCAAAATCCGAGTCAGAATAACCAATAATTGAAAGATCTTCACTTTTATACAATAAACCAAAATCAAAAGTTGAAGATATATATCTAAGCCTCTCTTGGCCTTTTTCCAATGATAAACTGAAGGATTTTGCATAGTCTGGCTCAACTTATGAACACTAAAGCTTATGTCAGGTCTAGTTATTGTGAGCCAAATTAAGGAGCCTATAAGACTTCTAAAAAGTGTGATGTCCTCGAAGGATCTTTCATCACCTTTGTTAGAGTCCTTTACAATTTGCTCCATAGGTGTTTCTATACTCTTACAATTCAACATATTGAGCTTTTGTAACATTGAAAGAGCATACTTAGATTGACATACAAAAGCTTTATCTTTAAGAAAGTCTATATCTAATCCTAGAATATAGTGAATTTTTTTCAAGATCTTGCATCTTGAACTCTTTTCCAAGTGCAATCTTGATTTCCTCAACTAGCTTGATACAACTTTATGTCAGAATGATATCATCAACATAAATAAGAAGGATGACAATATCTTTATCAAAAAACTTGACATATAAGGAAGGATCATAGTTACTAAGATTAAATCCTAGTGACTCAAGAAAGGTGTTAAGTCGAGAAGACCATGACCTTGGAGCTTGCTTTAATCCATATAAACTTTTGAAGAGCAAGCAAACTTTTCCCTCATCATGGATGAACCCAATAGGTTGATCCATATAGATCTCTTCTTCTAGATAGCCATTTAGAAATGCATTAGAAACATCTAGTTGAAGAATTTGCCAATTGAAAAAACAAGCAAGAGAAATTATGATTCTAATTGACACCATCTTTGCAACTGGGGCAAATGTCTCCTCATAATCAAGTCCATATACTTGAGCAAAGCCTTTAGCACAAAGCCTAGCCTTGTACTTGTTGATTGTGCCATCTTGATTATACTTGACTCGAAAAACCCATTTGCAACCAATGGTATGCTTGTTGGATGGAAGACCCACAAGCACCCATGTATTATTGGCCATCAAAGCATCATATTCTTCCTTCATGGCAAGGTACCATTTCTTTGAGATGATAGCATCATATACATCCTTCGGCTCCTCATGAGAAATAAAATAGGCACAATTTGTGGAGTTGATTTCCACTTGCTTTCCTCTATCTTCATAGCTAAGCCTTCTAGGCTCGGATCTTTCTCTTTGAGATCTCCTTGGTGAAAAAAAAAAATTGAGGTGACTCCTCCTCAAATCTCGGCCCCATCTCTCCATGATGATCGTCAAGGGTGATGATTGGAGTATCTTTGTGAGAATCTATGAACTCGGCCTTCTCAAAAATGTATTTTTGATCAATATCACATCTCTACTCTCAATTGTAGTTGAGGTAGAGGGAACATAGATCCTGTAAGCTTTCTTGTTGGATGCATATCTAACCATGATCCCTTTAACAGAATTAGGATCATCTCTTTTCCTGGCTTCCAAGGGCATATTAACAAAGCAAGTACAACCAAAAACTCTAAGGTGATCTACCTTAGGTTTTTTCTGAAACAAGACTTCAAAAGGTGTTTTTCCAGCAAGAGCATTGTGATGTAATCTATTGCACAAATAGTTTGCACAATTTATAGCTTCACTCCAATATTCAATAAGCAAAGAAGCTGCTACTCGAATTGCTTTAGCACCTTCACATAAAGATCTGTTTTTCCTCTCAGCTACTCCATTTTGGGATGGAGAATAGGCACAAGAAAATTCTCTCTTCATTCCTTCACCTTCACAATAATTATGAAACTTGTTGGAGATATATTCACCTCCTCCATTGCATCGTAGATACAACCAAGTATATCTAGTAAAGTCATCAATAAAGGTGACAAAACATGTTGCACTACCAATACTTTTAGAAGAGGAAAAATGTACATCTAAATGTATGAGTTCCAATGGATAAGTAGTCTTTATAAAAGACTTAATGATATGGCTTTCTGTGTGACTTTGCAATGGCACAAGCCTCACAAGGCTTGAAATCTTTAGAAAGAGATTTTGGAAGACCAATAGCCTTCTCCTTCTTAACCATAGAAGACATAGATGTAAAGTTAGGATGTCCCAACCTTCTATGCCACAGCTCCTCCTTAGATAACAAAGCAACTTCACAAAGGTTTGCATTCTCATAAGAATTCAACTTAAAAATTCCACCACATCTAGTTCCATCAGCAAGGATTTCATCTTTTCTCTTGATAAAACAAGTATTGGAGTTGAACTTTACATTACAACCATTATCAAGCAACTTTCCCACACTAATTAAGTTCTTTGTAAGTTTTGGAATGAAAAGAACATTAGAAAGTGCAAGAACTTTTGAAGAAGCAAGTTTCAATGGAATGTTGCCAATTCCTTCTATTGGACACTCATGATCATTAGCTGTGTAAATAGATCTCTTGAGTCCTTTGAAAGGTAAGATTGAGTCAAATGACTCCTTTGAATAGCACATATGTGAAGAGGCTCCACTGTCTATGTACCAAGCTCCATCTTTCTTGAAAGGCGATGAAGAAAAACTGGACACCATAAGTGATCCTTTTCCATCACTTGCAACAGAATCTTCTTCAATCTCTTTGGAGAGATTAGCTTGCTTGAGCTGGTTTTTCTTCTTAAAGCAATTAGAGGCATACTGCCCCTTTTTGCCAGAGTTAGAGGGATGAGATGTTTCATCCTCTTCACCATTTTGATCTCGATCTTTGCTTTGTCTTTGTTGTATGCTTGAGAGAATTGGTTCTTACTCCTTCCTTTCTGCTTGCCTTTGACAAAGAGGGCTTTGTCACTTCCACCATGTTCAAGTTTGTTCATCCTGGAGAGTTTATAGCTTTGTCTAGATTCTTCAAAAATAAGAATTCCTTGGAGAGTTTCTAGATTAGGTAACTCCTCCTTAATAGCAAAAGACTGAACAAGATTATCATAGTCATCTCTCAAGCTATTCAGTATGACTTGAACTAGCTCAACTTGGTTAATGGTAACACCAACACAGGAAAGCTCTCTATGTAAATCTTTAACTCTCAGAACATAGTTAGATGCACTCTCTTCACTTCTTTGGAAACTTTGAAAAATCTGATTCCTAAGAGTGAGTATTCTAGAAGTATTCTTTGCTTCATAGATGGTCTTTAGTGCATCCCAAGCTTCTTTGGCTATAGTGCAAGATCCTATCTCTCTCAAAATTTTATTAGATACATTCATCTTAATGAAATGTAGAGCCATTCTAGCTCTCTTCTTATATTTTGAAATTTCAACCTGTGCTTCAGGATCCTCCTCAACACCAAGCACAATATCCATAACATCCTGGAGAATCAAAACAGACTCCATTCTTAACTTCCAAATTGAGTAATTAGAAGTGTTTAGTCTTTCACTGGCTTCTAGAAGATATTCTCCCTGAGATACCATTATAATGAAGACTTCTTAGTTATTGGATTGAGATATGTTTGAGATTGTTCCTATCAGACTTAGAGTTGCTGCTCTCTTCACTATAGATATCTTCAAGGTTGAACTACCTTCCTATGTGAAACACTTGCAACTATATTTGAGATGAATCTCAAATATTCCACAAGACAAGTTTTCTAGATCAGACACAAAAAGTGGTTTGAGACACTTTGGTTGGTTTGAATTCTACTTTTGGCACGTGTGAAATGCTTCAAAAGAAAACACTATTGACACTCAAAAGGATCAAGGGGTGTTCAAATACTTCAAACTTAGTCTTGATCTACAGTTTCTTGTGTTGGATGCTCAAAACAATGGATTCATAACAACGTATAATTGAATCAAATCAAAATGTTGTCACTCGGATTTTGGACCTATCCCTATCTTCTTTAAGAGCTTATAACTCTTGCTAGACACATCAGATTGATTTAATTTCAATTTCTATGAAAAGTATAGATCAAATGCTTTCTATCAAGCTATAATAGTGTTATCTTTGGATCTAAAAATAAGGCATACAAAGGGACTGAAAAACTCTGATTTTCACACGTGTGGAATTTCAGAATTCCGGACTACCTCAATTCAGGTCTAAAAATTCAGTTCAAGTCCGATTTGATCCAAATACACTTCAGAAAAAGGTTAGAAAAAGTGCAAAACTGCTTTTTTGCTTGATTTAGCTCTCAGCTTCTTGTACAATCAGAGTTGTTAGCATGCAAAGCTTAATGTGGCTCTAATACCATGACAAAATTTCCAGAATTCACACGTGTGGGGAATGTCCACAAGAGTGACTGATCTTAATTAAGCTTTGTGATTGGCACTATAACCTGATTCTAGATTGATCAACAAAATCTAGTTCAGAAGAAATGGCTAATCCACAATCTAGCATGCTAATCAACAGAATATAATAGCAATGAATCAAAGAATGAATAAAAATACAAGATTTCAGTGTGTGAGCATTAGTCTCAACACGAGTTAGAGAGAGAGAGAGAGCTAGAGAGATAACAAGCAATATTTGTTTAGATCCAAAATGGCATGAGATAGCTACAAAACTTTGGTTCTTCATCATTCATTGTGTGGAGAGCTACACATATTTATGGAGATTGAGGTAGCTCGATGTAGAACCATATCTATCCATTCCAAAATGACATCTAGAGTCTATGTGACATTTGTCACTTGTCATGCATGAAATTCTACCAACTTTTTACAAGTGTAATAGTTCTAACTAGAAATGTCCAAATCATCATGCATGTGTCCATTAGACTTTGTGCATGCCTTGCATGTCACTATGGATCACTTACAATTAATGCATGTGAGTTGCCACGAGTTTCTACAAGCATAATCATACTAATTCTATGTCTACAAACTATATGCAAGTTGCATTTATCAAACTAGATAATACATAACCATGTAGCTCGAGTTCTATGTAGGCCAAACTTGGCATTTTGCATTAATGAGCTACATACTTGCATGGTACAACATTTGAATTGGAATGGATAGGGGCCTTGGAGCGTAAGCTCCTTTTGCGCTTGATGGTTTTTTTACCCTTTGCAGAGTCTTGCTCCTTCTCTGATTGTGGTGTCTGCTCCTCTGCAACCTCTACTCTGATTGTGGCTCCTTGAGCGCTCTTGTTGTCTTTCTTCTGAGGTGTGATCTTTTTTTAGAATATGATGATTCTGGTTGTTTCTCTTCCTGAGCAGCTACGTCTGACTTGGTTATCATCTGCAACTGTCTAAGCTACTTATCCAAAGGTGACAAGATACCTTCAGGTCTGTCATTGAATTTGGGATTGCGTAATGTCAAAGAGCAAGTACCCAAAGGTGGTGAAGGTTTGCTTCTTGCCGATCCTTCATGCAAAAAATTCGTATCGCACTAGCCCAACTGTAGAGTGGTGACTCTTTGCACAAGTGATCTTGCTAGCAACAAAAAAACTAACATAGGAATGTATTTTACCTTCGACTTCTGCTTGTGTGTATACTTGGTTAGATATGCACATGCTACTGCCAATTGCTTGCTCTTTATGGCCTCTAACAGATAGCCATCTTTGTTCTTGTACTTGTCCACCAAGGTATCCAATAATTGGAGATGCTGGGTGCTCTCTAGCTCCTTCAGCTTCTTTGTGATTTTGATTGGTCCTTCTAGAAATCTGAACTCCATCAGGTCTTTGGTGGCCAGAGGCACGACAAACGTGTGGCTACTGCTCCTCGAGAGATTGACTGAAAACTCCTTCAGGGTAGGATTGTATCGATTATACGCCGCTGTCATCAGGAAGTGGCTCTAACAACCGTGGGTCTGAGGGATTTTAAATTCCAACCTCTGAAACACTGGTTGTGCCTCCTCGTACCACTACTGCATTTGCTTCATATCCATTAGGCTTAGGCTTATGGGAACAACAATGCTTCCAACCATAAACTCAAAATCAATATAAGTAGTTGTGCTCGTTTTCGTGTGTTTAGATTTGTGAGATTGCAATCGTTTTGGCGTTCTTTCAAACTTTAGAAGCACAAAGTGCAATCAGAAAATAGGATCGTAAGTAGCAGAATAGTAATCTGATCGATCGATTGTATGTGTCAGAGCATTGTGAGCATCCACGAGATTGTCAGAGAGTCACGAGGGGTGGCACTTGGTCACACAAAGAAACTCTTGAGGTAGAAGTACATTTGTGAAAGGTCATTTTATGCTGGTCGGTCGATGATGCTCTCGGCTAATGTATCTGGTGCTTGATGTGACCCTTGATTGACATGTCGCTCGTGTGAACTTCGGTTGATTTAAGATTTGCTCTCGGTTGATTTCGGTAGATTTGCTCTTCGGTTGATGCAGTATCTTGCTATGGCCTGTGGTTGCTTGCGGTCACTTTTGGTTGTTCAATACTTTTGCAGTGATCTGCGGTGGCCTTCGAACTTGCGGTTTTTTACGGTGAAGTTGCGGTGGCCTTGGGCTTCTTCAACCTTGCGGTTTCTTACGGTCAAGTTGAGATGGCCTTCGGTTTCTTCAACCTTGGGGTTTCTTATAGTCAAGTTGTAGTGGCCTTGCGATTTCTTTGACCTTGTGGTTTCTTACGGTCAAGTTGTGGTGGCCTTGCAGTTTCTTATGGTCAAGTTGCAATGGCCTTTGCGGTTTCTTTGACCTTGCAGTTTCTTAGGTCAAGTTGCGGTGGCATTGTGATTTCTTCGACTTGTGGTTTCTTACAGTCAAGTTGCGGTGGCATTGCGATTTCTTCGACCTTGCGGTTTTTTATGGTAAAGTTGCAGTGGCATTGCGATTTCTTCAACCGTGCAGTTTCTTACGATCAAGTTGCGGTGGCCTTGTGGTTGACTATTAGCCAAATTTCTCATTAACCGCGATTGTTGTAGGAACTTGTTGAAGTATGTTTGGAGTTGATTCGTGATTCTTGATGCACAAGAATTTCTCCTTGTCTCTCCCTCCCTCAAAACGATGTGGAATGACAAGTGGATTGGAATGAGCGGAATAATCAAATGTCCCAAAAAACAATTTGTGCAATGGATATAGATGATGCATGCGTGCGTGAAAAAAATCGTGCCGCAAAAAGAGGTATGAGGATATACTTCTTGGAAAAGCATGGATATGAATTGCTTACATAATATCAAAGAACATATTACCTACTTTCGAAGAATATGACCTTGTTTGAGGATTCTACTAACCCATTGCTTTGAGGATAGTATGGGGTGCTTTTGCCATGCTTCACAAAGTAATGGGCTAGGAGGTTATGTACATCGTCATTGAGGAAGTGAGTCCCTCTGTCACTCACTAACTCTATTGGACAACTGAATCGGGTGATAATGTTTTTATACAAAAACTTGGTTGTAACTTTGGCAGTAGCTTGTTTCGTTGCTCTAGCTTCTACCCAATTTGTAGCGTAGTCAATGTCCACTAAGATATATCTGGATTGAGTACCTCGGGCGGCTGGGCTAATCGGTCCTATAAAATCAATTTCCCACTTATGAAATGCTTCTCCTTCAGTTATTGAAGTTAAAGGCATAAAATCAGCTCGTTGAGAAGTCTTGATTCTTTGGCAGACATCACAAGTTTTGATTTGCGCATAAGTGCCCTTAAATAATGTCGGCCACCAGTATCAGGCTAATAATATTTTCTTAGCGGTACTGTCAAACGAGAAGTGCCCTCCTCCTTCACCTTCATGCAATAGGGAAGTTATTTGTTCCACTTCATCCTCATTCACACATCTCCTAATTATTTTATCTAACCTTTTTTATACATTTGTCCAACAATTAGAAGGAAGGTCTAGATTTCAAAGTTAGTTTACGCTTATCGAAACAACCAGAGTTTTAAATTTTTCAAAACACTGATTCAATTTATCGTTCCAAACAATTGGTGAACTAGGTTGATTCCTCTTTTTCTTTTTATTAACAATCCCTTTTATCAGATTACTGAGCGGGGCTGCTACCTTTAGTAATCCCCAATAAATCTCTTAAAGAAAACCGTAAATCTGAAAGATGCTTTAACTTGCCTCATAGTTTTTGGAACTGGCCAATCAACCATTATCTTGATTTTATCCTCATCAATCTTAATCCCATAATAGTGATCTTATGATCAAGATAATATTAGGCTCAAAACAAATTTTCTAGAGTCTATAGCCATTGATTCTTTTGTGAAGTAGTTGATTTTGTAGATCTTTCGGTTGAATTTTTATTACTTTGTATGAAAAATTGCATGCAAGATAACAAAGCCAGGTCTCTTTCTTTTCATTTGAGTTTCTTTGAGTTTTGAATCATACCTTTCTTTTCTTTCTACCATGGTAGTTTTTTGTAATGCCAAAAGTCAAGTTTTTTTTCAATCTGGATATATGCTTTGATACTCCTCAACCATTTGATTTGAATCATCTCTATCTTCTTGTATATTTCAATAAGTAGGGAGGTGTATTGAATTTAATAGGTAATTTAGGAACATGTCATATATATAGAATGAAGTTTTCTTAGAAATAACCTTCTTTGTATCTCTATAAGCCCATAGAATTGGTGGTATTCTTGTGTCTCAATCTATAAAATGTGTAAAAGTTATTTTATTGAGGATTTTACACAATATTTTACTTGCTCTTTCTGATAATCCATTAGCTTTCTAATCGTATGGAGTTTTCTTGATGAAAAATCAGAAAATAATTGGTTATATTTCAATAGCACCCTTGTGTGGCCCTGTCACTAATTCCAAAGGACAATCAAACATGGCAATTATATCCTCTAATAAAAAAGTTACTAACATCTTTGCATCATTTCATTTTGTTGATGCTACTTTAACTAATTTTGTAAAGTAGTCATTTGCTACTAAAATATATCAATTATTTTTGTCTAAAGTAGCTAATTTTCTAGGTCCAACAAAATCTATGCCCCATTTCTCAAATGGTGCTAGAGGCAAGATTGGTGTAAGTAGCCAATTTGTATAAGAAGTTGGTTGCCCTACCCTTTGACAAGGTGACTATTTTGTATAAATAAATGCACATCTCGATACATTGTAGGCCACCAATCCTTAGCATTCATGATCTTTTAGACTACGTTTTTCATGGAAAAGTGACTCCTTGCAACTTCTTCATATAAGAATTTAATGACATTATAAATTTGCGCTAAAGACCTAAATTTATCATCGAGTTCCAGTTTATATACGATAGTAATAAGTGTATAAGATACAACTCGAAATTGGAACACACTTTTCTCTTCCTTGGTCCCTCCTAGATGACGTTGATGTTGCAAATATTCAATAATATCAGCATACCATGAATCTTCAATTGATAGAATCATAATGTCTTCATTTAGAGATTTGTCTAATATAGATTGTAGGTAAAGAAGTTTTATAGTCTCAATAAATAGTCTTCAATGCTGTGGTGTTTACCCAGTTAAATTTCAATTGTAAAATCAAATCTTCATAGGAGTATGATCCATCTGGCTAGTGTGCTTGATAAATTTGGTTTATTCATCAAATATTTAATAGAATAGTGAATCACATAGAATGTGAACGTATATCCCAATAGGTAATGTCGAAACTTCTTGATCGAATAGATCATACTCAAAGTTTATCACTCAGTTGTCAAATCATTTTTTTGTAAAGATAGTAATTGTCATCTTGCATAATAAATAGGATAATCTTTTTGGATATCATCTTTTTGATTGAACGTTGTTCCAATTGCAATGAAGGATGTATCGACATAAACATAAAAATTTTTTCGATCATAAGGTCTTAATATTGGTGTTCATTTGAGTTTTGTTTCTAGTAATTCAAAAGCTTCTAGCATTCTTCATTCCAACCATACTCATCTTCTTCAATAATTTAGTTAAAGGTAAAATTGCAATTACATATTTGATGATAAATCTTTTACAATATTCCATGTCCTACAAATCTTTTCGATTCTCTTAGATTGTTAGGTGGTTGTGGAGCTAAAATAATTTGTACTCTATCTTCCGATGACTTCAATCCATTTTTCTGATATATTTTTGACCAAGAAAGGTTCCTCTAGTCATTCCAAATTAACATCTCTTCAGAGGTAAGGAAATTGAGGTGTCTCTTCACATTGGTAAAGTTTTTGTCTGGATGTTCCTATGTGTTATTTGGTTATACTAAATACGTAGTAAAGTTGATTTGCTTGCTACCTTCATCTCTTTGCTTCTTCAAACATTCATTAACAAAAATGCCCTTTGATATCACAATAGAAGCATTTAAACTTGGATCTTTCTTTCTTTTTTCCAAAAGAAGAAGACTCACCTTGATCTTGCCCTTTAGACCATGGATATAGTGAGGTGAGTAAAGCCTACAAGGTTTACATTCCTTCTACTAACAAGGTAATTGCTGGTAGAGACGTCATTTTTTATGAGGGGAACATTCATTAGGGCCTTTTTTGAACTCAAAAAGGGCCTCTTCACTAATCTGGATTAGTGCTAATGACGACATGTGTACCAATAAAAGTGTGACAATTGAGCAGGAATGGTCCATATGACATGGCAGATTCAATGGTGTAGATTAAATGAAGTGTGGGCCCACAAAGTACACCTCTAGCATTAACCCTACATTAACCCTATATGGATACACTTGAAAGTACCTAGTAACCAACAATAGCTACACACAGTACCTAGTAGCCAACAATAGGACAACAGCTAGTGCTCTAGGTGAGACATAGACTTGCAAGCGTCATTTAATGCCCAAGTACATTTCAAGTTTGAAACTTGCTTATGAAATTTAATCAACCCACTTTTGTGTCCCCCTTCACATTCAAACTAAGACTACCTCACTTTCATTAGCCTTTCACATAACAAATAATTTATTTTTTTTTCAGATGGATATCATTTTTTTTAAAATTGACCTTTGGAATACATTTTTATTTCGCCATGGATTTAGTCTGTTTGACCTCAGAACCTCAAAAAAAGTGTTTAGAAGTCAATTTGTTTTTATTAGTTTACAAACAGAAATATATTTCGGAGGCCAGTTTTTCATTTTTTTGGCCTGAAATCGCGATTTTTGGCCGTTTCGCTTCATCAGAAGGCCAAAAATTGCGTTTCGAAAAAAAAAAAATTCAAAATCACGCTAAGGCGCGATTTTGGGCCATTTGACCAAGTCAAACGGCCCAAAATCGCGCCTTAGCGTGATTTTGAAAAAAAAAAATTGGTTCGAAACACAATTTTTGGCCTTTTGATGAAGCGAAACGGCCAAAAATCGCGATTTCGGACCAAAAAAAACGAAAAACTGGTCTCTGGGGGAAATCGCGCCTAAGCGTGATTTTGAAAAAAAAAAAAAAAAATTGGTCCGAAACGCAATTTTTGGCCTTTTGATGAAGCGAAACGGCCAAAAATCGCGCCTTAGCGTGATTTTGAAAAAAAAAAAAAAAATTGGTCCGAAACGCAATTTTTGGCCTTTTGATGAAGCGAAACGGCCAAAAATCGCGATTTCGGGCCAAAAAAAAATGAAAAACTGGTCTCTGGAGGAAATCGTGCCTAAGCGTGATTTTGAAAAAAAAAAAAAAAATTGGTCCGAAACGCAATTTTTGGCCTTTTGATGAAGCGAAACGGCCAAAAATCGCGATTTCGGACCAAAAAAACGAAAAACTGGCCTCCGGAATATATTTCCGTTTGCAAACTAATAAAAACAAATTGACTTATAAACACCTTTTTTGAGGTTCTGAGATCAAACAGACTAAATCCATGGCGAAATGAAAATGTATCCTGAAGGCCAATTTTGAAAAAAATAATATCCATCTGAAAAAAATAAATTATTTGGTATGTGAAAGGCTAATGAAAGTGAGGTAGTCTTAGTTTGAATGTGAAGGGGGACACAAAAGTGGGTTGATTAAAATTCATAAGCAATTTTCAAATTTGAAATGTACTTGGGCATTAAATGAGGCCTGCAAGTCTATGTCCCACCTAGAGCCCTAGTTGTTGTCCTATTGGAACCAAGACAATGAATATGCTAGTCTTGCCTTACAAAGTACCTACAAAAGTCTATGGATGATGGGACCTATATTTAGCCCTTAACTCTTGCTCACCCTATGTGGTAACCCAAAGTAAAAGTGCCACGTAGGATTGTTTAACACTAAACTAATTATGATTAACAAACCTGTTTAGGCAAGGAAGAGGCCCTTTTTGAGTCCAAAAAGGGCCCTAATGCATTACAAAAGTATCTTCAAGCATTATTGATGGTGATGTGGATGGATCTAACATTCTTGATGTTGATGTAAAGGATTCTAAGTTTGGATGGTGATGATAAAGGACCATCATCAAGTCAAAAGCCAAAGAGAACATCAAGGGAAAGACAAATGCCTTCAAGGCTCACATATGATGAGAAGGGTAAGCAAGTGGCAGTGACTCATTTTGCTTTTCTCACATATTTTGGTGGATCTTCTTGTGTAGATGGTGTTGTGCAAGTGGATGGATGTATTCATGATTTTACAACAAGTAATGGATCTGGAAAATAAAGTGTGTTCAATGACTTTGATGGTCAAGTTGATGATCAAGAGATTGATCTCAAAGAGCTTCAACAACATGAAAGGAAAGATGGCAATTTGGAGCTAGTCAAGAGCATCGAAGGAGGGTCAATTGGCAAAGATGTTATGGATCTGTTTTGCAGGTTATTGAAGACTCAAGTAAGGTCAAAGGAGCAGCAAGGAAGTGTTGTTCAAGTTTACTTTACTTGTTCTATCTCATGTTTGAGCATTTTCATGTGGATGTGTGCAAATTGTCTCTTAGATGGATTTTTTTGTTTGTATTTTGCTTGATTTTTTGTTGCATTTTGATAGGTTTTTGACTTGCTTACAAGCTTTTTTCCACTTTTTTCTTACCTTCATGACTTGCCACTATTCTAGTGTGCTAACTCCAGGCTCTGTTCTATGATCTCGGCGAGTCAAAATTTTGACTCGCACTCTGACTCACCGACAAAGTCTTGACTCGCCAACTCAAGTTTTACCATTTTTTCACTTGGCGCCATTTGACTCGCCATCAGTACAGAGTGACTAGCAGCCTTAGATCTACCATTATGGAGATCGGTGAGTCAAACTGTCTGACTCGCATCTTGACTCACCATTTCAAAATATTTTTAATTTCTTGTCATTTTTTTCGACTCGCCGTCTAACTCGTTGACAGAGATTTCTCTTTGATCTTCCAATATTTTGACTCATCATCAGTACAGTGGCAACTACAACACTTGATCTACCTTGTACCTGACCTGCGAGTCAAAATTTGTCTGACTCATGCCTGTCTGACTCCCCATTTCTTGGCTCGCCACATTCCCAAATAGCTCTAATCATCATCTGTAGCAAGTAGGTAGCTTGGCGAGTCAAAAAGTTCTGCTTGCGTTGTCTGATTTGCCAACAGTGAAAACTGAAATTTTTTTTAAACATTTGACAATCGGAACCCATCTGCATTTTTTTATCATTTTTATTTTTTCCGATTTCTTTTTGAATTTACATTTACGCCACCATCCGTCCATCTAACTTTTATTTTGATTCCGATCTAATTTTGATCTGAGTTCATTTTCATTTCGGTTTGATCCTCATTCAGATCCATCATCTGATCGCCCAAACATAGAAATGATCTTCAAAAATATTTGAAGAATAAGAACAAGAAAAATACTAAAAAAAAAAAAAGCCAAAAAATAGCTTTACCTTTTTGTTCCATTGTATGCATCTGAGATCTGGTAGGAGATTATCCATTCTGGATTTTTCTAACCATGAAGAACTTGTCAACGTACCCATTGAGATACTCCATGAACCCGTTGACATAGATCCACCCCCCGATGGAAAATCCTAGGCCGTTTGTACCCCACACAGTCCGGAACTTCCCCAAGATCGACCTTCCGAGGTTTGATGGCAAGGGAGATCTGTGACGATTTCTTCAGATCTACACCCAGACGTGTAGAACCTATGGAGATGATAGCCTGCAAGAGTTGTTAAGATATTTCAATATATGTCTAACCGATACTGCAAAAGATTGGTATTTCAATCTTGAACAGAATTCTCCGTGGGAAATCCATATTTGGCACTTTTCTGGATTTGAGAAAATTTGATATTTGCGACAACGTTCAAATACTTTCTGCAATCGATCCAGGTGGTCTCAGTTTGAGCTATGGACTCCAAGGTCATCCAAGTAAATCTCAAGAAATTTTTGTAGATAATCTTTAAAACCAAATTGCATTACTCTTTGAAACGAGCTTGGTGTATTACAAAGTCCAAACGGCGTTACTTTGTAAGCATAGTCCCCCGTTCTGTTGCAAAGGCTGTTTTGTGGCGATCTGTAGGTGCAATCTTGACCTGATTGTATCCACTAAAGCCATCCAGAAAACTATAAGCTTCCGCTCCAGCAAGGTGGTCCAAAATGCTTTCAGTAAAAGGTAACGAAAAGTGATCTTTTCGCATCACTTTGTTCAAGGCCTTGAAATTCACACAAATTCTCAATTTCTCATTCTTCTTAGGAACAATAAAAAATTGGTGAAACCCTTCGGTATGTTCGCTCTCATAAATTAAATCGGCGTCAAGCAATCTCTGAAGCTCTTTCTTTATTAGATCCGCAACATTAGGATAACAGCGATAGAACTTTGTAACCTTTGGAACTGCATCAGGTATTAAAGGTATAGTATGTTCTCAATCACTAATGTCGGAATCCCCTTAAGACCTTTGTAAGTCCATGCAAAGCAATCTTGATAATAAGTAATGTTCGTAGCGCTTGAAACTGTTCCGGACTAAGTTGTGATCCAACTTGTACAATATTTTCTGGTTCTCTTGGTTCAGCAACATTCATAGGCTACATCCTAGCTGGGCCATCGTAAACATCTTTTGATTCTGGCACTTGTTCTTTGGTTCACGATGTGCGTTGGGTAACATAATAACCACATCATCCAGTGTATATCGTTTAAAATGCTCGGGCATTTCATGTTGAACTTCATCTGCTTGTTCTTTGTCAAAAGGATTTGTCTTGGATCATCGCTTAGCTTTAGCAGAATTGATCATGGAGGTGATGACTTCCAAGAAGATAGACTCTTCTTTGAATATGAAGACTTCCTAGACGGTAATGTCTTGCTAGAACTCTGACTTGAAAAATCTTCGACTTTTTCTTTGTCTTTATCTAGTAAGGGTGGCACATTCTTTGAATCGGTTTTTTGAGGCAGATTTTCCCATTTCAAGACCGTATTATGATGTTGCTTGGCTTGTTTCTTTGTCATTGAACCTATGGTTCTGTCTTCCTTCAATATATAACTACTTTTGGAGGTTTTATTGTTGGTTCATCAGGAATATTACGCACTCCAAATTTGTTCGGATCCATATGAGTTAGAATCTGCTCATCAGTAAGTTCTGCATTGTCATCATAAGTCAAGGCATGACTCACAGGAATGAGTTCATCTTCAATCGGCGGATCTCGTATAGGCTCCGTTGATATCCAAGCTACATTCAACACATTCAATGGAAAAGTGATCGATGTATCTAAAGTTCGATCCAATAATGAAATCTCGCTCAAATCTAATTGATTATCTTGTTGACACACATATCCTGCTGTACGGTCAATTGTTGCAAGAGCTTGATTCCAGTTGACAGTATCAGTTTGAGAGTCGTAATGAACTCCCCAATTTTTTACTAGTCGGTCACAAGTATGATCTGTTGTTGATGAATCATCATTCTCTTTTTGAGTGACTGGTTTGATAGTCCAAGTTATAGGATCAACCTTGACTGCAGGTTCACGATTTTCAAAAGTGATTCTCCCAGTACCCCAGTTATGAACTACTTGCGCAACTTGTAACCATGGGCGTCCCAATAGGACTCGGTAGACATTTGGTGCTTCTGGTAAGTCCACTATTACGAAAGTAATGACAAACTGTACTCCGACAATTCTGACAGGTATATCTTCAACCATTCCTCATAGACGAAACTGTAGTTTGATCAGCCAACTTAATGACAAAAGTGGTAGGCTTTATCTTTGTGAGACCCCACTTTGCACATAGCTTTGTAAAAATTAGGTTAACTCCCGAACCGGCATCTATCACAGCTACTTCTTTAGAAAATTGCCTGTGTTGTATCTGTAGGGTGATAATTTTTTGTTCACTTTCCCAAGCTGCTCTGACATGGAGTACTTCATTAGATTCTTCAAATCCAGCATAAAAAAGTGGTTCTTGATGGACTTCGGGTTCAGCGTGAGTTAACTTTTGTGCTAATACTTCTTTTGCTTTTGGCACCAACTTCAAGAACTCTCCCAACAAAATATTGATCTTACTAGACAAAATATTCATGAGCAGTTCTATTTGCGGCGCTTCCGGTTCAGTCATCTTGAAGGGTTCTTCATGATGATGCAACTGAGCATTCATATCTGTACGTGGATTATTCGGTGGTTGCACTGGTGAAGAATGAACTTCAGTTGTTGCTCTAGCAACTTCAAGCTCCTCTTCCTCTTGCAAATGTTCAATCAGCTGCCTCATATCCTGATATCTTCTCTTTTCTGTAGGAAGATTTGGATAGACTCCAAATGTTGTTGGTATATCATTTAATGGTATAGAATCAGCAGGTAATGGATCTGCTACAAGTTCTTTCTGCTTCTCTCGCTCTGGTAATCACCATCAAGGGTACACTTGGTTCATTATGAGCTGCTGGTCTTTGATTGATTGTTATCAAATTTACAAGAGTTGTGACCGGCGGCGGCTTTGGTCTTGCTAGGCACTCCTTATAATAATGCCCATAACCACAGTCATGACAGAATGGTACAAATTTGTCTTTGTTTGGCCATTCTGCAACTCTGTGAATTTCTCCACATGAAAAGCATCCAAGTGGTGCTCTGGTCCAGTTTCTAGATGCTTGTTGTTGCACGGCAACATAAATAGCATACTGTTTTGAAGATCCACCTTCATGATTATTATTGTAGTTCCATTGCTCGGCACTTTTGTAAGGTTCTGGTTCCATCAAATTGGTAGGAAGAACAGATTGTGTTAGTGAGGCAGGTAAGGCTAATCGTTCTGGGTATCCAAGAGCAGACTGGCGAGGTCTAGCTGTTAGATTTCCTCCACAAAGTGGTTTTCGATATCCCATTTGGGCATACCGTTGCTGAATAATCCGAGGATTGAAGTTGCAAAAAGCAGTCTCATAATTAGGCGAATTGCACAAATGACATATACTGATTTCCATTCACTTTTTCAATTGAGGACCTCATTCACTGTGTGATTTCTTGTACAAATAGAACACCAGACATTTTTCCTAGTAGAAAAAGTCCTGGCAAACTTCTCAGGTTCCTTGTTCGCTTGTCCGTGAAAATCTTCCAATGTTTTGATCTTCTCATCAAATTGTGACTGCAACTTTTCTATCTATTTCTGCTGGTTCTTTCCAAGTTTCTCGAACTCATTGAGCATCATCTCTATAGTAGCATTGACATTCGTTAATTCAATAGTGGTGGATGTCATAGTGGTCTGCCCTGCTGTATAAG
Source organism: Diphasiastrum complanatum (assembly GCA_029204225.1). Classification (NCBI taxonomy): domain Eukaryota; kingdom Viridiplantae; phylum Streptophyta; class Lycopodiopsida; order Lycopodiales; family Lycopodiaceae; genus Diphasiastrum; species Diphasiastrum complanatum. The sequence goes on along the minus strand of CM055098.1, from coordinate 43,572,134 downwards.
GCAACATACTGATATTCGGCTCATCGTCTGAATCTTTATCCTCCTCTCGTACTGCATCGTCCATAGCATTTTGCAAAGTTGCATACTCGTTGTGGCATTTTAGCTCACGTCTGATACTTTCAAGAAGGCCTGCCAGGAATCACATAATCATAGCATCCTCAATAATCAATTCAAGTACGCACTCAGATCTGAGGCGTTTTACTCATTCTATGTAATTCTGAACCATTTCTCGCTTTCCCACTTTAAATTTACTTAAAAGTAGAAAAGGGTCTTCCATAAACTTTCGAGGTTTGAACTGTGTGATAAGGGCTCATTTGACAATCTCCCAATCTGTATTCTCAGTTTCATCTTGATTGTAGTACCAATCTTGTGCTACGTTTGTTAAGGCCATAGGAAAAAGGTTAAGTTTATCCTAGGGGAAAACTTTGCCATAAACTTCACAAGATTCAACATAGATCTGGAGAAATCTAACTGGATATGTTAATCCATTGTATTTGGGTAGATCCAAACAGGGTGCTCTCCTAACAATGATTGGATTGACTTCCTGAGGAGCACCTCCAAGGGTAGCCCTTTTTACAAATCAAATCGAGCAGACAATGAGATTGGATCTAGATTTTCAATTAGAACTATCTTAGATCAAAACTGCTGGATCTCTTCCACTTGACGAAAATCAGATTGTTATACCGTGAAAAATATTCCTAAGATCAACCGATCGATTTCTCAAAATGAAAAACTCTCAGAATCAAAATCAGACTGAATCAGATTTGACCCAAAATTTTGTAGAGACTTGATCTGGAAATTAGAACCTAAAAATAGAACTGACGAAGGTTAACTCGATGAAGGTTCAGCACTATTTTTGGTAAAAAAATTCTCTGATCAGGTTTTTCTGTCAAATTCTTTGGAAATAACCTTCATCAAACTCTCATACTGAGAATCTGATACAGATATAGCTAGGGTAGAACTAGCGAAGGTTCCTGACACATTTTTCTAAAAGAGGACAAAAAGTTATTAGCTCTGATGATGATTTTTGCCTCCTTTTGACCAAAATCTGACAGATTTGACCGATTTTTGTTGTTTTTTCTGATATCTCAGATCCAAATGGATTTTAAGATTGGTGATCTGAATAGCTTTCCCTGTTTCACAATCAAATTAGATTTCAAACACGCAAATCCACTCAAATGCATATTTAACACTATTCATGCCATGACAAGATGCCTAATGAAAGCTAACCATCCAACAAACATGTTGCAAACTGAAAAATTGGTGTAGCTCCCCGGCAGCGGCGCCAAAATTGTAGTGGGTTTCTTTCCTTGTCTATCCTCAACCCAAGATCTAATCAATCTAGCATCAAGGAGATGAAGTTAATTGTCACGTGTAGGTTCGTTTCCATGAGAGCGATAGCATATTTCAGATTTCAGCATGAATGGAGGATTCACATCTAACTCTAACATTCATTAACACTACAATCATTAACACTAAGATCCACAATGAAGATAGCTTTCTCTCTCTCTCTCTCTCTCTCTCTCTCTCTCTCTCTCTCTCTCTCTCTCTCTCTCTCTCTCTCTCTCTCTCTCTCTCTCTCTCTCTCTCTCTCTCTCTCTCTCTCTCCCCCTTTCTCTCTCATAAAAAGTATAAAAACATGTAATGCCAATAAAAGATGCTCATTAATGAATTTGAGGTCTGAGCATCAAAATCCAACAATTATCACTCTCTCTCATTAATGATTCTGGTTTCCTTCCATATCAAAAACCCTATTATTAATGTGGACTAGATTCAATGAATCTACTATTCAAATTTGAATCTACCAAAATCGACCTCCTACATTTTCCCACACTTTCCAAAAGTGGTAATTCAAATGAACTTTGACTAAAATAACTTTCATAAAGTTTATCTCTAACTCTAAAATGCATATTGGCCTAATATTGACAATTAACCAAAATATGACTAAACTAATTGAAATTTCTCACCCTTCCTCTTCAACTAGTTTTGGCATAGTTTTAACCATAGAACTTTGATCCAACTTTAAAATGATCTCCATCATGAGTATAGATATCCTATCTAATGTTCTAAAGTAGCTTCCATAATTGATATAGAGAATAGTGTCCAAATTGGATGCTTCACTATTTCTTACATCAATTTTACATGTCAAGAAGTAACTAGAACATGAAGAACCAAATAGAATGTAAACGAAGTGATTCCTCCATGTTTCGAACTTTGAAATCTCGGTAAAATAACAGCAACCAAACAAGAAATGTGAGTAATGACCACTTGCTTGCTTGTCTCCTCCATCTTTGTCCTTTCTTCCCATGTATCCACCATAAAACTCCATGAATGACCCTCCATCTCCATCTTGCCACAAGATATCATCAATACTTGATGACTTGGCTATGAATGAGTGACATAATGAACCTCCAATAGATTCATTTCCATCAGCAAAACCAGCCAAGAATGCTAGTACATTTCCATCATCAAAATGATGCACACCAATGTAGCTAGTTTGACCACATCTTGACAATTTGCACACATTCACATGAAATTGCTCAAACATGAGATAAAACAAGTAAATTAAACTTGAAAACTACTTCCTTGATATTCTTTTGAACTTACTTGAGTCTTGAATAACCTGCAAAAATAGATCCATAACATCTTTGCCAAATGACTCTCCTTTCATGCTCTTGACTAGCTCCAAATTGCCACCTTTCCTTTTGTGTTGTTGAAGCCCTTTGAGACTAACCTCTTGATCATCCACTTCAATATCTTCATACCTGAACCTCTAGAAATACTCCCTCTCAAACATATGATCTAGATCCAACAAGATCTCATCAATTCTTGATCTTTTACAAAGGTTAGTGAAAACAATGCCACCATCATAAAGCAAAAGATAGATTCCAAACTTTCCATCCATCATGAAGTAGAGTAGGTGAAGATGAGTATCAAACATGATAAAGCCAGCCTTCTTGAGTCTGTAACAAACCTCAATAAGCTCACCAATTCCTTTGCCTTGAAGAAATTGCCTCTCGACCTGCTCCATGTAGTCTTCTCCAACCAACCTTTTGCCACCTTGATCATGAGTGATCAATTCATAATCATAGAATCCTTTGAGTTGATGAAGAGATGTGAGATCCATGCCTTGAATCTTCCCAAGAACCAATCTTCCATTTCTCTTTCCTTCAAAAGACTCCCTCTTAATGATTGCATCATAAGAAGTAGAAACCTCAAAAACATTAGAAGCCATGAAAACAATCATTAGTACCTTCAACATAAGAATGATTGAAGTACTCTCTTTTTTCAAACAAGAACTTCTACTCAATGATAAAGGTAAAGACTCATATGATAATGAATCCTCCTCACTATCATTCACAATCACATCACTCAAAGTACATCCTACTTTGAACTATTCACATACTTCTCTTCTTCTTGACTTGTGACTACTCCCTCACCAAGTCTCATGATAGAACCATTTTATCTACTCTCTTTATGAAGACATGTGACTCCACTTTTTGCACAAATGACTTTCTTGGAATCATAACAAAAAATTCTGGAAGAATTTCCTCCTTCATGCATGCACCTAGCAACATCTTTTCCATATGATCAAATGAATCATTAGCAGCAATATTTTTCAAGGAAGAACCTTTACCACCTCCATTGATGAAGTTAGCTCTTTCCTTACCTTTTGCGTGCTTGCACTTTCCATGAAGAACCATCATTTTTCTCAAAGCTAGCCAAGTTAGCACAAAGATGAACATCTCCAAGAAGCATATTAGATCTTGACCTAGATCTAGCATAAGGAAGCTTGTAACTTTGCATAAGATCCACCAATCTTATTGATGCTAAAAGGTAGCTTTGGAAAGTTGAGACCAATCTCCCTTTCCATTCCATTCTTTTTGTTAGCCATAACAAAAGCATCAAACTTGAAAAAAAGTCTACCTTGTCTATTGCCCCTAGCAACCAAGATTTCTTTCTTTGTAATGAAACAAGCATCACCACCAAACTTTAACATGTATCCTTTCTCTATCATTTGACCAACACTTATCAAATTCTTTGAAAGTGAAGGAATGTAAAGAACACCATCAAGTCTTGCTTTCCTATTAGTAGAGAGACAAATAAGAATTGAACCAATATCTTCAATTACACACCCACCACCATTGGTACACACTCACCACCATTGGCCATGTGAATTGCTTTCTTGGCTCCATCATAAGTGACCAAAGAAGTAAATAACTCCTTGTGACTAGTCATGTGTGAACTAGCTCCACTATCAATCCACCATGAATCTTTGTCACCTTCACTTGATATTGGACTTGAAGAACACATCATAAGAGAATCACAAAGATGACAACCACATATTGAGAGCTGGGAGGTGAAATATCTTCATTGGACGAGCTTTCCAACCAACTTGTGCTACGTGATCTACCCAAGAGAGGAAGACCGTAGCCAAATAGTGCTTTAATCAAGGCTAAAGAGGTTAAATGGGCTGCTTTTTTCTTGTTTACAACCGGTTGGGAATATGCAAAAGGAGGGGAGCTGTTTACTCCAAAACAAGAGCACTACAAAAGGCTAAGGCAAGATTTACGCTTTTTTCCTACCACCCTCTTTCATATACATGCATGCATCTAGGAAGAATATATCACTTTTATGAAAAATAATAATAAATTCTATCGGAAAAGGATGATGCTGTTCTGAACATATCATTCGCCTGTATGGCAGTTTAATTCTGATGATCTCATTTCTTGCAAACAGAAAGACAATTAACTGTGAAGGATTTCAGATCATTCAAGATCCAATCCAAGTCCCAAATCTTTGGTTACAATAAGGAGCAAACCAACAATCCTGCCAATGTAGAAAAATCAGCATCTACATACAAAATGAGATGCAAACTCTAAGAGATATTGATCAAACATGAACCAAAACATAAAATATGTTTGCTGTTCGTACAATTACAATACCCTACTGTATTTCACACGTGTGGAACCGAAAATAGCAATAAATGATCATTCTACACACAAGATTGCAAGATAACACCAAGATAGTGCACCAATGAGTAGTAGAACCCAAAGAGAACCATGTATAATGATGAAATGAGAGAGAGAAGAGAGAAGATGTGTCTCTCCAATAGTTACATCCTTTTATAGAGTTTCCAAACCCTATTTGGCCACTTGGCTTTCCCTCCAAAATGTAAACCCTACTATTTTTGGGTCTAGATTCAATGTACCCAAAGTTCAAATTTGAATCTCTCTCAAACTCGACTACCAACTTTCCCACACTTTCCAAAAGTGTTTATTGAATGTAGTTTAAACTAATATAACTTCAAAAAGTTTATCTCTAAGTCTAAAATGAGTTTTGGCCTCTTATTAACAATTTACCAAAATGTGACTAAACTAGACTAAACTAGTTGAAATCTCTCACACTCCCTCTTCAACTAGTTTTGGCATAGTTTTGACAATAGAACTTTGATCCAACTTTAGAATGATCTCCATCCTAAGTATAGATCTTCTTTCTAAGGTTCTAAAGTATCTTTCATAATTGATATAGAGAATAGTGTCCAAATTGGATGCTTCACTATTTCTTACATCAATTTTACACATCAAGATATAACTAGAACATGAAGAACCAAATAGAATGTAAATGAAATGATTCCTCCATGTTTCAAACTTTGAACTCTCTGGAAAATTACAGCAACCAAACAATAAATGTGAGTGATGACCATTTGCTTGCTTGTCTCTTCCAACTTTGTCCTTTCTTGATGTCTCCACCATAAAACTCCATGAATGAGCCTCAATCTCCATCTTGCCACAAGACACCATCAAACCTTGGAAATCCATGAGTAGGTGAGTATATACATGATGCAAATCTAGCACCACATGACTCCATAAACCAAGTAATTTGCACTAGTCCATCTTCAAGATCTACTTGACACAAGAAAATGACCATGAATTCACCAAAAATTGACAATCCCCAAGTATTGGCACCAAGTAGCTCAACACTTGAGAACTTAGCCATGGATGAGTGACATAATGAACCTCCAATAACTTCATTTCCATCAGCAAAACCAGCCAAGAATGCTAGTACAACTCCAACAATAAGATATTGCAAGACAATGTAGCTAGTTTGTCCATATCTTGACAATTTGCACACATCCACATGAAATAGCTCAAACATGAGATAGAACAAGTAAAGTAAACTTGAACAACACTTCCTTGCTGCTCCTTTGACCTTACTTGAGTCTTCAATAAGCTGCAAAAATAGATCCATAACATCTTTGCCAAATAACCTTCCTTTGATACTCTTGACTAGCTCCAAATTGCCACCTTTCCTTTTGTGTTGTTGAAGCCCTTTAAGACCAACCTCTTGATCTTCCTCTTGATCATCAAAGTCATTAAACAAACTTTTTTTTCCAGATCCATTACTTGATTTTCTAGTATGAAAAACATGAGAACCAATATCCACTTGCATAGCTTCATCTACACAAGAAAATTCTTCAAAACATGTGAATAAAGCAAAGTGAGTCGCTTCCATGTGCTTACCTTTCTCTTGATCATCAAAGATATCAAAGATATGAATATCTTCAGACCTGAACCTCTGGAAATACTCCCTCTCAAACATATGATCTAGATTCAACAAGATCTCATCAATGCTTGATCTCGATCTCCCACAAAGGTTAGTGAAAACAATGTCACCAATGTCACCATCATAAATCAAAAGATAGATTCCAAATTTTCCATCCAACATGAAGTAGAGTAGGTGAAGATGAGTATCAAACCTAATAAATCCAGCCCTCTTGAGTCCATAACAAACCTCAATAAGCTCACCAATGAGATCTCCCTTGCCTTGAAGAAATTGCCTCTCGATTTGTTCCATGTAGTCTTCTCCAACCAACTTTTTGCCATCTTGATCATGAGTGATCAATTCATAATCATAGAATCCTTTGAGTTGATGAAGAGATGTGAGATCCATGCCTTGGATCTTCCCAAGAACCAATCTTTCATTGCTCTTTCCTTCATAAGACTCCCTCTTAATGATTGCATCATAAGAAGTAGAAACCTCAAAAACATTAGAAGCCATGAAAAAAATGATTAGTACATTCAACATAAGAATGATTGAAGTACTCTCTTTTTTCAAACAAGAACTTCTACTCAATGTTTTAGGTAATGACTCACATGATAATGATTCCTCCTCACTATCATTCAAAATGACATCATTCAAAGTACATCCTACTTTGAACTCTTCACATACTTCTCTTCTTCTTGACTTGTGACTATCTCCCTCACCAAGTCTCTTGATAGAACCATTTGATCTACTCTCTTTATGAAGACATGTGACTCCACTTGCTGGAAAAATGACTTTCTTGGAATCATAACAAAAGAATGTAGAAGAACCACCTCCTTCATGCATGCACCTAGCAACATCCTTTTCCATATGATCAAATAAATCATTAACAACAATCTTTTCCAAGGAAGAACCTTCACCTCCATTGATGAAGTTAGCTCTTTCCTTACCTTTTTCATGCTTGCACTTGCCATGAAAAACCATTGAAACACCATCATTATCCTCAAGACTAGCCAAGTTAGCACAAATATGAACATCTCCAAGAAGCATATTAGATCTTGACCTAGATCTAGCATAAGGAAGCTTGTTAGACTTTGCATAAGATCCAACAATCTTATTGATGCTAAAAGATAACTTTGGAAAGTTGAGACCAATCTCCTTTTCCATTCCATCCTTTTTGTTAGCCATAACAAAAGCATCAAGCTTTAAAAGTCTACCTTGTCTATTGCCCCTAGCAACCAAGATTTCTTCCTTTGTAATGAAACAAGCATCACCACCAAACTTTACCATGTATCCTTTCTTTATCATTTGACCAACACTTAGCAAATTCTTTGAAAGTGAAGGAATGTAAAGAACACCATCAAGTCTTGCTTTCCTATTAGTAGAGAGACAAATAGGAATTGAACCAATACCTTCAATCACACACTCACCACCATTGGCCATGTGAATTGCTTTCTTGGCTCCATCATAAGTGACCAAAGAAGTAAAGAACTCCTTGTGACTAGTCATGTGTGAGCTAGCTCCACTATCAATCCACCATGAATCTTTGTCACCTTGATCTTGCCCTTTAGACCACTTGCCTTTGCCTTTGCCCTTGAACTTGCCTTTGATGAACATGGCATCCTCTTCATAATGAGATGTTGATGTAGATCCACCTCCTCTTGATTGAAGCCTATACTCCTCATTCACCAAGATCTCTTGCAAATCCACAATACTTGGCAAAGTCTTTTGAATAGCAAAACTTTGAACAAGATTAGCATGATCATCCAACAAGCCATTAAGTATAACTTGAACAAGCTCTACCTCCTTAATGCTTTCATCAATACATGCTAACTCATCATTGAATGCCTTAACCCTCAAAACAAAAGCATGAGTACTCTCTTCCCTCTTTTGCAAACTTTGAAAGATTTGCCTCCTAAGAGTAAGCACTCTTGATGTAGACTTGGATTCATAAAGCTTCTTCAAAGCTTCCCAAGCCTCCAAAGATGATGTGCACTTACCAACTTCCTTGAGAAGTTCATTGGTAACATTCATCTTAATCATGTGTAGAGCTTTCTTTGCTCTCTTGTCATGCCTCACTTGATCTTGTTGAGTTGCTGGTCTCTCCTCCAAACCTACAACAATCTCCATCAACTCATTCATCTCCAATAAGGACTCCATCCTCACCTTCCAAGTAGAATAGTTGATTGAGGTAAGCCTATCATTGCTCTCCAACATAAATCCACCACTTGTAGCCATGTTGAAGTGACCTGATCTTCTCTTTCAACCTGTTCCAATGCACAAAGCACTCTCTTGAATGTCAAAAAATGAACTCAAGAAGAAATCACAAAGATATGGAACCTCTCAAATCTCTTCTAGCACTTCTAACTAGAAAATCAACACATAGAATAGTGAAATCTTGATCAACCTATGATCTATCCTCAATCTAATGATTCTTGCCACTTCCTAAGATTGAAACACACTCAAATAAAGTTCAGTAACCTCACAAACTAGAGATCCAATCAAAATTAGGGTTTTGACAAAATCACAAAAAATTGAATATCTCAAATTCTACATGCAATTTCTAGAAACTTGGTATATCTTCTTGTAGACTCCAATGAGACCTTCCTAATGCACCAAAAATCATCTAATTCCAGTAAGCCAAGTGTTAAATCGGAATTGATCAAGTATATAACCCTATATTGAGTTTTGACCTACAAAAGATCAATTCTACACATGCAAAAATGCTGATTTTTGAGTAGAGATCAATCTAGCATGCTCTAGCATTGGTAACTCCTCAAACTTCTTGCTAAAGATGGCTGATCCTTTCATAACCTGAGACACAATAGCTCTGATACCATGTGAAGGATTTCAGATCATTCAAGATCCAATCCAAGTCCCAAATCTTTGGTTACAATAAGGAGCAAACCAACAATCCTGCCAATGTAGAAAAATCAGCATCTACATACAAAATGAGATGCAAACTCTAAGAGATATTGATCAAACATGAACCAAAACATAAAATATGTTTGCTGTTCGTACAATTACAATACCCTACTGTATTTCACACGTGTGGAACCGAAAATAGCAATAAATGATCATTCTACACACAAGATTGCAAGATAACACCAAGATAGTGCACCAATGAGTAGTAGAACCCAAAGAGAACCATGTATAATGATGAAATGAGAGAGAGAAGAGAGAAGATGTGTCTCTCCAATAGTTACATCCTTTTATAGAGTTTCCAAACCCTATTTGGCCACTTGGCTTTCCCTCCAAAATGTAAACCCTACTATTTTTGGGTCTAGATTCAATGTACCCAAAGTTCAAATTTGAATCTCTCTCAAACTCGACTACCAACTTTCCCACACTTTCCAAAAGTGTTTATTGAATGTAGTTTAAACTAATATAACTTCAAAAAGTTTATCTCTAAGTCTAAAATGAGTTTTGGCCTCTTATTAACAATTTACCAAAATGTGACTAAACTAGACTAAACTAGTTGAAATCTCTCACATTAACAAGTTTTGACTTGTGACCTTGGCTGTCGATCTTGCTGGTGTTGTTGTTGGCAGCGTAACTACTCTAGTGGATCAACTAAGAGAAGGACCACGGAGACACCCAGAAGAAAATGGAGGATACAGACCTCCCTAGAGTTAGAAGGTATAGAAAGGATTCACTCTCTAATATGTGGCATCAAAATGGAGAAGGAAACAGTTGGCTCCCAACGACTCGAAGCCTAGAAAGAATTTGAAGTGAGGAGTGATGGAACCACATTCTAATAGTAGTCAGTGATGACAACCACATAATGAGAGCTGGGAGGTGAAATATCATCATTGGACGAGCTTTCCAACCAACTTGTGCTACGTGATCTATCCAAGAGAGGAAGACCGTAGCCAAATAGTGCTTTAATCAAGGCTAAAGAGGTTAAATGAGCTGCTTTTTTCTTGTTTACAACAGGTTGGAAATATGCAAAAGGAGGGGAGTAGTTTACTCCAAAACAAGAGCACTACAAAAGGCTAAGGCAAGATTTGTAGAAAGGAGGTATAGAAAGGATTCACTCTCTAATATGTGGCATCAAAATGGAGAAGGAAACAGTTGGCTCCCAACGACTCGAAGTCTAGAAAGAATTTGAAGTGAGGAGTGATGAAACCACATTTTGATAATAGTCACTGATGACAACCACATTTTGATAGTAGTCAGTGATGACAACCACATAATGAGAGCTGGGAGGTGAAATATCATCATTGGACGAGCTTTCCAACCAACTTGTGCTACGTGATCTATCCAAGAGAGGAAGACCGTAGCCAAATAGTGCTTTAATCAAGGCTAAAGAGGTTAAATGAGCTGCTTTTTTCTTGTTTACAACAGGTTGGAAATATGCAAAAGGAGGGGAGTAGTTTACTCCAAAACAAGAGCACTACAAAAGGCTAAGGCAGGATTTGTAGAAAGGAGGTATAGAAAGGATTCACTCTCTAATATGTGGCGTCGAAATGGAGAAGGAAACAGTTGGCTCCCAACAACTCGAAGCCTAGAAAGAATTTGAAGTGAGGAGTGATGGAAAGGTTGATAAAATCTTTAACGTAAGCAAGATCGGGAATAAGAGCTCTGAAAAATATGACCACAGAGGTTTCAAACAGAGAAGCTTGTGAAATATTGAGGGCTTCAAAGTTCGGTAAAAATGGAAAAGTGAGAGTGCCATCAGTAGACTTTCAAGATTCAACAAATATATTTACCTACTTCATGTTCCCCCATTTGTCCTTAGAGGAGGGAAGGGGAGTAGGAGGACATGATTTATTTTTAAGAGCATTTAAATAGCTAAGAGTAGGATATATGGAGGTCAAAAGAGGAATAATACATCTAGGATAAAGCGGGAGACTATTAGGAGCACTTACGAATGCAGGAGCAGGGTCCAACTTGTCAAGACTGAGAGTAGAGCGGGGAGACCTGAATGAGGAGGGGGGTAGAGCCGCCTTGCCACACATCTGAGAGAGATTGGCCATAAGGCAAGAGCAGACCAAAGGATGGTCACTCAGAGAAACAAGAATAAAACATGCTCTCAAACCACACCTGAAATTTTTTGGATCAATAACGAGTTAGAAACTAAAAGAGCTTGAGTCTAGAATGTTCTAGAATCTGAAGTTTATTCCAAATTTCCAATTTCCAAGTTAAATTATTTGTGGTAAAGTTGAGCTCATTGGCACAAGTAGTAGGATTCCAAATGTAGTCTGCAATGCGCAGCCCACAATGCACTCCCCTGGCCTTCAAGGGTTTGCTAATAGCTATCTCCAGACTCCAAAGGTGCGAGATTATTAATCAAGATTCAGACATTCGAATTCTAATTTGCAAAATCTAAAATGTTGGATAACAAGGGCACGAGCTCCAGCAACTTTGAGGCTTGAGCTGAAATTCACTTTTCAAAAGTCGAAGAATAACTTTTTGCAACCTAGTTTCAGGTCAAAAAGTGACCTTTCAAATTTTCAAAAAAGACTTTCCGTGTGAAAAGTTATCAGTAAAATTAGACTTTCAATGTCAAGGTGAAAAATAAATAAGACTTTCAAGGTGAAAGGTTTTATGAAAGAAAGGACTTTTTTTAAGAAAGTTGCAAGAAAATTGAATTTCTATGAAATGAAAATTCAGTTTGAAGGGCTGGGAAGGTTGCAAAACGCAAGCTTGTATGTGTGGAGTGAAACCACCCACCCTTATAGAAAGGGGAGGTTTTCTTTTGGATGGGCTTAAACCCTCCTTAAACGGATATGTGAAACCACCCACCCTTATAACAAAGGGACGTGTTCTGTTGGATGGGCTTAAACCCTCCTCCACATGGGAAAACAGCTGCAGCAGCGTTGGGAGTGAAGGGAGCGTAGCTATGGCGTTTGCCAGTCTTCTCACCACACAGTTTTCGCCACCACAGCAGCCAATCTTAGAAGCTCGCCTTTGTGCAAGCCCAAACGCTGGCGCATGCCGCTGGCTGCAAATGCATGTATCTGGTGGAAGAGGAGCTGCCAATTTCTCTGTAAATACAACTCCTTATTTGAAGAAAAAAGAGAAGCTTCAAAGGAGGAGTATGAAAGGGCACACATGCAGGTGTAGCGTCAGAGGCGGGAAGGGAAGCACCAAGGCGAGCATCAAGAGCGAACGAAAAATTGACCCTGTGGGATTTCTGAAGAAGATCGATTTCTCTTCGCAAAAATTTGCCCTGTTTTTGCGAGAACGGTGAGGTTTATGTCTCTTCCTTGTCCTGGCATATCCGTCTTGTAGGTTTTTTCCTTAAGACTTTTAGTTTTGCCATAGAATATTTTTGCATGTAGTAGGGTGCTATAGTTGAATAATAGGATTCACATTTGTGGTTTAGTAAAAGACTTGGAAAATTACCAAGTATAGGAACTAAATCTGGATCAAGCTTTATGCTTTTAGCTTTTTTGCTTTATGCTTTTAGTTTTTGCTAAGGCTAAAAATAAGGAGGATTGACGCCCAACCGACCTCCTTCAATCCATTGTAGTGAGTTTTTTAGATCTGTGACTTGAATCTGAGATATTGTTATTTGATCTATGTGTGTGTGAGTACTAATAAGATTAGTTTACTCCTATCTTGAATTATTCTCATAATTTTGACAGGGATTGGTTAGCCATAGTGCCCATGTGGAATGCCATAAAGGAGTGGTTTGACAGAGCAATGGTGGAGATGACAAGATGTGAGATATGTGGAATAGAGTCTAGTGATCCAATGAGATAATCTATCACATTGTGTCCTCCATGTGAAGCATTTCCATTTAAGGAGGGTGTTGGAATGTAATGGAATTGCTTACATTACCATAGGTTACTTTGACCCAAAAGGTCGAGAGTTGTGTAACCATGGTCATTTATTATATTAGGCCTACTAAACTTAGAGTTAGCTAAGTTAGTATGAAATTAACTTGGTAGGGACTCATGGGTCCACTAGGCCTAATTGTGACATTAAGTACCCCAACTTGACATATTGGAGGTACCTTATTCTTTCTATATAACTTATAGAAAGTTGGATAGTCAATAGTCAAGTAGGTAGTTGGAAAGCCAATAGTCAAGTAGTTGGATAGCCAATAGTCATGAAGTTAGATAGTCATCTTGGACTATCTATATGTGTGCATCCCATTTGTATAAGACACTTTTGTAAGCAATACTGACTATTCTCCTTGGCTGTCCACGAGTTTCTACAAGAGGGTTTCTAGCCATCTCTCTCTTTCTTTTGAGAATGCTTTGTGTGAATGAATAGTTAAGATCCTGGAACCTTAGGCTTCTATTTCCTACAGTTTCACAATTTCTTATCATGGTGGCAAATGATAAGTTCATTGTTACAAGTGACAGATGTGACAAGCTGTGTGGGAAATTCGGTTCAGGGGGAGAGGTTCATTTCTAAGAGGGAGTTGATTTATCAACAATTTAGGTTGTTAATTAGCCTCTGAAGATCGATAGGTCAGGTTGTTGTTTAGCCTCATAAAAACAAAAGGATTCCTAATTGTTTTGACGAGCTGTTGTTGAGCCTCGTAAAAAAACATGATTCATTTATTGAATTGACAAGTTGTTGTTTAGCCTCATGAAAAGCAATAGGGTTCATTTCTATGAATTGACAAATCATTGTTCAACCTTAGAAAATCAATATGAAGTATTTTGAAGTGAAGCATGGTTCCTTCAAGGTGAGGAAGTATCAAGAATCTTTGATCTCTACTTTTGTTTATCATCATGGATGATTTTGGTGTAGTGATGTGTTGGAAAAGATTCAGAATAATTGTTTTATGATGGATATGTTTGAATCTCTTAATAAGGAAGATGGACATACACTAGTTGGGAAGTTTGCATATGTATTCTTGTTATCAACATTGTAAACAATAAGGGGGAGTGTTAGAGTTAATGTTCACATTGTTACACCTAATGTTGTCATTTAGGGTTAATTCGGATTATTAGGTCATGCTTGCATGCTAAATTTAGGGCCCTTGCCTGTATTTAGTAAAGTTAAGTTAGATTTTAGTTAGACTGAAGTTCAAGATTCTAGTGCTTGATTTGGAGCACAAGTTTTGCTAAAAAAAGGTGTTGGGTGCTTTTATTGTTAGAAATTAATGTTTATTTGACACCCCTTAATGATAGTTTGGCCATGCCTGCGTGCTATTTTTAGGGGCCATTACTATTTATAGTAAGTCATATTTTAGGGTCATTACTATTTATAGTAAATTCGGTTTCTAGTCATGCATGTAGGTGGGTGCACTACTACTAGAATAGGATTTGCTTTTATCACTTAGAAACTCATCTTGGGTGTTTACCCAATATAGGTAGTAATTATAGCAATTAGCTTTTTGTCTTTTGCTATTTACTTTAAGCTCATTAGCTTTTATCAATCATTAGAGAAACTATTTAAGAAGGCTGGCGCCCCACCACAATTATTCCATTCAATTCAATGAGCTAGAGCAATAGCTCAATTCTCCTATGATCTGAATACTCTCTATGCTTGGGTTTTGTGTGAGTGCTAGTAGGACTAGTATCTCCATCTAGAATTTGTATCACAAATTCTGACATGGTATCAGAGCAGGCTTTTTGGTGAGAGAGAGAGATTTCTTTTTGCAGGGTTGCAAGAAGTGGATTGAGGGAGTGGATCGCTGGCTGCTGCGTGTTGGATCGCTAGTTGCATGTTGATCAGTCCGCTGGAATCAAATTTGGTGGATCGCTGAGCTGAAAGCAGATTTGAATTGCTGTTTGAATCAGAACTGACAGCTGTCTGCTGTTTACTGAACCTGAAGTGCTGTCTACAGATTGATCATAGGTTGGATATTGTTCGCTGTCTGCGTTTCGGGCTGATCGCTGTCAGATCTGAATCAGATCGCTGAAAACAGGTAGATTACTAGAGAAACAGGTTGATCGCTGCTGTTTCAGACTTTATTGCTGCTACAAAGACTGGTATCAGAACTGTCCGCTGCTGTTTTTTCAGAAACAGATCTGAAACAGACCTGTTCGCTGTTATTTAACTGACAAGATACTGATTGCTAAAAAATCAGGCTATAAAAATCAGGTGGTATCGGGATTGTTACGCATCAGTACAATGGCAGGATTGAATGACTTTGTGTTACCGGAGTCTAGCAAGCTAGATGGAATAAACTACAATATATGGAAGTTCAAGATGCAAAATATTCTCCAAGACAGAGAATATTGGGAGATCGTTACAGGTCTTGAGATACCTCCTACCACTGACAAAGAGTTGCGGGAGTATCAGAGACGTAGAAGAAAAGCTCATCATATCATCAACTTATCAATTAGAGATATGATTATACCTCATATCAGAGATGCTGTTGGACCCAAGGAGGCTTGGGATATACTGAAGAACTTGTATGAGGCGGTAAATCAGTGACGGATCTTGTTCTTGACTAATAAGCTTCACACGTTGAAGATGGGTACAGGTGAATCGGTAACGGACTACTTTACTCGAGTGAAAGATTTGAGAGGGCAACTTATTGCAGTTGGAGAAAGTGTTCAAGATTCAGTATTGGTATCCATTGTACTTAATAGTCTACCTTTGGCCTATCAGAACTTTGTAATGATGCTATCGTTAAGAGAAACGAGGCCTTCTTTTGATGAGCTGAATGCCATCTTACTACAGGAAGAAATGAGACGACATAATATTGTAAACAGGGACGATTTCAAGGAACAGGCATTCCTGTCAAAGAAGCAAGAGCAAAGTTCCAAGAAGGGTGGCAAAGGGAAGAAGAAGAATAAAAAG
This sequence comes from Diphasiastrum complanatum, assembly GCA_029204225.1. Lineage (NCBI taxonomy): Eukaryota > Viridiplantae > Streptophyta > Lycopodiopsida > Lycopodiales > Lycopodiaceae > Diphasiastrum > Diphasiastrum complanatum. The sequence goes on along the minus strand of CM055098.1, from coordinate 43,555,871 downwards.
TAGCAAGATATGAGAATCAATCAAATCGGTCAGAAGATGGAAAGAAAGTGGTTTGAAAAGGAAACTGCTTCATTTGCGGAAAATCAGGACATTATGCAAAGGAGTGCTGGCACAACAAGTTCAAGAAAAATCAGGATGGAAATTTTGCTGAAGAAGAAGAAACTTCTAATGCAAAATTGAGTGCTTTAGATCTTGAAGACTATGAGTTGTTTTCGGCATCAACATCTTCTGGTAGTGCCTTCTCGAAGGAAGAAGACTATTGGTTTATTGATTCAGGAGCTCTTCTAAGCACATGACACCTAGGCGAGACTGGCTATCTAATTTTCAAAAATTAGATGATGGGTCAAATGTGAAGTTGGGAGACAACTACACATATGATATAAAGGGAGTTGGAAAAGTCCAAGTACAACTACCTTCAGGGAAGATTGGAAACATAAAGGATGTGCTTTATGTACCAGGAATTAAGAAAAACTTGCTCTCAGTATCAGCTATTGCAAAGCAACACATGGTGGTGCAATTTGATGAACAACGGTGTCTCATCAAGAGGAAAAATGATGAAGTAGTAGCTGAAGGCATACTTGCAGGGCGGTTGTATAAACTTCAAGCTCAGGTGGTGGATCATCGTGCAAGTGTTGCGGATACTGAATCATTGAGTAAGTTATGGCACGAGAGGTATGACATTTGAATTACTTACAAGTCTTGAGGAAATTTAACATGGTTACAAGTCTACCTCAAGTCGTTTCTGATCACAAGGTTTGTGAAGGCTGTGTCTTAGGCAAGCATCATATAAAGAAATTTTTGCCTAGTACATTCAGGGCAAAAAATGTTGTAGAACTTGTTCATACAGATTTGTGTGGTCCTATGAAGACTCAATCTTATGGGGGAGCAAGTTGTTTTATGGTGTTTGTGGATGACTATTCTAGGAAGACATGGATCTATCTTCTGGAGAATAAGGGTGAAGCTTTCAAATATTTCACATGGTTTAAGACACAAGTGGAGAAAGAAATAGATAGACAAATTAAGATACTTCGCTCGGACAAGTGTAAAGATCACCAATGAAGATATGACTAGATCCTGTTGAAACAACCAAAAGGACACCCGTGGAGCAAAACCACCCATCCATACCTAGATCCCTCCTGGAGTTTCCTCCTGGACCTAGCCTCCAAGCCATACTGAAGAACCTAAGAGAGAGGAAGAGAAGCAGACTCAAGAAACTGAATTTCCAATAGGAAGATGGGTGAGTTTCCACTAGACTCATTCTCCTCAAGAGAGAGAGAGAATATTCCCTTTAGGATCCACATGCAACCCATATTGAGCTATTGACCTCCTATTCTTGCATGAAAGCAGCCATTCACTATGCATGCGCTCCTATGTCCAATTATAGGGCTGGGCCCTCATATGATTATTAAGTACTTTACAGGCCAAGCCCGGAATGACGAGGCATAACCAATAACCATATACACCTGGAGTGACCGGCTATCCACGTCAGGAATTATTCCAATTCCTGTATAGGACATGGACGTAACATTCTTCTCCCCTTAAACTAGTTCTGTCCTCAGAACGAGTAACTAGGGAAAATCCAATTTGTATGCTTTTAACTCTTCCCATGAATCATTATCCTCAATTTGACCAACCAACCTAAGCAAGCACACAAGGATAAAACAATTTCTCAATTGTTTGTCTCTGATCCTGAGTACTCATTCAGGGTCCAAAGGTACATTGAGCGATAAATCTTCCAAATGGGCAAAATCTTCAATACATCAAACTGTCATCATCATATAAACTAAATTTATATCGGATGAGCAGTCGACCAAACTTGAAGATTAAGTTTAAAAGCTAACAAATCAATCATTTAACTTTCACAATCACTCTGAAAATCAATCTTTAGTCTGACTTCAATATCAAATAAGTATTTAGAGATGGGATAATTCTCAAATTATCTCTCTACACTGAAATACTATATCGACCTTTTAGAAGTACACTAAAAGATAAATTTTCCTATTGGGTTTGATTCTCTCCAATCTAATAACATCACCTTCATGTACGTCAATTTACATGAATCACTGGGTGAGTCCTGACCTTATATTGGAAATCAATGTTTAAAAGTTAAAGATCCAAAACAATTATAGTCCAAGACTATCCACAAATACTTGTAGACCTGTCATAAATGCTTCTTGGTACAAAACTCATCCCACCAAAATCTCTTAGGAGATCCATCAAGATAAAAATGACTTCAACTCAGTCTTGAGTACCCCAAATACTCTCTTGAGATAAGTGCTCTATCCCTAGCATCATATGCCAGAAAAATAGCAACCATTCAATCTTGATAGACTTAACAGCTCCTAATTAACCGGAGATTTTAGGCTGAAAAACAATACACAAGCATTCCTAGACTACAATCTGTAAAGGTAGGCAAATTCCTCATAAGTAAACAATTACTTAATAAAAATGCCTGTGAGATCCAAACAATCTCAAGTTTGTATACAAATTTAGAGTTCGAGTAACAAATCTAAATTTTAACTCCACCAATTGATCAAGAATTACTCATCATCTTAAGAATCATCATATTTCCCATATAATCATCTAATGACCTTTAAGTATCAATTTATGATCCGTCAATCAGAAACATTTAGAATCTTATGATTGTCAGTCATAATCTATCGGATTCTATACACATACTTAATCATTCAGAGATACTGGAGTATATGCATAACATACCACTCAGGAAATATAAGAAACATTCTGAAATCTTTTTCACAAGGAAAATTACTGGATTCCAAGAATATTCTTCCATCTTGATTCTTAACCAGATTATGAGTTCCAAATTCCACAATCAACCAAGTGATTAAAGACCAATATAACATTTGTCTTTAACAAATATAAACTTTATACAATCACCTAGAACCACATCTAGAGATTATAAAGTTCTGCTGAATTCCAATTGAATTCAGTGGTTATCCTTGACATTAGTTAGACTCTTGTCATCCAATATATGTATATGAGCTCACTGGGATGTAGTCAATAACTTGTGATATTTCTTCTTCAAGAAATATTCTATATCAAGAATCTTCTATATTCTTTGCACAGTTCTCATAAATGAATCCAAACTTAAATGTCTCGGTGCAGATCTCAATTATATATGTATAACAACACATTTAGATCTTTTTCCAAACCATAAATAAGTTAATGAATTATCCTTTCCACAAAAAGAGACATTAACCTGCAAGTAACCGTTCCACACATTACTTGTTCATATGTCTATGCACTCTGACTAGTTTAAGTATACGATATAAACTCAGTACATAGGAAACACATAGTAGATCCACAAGATTAAGATGTACATAAGCAACTTATCCAACTATGTTCCTATACATAAACATAGGATATAAACTGACAAATATTCATAATCTGCATATGTTACTCACACAATTCACTGAGAATCTTGCAACTCAGCTACCAAAGAACTCTATTTCTCATGAGTAAATAACATATTTGGGAAATCTTTGAAGTGAATAACTCCACATCACAAGTTTTCCAACCATCTAACTCTTATTAACAAAATTTCTTCTACCAGTCAGCCTACAACAGATCTTAGCGTATAAACCAAGATTAGGCTAACTCATACAGACATCTTTGGACATAGAGTTAAGATTAAAACTTTATTCCACTGATCCAATCCATATCAAAATGGTACTTGGTTACAATCAGTGAATCTCAATTTAATCTTTATCAATACTTCCCATATTAATGAATATTTCACAGCTCAATAACCCTAAAACTCATCTAGTTCCAGATTACTTAGAGTTTGTCTATTTCAAACTGGATAGGTCTACCATTGCACATATACAAGATTTTTTTCCAAAATCAATGCAACCGGCTGATTCCTCGAAATACTTATCCCTATCTTTTCTTCCCCCCTTTTAAAAAAGAAATTCCATAATTTCGATTTAAAAGTTCCCAGGAGACAACGTATAAGATATCAAAGATTCGAAAAAGTCAGTAATAAGTATCCAATACTATTACAAACATGACTTTTTCCTCAGAATCACGGTATATCTTATCCCGAATGATAAAAATATTATCTCTCAATAATCAACTATCAAATAGAGACTAACATTAGGGTTCAGGAAACCTAAGTTCCGAGCCATATTCAAAAATCTTATATGGAAGTACAATTTCATATAATTTAACAATCCTTCGGAACAGAGTTCTACACTGGAAGGAATTATATGAATCTCAATCCAATTGTCATGTAATAAGAAATTTCTAAAGAGTAGAGGTCAATAGAGAAATAGATTTAAGGGCTTCCATATTTTGTAATTAATGAGATACCATTAAGGGATCGATCTATATCTCATAATTCCCAAAATACCCTTAACCAAAACCAATGGACTCTGTTAGTATTACCATTATAGCAATCCCTAACCATCGGTCTACAGATCATTCTACCCAAGAAATCCCCTTTAGAATCATTGATGTCCCATACCACCAGTTTTTCCTCCAAGAATCCTCTGTATCCAGATCTGTTTTGCTCAAAAAGTCAAAAAAGACGATTTGGCTATCCTATACCCAGATATAGGATCAAATTACAACCAATTCCAGGAGATAATCCTAACAATTGAAATCTCTCATGCTTCTTTAGTGTTACACAAAGAATACCATTTCATATTGTACCCAACATGGACAAACAGAATGTATCACCCAGTACAATAGAATGTATCACTAACCCAAAAGAAGCACACATTTCAACAAAAACCGAATCTCATACTGTCCTAGATATCCAATATCTATTCCAGAATCGGTAAAAAGAACTTAATTCTTTTAACAAGTTAGAACTCTCTTGGTTGTTACTGTCATTACAGAGAAATACTCTATAACTGGAAAGAATCCAAATTACTAGATTCCTGTATGGAACACCTTCTATCTGCATTACTTTGCAAGATCCAAATCCAATTGCAAAGAAGAGATGGTTCCATAAATGGATTATCAGTCTTGCCACTACTTTTCCCTTAGAATCCTCGAATTCTCGAAATTCAAATTCACATTGGGGAAAAGGAATCCAAATTCCCAGAGGCAGTCTTCTTAAATAATTCTCAATTTTATTCTCACTTGCAATTAGTTATACTTCAGAAATTGAATGTAAATTAAATGATTGGATCACTTAGACCAGCAATCATCTACATATCAGACCTCCACTTTTTTCTTCCCTTCCAAAAATGGTTCAGGTTAACAAAACCCCAAATTTGTACTAGGGAAAAGTTCAATTTGGTATCGTTAACTTTAGCAGTATCACCCTGACAGTTTTGATTTGTTCATTAAGTGCCGCACTTAATCCCTGGCAAATCCCCTTATAGAGGATAAAATTGTTCTACTGGATTTACATTATTCTTGGTCCTTATTGATCCTTAAACAAGAAATGCTCCTCAATTGATAGATTCACAAAATCTTCAACCTAAAAGTGAAGGGTACAGTGATCTTAACAATCGACTGATTTCAACTCAGTAAGATCATTCACTTTATAAGTCATTTCTGTTTGATCAATAACCAAAGAATTGGAACAAATCGAAAACGTCCATGGTTTCTTCAAATTTTACGTAAACTGGGAATTTTAAATTCCATTCAATATGGACCTAAACTGTGAAAATTGACCAAACATCGACTTGACAGTTTCACAGACTCTACAAGTCACAAATTATAGGCTTTACTATGCTAAGAGAACACATGCAAATTTCATCTACATAGACATGCATTGTAGTTCTTGCCACGTGAAAATTGATCTCAAGGCACAAAAAATTTCCCAGAAAGAATTGGGGCCCGACTTCCAAAAAAAAAGGCGTGAAAACGTTCATTGATATCTTGAGTAGATTTGGCCTACATCTTATATAATGTAAATGGTCGAGTGTAGTATATCACTAAATAATTTAAATAAATCACAAATCACAAATTTACAATGATATTTTGTGTAATAGTCACAACAATTACATTCAAGCTTCAAATATTCACAACAAGTTACCATCACATATTAGAAGGATTCTGAAACATCCTGCATGCATCCTACATAACATGCAGTGATTTCAACAAAAATCATTTTTTACATAATTTGCCAAGAAATTGGGAAATTAGCACTGGGATTCACAAAATCAGTTCAAAATGGACCAACTGTGAAAATCGAATAAAATTATCGATTTATCAAATTCACAGGCACTGTCACATATCAAAACTCGACATGCATTGATTTTCCAAAAAAACGGAAAAAAATCCCATAATTAGCTTAGCCACTAGGAAATCTGCTTTTGGAACTAGAATTGCTAAAAATAGCTTCATGCAAGAAATCTTCTGATCAATCTACTGATTACGCATGCAACATGCATCCATGCATGCATACAGGTCTATCTATACATTTTCATCAACAGACAAGCACTACACTGAGTTACAAGCATGCATGCATCAGAACGTTTCAAAAATTTTGCAAATTTTAGTTCAAAAATTGCCAAACTTCCGACAGCCATAACTTTTTCTGCAGGACACCAAATTGGTCGCTGTAAAGCACTGTACAGAGGGAGAGTGGGTCTACAAGGCACTTGCCACGTCACCCTGCACCTCTGGCTTCACACGTGCCAACAGTAAATGGCTGAAAAACAGGTAGGAGGGCGCATTGTTTTGGAGAGGTATCATCAAAAAACACATCCCAGCCCCAAAAGCCTTGGATCAGAGGTTACAAGCACTCTACTAAGGTTCATTAGAGAGGCATAGAAGCTTCTAACAGGTCCAGTAAGCAATCATAAGCTCAAATCATGCAAAAAATGCATTTTTGGTCTCCTTCCACAAGCAAAACTTCAACATAATGGTGTCTAATGCTCACCTATCCAAATTGGATGCATGATGGCTCAAATCAGACGCAATCCATCATATCTTTAAGCTTGTAACAAGAACCAACAGGTTCAGACCCCCAATTGAGAGGTATTCATGCTCAAAAATCATCAAAAATAGACAAATTTTTGGTATTTTGAGCCCCCCTAATGGTGTCTAATCCCTTCCAAACTTCATGACAGCTCAGGGACAGCTTCATTACATCCCTGAAAACGTTCATACCAAGTCTTGGTGGAGAATTTTGAGATCTACCCCAAAATTAGTCCAAAAAACAAACCTTGGTTTTTGACCAATTTTGACCAAAATTTGTGGGAAAAATCCACAAATTCGTGCAATCAGATCCAAATCCCTAGAAATCCATTGCATGCAAGCACCAAAAGTTCTGATTCTAGTCAAACATGGTTTCTATAGCCCATTTATGGTCCAAAAACCCCAATTCTTGGTCCAAAATCACTATCTAATCAACCTTTTGACTATTCCAACATCATGCAATCATTAGATCCAATCAATAATGACTGTAAAATAAGTACAATCTGGAAAACGTACTACACCAGTACCTATGATCAATTTCTAGCAAAAAACTTCAATTCTAGGTGAAAAATCCACTAAAACCATAAAAAATCCATAGATTTCCACCAAAAACTATGGAGAAACCCCATAATTATGATCTTTAGGTTGAAAGTACACCAAAATCAGAGAAGTCACCTACTTGGAGATCAACTCCACCACCTGGAAGTAACATGCAAGGAGAAATCCACAAAAACTGAGAAAATCCAAGAAGTAGCTCCACCTTCTGATTGATGCAAATCCATAGCTCTGATACCACTGTAAAGATCACCAATGAAGATCTGACTAGATCCTGTTGCAAAACAACCAGAAGGACACCTGTGGAGCAAAACCACCCATCCATACCTAGATCCCTCTTGGAGTTTCCTCCTGGACCTAGCCCCCAAGCCATAGTGAAGAACCTAAGAGAGAGGAGGAGAAGCAAACTCAAGAAACTGAATTTCCAATAGGAAGATGGGCGAGTTTCCACTAGACTTGTTCTTCTCAAGAGAGAGAGAATATTCCCTTTAGGATCCACATGCAACCTATATTGAGCTATCGACCTCCTATTCTTGCATGAAAGCAATCATTCACTATGCATGTGCTCCTATGTCCAATTATAGGTCTGGGCCCTCATATGATTATTAATTACTTTACAGGCCAAGCCCGGAATGACGAGGCATAACCAATAATCATATACACTTGGAGTGACCGGCTATCCACGTCAGGAATTATTCCGATTCCTTTGTCCAGGACATGGACATAACACAAAGGGGGAGAGTATCTTTCTACGGAATTTCAGGTGTTTTGCAAGGATCATGGTATAAAGAGAATTTGCAAATACGGACACGCCTCAACAAAATGGAGTTGCAGAAAGAAAGAACCGGTCCATAGTGGAAACTGCGAGGAGTATGCTCAAGAGTAAAAATCTTCCAAATATGTTTTGGGGTGAAGCAGTTAAGACGGCTGTTTATCTTTTGAATCGAAGTCCTACAAAGGTTGTAGAGAATCGAACTCCCGAGGAAGCTTACACGGGTCGGAAGCCAGATATAAGTCATTTGAGAGTGTTTGGAAGTATTGCTTATTCTCACATACCTAAGGATTCAAGGAGCAAATTGGATTCTAAGGCGACAAAATGTTTATTTTTTGGTTATGATAATCAAGAGAAGGGATACAGGTTATATGACTTGGAGGGTAAGAAAATAATCATAAGTAGGGATGTAATCTTTGATGAGGAGGCAACTCATAAAGATATAGAGATATATTTTGATAAAGATCAAGATGGTGGAATCCCTATATTATGTGACGAGTTATTACAGAAACCTGAATCGACACATGTATTGCCTACGCCAATTCAAGAACCTAAAGTGTCTTTGGTTGAGATAGGAAAGAGGAAGGAGAGGTCAAGTATATGGGATACTTATTCACCTCCTACTTCACCAAGCAGGAAGCATCCTACATCAGAAGCTAGAAGATTGCCTAGGTGGTACTATGAAATTATCAAGGATAGTGTTATTATGGAACAAGGAGAGTCCAGTACACATGGAACTAGGAGATCAGCTAGACTTGAAAAGCAACATGAAGATCAAGATCGACAGGAGGATCGACAAGAGGATCATCATGAAGATGGGGATGTACATTTTGCATATATGGCCACAGTATTAGAGACCAAGGATCCATCTACTTTTAGAGAGGCTGAAAAAGAGGATATTTGGAGGAAAGCTATGGATGAGGAGTACGACTCAATCATGAAGAACAAGACTTGGAGACTTGTTCAACTACCTATAGGTAAAAAGGCTATTGGATGCAAGTGGGTCTATAAGACTAAGTACAAATCAGATGGTTCTATAGATAAACATAAGGCAAGATTGGTGGCAAAAGGTTATGCTCAACAGGAAGGGATTGACTATGAGGAAACTTTTGCACCGGTTGCTAAGTCTACTACTATGAGGGCTGTTTTATCATTGGCATCTCAGTTTGAATGGGGTATTCAACAAATGGATGTAAAGAGTGCATTCCTGAATGGATTTTTAGAGGAAGAAGTCTACATAGAGCAACCAGAGGGATACATAGTAGCAGGACATGAAGATAAGGTTTGCAGGTTGGACAAGGCATTATATGGACTTAAGCAGGCACCCAGGGCGTGGTATGCGAGGATTGACACGTACTTTGAGGAGCTTGGCTTTCAGAGAAGTAGTTCGGAGCATACACTTTATGTTTTGGTCAGGAATAATCATATTGTTATTGTAGTGATATATGTGGATGATCTTATTATTACAGGATCAGATCATAGTATGATTCAGGGAATCAAGAAAGATCTCTCATCAAAATTTGATATGAAAGATCTTGGTTCACTACAATATCTTGGGATTGAGGTATGGAGAGTAGCACAGGGACTATTCATTTCTCAATCTAAGTATGCATATGAAATTCTTGAAAAGTTCAATATGTCAAAGTGCAAGCCTATTTCTACACCATATGATAGTGGATGTAAGCTTACTAAAGCTGAGGAAGATCAGGATGTAGATGAGACATTATATAGAAAGCTTGTTGGAAGCTTAATCTATCTAACTACTACAAGACCAGATATTGTTTATGCTGTGAGTATGGTTAGTCAGTTTATGGCTAAGCCTAAGCAGATTCATTGGAAAGCTGCTAAGCGAATACTTAGATATATCCAGGGCACTTTGAGATTTGGTTTTCTCTATGGTAGACGGGATGATTTGAAGTTACAGGGATATGTGGATGCTGATTGGGCTAGAGATGCGGAAGACCGAAGATCTACTACAGGTTAATGTTTTTAGTCTTGGTTCTGGTGCTATCTCTTGGAGTTCAAAGAAGCAACATACTATTGCTTTATCATCTATAGAGGCAGAATATCGAGCTACTATGAGTGCAATATGTGAAGCAATATGGTTGCGAAGGATTCTACATGAACTACATATGGTACAAGATTCACCTACGGTACTTCAATGTGACAATCAGAGTTGTATTAAATTGGCAAAAAATCCAGTTTTTCACAGCAGGACAAAGCATATTGAAGTACAACAACACTTTATCAGAGAGAAAATTCAAAGTAATGAAGTGGAGCTTATCTATTGCCCTACGGAAGAGCTAGTTGCAGATATCTTTACCAAAGGTCTTGGCAAATTTTTTTTTCAAAAGTTCAGAGAACTTCTAGGAGTAATAGATAACAAAGTAAACATTAAAGGGGTGTTAGAAATTTATGTTTATTTGACACCCCTTAATGATAGTTTGGCCATGCCTGCGTGCTATTTTTAGGGGGCCACTACTATTTATAGTAAGCCATATTTTAGGGTCATTACTTTTTATAGTAAATTCATTTTTTTAGTCATGCATGTAGGTGGGTGCACTACTACTAGAATAGGATTTGCTTTTATCACTTAGAAACTCATCTTGGGTGTTTACCCAATATAGGTAGTAATTATAGCAATTAGCTTTTTGTCTTTTGCTATTTACTTTAGGCTCATTAGCTTTTATCAATCATTAGAGAAACTATGTAAGAAGGCTGGTGCCCCACCACAATTATTCCATTCAATTCAATGAGCTAGAGCAATTGCTCAATTCTCCTATGGTCCGAATTCTCTCTATGCTTGGGTTTTGTGTGAGTGCTAGTAGGACTAGTATCTCCATCTAGAATTTGTATCACAAATTCTGACATTTACCTTATGTGGAGACATCAATTAGGCAATTGCTTTTAGGTTGCTTTTTCATTATTGGCATAAAGACTTGTTGCCAAAATCTATAAGTATGTAGTGCACCCAAGTCCATGACTAATGGACATAGTTGGAGTTATCTCATCACTTGTGTTCTCTCCCATGTGTTTGGCTATTGTTTAATCACGATAGGAATCTTATCTTGGTTGCTTGTATGAACAAGTCAGTTTTCTAACGTTGCATGCAAAAGCTACATGCAATTTTCAACTCTTCCTCACTTGACTTTTGATGAAGATTTGATGTACAACAACAGTTGAACTTGCAATGATGATCAAACTCGATCCTCGTCACAAGTTGCAACTTGTGACTTCAGCACAACTGTGAATAAGAAATTTGAATTCGAGTGAGCCGTTCTTCTTCAAACAATTAGCTGTCCGCCTTGAAGATCCAACAAACCTTATCCGGTTGATAATCCAGCTAACAAATTGCAATTTTGCAGTGTTTCCAGCAAACTATATAGTAGCTAAAAAAATAGCGAGCAACCTTCAAAAACTTGTGTTGAATCTTTGCAAACTCCTCGCAGTAGACAACTATCAATCTGGCTTAGTAACCAGAGAACAATTTTCATCAAACCAACGAAGTGAACAATTGGAACAATATTCAATGAAGAAGACTAGCAACAATCTTGCTATGAGCTAACCAACAATTAGCTATAACCAATGTTCAATATAATACTTCAGTGACCTTTTGCCCACAAACCACTTTCTGCAACATGGATTTGTATCAAAACTATAACTCTCTTGAATTTTGAATATCTGAGAACTGAGGCAGACTTCGTAGTCTCTTCATGCAGCACAACTCTTCTCCTTGCAACACCGAATCTCCTCACAAGGTTGCCACCATTTTAGATGAAGATTGAAATCGAGAGTTGTCTAAGGACACCACCTCCTCACCTCGAAGATGGTTGAATCAATCTACATATGTTGATTGATCACATTCGTTGAGAATCTCCTTGTTCTCTCGAATCTTGAACTGATGCTCTGATACCATGTTGGGAAATGCACTTGCTCATACAAGTATTCAGGACAAGATTCTTATTGTCATTAAATGGTAGCCAAACATATAGAAGAGAACACAAATGATGGAATAACAACAATAGTGTCCCATATCTTATGGATTAGGGCGCACTACATACTTATGGACTTTGGCATCCATGTCTACGCTAATAATGAAAAAAGCAGCCCCAAGGCAATTACCTAAAATTATGTCTCTATAGATGGTAGAAGTACCCAACACCTATGTATAGCAAAACTTGTGCTCTAAATCAAGCACTAGAACCTCTAACTTCAGTCAACATCTAGTCAACTTAAATATGCTAAATATAGGCCCCTATTAGTAGCTCGCAGGCATGGTCCTAATTAAACCTAAACGACAACATTAAAGTAATAATGTAAATATTAACTCTAACACACCATTGATATCATGGAATGGAGTTTGTCTTTTTGCACTCTGGAATTAAAATCACCCAATAGTAGATGTGTCCTCTCTCCACAATGTGAGATATCCTTTGAAATCCTATCAAAAGGTGAAGTACCTATGCTGTCCGCATAATTTGATGTCTCAGGAGGGAATAACAAGCTGCTATGAACATCTTTGTCTACCCCGATACTTTGTCTAGTCAGTTTGATCCATAAGAACCTTCTCTTCTTTGGATAGTATTAGTGGACACGCATTTTATATTACACGTGACGGGCCTAGAAATACTATTTTACATGGTTTTCTATTTTTGGCCCTAATTTTTGAGCCACTTTCCCACCAAATCAATATGAAGAGAGGCTGGTCGTTTGCTAGTTTTGATCATTTGAGTCTTGGGCTTCTTATAGGGGAGTTGTACTATTTTGGAGAGTTTAGTTGGAGATTTGCTTGAGCTATCGGCGTCCATCGATATTCATGCAGTTTCTTAGTTGGAGAATGCTATGTAGATGCCGTTTGCTGCTTTCTATGGTTCATTGATACTAATACCTGTGAATATGTTCATAACATGGTATCACCTAAATTTTTTTTTTGCAGGATCTACGTCGGAGGAGACGCCATCTTCGTGTGTGTGCGCGCGCGCGCGCGCGTCTCTCTCTCTCTCTCTCGCTCCTCGATGGCGCCCAAGCGGCGATCTCTACCGCACCCCCCATGATCTCCTGTCGACGCTGAGGTGGTGGCGCTGCTTGCCATGCTGGCAACGCTGCTTGCTGACGTGGCAGGCAGCACATCTGCCACCTCCGCCCTGCATCCTTCTGCGGCCACCCTTCTGCGGCCACCTGCGATGTGGCAGGGGTGCCCCTGTCTTGGCCCCTGCCACCTGCGATCAGGCTGATGTGGTAGATATCACCACTTTTCGTGATGATTTGGCAGCGTTGCCTGCTGCTGTCACCTCTGCCTCTACCATATCTACTGATTTTCAAGGCAGCCCTGCTCCCTTCTCTGCATCTATCTCCGATATAATGTCTAATGACTATACTCCTTCCAAAGCTATAGAAGGATTTTTTTATCTATGAGCTTAGCTTTTTGAAACAAGAACTGCGTGAGCTTAAGCAACGAATAAGCTCGTTAGAAATAGAAAGCGACAAGCTCAAGGAGGGAATGGGATATTTACAGAAGGAAAAGTTTCAGCTTAAGAGGCGGTTGAAGGTGGATAAGAGCGCAGAAGAACTGCTTCAAGAAACAGCGGAAGAAGTCTCTTGTTTGGAAAAAGGGACAAGAACATAAGCCTCACTATTTAATGAAGGTAAACCTAAACCGAATGTGGAGAATATTATTGTTGAATCTACTATAGAATCTGTCTTTTCGGAACAAGAAAGAAGGGCAAAAAAAGCTCTTAACATTCATGTAAGAGGGATTCCGAATGAGGGGAAACCCATTGCTGAAGCTAAAGTTTTGATACTGCATGGAGAGGCAAATTTGATGATAGCTTATTGTTTATCAAGTTCCATTCGGCTGAACAACGCAATGCAGCCTTGAAGCTTAGGGGCAAGCTCAAAGGCACGTTTATTTTATGGATGATGATCTTACACATGCTCAATGGATAGCTAGGAAGAAAATCCTTCAGGAAGCTAAAGAAAAAGGCCAAAAAGTTGTTTTTGTTGATGGGAAACCAAGAAATCATGACAGACCTGCTTGCTAGGGACTCGGGGCTTCCGGGCATGGGAGCAGCCCGAGATCCCTAAATAAGCTTAGGGTAGGTTTTTGGAACTGTAATGGTTTTCATTTATCTTCATCAACTAATGATCTATAGGATTTTCTTGGACGATGTGACATTCTTTTATTGGCAGAAACTCATGATTCTAAATGTCGGCCTCTTCCATGTGTTACGGATTATTCTTGGTACTCAGTATTTTGCCCATTTATGCAGGGGAAGACTTCATGTGGATTAGGGGGAGTGGCTTGTTAATACATGAATGCTTGTACCTTAGCCTTCAGGATGGTTAAGCAGGATTCATTTGCTCGCTACATTGGGTTTCAGCTTTTTGGATAAGCATTGGGGCTTCCTAAAGATGTTTTCTTGGTAGTTTGTTATATTGCTCCTCAGACTTCGGTTTTTGTGGATTTTGGTGGTGACCCATTCCAGGTTCTCTCGGATGACATAGCCAGTTTCTCTCTACAGGAGTATATTTTATTAGCAGGGATTTCAATGCCCATAGATACACTAGACAGTCGGAGTTTCACACTGATAAGGATCACTTCCAGCTTTATCCCTTGGATACAGGACTAAGCAGGACTTCAGAGGATGCAGAGATACCAATGACTTCTTGTGATGAGCAGCTACTTAAGCTGACTGAGGCACATTCGCTGACCATCTTGAATGGTCTTTCGCAGTGGCCATCCTCCTCTTCATTTACATGCCACCCACATGGGGGTGGACACTGTGGTTGATCCCGCACATATCTGACTTTAGTATCTGACCACCTACCTTATTAGACAATTCCATGCTGTGCCTTTTCATTGGTCATTTTACTCCTCCGCCCAATATACCGCGACCATGCACTATTCGTCCCCGCTTTAAGTTTTTGACCCACGACACTTTTGCTTACTCTTGTTCTTTGATGTCTCTCCTTCGTGACTTCCCCTTTTCATCCTCAGTTGAGCACCAGGCTACGTTCCTTTCACAGTCTTTACAACATGCTGCTTCTTCTTCATATCCCATAAGGCTTAATTCCACTCATAGACATGTGCATAATAAATGGTATAATATAGAGTGTTCTCTTATGCATAAGCAAGTGGTGCATTCCAGGTTTCTTCTCCTACGTCACTTGCTCAAAAAGAAAAAATATACTGCACACTTGTGAGAAATAAAAGAAGGCATACTTGCAAAAAAATGGTCAAAAGCTGATAGATGTTCTTGTTTCATCTTCTTCATCTTATTACTGGAAGACCTTCTCTAAGAAGTCTTTCACGACTGCTCCTATTGCTATCGAGTCTTGGGTGGAGTATCGAACGAGCCCAAAGTCACAAAGTTGAAGATACTGACTCATTTAGTGTTGATTTTCTTAAACTTGTGGTTCATATAGTTTCCCCATACATCTCTCATATCTTCAATCAGACTATCATGTTTGGTTTCCCTATTTCTTGGTGCACTAGCCTTTTACATCCATGCTTAAAGCTGGTGATCCAATGAACGTGGAAAATTACCACACTATTATGATTAGCCATATCATGGCTAAGCTTTTTGGCTCGATCCTGCAGTCTGTTGTTAGCTTAAAAGCGGAAGTGGATGGACCACATGCTCTTGGATAGGCAGGTTTCAGGACTGGATATTCTACTATAGATCAGATTTTATCTTTAGATGTATCATTGAGGAGGCTAAGCATAGGAAGCAACGGGTTTATTGTTGCTTTGTGGATTTTCCCAAAGCTTTTGACTCTGTACCTAGACATCTTATGCTTCAGCGCCTGGTCTGTCTCGTGGCGTAACACAGTTTAGGGACCCTGTCAGCAGGAGGGGGCCCCGTCAGGCACCGACATGCAGTCGGCCACGTCCATGGATCTCTGGCCCACTGTAGGCCCGTACTGGTGCACGCTACTCACACTATCTTAGCCTGGTGGGCATGTGCGCTGAACATGCCTCTGACTATGGTGTCTGATCTCCAGTGTCCTTTAGGGTCAGCTCTGGCTACAGGCTCGTAACACTTCCTCCCCCTTAAGAACCGTCTTGGTCTACTAAGACAAAATCTAGAAATAACTTGTGAAGAACGTTGCCTTTTCCCAAGTGGCATTCTCAACAGGTTGATCCTTCCACTTGATTAGATATTCTTGGTATAGAGTATGACGGGTGTACGTCTCTCTACTACCATGAAACTCCTCTAGCTCATGTGAAAGTTGCTGGGAATCTAATGGGGGAACTAGAATATTGTCCCCTAACATATTATATGATTTGGCTAAGGCCTTTCGTAACTGACTTACATGAAAAACTGGAAAAACCTTACTGCTGCATGGGAGTTCTAGCTCGTAGGTGACTTCGCCTAGTTTCCAGCTAAAGATAAATGGACCACAATACCTAGGAGACAACTTAGCACACATTCCTGTTTTGAGGGTTTTAGAGTGAATTGGGACTCGCAAGTAGACTTTCTCACCAGGAGAGAACTGCACATCCCATCTGTGTGGATCTGCATAATGTCTGGCACGATCCAAGGATTGCCTGGTGCTATGCTTAGCATGTTCTATCATTCAGTTTAGGTCCTTTAAAAAGTTTCTGGTGGCCTCAACTTTTCTTAAACCCTACAGTTGTGGGTGAGCGTGGCTGAAAACCATACATTAGCATAAATGGGTTGTATCCCGTTGCTGAATGGTCGATACTGTTATAAGCAAACTCCAACAATGGGAGATACTCTTCCTAGTTGGTTTGCTTTTTGGTGATGTATGCATGAAGCATATCCTCCAGCACATGATTTACTGTTTCGGTTTGACCATCCGTCTGTGGATGGTCTGTAGTACCCATATTTAATTTGGTATGTAGGTGATGGAATATCGCTCTACAAATTTTTTTATTAAACTTACTGTCCCGATCGTTGACTATGCCGAAAGGAAGACCGTATAATTTAAATAGCCCTTCTATAAACAACCTTGCTAACTTTGGAGCTCTGACGATTGTTTCGGTCCGAATAAAGTGGGCCATTTTGATCAACTGGTCAACGGTGACCCAAATAGCGTCATGACCCTTTTGGGTCTTAGGCACGTTCACTATGAAATCCATGGAGATACTTTCCCACTTACCAGCTGGTCTATCTAAGGGCTACAGGAGCCCTCCTGCCCTAAGACGCTCTGCTTTTAACCTGACACTTCTGGCAACTAAGCGCATACTGCTGGACGTCCTTTCTCATGCTAGGCCAGAAGAGAAGAAGCTCATAAGTCTTTTGAATGCCTCGGTGCCCCGCACTAGGATTGTCCTGACACTCATATAGGACCTACTGCCTATAATCCTCTGAACTGGGGACACATACTCTATCTTCATAGAGCAAGTACTCAGCCTGAATGGAATAGTATTTCCATTTGAATCCTTGAGAAAACTGGCTGTTTGCTTGGGTAAAATAGACTTTGAGCCCTCAACGTCATCTGACGTATACTAGGACCCGGAAGCTACCGTTTACTTGGATGAACTGGCACCAGCCCCGGGAACTGGTTTCGTAGTGGGATTTATTTCCTAGCCTATCCTCATCCCAAGATCCAAGCAATCTAGCATCAAGGAGATGAAGTTAGTGGTCACGCGGAGGTTCTATCCCATGAGAGCGATAACATATCTCAGATTTCAGCATGAATGGAAGATCCACATCTAACTCTAACATCCATTAACCCTAAGCATTAACACTACCCAATTAACACTACATCCATTAACCCTACGATCCACAATGAGATAGAAACTTACTTCTCTCTGTCTCTCTTTGACTCTCTCTCTCACAAAAAGAATAAGAAAAGGCAATCCCAATTAACATTCAAATCCAACAATTAGCAAAATACAACAAAAGCATGAGAGGTGGAGGAAAAGAGTTAGAGAGCAAGGACATTTGCAAGTCCATTACATAAGAGAACCAATCTGCTTGTATTGATCTGAAGATCTGAACATGAGGAGCAACTCGAGTTTGCCCCTATTTATAGTGGAGAGGAGGGCCTTGGTCTCAAAATCCTATTGGTCCATTTCTACCTCCTTAATTATTCAAATTTAAAAAAGAGTGGGAACCCATTCAATAATTGGAGGGAACCAATTTAAATTTGAATTTGAACCAATTTTGGTGGGAGTCCCAACTTTACTCACTAACTTGACATTTAGGCTTGCGACATTAAAAGTCCCGCAAAAAGGCCTAAAGTCCTTTTATTGACTTTCTAATTATCAATTAACTATGTGATCATCGGGTTGGACTTACACACACAGGGTGCTAAATCCCTCTCACTTATTAACTAGGGTTAGGGTTGCCTTGGGATTCTCAAACCCTCCAACAGTATTTCCCACCAAAGCTGGTGGCGGTCCCACGACACCTCGCGAGATTTATTCATTTGGGGCTCTGGTTCAGCTCGCGTCGTACCTTGATGAGATGGTACTACACCTTCTCCATGAATTCCAGGCGCTCCGTATTAAAATCGTATTTGTGTGAAAAAAAGCACTTATTTGCTCCGACAATCCAATTTGAAGTGGTCTAGGCCAAAAATCTTGATTTCCAAGTACCACCCAACATTGTTGCACGATAATATAATCTGGAAATTGGCAGCTGGTCGTGGACTTTATCTGATGCAAGGTCATGACGACATCATCATCTTGAATAGAACATCCTACAGCTGATAACTGATCTAGCAGGGACTTGAAGCTGTTGATGTGAGAAGTGATGGCAGTAGAATCAGGCATGCTAAGAGTAAAGAACTTCCTTCTAAGATGTAATCTCGTGGTTACATAGTGAGTCTCATAGAGACTTGATAACAAGTCCAGTGTTTCCTTAGAGGTTTTGCACGTGGTAATGTGAGATATTTGGGAGTCGGCCAGATTGAGTGTGATACATGATAAAGGCCTTCTGATCTTTGATCCTCCAGGCCTTTGCTTGATTACCATCTTCTGGTGTCGCACAGTTGGATCTGGCGAATTCTTGTACTCAGCACCATAAAACTGAAGTGCTCTGTGAGAATTAACCGATATCTGCCAATTGTAGATCTGGTGAATGATGGGCCGATTTGTTTTGTCGATGCTGATTTGATCCAATGGCACTACACCTGTAGGGATTGTGTTGGCTTGGCTCTGATGTCTGGCTGGCTCTTCTTCTTCAAATACGTCTTCTTCTTCTTCAAATATGTCTTCTTCTTCAAAGCCTTCTGGCACCGTGGCGTCGAGCTGCTTCGGAGATGGAACACCATGAGCGACCTTGATGGTGTCCGGTGCGGCTTCGGCTTGATCTTGCTGTTTGATCTGGAAGGAGTCATCAAAACCAGTGGAGGTATCATGGAATTGTTCGAATCCTCTTCCAGGGGATTGGACTTTTGGGCATTTTCTGGGCCCAGCGGGTCGGAATCATCGAACATATCTATGAATGTTTGGGTGTTTGGGGAAACGACTTGGATTTGTGGGGGTGAGGCGGCTTGGGCAGTTGTGATTGGAATGGTAGATCCAATGGTCACAGACTGACCCTGTGAGGAAGCGGAGACTAGGGATGCATTAGTGGATTGGGGGATGGGTAGTTCAGTGCAAATTGCAGCAAGGGGTGGAAGCGCAGCGGTGGTTGGTTGCCTAGTACGACGATGTGACGCTGAAGGCGAGTCAGGAATGACGATCTCGCTACGTACACGACGACGACTATGTGAACTCGACTTGCTGAGAGGATTCAGCCGGTGCTTTTCATATATCGAAAGCACAGAATCCATACTGAAGCCATGGATTTTATTATCAAGGTGGGAGGCTGCTAGGAGAGATAATAACTGACCAGCAACAAACTGCTGCTTGGTATTGCTCTTGATAGCTCGTTTGAGCTCTCCAAACACAGTTTTGAACCAATTATATGGTTCCAGAGGTGCTTTAACTAATTTGGCATGAGATTCAACTATCCTATGCAATATTTGGGAAGAGATGCGCTCTTTCCTGAGGTTGCCAACCATCAGGAAGTTATTGAGGAGCTGGGCAACTGCATGGATGGCAGGATCTCTAATAGCCTCTAATAGATAGCCGTCATTCGTCCAGTATAGGGCATTGGCGGTATCAATATACGACTTAATGGCTTGTTTGGCCTGTTTGTGATTTGGTGAGGCTTGAGTGCCAGATGAAATTCCTATGGCAGCAAGGGCGGCTTCAGTTACGTGCACCTTGTGTGTGGCTCCTTGAAAGGGAATATAAAATTTGGATTTCTCCTCCTTCCAGGTACTGAACGCAAGAGTGATAAAATTCATGTTAATTCGTCTTGAGAAGGCCCGCTCATGAATACCCATTGCAGTGAGCAGAGGCTCTGCAAGGGTCATCCACTGAGTGACCATGCTTGTGCTAGGAAGTATCATGATGTCCGTTGCAGATGGGACATCACGATGGATGGTGTATTGAGGCGAAAGAGAAGTATCGATAGAAGACATGATGGAACAAGGTCAGAAACCGAAAGTATTTGGTGCGAGTGTATATTAGAAAGTAGTATAGGTGTTTGGAAAGTTTTGGTCGCTGAAAAAATCGGCAAGAGCTTTGCTAGCACAAGTGAGAAATGAAATCGAATTCTGCCCTTTTATAGGCTGATTTGGAGGGTCCATTAGACTTTCGTAGTCGGCTGCCATTAGCACCGGAGTGTCGAATCTTTTTCCATCCAAATGTTCTAAAATGACCGCCCCATAGTTCAATATTTCTTTCACTCTATACGGACATTCACCTGTGAACTTCAATTTACCCTTAATTAGTTTCGTCTTATACATTAGTGCTAGATCTCCTTCCTTCAGATCTTTTTTGTGTAGTCGACGATTGTGCCATGCCTTGCGACAGGCTTTCTCTGCTGCTAATGCATGAACTGCCATCAATCTAGTCTCACAAAGTTTTTGTAAAGCCTCATGACGCATCTGGAAGGATTTCGCATCATCCAATTGTTCCGTTGCTGCTATGCGTAGAGATGGTATAAAAAATTCAATCAAAATAACTGCATCTTGTCCATGAAACAAGTTGAAATGGTGTTTGATTCGTACTTCCTTCCTTTGTAAGAGGTTTTGAATGCCCATAAAGCCGCATAAAGCTTATGTTCCCAATCAGAACGACTTGCTTCCACAGTTTTTGTGAGAATCTTGTTAGAAGATTTAGCTTGGCCATTACCCCTTGGATAATACGGAGCACTAAACCGATGAATAACGAAAAAGTCCTCCAACAGACACTTTATCGTTTCATTCACAAAATGTGTTCCGCGATCACTAACGATCTCGATAGGACAGCCAAATCTAGTAATTACGTTTTCATAGAGAAATTTAGCTGTTGATTTTGCATCTGCAACTCGAACTGCTTTTGCTTCAACCCATTTGGTCATATAATCAGTCGCAACAATGATATATCTGGCCTGAGATCCTCTTTCCGCAGGATGAATAGGACCAACATAGTCGAGGCCCCATTTTTCGAACAGTGCTTGTGATAAGACTGGATGTAAAGGTTCATAATTCTGTCGAGTAGGACGACGTGCTCGTTGACAAACATCGCATGACTGAATGTAATTTTCTGTGTCTTTGTGAAGTGTAGGCCACCAACATCCTGATTGTAAAAGTTTGCGAACAGTGATATTTGTTGAGAAATGTCCTCCGCCCATGCCATCATGAGGAAACATGATAAGTCCAGGTACACATCTTCGTAAAATATCATCCATTCCTCGGTGGTACAATTGCCCAACAATCTGTTACAAAAGCTGTTTTGTGGCGATCCGCAGGTGCTATCTTAACTTGGTTGTAATCACTAAATCCATCCAGAAAATTGTACGCTTCCGCTCCAGCAAGATGGTCCAATATGCTTTTAGTAAAGGGTAACGAAAAGTGATCTTTCCACGTTACTTTATTCAAAGCTTTGTTTGAGATTCACACAAATTCTCATCTTCCCATTTTTCTTAGGAACGACAACAATTGGCGAAACCCATTTTGTATGTTCGATTCTATAAATGAAGTCAGCTTCAAGTAGTCTTTGCAGCTCTTTCTTTATAAGATCTGTAACATTAGGATTACAACAATAGAATTTTGTGACCTTTGGAATTGCATCAGGTATTAAGGGTATGGTATGTTCAATGACTGATGTCGGAATCCCTTTGAGATCTTTATATGTCCAAGCAAAACAGTCTTGATATTTGATCAATAGCTTCCTTAACGCTTGAAATTGTTCGGGAGTAAGTTGCGCTCCAATTTGAACAATCTTTTATGGTTCTCCTGGTTCAGCAAGATTCATTGGCTGTGTCCTGGCTGGTCCATCGTAAACCTCCTTGGTTTCTGGTTCTTTCTCTTCAGGTTCATGATGTGCTTTGGTAACATAATCACCACGTCATCCAAAGTATAGCGTTTGAAATGATCTGGCATATCATGCTGGACTTCGTCTGATTGTTCCTTCTCATAAGGGTTGATCTTTGATCTCCGTTCTTGGCAGGAATAGATCGTGGAGGTGATGACCTTCTTGAAGATGTGCTCTTTTCTGACGGTGATGACTTCCTTGACGGTGAATTCCTACGAGAACTTTTACTTGAAGTGTCATCTTTGACCTTCCCTTTTCCTTTATCCAATAAGGGTGGTTCATTCTTAGAATCAACTTTTCGAGATGATTTTTCCCATTTCAATTATAGTGTTGCTTAGCTTGTTTCTTTGTCACAGGTCCTGCCATCTTGTCTTCCTTTAATATAACGACTTTTGGCGGTTTTATTGTTGGTTCATCTGGAATATCTCGAACTCCATGTCTTGTAGGATCCATATGATTGAGAATCCGTTCGTCCGTAAGTTCGGCCTCACCATCGTAAGTCAATGCATGACTATCCTCAATTATCTGGAATCGGTTTAGTTGATATCCAAGCTAGATTTATTATATTCAATGGAAAAGTAATCGGCGTGTCCAAAGTTCGATCAAGTAAGGAAATTTCGCTCAATTCGGATTGATTATCTCGTCGACACATATAGCCTGCTGTACAATCCACTGTTGCAAGAGCTTGATTCCAATTGACAGTGTCGGTTTGAGTCATAATGAGCTCCTAGAGTCTTCACTTGTTGATCGTAGGTATGATCTGTTGTTGATGAATTATCATCCCCTCTTTGGACTACTGGCTTGATAATCCTAGTGATTGGATCTACTTTGACCGCACGCTCACGATTCTCAAAATTTACCGGTACCCCAATTATATATTACTTGCGCAACTCGTAACCATGGACGTCCCAATAAAATATCGATATACATTTGGTGCGTCAGGTAAGTCCATTACTACAAAAGTAATGACAAACTGAACTCCAGCGTCTTCAACCATTCCTCTTGGACGGATCAGCTAGCTTAATGGCAAAAGTGGCAGGCTTCAACTTGGTAAGTCCCTATTTTGCACATAGCTTGGCTGAAATCAAATTAACTCCTGAACCTCCATCAATCACGGCTGCTTCTTTACTAAACTATCTATGCTGTATTGGCAGGGTGATGTTTTTCTGCTCACTTTCCCAGGCTGCTCCCACATTGAGTACTTCTTTTAATTCTTCAAACCCGACACAAAAGAGTGGCTTCTGACGGACTGGTGGTTCCATCTGAGTCAATCTTTCTGCTAATACTTCTTTTGCTTTTCGGCACTAGCTTAAGAAATTCTCCCAGTGTAATATCCATCTTACTAGGTACATGATTATTTCCGTTTTCGGTGCTTATGGTTCTGTCATCTTGAAGGGTTCTTCATGATGGTGCAACTGTGTATTAACATCTGTTCTTGGATCTGCTTGTGGCATAGATATAGAAGGGACTGCGACTGCTGCTTTAGCGGCTTTTAGGGCTTCTTCTTCTTGCAACTGTTTAATCCATTGTCTCATGTCTTGGTATCTCATCTTTTCTGCTTTGAGGTTCGGATACACGCCTGATGCGGTAGGTATATCTGTAGTTGGTGTAGATTCAGCAGGTACTGGATCAACTAGTACTCCTTTCTGTTTCTGAGCTCTAGTAACAACCATTAAGGGTGCAGTTGGTTCAGATTGAACTATTGGCCTTTTCTTGATTGTGAGCAAGTTCACTGGAGCAGTAACCGGAGGTAGTTTGGGTCTTGCAGGACAATCTTTATAACAGTGTCCATAACCACAGTCTCTACAGAATGGTACAAACTTTGTTTGGACATTCAACGACTCTGTGATTCTCCCCGCATGCAAAACATCCAAGTGGCCCTCTGGTCCATTGTCTAGCTGCTTGTTGTTGCGCGGCAGCATAGATAGCATACTGCTCTGAAGGACCACTCTCGTGATCATTGCTATAGTTCCATTGCTCAATACCGGCATAAGGTTCTGGTTTTATTAGATTTGCAGGTGGAGCACTCTGTCCCGTTGGAGCTGGCAGAGCTAGTCGTTCTGGAAATCCAAGGCCAAAATTGAAAGGCTTTCCGTCAGGACCCTTTTGATAAGTAGGTTCTCGATACTGAAGCTTGGCATACCTTTGCTGGATAATCCGAGGATTAAACGAGCAAAAGGTTGTTTCATGACCCGTAGTATTGCACAAATGACAAATAGTATTCGTCATCCGTTGTTTCAATGTTGGACATTCATTCATAGTATGATTGCCTGCACAAATTGAACACCAAACATTTTCCCGGCTAGGAAAAGTCTTTGCAAACTTCTCAGGTTCCTTGCTCGCTTTACCATGGGAATCTTCCAAGGCTTTGATCTTTTCATCAAGTTGAGACTGCATCTTTTCTAGCTGCATTTGCTGCTTTTGACCCAGTTTTTTGAACTCGTCGATCATCTTCTCTGTAGTAGCATTGATGTTCGTTGATGCAATGGTGGTGGATGTCGTCGTGGTTTGCCCTACTGTATAAGGCAACATTCATCGTCAGAATCTTCATCCTCCTCATGAATTGCATTGGCCATAGCGCTTTGTATCGTAGCACATTTAGTATGGCGTTTCAGCTCGCGTCTAATCCGTTTGGGTAGACTTGCTAAAAACCACTAGGGACATCATGCTCCCCATGCAATTGGATTTCCCTGCCATTACGCTGAAAGCTGAGGGTGTTCTCTTGATAATTTCTTTGGGGGGAAGGCCCTATATTGTAGAGCGCTCCAGGTTCATTAGAGCACGAATGTTCTTCCATTTGCTGAGGAAGGTGTGTAAAACATCTGCATTTTTGTCCTTCTCTTCCCCATTAAAAGTAGGAGGTTTTAAATCTTTGAAAAGTCTGGGATGAGATTGAATGGGCTCACTCTCTACTGATGGAAATTGAGGAGAGGGGTGTTGAGAAGTGGAAGGAACACTACCCCTCGTGGAACTCAGAATCAAACTTCTGAGTTTGGCGAACGAGTCTTCCATACGAGATTGAAAATTGGCTAAGGCCAACTTCAACTCGTTCACTTCTGTTACCAACTGGAGATGTTGTTCCTTGGTAACAAATTCGTCTATATCATTGACAAATTGCTCTTGCTCTTCCACCTCCATGGGTTCTTTAGGGATTCTGTTTCCAGTTCGTCGATGCCTCTCTCCGGGGGTTGATCGGGTCCATGAGGAGTGGACATTTTTGGAACAGAAGAGGATATGCCCGATGTTTTGACTAAAAAACAAAAAAAAGACTGACTAAAACTGAAAAGAAAGGGTAGAATACTTAGCTCTGTCTCAGGTCTATACTTCCAGAGAAAAAACAAGGAAACCCCTCAGTCTTTCTATGGCTGACAATGACAAAATTGGCTCCCCAAACTACATGCAAGATCCGCTGCAAGGAGGAACTGACTGAAGGTAGTCTAGAAGATTTGGCTTCAGATTGGCCGAAAACCCTGGCTGTTGGGCTATAAGCTGGTTATTATTGAAAAACAACTCAATTGTTTTGCCAAAAAAGGTGAAAAAACAGCCTATAAACAGTGGTGAATAGCCTGATTTTTGACTTGGAAGCGAGCAGGAGCTATAGCTGAAGTAGGTCCCTAATGTGAGGATCCTTCGTGCCAAATTTCAGGTCAAACGGACAAAAACCCAAGAAGTTATGCGACTTCAACTGCAACAGTCCCGAAAAACGTCCAAAAACTGTTTTTTTGCGATATCTCCGCAACCACAGCTCCAAATCAGGTGAAATCAAGCTGGTTGAGGGCGCCCTATTGCTGTCCACCTATTGCCAAAATCTCAGAATGATCTGACACTTGTAGGAGAAGTTATGATCAACTGAAGTGCTAATTTTTTTCCCTTTTCTAGGCAGTGATAGACCTGTAGAATGTTTTGAGAAGTCTGATCCAAAAACAGCAAATCAATCGATTTTTTGGGCTGGAACAACAACACTAGAGGTTCTATAACACCTTAAGAAGCTGTCTCCACCTTTTCCCCCACCAAAATCCTCAAGAAACAAGCAAAAATTGAAGATTTCTCCACTTTTCTCTCTCTAGAACGGGCTATTCTCTCTCTAGAAAGAGGCTCTGATACCAATGTTAGAGACCTTGACACCATAGTAGGGCAAACACTAATTGATCCACCCAGCCTTGCCAAATCCCTATCCCTCTTAGCCTAGTGTGCGGGCTGGTAGCATGCATGCTGCCAAGTGTCGGCCTCGTGGCTCTGACGTGGCCGACTGCATGTCAATGCTCGACGGGGTCCCCTTTTGTTGACAAGGCCCCTAAACTGTGTTAGGCCCTCTATGCTTGTGGTACGGCCAGTAGGTCTCTGCCCCGTTGTAGGCTCGTAATGGTGCACGCTACTCACACTGTCTGGCCCTGGTGGCGTGTGCGCTGAACACGCCCCTAACTATGGTGTCTGATCTCCAGTGTCCTTTAGGGTTCGTTCTGGCTACAGGCTCGTAACAGTGGTCACCTCCGATTCACAATACAGTTGGTGTGAAGCAGGATTGCCCCCTTTCTCCTACTCTTTTTGCTCTCTACATTGATGATCTTGAGTGGATTACCAAAGAGGAGGGTGGTGATGGTTGTCCTCTTGCAGATATTGTCATACCTATCTCTTATATGCTGATGATATTGTCCTATTATCTACCTCAGCCAGAGGGCTTCAGAGACACCTTGACGTCTTACATGGTTTTTGTTAGAAGTGGGGTTTGACGGTAAATATCTCTAAGACTAAGGTCATGGTGTTCAACACCAATAGGCAACATATGGGGGACGATATTTTTTGTTATGATGGACAACAGTTGGAGATAGTTGCCTCTTACACTTAGCTCGGGGTGGTTTGAGGATGTCTTAGAGTTTCTTGGCAGATGGGGGATATCTATATCAGCTCTCCCTAATGGGACTCATACCTCTATTTGGCATAAGCTTTATCGTAGCTTTATTTAGACAATGTGGTCACGGCTAGGCATATCCAGACCCTAGGTGTGTGGGACTCTTATTGAGAGAGATGTTTACATTACGATCATCTCTTTTACCTTTGGAGGCAGATGATGTTTATAGTCAGACTCTCATCACACATTTTTTACAGAAGAGGGATAGAGAGGAGGTATTAGAGGATGAGATTGATATCCCGACACGGTAATAGGCTGTGAAGACTTAGCGACCACCTACCAAACCGAGACGTGCAGTCCGTTCATCACCGTCAGCCAGAGCCTCACGAAGGCCTTCCGCATCTTATCGAGTCGCTCGTCAGCCTCCAGTGCACACCTCAGTCTATCACTCGCTTTTTCAGATCAGCCACTCGATGATTTTGGTCCTTCTTTAGTTGTTTGCCTCAATAGAGCAGGTGGTTAAACTCTTGCTTTTTGTACCTCAGTAGAGCGGGAGGTTAAGCTCTTGCATCTCCTTCTTGCATGATGAGAGATTGTTGATTTATTTGTAATTAGTTGACTTTTGGTAGAGAGAGTTTTTAGAAATAAGTCCTCATATGGACATTGCTCCTACTTTGTATGTATCGTACTTTGTCTTTTGTGCCTATTGGTCGTTATATTTCTGGCATACGTGGTTTTTTACACTCTGACGTTCAATCTTTTCAACCTACTTCTTTGGATCGTGCTATATCGCTTCTACTTTACAGCATAAATATCTTGACCAGCAACCCTCCTTTCAATCTCGCTCTTTGACACGTCCTTTGTTTCCTCGTTTTTCCCCTCCACCATTTGTTTTGTTGATTGTTTCTTCCACTTCGTCTCTTGTTCCCTGCCCCATTGGTGGTATACATCACAGGAAATGGATGAGATCTATTCTAAGAATCTCTTTTTTAACTGTCGTAGCCCTAACCATGCGAACCGTAATTGCTCACATTCGTGCCCACCAGCTACTTTACAGGTTCACGAGGTTTTCGACCTTGATGATTGTTCTATCTTGTTGAGGAATAGAATAGAATAGAATATATTACTGTCTATCGGGTGCCCTTGGGCACATAAGACAGAAAAAGTACATCAGAATGTAGCATTGTCCATGTCTTTCTATCAACTAAAGCTAAGAACAGAAATAAATTGGAAATAAAAGCAAAGCTTAACCTCCAGCTATGGTGAGGGTACAAAAGCAGTAGCTTAACCACCAACTACGTCGAGGAATAAAATTGACTAACTGAAAGAGAAAAACTGTGTGATCTGGTGTGAGTGAGGCACATGATGGCCTCTGATGACGAACTCTAGATGGTCGAAGAAGACGTTGGAGTTTCTGTCGGCGAGCTGGAATGTCAATCTCACTATCAGAAGTATCCTCCCTAACTCTTTTCTGAAAGAAAAGTGTAATATGTGGCTGGCTGTGGTCAACATCCTGATCATTCGACATAAGTGAAGATCTCAAGGAGAACAACTCTCGCAAAAGTAAACCAACACATCTCGCATTCAAATAGAGGCAAAGAAGGAACCAAGCGTGAGTGGAGTGTCCCGATAGAGACAGTGGTATCTTCCTCTGATCTCATAGTAAGCTGGACATAAGAAAATAAAGTGAAACTCATCCTCAACCTCCTGTAATGTACAACACCGATAGATCCGTAATGGTCGTGGCGTGTCTGTTTATTTGCCGGTCTCAATAACGAGCTGATGAGAAGAGACACGAAGCTGACCTATGCGGTAGCGTAGGCCAAAAGACAACGGCTGAGAGAGATAACTCGGTCTAACGGGAAGCCCTGAAGCATCCAAGTGAAGAAAGTGAATGCAGTAGAACTGAAGCTTAACTTGTGATGGATCAAGGTGAGACCAAACAATATGTATGTATGCTCTGTAGATTTGTCTGCGAATGAACGCATGAGTCCCATTGGGGAGGTCAAACATAGGTAATTCCCAGCTATGTAGATAGTCCGAAGCATACTAAAACCATGAAGACTTAGCCCACTGCCCAACCAAAGTGCGAGAAGATGTAAAAGCTGCTACCACGTATGTGGAGGAATCAAGCTCTGAGATTTTGTGAAGGAATGTGATAATCCTGAAAATAGCCTCGATAATCAATGGAGGAGAAGCAAGCTCCGCCAGAATAATCTCATGAGGAACGGACTGCTTGGCCCGAATCATCCGGCTAAGCATGTGAATCTGCAAAACGTGAGATGTCACTCCAAGTGTCTCTAGATAAGCCTGGGCACCATGTCTCTGCTGAGTACAGTGCCACTGGAGAAACAGTCGAAGAAAAGAGGCGACATCGTGTGTCTGGGTCATGCACATAATAAGTAGAGGAAAGCCTCTCCATCTGAACAAGATTAGAGCGCCCCTTGCGGAGCCTAGCCAATGCAGCTGGTCTAAACGAAAGCAATGGGCCAGAAAAGAGAACACCCAGGTATGTGTAAGACGCCACTATCTCTAGAGGCTATCCATCAAAATAGAACATAGTGTCTCTCATATGCTGCCTGTTGGTGTTAAACACCATAACCTTAGTCTTATTAATGTTCACCATCAGCCCCCATATCTGACAGAAAGTATACAGGGCATCTAGATGTCGTTGAAGTCCCGCAATTGAACTAGATAGTAAAACCACATCATTTGCATAAAGAAGGATAGGGATAACAATATCTGCTAGAGGACAGCCATCCCCACCTTCTTCTCGAATGATCCGCTCAAGGTCGTCAATGTATAGAGCAAAAAGGGTGGGTGATAAAGGACATCCCCGCTTTACTCCGACCGTACTATGAATATATGAAGACCATTCATCTCCATCACGAAATCTGGCCAAAACTCTCTCAATGATCTCCTGTGAGAAACCAAGGGATGCCAAATGCTGGAGTAGTAAGTGTCGTGGAACTGAATCAAATGCTTTGCGCAAGTCCACAAAGCAACAATAGACTCTTTGTTTCCTGAACTTCACCGCCTCAATGATACATCTCAGTATGAATATCTGGTTTGTTGTGGAGTAGCCTGCTCTAAAACCTGCCTGTCCCATAGCATATAACTCCTCTGTCTCTGCATGAGCGCTGATGATAGACTGCATAACTGAACCATAGAACTTAGCCATAGTGTGGCTAATCATAATAGTACGATAGTTGTCTACATTCAGAGGATCACCAGCCTTAAGTATAGGGTGCAAAAGGTTAGTACAGAACATTTCATTCTTGTTCACTCTACCATTACGGCTGCACAATGTGCTCGCATATTCTTATCTGACATTTTTCGTATTCATGGTCTTCCCAGTTTTATTCTCCTAGACCTCGATGCTTGTTTTACTTTTGGGTATTGGACCGACCTTATGCGTATTTTGGATATTACTCTTTTTATTAGGACTGCTAACCCACTTTCTCAGTTCTTTCGCCTCTTGAAAGACTGCCTTTCTCTCAATCACTTAGATGGAGGTTAGGTCATCATCTCTAAATACTTTGGTTCCTCTTAGTTTGATTCTTATCTTAGAACTTCTTTCTTGCTATCTAGCACGTGGAATTTGATAGCGTAGTGTTGTCCTTCTTTGTTCTCCATGCTCTCTCCAACCCTATGTTTCTCAACCCTAATGTACTTTCAAGAGAGTTTTTCGTCTCTTGTGTTACATCCATGGTGTTTGGAATTCCTCACTTTGATATTAAGGAATTGCTATCCCTTAGGCTCTCTTTTGTCAATGTCCCCATAAGCAAAGTAGCAATCTAGAGCTAAAGCTATAAACTGAAATAGATGTGATGCTATTAGAAACATGTGGGAGCATGTATACTGCTAACAGTCATGAGTGAGATATGACGTTATCATCTAGTCCTGTCCTGCTGGTGCTGATGATATAGAAGGATGTAATACGGCCCGTGGCATGAAGGGCCACTGGTGGTCTTTGACGTCGTCTGAGAGGATGAAGAGGTCTCCTCGTGATAGGTCGAGTAGCTCGTGCTGCAACATGGGTATGTGTGGGACGCTGTCTCTGGTCTCTGTGGGCAAGTAGATTGTAGGATTTCTAGATAGCTAGTAATTGGAGCAAGCATATGAGAGAGAGAGAGAGAGAGAGAGAGAGAGAGAGAGAGAGAGAGAGAGAGAGAGAGAGAGAGAGAGAGAGAGAGAGAGAGAGAGAGAGAATTAGAATTAGAATTACTATTATTAACATCTTTTGGTACCCAAAGGTACATAAGACAAAAGAGAGTACAAAAGGTGAGGAGCATTGTCCGCATACGGACTTATTTACTAGTAGAAAAGAGAAGAAGACAAGAAACTAGCATATCTATCTCGCTATCTCTAAGAAGAAGAAATATCCAAGCTTGACCACCAGCTTGCGAGGGTACAATGCAAGAGCTTAACCACCTGCTCTGCGGAGGAGACTAGCTACGAGTAAGCTGAAAATAGTGAGTGATAGTAGAAGTGGAGCGTGCTGTGGATTGGCGAGAAGCCCGTGAAGATCTAGTGATCTTGGATCTAGCAGAAATATGTGAGACTTTCTGTGTCTTCGATCTCCGAGTGGGGACTTCAAAATCCAAAACGGTAATGTCCTCTCTGTCTCGAAGTGAAGCTCGTAGAGTATACATCTCTCTCAATAGAAGACCTACACATCTGGAGTTTGGATATTCGAGGAACGATCGCAACGTGAGAGGGGTATCTCTGTATAAACAATGGTAACGCCCCCTGATCTCGTAATATACTGGACATCGAAAGATGAAATGGAACTCATCCTCCATCTCATGAAGAGAACAAAGCTGACATATCCTCTGCAATCTGGGAGTGTTCGTGTATCTACCCGTCTCAATAGCCAGCTGATGAGAAGAAACTCGGAGCTGTCCCATACGGTATCGCAGACCAAAAGATAATGGCTGTGTAAGATATGCTGGAAGGGCAGGGGTACCCGTAGTATCCAACTGTAGTAGATGTGTGCCATAAAAATGTATCTTGACCTTATCAGGGTCGGGCTGTGACCATATAGTGCGTATGTAGCTACGATAAATATGTTGTCTGATATAAGCATGAGTCCCGCTCGGAAGATTGAGTACAGATAAGCCCCAAGTCCGAAGAAGGGCTGAGACACTGCCAAACCAAGAATGCTTGGCCCCCTGTCCAGCAATGGTGCGTGATGAAGTGAGAGCAGCAACAATATATCTGGAAGTGTCTAACTCTGATATCCTGTGAAGAAAGGTAATGATTTGAAACATAGCACCGATAACTAGGGGAGGGGAAGCAAACTCCGCTAATATGATATCATGTGGCACCGAGGGCTTAGCCCTAATCATCCTGCTAAGCATGAGAATCTGGATACGAGTAAGATCCCTCCAAGTATCACGTGATAAATCCGGACACCAAGTCTCAGCAGAGTATAAAACAACCGGGGAGACAGTGGTAGAAAATAGTAAGCATCTGGTAGCAGGGTCCTGTACATAATATGTGGAGTAGAATCTCTCCTTATGAACAAGAGAAGTGTGCCCCTTACGAAGTGTGGTGAGGGCTGCCGGTCGGAATGTGAGTAGCGGACCAGAGAAAAGTACTCCCAAATAAGTGTAAGAGGTCACAATCTCAATCGACAGCCCATCATAATAGAAGGTCACATCTCTCATATATTGTCTATTGGTGTTGAACACCATAATCTTGGTCTTCTTAGTATTAACCGTCAATCCCCAAAGCTGACAGAAGTGATGTAAAGCAGAGAGGTGTCTCTGTAAGCCAGCTGCAGAGGATGAGAGAAGAACCACATCATCAACATATAGGAGAATGGGGATAATAATATCTGCTAAGGGACAGCCCTCTCCACCTTCCTCTCGAATAATCCGCTCGAGGTCATCAATATATAGTGCAAAGAGAGTAGGAGACAAGGGGCAGCCCTGCTTCACTCCAATGGTAGAATGGATCAACGAGGACCAACCACTACCGTCCCTGAACCGCGCCCAGACTCGCTCATATAAAGTAATGATCGCGGCAATAGGCTCGTCTGTGAAGCCAAGCAAAGATAATCTCTGGAAAAGGAGGTGTCTCGGAACTGAGTCAAAAGCTTTGCGGAAGTCCACAAAGCA
This sequence comes from Diphasiastrum complanatum, assembly GCA_029204225.1. Taxonomy (NCBI): domain Eukaryota; kingdom Viridiplantae; phylum Streptophyta; class Lycopodiopsida; order Lycopodiales; family Lycopodiaceae; genus Diphasiastrum; species Diphasiastrum complanatum. The sequence continues at coordinate 43,522,344 of CM055098.1, read as the reverse complement.
ACAATAAACTCTCTGTCTCTAATGTCGTGCCTCCTCAATGATGCATCGCAAAATGAAAATCTGATCTGAGGTAGAGTATCCTGGTCTGAACCTAGCCTGACCCATAGCATGTAAATCCTAAGTCTCAGCAAAAGATCTAGTAACCGTGTGTAAAATGGAACCATAAATCTTAGCCAAAGTGTGACCAATCATAATAGTACGGTAGTTTTCTACATTTATGGGATCACCTGCCTTGAGAATGGGATGAAGAATGTTAGTACACCATGCGGTAGGAAAACCAGAGGTCACAGCAGTGTTAAAAGCATGAGCAATAAAGGGTGAGATAAGATGTGCTACAGGTTTGAGGAAATCCACGTTTAGAGAATCATAGTCAGTGGCTTTATGAAGTTTGGCATGGTTAATGGCATTTTCAACTATGTGTGGAGTAAAAAGCGTGCAGCGGGCAGGTCGTGGTGAGAGCAAGGTAGGAGGGGAGTCTAGGGTATAAAGTTTTGTGGCATATTCGACCCAAGATTCGGTTGCGATGGGGGCCAAAGTCGAGGAGGACCTGGTGAAATGTTTCCAGAAAAAGGAGGAGGAAGAGGAAGCTAAAGAATCGATCAACCTTTGGCAGAGTAATCGTAGGTATGTTGTCTTCTTTGTTCTGGTGGCTTTACGATATTTTTTCTGGTGTTGTTTGAGTGTTGTAGGGGAGTGTAATCTGGCGTTTGCCACATTTTTGTGAAGAGAACGACATTCTGCATCATACCAGCGGTTGTGAACACGTCTATGAGATGATATCGTCTTGATGGGGAAAGATGAGAACGCTGCAGATAAGAGGGATTTAGAGAGAAAAGTGGCTTGTTGCTCAACTGATGCCGTGAAAGGGAAGTGAGTAAGTAGTTGGGACAAGGTTGTGGTGTAGTTGGCGAGTCCAGAGTGAGTAAAAGGAACACGTTTATTAGTAGAAGAGGAGCGTGGAACTTTAGAAGACGGGGTTATGTGACCCAGTGAGAGGCGTAGGAGTGAGTGATCAGAGATGGTAGGAGGTGTAATGGAGAAATCAGAGATGTGAGGGATCAAAGCAGGTGATCCAATAAAGTAGTCAACTACACTATGTCCTCCACCATGAGGATAACATGTAAACGCTGATGAGGAAGGCCATTGTGTGAGGCCATTCAAGATGGCCAGAGAATGTGTCTCCGCAATAGTAATCAACTGCTCTCCAAAAGATGTAACTGAAGTGTGTGCATCCTGTGATACTTGTTCAAATCCCATATCCAGAGGATGAAGCCGAAGAACGTCAGTATCTGCATGAAATTCTGTCTGTCTGGAGCTAGTACGGGCATTGAAATCTCCTGCTAATAAAATGTAGCCCTACTGAGAAAAAACAACAATATCATCTGAGAGTGCCTGAAATGGGTCCCCACCAAATTCAGCAAACGCCGAAGTCTGTGGAGCGAAGTAACATACAGCCATATAAATGTCCTGCGGTAATCCCATATATATTGAGCATACGGATCTTGCTTAACCATCTTAACTGCCGTGGCTCTATATAAACAAGCTACTCCGCCAGATCCACGACAGGTTTTACCCCTCACAAATGGGCGAAAAACAGAATGCCAAGAGTAATTCTGTATATGTGGAAGAGGATGATATAAGGACTCATGGGTTTCAGCCAACAACAAAATGTCACATTTGCTTATAAAATCAGCAAAATCTCCTGCCGATGATGATGATAAAAAACCATTGCAATTCCAGAAGCCAAGTCTCAAAATGGTAGGGGATCTCGGGCAGCTCCTAAACCTGGGAGCCCCAAGTTCCTAGCGTGAGAGGAGGTCGAAATATCTTGGTTTGCCGTCGATAAAAATGACCCTTTGCCCTTTTTCTTTTGCTTCGTGAATAAGCTTTTTCCTTGCCAACCATTCGGTATTTGTCAAATCATCATCCATATAAATGAAAGTGCCCTTGAGTTTTGTTCTAAGCCGAAGGGCTGCATTGCGGTGTTGAAGAGAGCGAAATTTGACAAAAAGAACGTTGTCATCAAATTTACTACGCCATGCCGTATCAAAACCATCAACAACATGAGATAACTTGGAAACGAGTAAATCTGTAGCTTCGTCTATTGGTTTACCGCTGTTGGCAATGCCTCTTACTCTAATATTGAGAGCCTTTTTAGCTCTTCTAGCTTGTTCATCCAAAACTGTCTCCAAATTGTTATCCATCATAGAGGCTGAGATATGGGGGTGATTACCTTGTTTGAGGATCGATGTCGTTTCTTCAACCTGTTTTGCAAGTGATGAGAGTTTGCTGCCTATATCATCCGGTTTGAAGAGTGCTGCCCATGTCTTTGTCTCTTCGACCTGTTTTTCCGAGAGAGAGAGAGAGAGAGAGAGAGAGAGAGAGAGAGAGAGAGAGAGAGAGAGAGAGAGAGAGAGAGAGAGAGAGATATGATATTAAACTTCATATTATGATGTATTGCAGGTATAAGGCTTTTAAGGATTTGACAGATGATATCATAAGACGAGATTTGTCCTTACTAGAGCTTGCATCAGGGTGCCATACTTAAACTCTAATGAGTGGCTAATATAGGATTACTTTAGTCATTAATTTTATCCCGTTGAGTGCCCCAAATGTGGTGATGTTTCATAACCTAAATGTTGATATCCTTGGAACTTCCTTTCAAAATTAACTACATTCTAAAGTGCTTGATAAGGTGTCTGCTTGCTTCAGATAGGCAATATTTTAATGAGATATCTTTATTTGATTAAAGTCTTGATTGTTGGATTTCAGAAATAAATATGTTGGACTAAGGAGACACATTCGACATTGTGTTGACTACCTTGAGTGGGCTCCTGGTACTTTTATTTCTTTAGTTCAATTTTTATTCTAGGTAGCCTTCTGACTTGTTTAAACATTTGATAAACTTCATGCTTGCATTTTCTCTTGAATATTATTCTTGGATATTTGAAAGCACATGTAAGTGTTTCTTATTGTGTATTAATATAGAAGCTCAATTTGAAGGTATGTGGGAACAAGCCGCACATTGTTTTTGCTAAGCTTGCTTGCCAAAGCTTTTAATTATTTCTTTTTCTTTTAGACCAAGCAATATCAAGCAATGGTCTTGAGCGTAAAAAGTGACATTAGGTGGTGGCATGTATGGTAGCTTAAGCTTCAAGAGTGGCATCATCTAGCAATGACAATCCATGCACATCATGTTCGTTCAGTGAAAGAAAGACGAAATGAGGTATCTTCATGTGTGTTATGTCTGGTAGGAGTGTAGAACTTCTACATAAAGAACACCTAAGTCTCGACTTCAATTGAAAAGGAGAGCTAACAATACGGTAAACATCAGTTATCTTGTAAAGCCTTGAGAGTCATGTAAGTGCAATCGTTTGTCGTGTCTCCATTTAATCTCATAGTATACTTGATGTCTAAATTGTAATACTCCTTGTTTTCAGCCTATATTTTGCACAATCTATGAAATCTTATAGTGTCCTTGAGTTTGCCAATCTCAACCTTTAGCTAGCATAAAGATGCTACAAGCTAGCTCATCACAACTTGGAGATTGTGCATCATGTGCAAGTCGATGTACTTTGGCATCAATAGTACAACATACTGTCTACTATAATAAAACACTCTAGATAGATCGGAGGCATGCTTGACACCAAGTGGGCCTCTTCCATGTTTGCTGGACATGTATAAGGTAGAGTAACTATTGGATTGTAAAATGATGCATCTATCGAAGATTAGCAAGGGTGTGAGGTTGATGCATGACTAGGGATACAAAATCTTTGCATACCAAGCCATATGACATCCTTGAAGGCCTAGCTGAAGAGATGGTGAGAGTGTGCGCCATAGCTATGTGGCTCCATAGGCCTTGCTACATTTGATCATTTCCTTCCTCTCTAGCTTTCATGTATCAATGCTATCACATTAGATTCACTGCAAGCTTGGGTACCATATTGCAATTTCCTTGCCGAGTCCGATTGCTCGTAATTTTCTAGGGGCATTCTTCCAAATGATTGTACTTGGTTGGTACACTGAGTTAAAGATGTAGGTTGAGGAAAGATAAATCCATCATATTTAAAGATGAGGTAGGTGTGGTTTTAAGCACTCCTCTGAGCACATCTAGAACATTTGAATACAAATCATTGGCAAGCCAAAACGAAGAATCGGTAATGGCACAATCAAAGAATCGTTAGATCAAAGAACTTTGTTTTTCCCCTGGTGGGTCCGATTCTTTCCGATTCGAGTCGGATCTGACCGATTCTTTGACGTATTGCAACTCACCGCAGTTCGTGGAAACACTATGATCATCCAAAATGTGTTGGAAGAGCTACCCCTTTAATAGTTGGATGTAGGTGGTCATCATAGCTGTTGTTTCTTTCTCCTTATCGCCATCCTTGTGTTGGCATTGCATGGTTGGCGGATCATTTTCTACTTGTCAATTGGCATAATAAGTATTGCACAATTGTGTCTTTTTTTGGCTAGAGGGTGATGCATATTGGCATAAAAGTGTGCATGGTTGTGGATGTGCCTTTATTGGCCTTACATGTGTTGACTATTGAGCATATAATTTGCATGCATCTATGGTGGGTATTCAAAGAATTCCATTACTATTTGTTGTGATGCACAATTTTTTTAAGATATTTCCTTTATAATTTGTAGGTGGATTGTTATAGGAAGTGAGGGAAAGAAGAAGGTCCAACAATATCTCAAGTAGTTTATATGAGATGAGTTATTGTTATGGAGATAAAGTATTTCTACCTGCACATGCAAATTTGAAGGACATCTTGTTATGAATTCCATGATGTGCCTGGGCTAGACATAGTTATCAAGGTGCAAATTTAGTGCATAAAGTATCTTAATATTCAAGCCACAAAGGCTGATAAGGGCAAGCAAAGCAAGGTTGCTGAACCTAGGAGATACCAACATGAATCTCCTAAGGAAAAGTGTAAGAATCAACTTATGAAGATCGAACTAGATCCTGTTGCAAACAACCAAAAGGACACCTGTGGAGCAAAACCACCCAACCAACAGGAAATGGCTAGTCAATACCCTAACCACATCACCGCCATGCCATAGTGAATGAATTCTAGAGAGGAGAGGAAACTTGGCTCAAGAATCTGAAATTCCACTAGGGAGATGGGCGAGTTTCCATGGTAAGTATTCTCTCCAAGAGGAGAGAATATTCCCCTTAGGATTCCCATGCAGCCTATAATAAGCTATTGACCTCCTATTCTTGCATTATAGCAGTCAGACACCATGCAAGTGCTCCTATGTCCAATTATAGGCCTGGGCCCTCATATGATTATTAATTATCTATACAGGCCAAGCCCGGAATGACGAGGCATAACCAATAACCATATACACTGGAGTGACCGACTATCCATGTCAAGACTTATTCCGAATCCCACATACTGAACATGGACGTAACATTCTTCCCCCCTTAAACCAGTTCTATCCTTAGAACGAGTAACTAGGGAAGATCCAATTTGTATGCTTTTAACTCTTTCCCATGAATCATGATCCTCAATTTGACCACCCAACCTAAACATGCACTCAGAGATAGAACGATTTCTCAATTGTTTATCTCTGATTCTGGATACTCTTTCAGGGTCCAAAGGTACATTGAGCGATAAGTCCTCCAAGTGGGTAAAATCTTCAATACATCTAACTGTCACCATCATATAAACTAAATTTACATGCAGCAGTTGACCAAACATGAAGATTAAGCTCAAAAGCTAACAAATCAATCATTTAACTTTCACTTTTACCCTGAAAATCAATCCTTAGCCTGACTTCAATATCAAATAAGTACTTAGAGATGGAATAATTCTCAAATCATATATTTCTGCACTGAAGTACTATATCGACCTTTAGAAGTACGCTAAGGGATGAATTTTCTTATTGGGCATGATTCTCTCCAATCTAGTAGCATCACCTTCATGTAACCTCAATTTACATGAATCTCTAGGTGAAAAGTCACCTTCCATTGAAGATCAATGTCCAAAAGGTAAAGATCCAAAGAATTATAGTCCAAGACTATCCACAATTTCTTGCAGACCAGTCATAAATGCTTCTTGGTACAAATACACTTAGAATTTTTTCAGAAACTAAGGTACAAAAACTCATCCCACCAAAATCTCTTAGGAGATCCATCAAGATAAAAAAAAAACTTTAACTCAATCTTGAGTACCCCAGATACTCTCTTGAGTGAAGTGCTCTTATTCCTGGCAACATATGCAAGGAAATAGCAACCTTCAATCTTGATAGACTTGTCTGTCTCCTAATTAACCGGAGATTTGGGCTGAAATTAGTACACAAGCATTCTTTGACTACAATCTGTAGTAGAATTTCATCCACTAAAATAAGCAAATTCCTCATAAGTACACAAATTACTTAAAGAACATGCATGTGAGATCCACACAATCTCAAGAATGTACAAAAGTAAAGAAATTCAGAGTTCAAATAACAGATGTAAATCCTTAACTTCTCCAATTGATCAAGAATTACTCACTTAAGAATTATCATATTCCGATATAATCTTTTAATTTCCACTAAGTATCCATTTATGATTCGTCAATCATAACATTTAGAATCTTATGATCCGTCAATCATAATTTATAGGATTCTAAAATCATACTTAATCATTAAAAGATATTGGAGTATATGTACGACATACCACTCAGGAAATATAAGAATAATTTTGAAACCTTTTTTATAAGGAAAATTATTGGATTCTAAGAATATTCTTCCAACCTGATTCTTAACCAGATTATGAGTTCCAAATTCTACAATCAACAAAGTAAATAAAGACTATTATAACAACCGTCTTTAACAACATAGACTTTATACAATCACCTAGAACAACATCTAGAGATCAGATAACAAAGTTTTGCTGAGTTCCAATTGAATTCAGTGGTTATCCTTGATATTAGTTAGACTCTGTCATCCAATATGAGCTCTCTGGGATACAGTCAATAACTTAGGATATTTCTCCTTCAAGAAATATTCTATATAAAAAATCTTCTATATTCTATGCACACAATTTTCATAAATGAATCTAGATGACTCACAAATCATGTGCCTTATAAGCAATATAGATCCAAATGAACAGTTCCCGGTGAATTCTCTTCACACTGCTTATTCAACCAATTAACTTCAAATCAAGAGTAATCCAATTACTCAAGTCAATTGTAAATGATTCAGAAATCTTAAATGTCCAAGTGCCGACTAGTATAACACCACATTTAGATCCTCTTCCAAACCATCATTAGGTTAATGAAGTATCCTTTCCACAGAAAGAACCATTAACGTACAAGTAACTGCTCCACACATTACTTGTTCATATGTCTATGCACTATGACTAGTTTGAGTATACAATATAAACTCAGTACATAGGAAACACTTAGTAGATCCACAAGATGAAGATGTTCATAAAGCAACATATCCAACTATGTTCCTAGACCTAAACATAGGCTATAACCTGGCAGATATCCATAATCTGCATATGTTACTCACATAACTCACTGAGAATCTTGCAACTCAGCTACAACCAAACTTGATTTCTCATGAGTAAATAATATATATGGGAAATCTTTGAAGTGAATAATTCCACATCACAAGTTTTCCAACCATCTAACTCTTATTAACAAAATTTCTTCTACCCATCAGCCTACATCAGATCTTAGTGTACAACCCAAGATTAGGCTAACTTATACAGACATCTTTGGACATAAAGTTAAGATTAAAGCTTTATTCTTCTGATCCAATCCATAACAAAATGGTACTTGGTAACAATCATTGAACCTTAATTTAATCTTTACCACTACTTCCCATATTCATGAATATCTCACAGCTCAATACCCCCAATACTCCTCTAGTTTCAGATTATTCAAAATAATCACTTAGAGAGTTCCTCTATTCCCACTGGATAGTTCTACCTTTGCACACATACTGGATTTTTTTTCCAAAATCTATGCAACTGGTTGATTCCTCAAAAGTCTTATTCCTATCTTTTCTTCTCCCCCTTTTGAAAAGAAATTCCATAATTTCGATTGAAAAGTTCTCAGGAGACAACGTATAAGATATGATTCGAAAAAGTCAGTAATGAGTATCCAATACTATTACAAACCGGACTTTTTCCTCAGATAGAAATATTACATCTCAATAACCAACTATCAAATAGAGATAAACATTTGGGTTCAGGAAATCTAATTCCACTTAGTCAATTGAAAATATGAATAGATTCTGAGCTATATTCACCCTTGTATGGAAGTACAATTTCATATAACTATAATAGTCCTTCAGAACAAAGTTCTACACTGGAAGGAATTATATGAATCTTAATCCAGTTGTCTTGTATTTAAGAAATTTCTAAAAAGTAGACGTTTAAAATAATAGAGAAACAGATTTAAGGGTTTCCAAATTTTGTAATCAATGAGATACCAGTTAGAGATCGATCTATATCTCATAATTTCCCAAAATACCCAAAGCAAAAACCAATGGACTCTACTAGTATTACCATTTAACAATCACTAACCATCGGTCTACAGATCATTCTACCCAAGAAATCCCCTTTGGAATCACTGATGTCCCATACCACTAGCTTTTCCTCCAAGAATTCTCTGCATCTAGATCTGTTTGCCCAAAAAGTCAAAAAGACTTTGGCTATCCTATAGCCATATATAGGATCAAGTTCACAACCAATTCCAGGAGATACTTCTAACCATTGAAATCCCTCATGCCCCTTAAGCGATACTCAAAGAATACCACTCCGCATTGTACCCCGACATTTGTATCGTTCAAATACAGTTGAAATGCCGCAAGTGTATTCACTAACTGGATCTCAACAAAACTTACGTTATTCTTGGTCTTTGTTGATCCATAGAAACAAGAAATGCTCCATAATTGAGAGATCTACAAAATCTTCAACTAAAAATGAAGGGTACAGTGACCTTATAGAACTGACCGTTTCAACTCAGTAAGATCATTCACTTTTACAAGCGATTTCTGTTTGATCAATCACCAACGAATTTGAACAAATCCAAAACATCCATGGTTATTTCAACTTCTACGTAAACTGGGATTTTCAAATTTCGTTCGATATGGACCTAAACTGTGAAAATCGATCTAAACATCGACTTTGCAGTTTCACAGTTACTATCACATATCGTAAGGATTTTGAAACATCCAGCATGCATCAGACATGACATGCAGTGATTTCTAAAGAATCAATTTTTACGTAAATTGCCAAGAAACTGGAGCCGCCTTCAACAAGCAAAACTTCAATATGATGGTGTCTAATGCCCACCTATCCAAATTGAATGCGTGATGGCTCAAAATAGACACAATCCATCATATCTTTAAGCTTGTAGTGAGAACCAAAGGGTTCAGACCCCCATTTGATAGGTATTCATGCCCAAAAATCCCCAAAAATACACTATTTTTTGATGTTTTGAGCCCCCCTAATGGTGTCCAATCCTAACCAATCTCCATGACAGCCTTAGGACAACTTCATTACACCTTTGAAAACGTGCTTACCAACTATTGGCTAAGAATTTTGAGATCTACCACAAAATTAGTCCAAAAATCATCAAAAAACCATGTTTTTTGACCAATTTTGACCAAAATTTGTGGGTCAAATCCACAAATAAGTGCAATATGATCCTAATCCCTGTAAATCCATTACATGCAAGCACTAAAATTTCTGACTTTTGTCAAACATGGATTCTATAGCCCATCTCATCTGGTTGTAGTGATGGATCTCTCTCACTTGACTCCTTCCAATGCATGATTTGTGTTGGAGAGTGTGGCATGCCGCATGACTTGAGTAGCATCTTAATCGCCATCCTTGTGTTGGCATTGCATGGTTGGTGGATCATTTTCTACTTGTCAGTTGGCATAATAAGTATTGCACAATTGTGTCTTTTATTGGCTGGAGGGTGATGCACGTAGGCATAAAAGTGTGCATGGCTGTGGTTTATTGGCCTTACATGTGTTGACTATCGAGCATATAATTTGCATGCATCTATGGTGGCTATTCAAAGAATTCCATTACTATTTGTTGTGATGCACAATTTTTTTAAGATATTTCCTTTATAATTTGTAGTTGGATTGTTATAGGAAGTGAGGGAAAGAAGAAGGTCCAACAATATCTCAAGTAGTTTATATGAGATGAGTTATTGTTATGGAGATAAAGTATTTCTACCTGCACGTGCAAATTTGAAGGACATCTTGTTATGAATTCCATGATGTGCCTGGGCTAGACATAGTTATCAAGGTGCAAATTTAGTGCATAAAGTATCTTAATTTTCAAGCTACAAAGGCTGACAAAGGAAATTAAAGCAAGGTTGCTGAACCTAGGAGATACCAACTTGAAAATGAGAGCGTATTACCATGGGTTTTATTATTATATCCTAAGGAAAAGTGTAAGAATCGACTTATGAAGATCGAACTAGATCCTGTTGCAAACAACCAAAAGGACACATGTGAAGCAAAACCACCCAACCAACAGGAAATGGCTAGTCAATACCCTAACCACATCACCCCCATGCCATAGTGAATGAATTCAAGAGAGGAGAGGAAACCTGGCTCAAGAATTTGAAATTCCACTAGGGAGATGGGCGAGTTTCCATGGTAAGTATTCTCTCCAAGAGGAGAGAATATTCCCCTTATGATCCCCATGCAGCCTATAATAAGCTATTGACCTCCTATTCTTGCATTATAGCAGTCGGACACCATGCAAGTGCTCCTATGTCCAATTATAGGTCTGGGCCCTCATATGATTATTAATTATCTATACAGGCCAAGCCCGAAATGACGAGGCATAACCAATAACCATATACACTGGAGTGACCGGCTATCCATATCAAGACTTATTCCGAATCCCACATACTGGACATGGACGTAACAAAAAGAGGAGACATGATGCCTTGTAGGGAATAACTTATCAACTAACATGGCACATTTCATTCCCACAAAGGCTAAGTGCAAGCTTTTGTGAAAACTCTCTTTCGTTTGTTTGATTGACATGAGTGATTGTGAGCCATTTGGACTCTAGGGTCACTATTAACTTTTGGGGTGGTGTCTTCGTATTCTTGGAAATAAAGCTAGCCATGAAAATTGGAGACCACACATAGGCATATCGATAGATTGAATGGATGAGCAAAGTGGTTGAAGATATGCTTCATTCCTTTACTACAAAAAAATGCCAAAATGTGTGTAGTACTTCCAGCCTTGGATTTTTCTTCTAAAAATAACCATTATTCAATCATTGGTACGAGAGCTTTTAACGGGATTTATGGCTATGAGCCACGAGCTTCAAACAAGGTGACTCTTGCTTATTGGAAGTTAGAGAGTGCAAAGCATATTTGGCAGACAAGAAAACTTGCTTGGTGCCAAGGAAAACTTGAAGCAAGAGCAGGATTGAGCTAAAGGCTATGCTAATAAGCATAAGAGACCCTTGGAGTTTCAAGAAGGGGAGAAGGCTTTTCTTTGAGTTCCTATGGACTCCAAGACTCTAGGTAGTGATAAGCATTAAAATTTTTCTACCCAATTCTTTTTTGGACCTTGGTAGGTTGAATAGAAGGTAAGAGGAGTTTCTTATGAGCTTGAACTCATATTTTTGTTAAGACTCACATTTTTTCTGATTTTATACGTAAGTAGACAAAAAACTTCCTTGCATGACGGGGACAACCTTGTGCATGGATTGGTCGAGCTAGAGGAATGGACTGTGGAATGGAAAAAGTTTTTGAAAAACGGGAATGTCGCTTTAAAATCAGGTGATTCCTGAATACTTGATCCTGTCTTGGAAAGACACGATTTGGGAGTTCGCGGATTTTTTGAGAAAGAGCAGCAAAATGTTCTCATCAAGGACTTGGGTTTGTGGGTGGCCGGGAGAGGGGAAGTTTTAGATCTCCCTTAGGGCTACATCCTTTTTCTAGAGTTATTGGCCTAGATCGATTTAAGCAAGTTGATTGTGGAACTCTGATTTATAACCTGAATTAGGGTTGTCAAAAAGAAGGTTCCTAATTGGGGTCAAGAGACTTGAGGGTGAAGCTACAGTCCAAACTTGAAAAAGGGGCTGAACGACTATTGGCTAGAAATCAGAGAAGTGGTTGTGGCTGAGGCTTTTGTCAAGGAAAGCATAGCTGCTCTTGCACACTACAAACAGAGTTGTCCTTTTTGAACGTTGACATATGAGTTCTTGTTGCTAATGATTTTCAGGCTATTGGTGAAGATCAATTGTGGCTGACGATCGTAGAGGATTTGCTTGGTCTTCTGTGATTTGTGTGCACATTTTTTCTCTTATGAAGGTTGGTGCGATCACTCAACTTGCATATTAGAATACTAGGTGCGTGTGCTTTCATTGTGCTTCATCCCGCTCCGGGGAGAGCGTCAAGATACATCAGGTTGCTGTGACATCTGCGGCTGGATGGTGAGGTAGTTTTTCGTTTGTAAGGTTACCATGAAGAACCAGTCATGGAGAGGCTGTAACGTGTTTAGCGAGGAGAGCAAATCTTCTTTTGTTTGGTGAATGAGTGACATGTAAGTGAGAGCAAAGATCATGGAGAGCTTATCGTTCTTGAGTGGCCATCTTCAAGCCAACCACTTTAATTGAAAGTTGTTAGAGATCAAACTATACAATAAATTATCGTGTGTGCCCTTTTTCATTTTGTTTTGATAAAATGTTACACACAAGAGTTCTTTGTAATGTGTGTGATTGGGCAGTGAGCTGGTTTTGCTCCAGCTTGTTCTACTTATACAAATCAAGAGATTGCTCAATTGCTATGGAATACTGGTCAAGTAAGGAATAAGGGTTAACTCTTAAGATTCTTAGAATATCCATTGCCAGGTATCTTCATCCAATATTTGGGGTAATCATGAAGCCCTCATATATTTTTGCCTGTGGATTTTCTTAGCTCTTGCATGAGTCTATATTTTTCTTGGTTGATGATTACTAGAGAGCTATGATCATCACATGATTGTCATCTTACTGTAACTTTGACATCAGTAAAGTTATCCAAGAGGCTTATTGACAAGCAGACATTAGACAGAAGTCTCTGCATGTTGCACAACAAGTATTGAAGTAACATAAAGATTCTCAGTTTGTAGATTTTCTTAGCTCTTGCATGATTAAAAACAAATTGCTATTGAGTCTATATTTTTCTTGCTTGATGATTACTAGAGAGCTATGATCATCACATGATTGTCATGATTGTCATCTTAATGTTACTTTAGTCTTTTGACATCATTAAAGTTATCCAAGAGGGTTTCAGTTGAGCTTATTGATTCTCACTTTAGTGATCTCAAAATAAGTACATGAATGTCACCATTTTTCTCTCAGCATATTTCTAACCCAGTTCTGCCTAGATACGTGGCACATGCAAAGCAACCGCCAACTCATGCTACTTGCTAGTAATTTGGCACGTAGATGTGACGTGTAGGAATCACCAAAATAATCCTTTCATTCTGCCCCTTGTGTCGTCCATACTCCTTTTTAGGATGACTATCGTACAGACTCATTTTGAAGCCCACTATCTTTGTGACAAGAGCAATCCATTCAATAACAGATGAGCATGTGAGCACTGTGCTTAGCATCCAACTTGAAAGTTTGTAGTGTTAAAATATGATCTATTTTGTGAATTTTTAGCAGTAGGGTTGTGACCTGTGAACTTACAGAGTCCCTTCACAACTGTGACCTGTTATCATCATGATGCTTTCCAATTCTGTCTTTGTTCCTTTTAGAAGTCAAATATACAGAGGATGACATTACCCATCTGGTGTTATTATCAAGTAGCACGTACATTATAAAGTAAGAATTTCAGGTCTAAGCCTCATACCTGTTAGGACTGAGGTATTTACTTTTATGAAGTTGAAGTAATTTTGTGAATGTGAAATTCATTTTGTTTGTTTGTGACTTTGGTGCCTCAGAGTTTGACATTGTTTTGTTCATGAAACATTTCATGTCCATGGTTAATCTGGTCCTGTGCATTTTCTACCAGATTCTATCTTTTCTGTGCAGGTGCTCGGTTTTGTTCCCTTGTTGGAGATTTTAACAATTGGGTCCATCGAGAAGACTGCGCTGGGGAGGGCTACATGGGACATGATGACCATGGCTATTGGCGTATAGTAGTTGAAGATAAACTACGCGAGGGAGAAGTTGAAGGCGATTATTTCGAGGAGTTTAATTATCTGCAGAATTTTGACAAGGGTGATGAAAACCCTGATCTGGATGCGCTGTTCAAGAAAATGGATGATGAATATTGGGAACCTGGGGAGGATGAGTATCTGAAGGATCCGAATGTTTTTGCAGAAGAGTTGTATAATTCCATTTTTGGGAGCGACAGAGGTCTCATAAGACAGAAAGAGGATGGCGTTGAAGATGAATGTTTGGATGATATTCCTGATGCACAAACAAGATATGAGGCTTGGAAGGCTTGTCAAAAAGACAAGAATGACGGAAAGTTACCCCCTATTGACATTATAGATGACGGTAGTGATCCAGATCATCTGACATTTGTTGATGATCCAGTTTGGCGAAAACGGGTCCTAGAAAAGAAGCCACCTCTGAAGTATTGGGAATATCTCATTAAAGGCCGTAAAGCTTGGGAACGGAAGTACAGTCCTGGTATACCTCACCAGGGGCGAGTAAGGGTTTATTTCCATACTCCGGAGGGGCCCTTAGAGCGTGTCCCAGCTTGGGCCACTTATGTTCTCCCGGGTAATAATGCATCTTATCTTCGCTGCATTTTTTATTTTGCAAACGTTGTCCTTTTTTTTGAACATTGTCTGTTGCAATTGTATTACAGTTGTATTTGAAACTACCGTATCATACTAGCTCCTTACACAATGTGTATACAGCAATGGCTTGACATTGAATGTCTGTCCAGCTTCAGTTCTCAAAATTCTCTTCTATGAATGCCAAAACTATATTTCTTCAGTGTTTCTTTGCAGAAGAATTTGCACTTCTTGACTTGAATCGTTGAATGCCATGAAAACATTGAATGTCTGTCCAGCTTCAGTTCTCAAAATTCTCTTCTATGAATGCCAAAACTATATTTCTTCAGTGTTTCTTTGCAGAAGAATTTGCACTTCTTGACTTGAATCGTTGAATGCCATGAAAAAATTCTATCACTAAATGAAGAGTGGACATAAGATTCTTGAATGTGAGAGCAAGTGTACCAAGTGTGGACTGAATGCTTAATGTTTGGAGTGATGTCCAGTGTTGGAAGCAGTTGTTGTAAATGGTACAAACTGTCAGATATCTTCCTTTGAAGATTCAATGTAAGAAAATATTGAGAAATATGAAGGGATGTGTTTGGCCAACTTCCGATTGGTTGTTCTGCTATATGAGATTGTATTGATATTTGCTAATTTGCTCATGCTTTTGTTAACATTCTTGTCGTTGGACCAACATCAAGCTCACTGCCTTTGTTCAGCTTGAATATCTCATTGATATTTATTTGCAGACCCTGACAAGAGTCGGATGAGTGCCATTTTCTGGGATCCACCTATTGAGGAACTTCATGTCTGGAGAAATGCAAGTCCTGTTGTTTCTAGGAGTCTACGAATATATGAATGCCATGTTGGAATCAGTGGAAAAGAACCGAAAATCGCGTCCTTTAATGAGTTCACGAGCAAGGCAAGAACTACACAAGCTATTCTGAATGCTTGTAATTTTATGAATAAGAGAACTTTTTTCTTGAAAGTGGTGAAGTGAAGTATGTAGTCATTGAAAGTCTATATACTGAATATGCTCGGTTTCATTCAGTGTTTTCGACTTAAATGGTAGGTAGTACTGTACAAAGACGTTCAAATTTACTCTTACAATCTCAGTTTTTTTAAGCATACATGTTCCATTCTCACAAAGAGATCTGGTGTTTGATCCAATATATGAGTGGACAATCGACCTATCATATCTATTATGAAAAATGTGGACACTTTCATGAAGATCTTTGTCGTCTGCATGTGATTAAACAGATACTTCCATATATAAAAAAAGCGGGTTACAATGCAGTTCAGCTTATTGGGATACAAGAGCATGCAGATTATTCAAGTGTTGGTTATAAGGTTCGTCTGTCTGTCTGTCTGTCTCTCTCTCTCTCTCTCTCTCTCTCTCTCCATGCCTCCTCGCCGCCCCCACCCATGCTCTCCCTCTCCCGCTGCTGATGTGGCTGCGCTGCCTGCCATGCAGGCAGCCCTGCATGTGGCCTCGTCTCCTGTATGCTGCCTGCTGTCTGCTGCTCCCTCTATCCTTCCCTCTGATGGATCTACAGATTCTGCTCCTATTCTTCCCACTCCTATCATCTATGCTTCTGCTGCCAGCTCTTTCCTCCAAGAACCACAACCTACAGCAAATATCATATACACCCTCCAAGTCAACTGAACTTTTCTCATCTTGGCAGATCGATCAAATCAAGGCAGATTTCTAGACTTTGAGGCAAGAAATCTCACAGCTGAGGGGAATAGTAACCTCTTTGATCAATGAGAAGAACATGTTGCAGTCAGAAGTCGCATCACTCGAGCAATCAATCCGGACCAAGCAGGTTGCAGTTCGGAGTCCACTACCACGATGATACGAGAAGTAGAAACCAAGGGCGAGAAGCAGGAAGAAGAAGCCCTCTCTTGGGCATCAGTTTTGAGGAAGGGCACCAAACCGAGCTCCCCCATTTCCTCAGTCATTTCAGTCACCATTTCGGAAGAGAAATCTCGAGACCAAAAAGCCCACAACATTAGGGTTCCTGGGATCCCGATACACATGATGCCTTGGCTGTAGCCAAACACTTCCTCAACACCACACTAGGGCACAAGACAGATGGACTAGATACCGCTTGGAGGACCACCAGAGATGCAGCCACACTTATTATGCGTTTGCGTTTCACTTCCTTGGAGAGTCTGGTGATTGCACTATCTATATGAATGACACCCTCACATATATCCAAGTGGAGGAGAGGCGTAAGGCATTTCAGGCAGCTCGTGAGTCTGGCAGATGAGTTATCTATCGGGATGGACGGGTGCGCTATTTTGATAGTGCTCCTAGCAGCTCTCAGTGCTAGGGATCTGGGGTTCCCGTGTTCGGGAGTGCTCCGGGGCCCCATCCACACCCTCTCCAGACCGGAGTATGGAACTATGATGGTATACACTCATCGTCCACAGCTGGGAGACACATGAGAGTCAGGAGAGAGGATTACCCACTTTCCCAAGATACAAATGGGATTTCGTGTACATACCTGAGACTGATCAACTAGTGGTCGTGGATGCTTATACAGGGAGTCTCTTCACCCGAGCATTGAATCCATTAGACACGACCAGCATGCACGTTATATTGGATTCCTATTGTTGTGGACAAGATAACTCTTTTCTCTCTTTCGTTGTTGGCTAGCTCCCACCACCCCAATTATCCTCCCATTCCGTTCTTACCCGTGCACCCATATATACATTCAACTCTCTCTATATGTTAGTCTACCAGGATTCTCTAGCCTCCTTACTCCAATCCTTTTCCCATGACAATACAATTGAGACACAAACTGCCCTCCTTACCACCTCTCTTCATACCGTCATGTCTCTAGCCTTTCCTTCTAAGCCCTATAAAGGCAAACACACACATTCATCACCTCTCTGTCCTGTACACCCTCCGTGGTATGATGACGAATGCCGCTCTCTTCCCCACCATGTGTGACCTCATGCTCCCCACTTTCTCCGCTCCTCTCGACGCTCTTACCACCACACACTACGCTGTAAAAAGCGTGCTTATGATGACTTTGAAGGAAAGCCGCTTGTTGACCTTCCCTTCAGCTCTTCTTCGGGCGCTTTTTGGCATGAGTTCATCCCTCGACCACCTCTTCTGGATGACCTCCGCATATGGGCCGACTATGCTACCAGCCTATATACTATACCCACTAACACACCGATCTCTATCTCTCCACGACCTTCTGAGTTCACCTTCTTCACCTCTGACATGGTACTTGCGGCTATCAAGATAATGAAGTCACATAAGGTGAGAGATATTGAAGACCTCGAATATGAACTCCTAACCCATGTTGCCGACCTCCTTACTCCCACACTACCAACTCTCCTCAATTCCGCAGTTGTCTCTGGCTTCCCATCACCTTGGTGCATCAACATCATCCACCCTATCCATAAAAATGGTGACCCCATGATTTCTGGTAACTACTGCACTATCATGATTGGGCATGTTCTCCCGAAGCTATGTGGCACCATCCTTCAGTTTGCAGTGAGTTCAGAGGCGGAATCTAGGAGATTACATACTTTGGGACAGGCAGGTTTTTGATTCCATTATGCCACCGCTGACCATATCTTCACACTTCGGGCTTTGATTGAGGAAGCCGAGTATAGAGAGAGAAGGTTTACTGTTGTTTTGTGGACTTCAGGAAAGTCTTTGATTCTGTCCCACGCTCCTTGCTCATTTGGAGACTTCGTGACCTTGGCTTCTCCACGGACATCATCCTAGCCGTGATGGCTCTTAATGAGAGAGTCTTGGGTTGTTTCCGACATGACAGAGGTATTTCAGAGCACATTTGGAACACCATTGGTTGTTGCAGGGTTGTTCTCTTTCACCAGTTCTTTTTGGGTTATACATCGATGAGCTAGAGAGAGTCATCTCACAGTGCGGAGGTTCTGGTTGTAGACTGGGCGACATTTTGATTGCCATTCTTCTTTATGCTGATGATGTGGTGCTAGTCTCCACGACTAGAGAGGGGTTACAGAGGCAGTTGGATTGCTTACAGGGCTTTTGTACTAGATGGGGTCTGGGAGTGAACATTGTGAAGACCAAGGTTATGGTCTTCCACACCTCGAGCTTTCATGCAACACCAGGAGCACTCTTGATGGACAGATCCTTGAGGTAGTCTTCGTACACATATTTAGGGATACTATTCTCTAGCCCAACATTCAACTTGCGACAGAGGCAGCTACTACTCGACTTGGGAAGGGATATGCCTCCCATGTTCAGCTAGAGCGGTCCATTCGGGATGCTCGGAGTAAGTGTAGACCTTTTTGATACCATTGTCACTCCCACAACCTTATATGCAACAAAGACATGGTGTGCCGGTCTTTCCTCCTCACTCTGGACTAGTATCTCGAGATTACGGATCGCCTTGTTAGCTCGCATGATCCGGGCGAAGCCCTTTGTTCCACATGAGGTCCTCCTTGCCGAGTTTGTTGTTCCAGCCATACAGGTAGATGCAGCTTTCCAGCTCATTGCATATATTCAGAGAGTTCAGGCGCTTCCAACTGCAGATGGGAGATATACACAGATAACACTTGCCTCGTCACAGTATCTTCATGATCAAGGCTACAAGCTTTCATGGTTCTCTCAGGCATCCCATCTCCTCCTTGAGTCATTTGGTATCTCCACTACAAATCTGCCCTCGGGTACTCACTAGTATATCAGACGCTTCTTATATTTTCTGCAGATAGTATTTATAGAATGTGGTGCCATTTCTCCAATTAATGGTGATGCTGCGTCAATGATCTAGCAATTACAACAGGAGCTGACCCAACACAAAGAATCTACCAAGTCATGGGCATTACTTCTCAAACATGGTAAAGAAGGTAACCAGATGTCCAATTTCATTGCTGCATCTTTATTGGAAGAACAACTGAGAGAACAAAATTCTCATAGCGTTAGAGTTCGTGGCATTCCCGACACCCAAAATGCGTTACAAGAAGCAAGTAATTTCTTGAATACTACTCTGTCTCATCATAGCAATGGAATAGATAAAGTTTGTCATTTGTTTCACATCGTTGGAAGAGCGCAGATCAGTGCTCCGTCTCAAATCCAGTGTCAAGGGTATTAAAATTTATTTGGATGATGACCTTACCTTTATTCAGGTGAAAGAACGTCGAAGAGCTTTCCAGGAGGCTCGTGAATAGGGTAGAATTGCTATCTATAGAGATGGACAGGTAAAATATGCAAAATATGTTGATGGCAAACCCTGCTAGGTATCTGGGGGCCCCGGGCATGGGAGCGGCCCGGGTCCCCCCATCCATCACATTCTCCATTATGTATAGGTGTTTGGAATTGTAATGGGATACACTCATCCTCGACAGCTGGTGATCTTTTGCACTTCATTACACATGGAGATATTTAAATTTTTACTGAGACACATGAGAGCTCCTTGAGGGGATTACCGGACTTTATTGGATTTAGATGGTATTCAGCATTTAGGACAGACACGGACCATGAGTAGCAGAGGTTCAGGCGGGGTTGCATGTGTATACATAGATTCTCTACAGCCAGTCCTTCAGTTAGTTAGTCATGATGACCACGCGCGCTATCGAGATTGGGAGATTCCACAACGTCACCAGAGAGGAGCGGATTTGCCAGTTATGCTCTCTAGATGAGGTGGAGTTTGAGGAGCATTTTATCTTCAGATGTCCTGTATACTATGAGATCAGATATCACTGCTTGTTTCGAGACATGCCTACCACTCTACGCTCTCTCATAGCTCAAGAGGACCCCCGGTGTGTCGCTTTTATGGTATGAGAGATGTTCATATCGAGGCGAGATCCATGTAGGACAACTCAACATTTTACTTTTCAGCCCTTGATCACTTCTTTCTTTACAAGGCGGAGATCACAAGATACAGTGCACGATGATGTTGATGATTATGACGATGGCCGTTTACATACTCATAGAGATCAGAGACAATGTACTTCTTACGATCACTCTATTGCCAGGATCACCAGACCTCCTATGCAGAGACACATTGCACATAGACGACGTCAGAGGGCTCAAGCTTTTCCAACGCCTCCTCCTGTTGCAGCTCGCATTATATCTTTCTATAGCATCAGCACAGAATTGACATCATGACATAGATACATTTATTATTATGCACACTCTCTCATAATCGCATTTATCTTAGTTTGTACTAGATGTTTCTTTATTACAGCTTCGGAGACGTTTTACGCGCTCCCATTGTTACCACATACTTGACATGTATTTTACTAGTCTTATATGCCTTTTGACATGGAAAAGACATTAATAAAGCTTTCTTTCTTTCTTTCTTTCTCTCTCTCTCTCTCTCTCTCTCTCTCTCTCTCTCTCTCTCTCCGCCCTCCGCCCATGCCGACGCGTAAAGCCCCCCCGCTCCCCCTGCCACACAGGATGCCTGCATGGTAGAGCTGCAGCCTGCCACACAGGCAGCGCCTGCCTGCCACGCAGCTGCCGCCTCCTCTATCTCTGATGCTCCAAAATTGCTTGCTAGTCTTCCCTCTCAGGCATTTGCTCCTACTGTTGGCCTCCTTCGGATTCCTAAATCTACTGCTTTTCCCTCTTCTTCGTCCACTCAAGTATTGGCACCCATCCCTTATACTCCATCAAAATCCACCGAACTGTTCTCAGCTAGCTAAGAAGATCAGTTCAAAGCTGATTTCCAGAATTTGAAAATAGAACTCTTGCAGTTGAAAGAAATGATTGCAATGCTGATTAAGGAAAGGAATATGATGCAGTCCAAGATTACACATTTGGAGCAAGCAATTGGCAACAAGCAGATTTCAGCCTTCGAGTCTACCACCACTATGATAAAAGCATTGGAACAAAAGATTGAGTAGCAGAAGGAAGAAGCCCTCTCTTGGGCATCGGTACTAAACCTAGTGCTCTATTACGTCAGACATTTCAGCCACGATCTAGGAAGAGAAATCTCGGGAGCAAAAGGCTCTCAACATTAAGGTTAGAGGGATTCCAAACACAGGATGTTGTAGCAAAGATTGGATACCACATTAGGACGTCGGATAGATGGTTTGGGCACGACGTGGAGGACTACTAGAGATACAGCCACGTTGATCATCCGTTTCAGACGGGACACTTTACAATGTAGAGCTTAGCTCCATGGCTCCACCATTTTTATGGATGATGATCTTACTTATATTTAGGTGGAGGAGAGGCGTAAGGCCTTTCAGGAAGCTAGGGAGTCAGGCATACGAGTTATATACAGAGATGGACGAGTGCGCCATTTTGGTAGCGCTCGTGGTGGTTCCCATAGTTAGGGATTTGGGGTGCCCAGGGTTGGGAGCACCCCGGGGCCCCATCCACACCACCTTCGCATTGGATTGTGGAATTGTGCTGGCATACACTCATCTTCTACTGCAAGGGCCTGGTTGCCTTTTCTACTGGCCGAGATATATTATTCTTTATGGAGACACATGAGAGCCCAGAGCGAGGACTTCCTTCTTTTCCTGGATATAGATAGGACTTAGTATTCCGACATGAGACTAGATTTGCTAGTGGCCGTGGTTCAGGAGGGGTTGCATGCTTATACAAGGAGTCTCTCCATTCGAGTCTTGAGCATATCTAGAGCGGACTTGGAGTCGCTAGTAAGGGGTTAAGCTTGATTTCTACCAGACCCATTTTCTTGAGCTAGATGCAGCATGGATTCCAGTCCTGCCGCGTTACTTGGACTCGGGACTATGCCATTGCCTCAGATTCACATTGGGACAGCTTAGGGTGACTTCTCACTAACTAGCTTTTGAGATTGGGAGGTTCCACAGTATTCCTAGAGAGGAGCAGATTTGCCAACTATGTTTTCTAGGTGAGGTGGAGTCTGAGGAGCATTTTATCTTTAGATTCCCTGTATAATATGAGATCAAAGGGAGATATCATTGTTTGTTTCGAGACATGCCTACCACTCTACGCTCTCTCATAGCCCCGGTGTGTCGCTCTTATGGTACGAGAGATGTTCATATTGCGGCGAGATCTATGCGGTACATCTCAACATTTTACCTCCTAGCCATTGATTATTTCTTTCTTTACTAGGCGGAGATCGCGAGACACAGTGCCTGATGATGATCATGATCATGATCATGACGATGACGAGGATGATGGCCACTGACATGCTCACAGGGATCAGAGATAGTGTACTTCCCACAATCACTTTACTGCCAGGATCACTAGACTTCCTATGCATAAACACACTGCACATACTCATAGACGACATCAACGGGCTTCAACGCTTCCCCATGTTCCAGCTCGCATTACATCTTTCTATAGCATCAGCACAGACATGACATCATGACATGGATACATTTATTAATATGCACACGCTCTCATTTTCGCATTTATCCTAGTTTGTACTAGATCTTTCTTTATTACAGCTTCGGAGATGTTTTATGCGCTCCCATTGTTACCACATACTTGACATGTACTTCATTAGTTTTATATGCCTTTTAGCAAGGAAAGGACATTACTAAAGCTCTCTCTCTCTCTCTCTTTGCGATGGAGGAATCTGGTCGCGATGGAGGCATCTGATCGCGATGGAGGCTGGAATCTGATCACAATGGAGGCTGGAATCTGAGCGTGCTGGAGGCTAGAATCGGGTTGCTGTCTGAGCGCTAGAATCTAAGCATTGGAGCGCTGGAACCTGAGCGCTGTTTGAGCTACGTCTGAGCCATGTTTGCTGGGCCATCTGAGCCATCGCTGGTCCGAGCCATCGTTGAGGTCTAAGCCAACACCTCTGCTGAGCCATTGCCAAAGGAGCCATCGCCGGAGATCTGTTGAGCCAAAGGTCATTGCTGGTGGGCAGTCCAGCGCTGCATCTACATGGCACCTAAGAAAAAGGGGGGTGCCCCTATGCCCCCCCCTCTATTCATCTCTTCTCCTCCTCCATCATCTGCGATGGAGGGGGATGCTATTTCACCTACAGTAATGCAGGAACTCCCTCCACCGCTGACTGCATTAGAGGGTTCCATCACTGATGAAACACCCGCAAATCAGCAGTCCTTGGTCGATTACACTCCTTCCAAGCCTATTGAGAGTCTTTATGCTTATGATATTGGTTTCATCCGAAACGAAATCATCAGCCTTAAAAAACAGCTACACTTCTTTGCCGAACATCCTCATTTGGAAGAAACTTCCAACAAAATTTCTTGCTTGGAAAAACAAGTCGAAGAGACAAAGACATGGGCAACACTCTTCAAACCGGATGATATGGGCAACAAACTCTCATCACTTGCAAAATAGGTTGAAGAAACAACATCGATCCTCAAGCAAGGTAATCACCCTCATATCTCAGCCTCTACGATGGATAACAATTTGGAGACAGTTTTGGATGAACAAGCTAGAAGAGCTAAAAAGGCTCATAATATTAGAGTAAGAGGCATTGCCAACGATGATAAACCAATAGAAGAAGCTATAGATTCACTCGTTTCCAAGTTATCTCATGTTGTTGATGGTTTTGATACCGCATGGCGTAGTAAATTTGATGACAACATTCTTTTTTCAAATTTCGATCTCTTCAACAACGCAATGAAGCCCTTCGGCTTAGAACAAAACTCAAAGGCACTTACATTTATATGGATGATGATTTGACAAATACCGAATGGTTGGCAAGGAAAAAGCTTATTCACGAAGCAAAAGAAAAAGGTCAAAGGGTCGTTTTTATCAATGGTAAACCGAGATATTTTGACCTCCTCTCACGCTAGGAACTCGGGCCTCTCGGGTTTAGGAGCTGCCCAAGATCCCCTACCTCTTTGAGACCTGGCTTCTGGAATTGCAATGGTTTTTTATCATCATCATCGGCAGGAGATTTTGCTGATTTTATTGGTTGTCGGTGCTATGTTTCAGATCATCACCTTTCTCACAGGATATCAGAGTTAGACACTTCTAGATATATTGTTGCTGCTCTCACTTCATCACGCACCATTGCTGGACAGGGGGCCAAGCGCTCTTGGTTTGGCAGTGTCTCAGCCCTTCTTCGGACTTGGGGCTTATCTGTACTTGATCTTCCGAGCGGGACCCATGCTTATATCAGACAACATATTTATCGGAGCTACATACACACTATATGGTCACAACATGATCCTGATAAGGTCAAGAGACATTTCTATTGCATACATCTACTACGGTTGGATACTACGGGTACTCCTATCCTTCCAACATATCTTACATAGCCATTATCTTTTGGTCTGAGGTACCGTATGGGACAGCTTCGAGTCTCTTCTCATCAGCTAGCTATCGAGATAGGTAGATACACGGACACTCCCAGATTGCAGAGGATATGTCAGCTTTGCTCTCTTTATGAGGTGGAGGATGAGTTCCATTTCATCTTTCGTTGTCCAGTATATTATGAGATCAGGGGGCGATACCATTGTTTATACAGAGATACCCATCTCACGTTGCAATCCTTCCTCGAGTACCCAGACTCCAAATGTGTAGGTCTTCAATTAAGAGAGATGTATACTGTACGAGCTTCACTTCTACCTACCACAGATATGGATCACAGCCAGGCTCATATTACCCAGTTTTTCCAAAAGCGAGATAGAAAGGATATTTCTGTTGTGGATTCT
Source organism: Diphasiastrum complanatum (assembly GCA_029204225.1). Lineage (NCBI taxonomy): Eukaryota > Viridiplantae > Streptophyta > Lycopodiopsida > Lycopodiales > Lycopodiaceae > Diphasiastrum > Diphasiastrum complanatum. The sequence continues at coordinate 43,497,051 of CM055098.1, read as the reverse complement.
GAAGTCCCCATTCGGAGATTGAAGACACAGAGAGTCTCACATACTACTGCTAGATCCAAAAAAAAAATCACCAAATCTTCACGGGCCTCCCGCCAGTCTACAACACGCTCCACTACTACTATCACTCATTATTTCCAGCTTGCTCGTAGCTAGTCTTCTCCACAGAGCAGGTGGTTGAGCTGTAGCATTGTATCCTCGCAAGCTGGTGGTCAAGCTTTGATACTTCTTCTTAGAGATAGAGAGATAGATATGCTAGTTTCTTTTCTGTTTACTAGTAAATAAGTCCATATGCAGACAATGCTCCTCACTTTTTGTACTCTCTTTTGTCTTATGTGCCTTTGGGTACCAAAAGACGTCAATAATAATAATTCTAATTCTAATTCTCGCTCTCTCTCTCTCTCTCTGTCTCTCTCTCTCTCTCTCTCTCTCTCTCTCTCTCTTTGGTGAATTTTGGTAATTGTCTAGTGGGATTTCTCAATCCTCTCTTGGCTATAGATCCCCAGTTATTGAATAACGTTGTTCAGTTGATGGTTTTTCTATGCTACAAAAATATGAGCTTGTCCTCAGTGCATTTCTTGTTTTCATACTCGAGCACTTCTAGGAAGCAATCTGAATTATTTTGAGTTCTGTAGACTGGACTTGAGGATCCACTCATTATGGTGGCTTGTGGGATGTAGGTTGAATTTGAACTCTCATTAACCATTATGATGCCTTGTGTGTATTATTGGGCGCAGGTCACAAATATGTTTGCTGTGAGCAGCCGATTTGGTACTCCAGAAGACTTCAAGCGTCTTGTCGACAATGCTCATGGTTGTCTTATCACTGATATTATACTTTTTATGTTTCTTTTTAGGAGATGTTGCATGGTGAATGAAAGAGACCATTACAATGAATGATAGAGATTATTGCTGTCTGCAAGGTGCTACTTGTTTCTAATCTCTAACTGGCTTTTCCATGTACTGTGGATGTTCAATCCATAGTTGCAGCGCGATTCAGAATCGCGATCCCGATTCGCGATTCGGGGTTTCCCAGAATCGTGTAGAATTAATTTTTTTTTTTTGAAATTTTTTTTGTGCAATATGGGTATCAGATGAAAGCTTTGATCGAGGGGAATATGATTGTGTAGTTTGCCGACTGTTTCAGGTGCAGGATGGTCCCTTTACGCTAAAGCTGCATCCCATATAAAAAAAAAGAGAACACATTGGGGCATTCTTAATGAACATAGCAGGAATATCCCTTTCTCTGATTCTCCCTCTCTCTCTCTCTCTGTGATCACGATTCACAACAAACGGAACTAAAACCATGCTGAACAAAAACCTAGCTGAATCATTCTGAACTTTAGCCTTAAATGAAACAATTTTTGACAAAACAACCATACTCTCTCTCTCTCTCTCTCTCTATCTACAACCATAAATCATAAACCATAAAACCGAAGTTACTGAACTAAAACCACAAAGAACAATACTGAATCACGACAATGCTGTGAATAGGATCATCATAATATATAATATCAGGCCACATGGCACCAAAAAGGGGTACAATGATGTTCCATGAACGTAATGAAAACTATACAACTAAGGCTCGTCAGAGTCATGGTAGGATAAATTATCCGAATCTGTGGACTGCAGGTCCCATGGGTCCGCAGATGAATCGGAACTGGAGGGAGCCATATGCCGTGGTGTGGCCCTGGCTCTGCTGCGTGCTTTGGATCCCTGCTGCGTGCCTTGGCTCTGGACCACCCCACCCTCCCCCTGCCTCTACCTTTGCCTCTGCCTCTGCCTCTGCCTCTCTCCCCTCCTTTGGCCCCCATCTAGCTGCCCCCAGCCCTGTGTCTACTCCGTCGTGCCTGTGTGTCAGGTGGCTGTGACCCTACGCCTTGGGATGGCCCTACCCACTGTGATGATGCCTAGCCGACGACTGCCTGTGATGCTCCACTCCTGTCTACAAAAAGAGTACTCAGCCCCCCCTCCCAAAACCTCTAGGTCTCCCCCTAGGCCTACGTGCAGGAATGGCTGGCTCCTCCTCTGTCTCTGCATCAGGGTCCACCAGCAGGTCAGCCAGGTCATCCCCCTGTGCCTCCGCCCACATCCCCTCGTCCTCCTCTGTATCTCCCTCAACCCACTCCTTCTCCTCCACATAGTCTGCCCCGAGGATCTCTCCACCCTCGGAGCCCTCGTCATCTCCCTCCTACATTGATGACGGATCGTCGACGAATGTCGGTCCATCCATCACTCAATATCGTGCATCTATACCTGCCGCAAAACATTCATTAGCTACATGCAAAAATTGCAGCACCAGTAAATCCTAAACACGTGCAAAGAGATTATAAAGACAAGTTACTTACTGCTGCCAAGCTGAGCGAATGGAACTCAACTCCCGCGTGATGGTCTCCTCCTCCTGACGAAGCAACTTGCCTTGCAGTGCCTCTCGCCTGGGAGGTGTCCATGTAGCATCCACGGCCGCCATCTGTGCATAGAACTCCATGAACACCCAAGTGTTAGCAACAGCAAAGGCAATGCTGCACTCGTAAAAGAACTGGCCACACAGTCGAGTGCAACGGGCCTGCTGCCGCATTGATCAAGGGTCTTGCCTGGGCCTAACCCCTCTCTGCTGTGTATATGGTGCTCGTGGTCTAGCATGCCCAACGGATGGCTGATTCGTGGGTGTGTCACTCTCTCTGGCAACATCTGCCAAAGCATGTGGTGCATCTGCTGCCGAGGAGGAGGGTCGAGAAGCACCCGCTGTTGCTGAACCAACATGCTCATCTGATGGTCCTGCTGCTGCTGCGGATGGAACTGAAGGTGCTGTACTAGGCCCTGTAGCTGAACCATGCTCTGCCCGTGATGTACTGGGCCCTGCAGCTGTACCATGCTCTGCCCGTTATGTACTGGGCCCTGCACCCGTACCATGCTCTGCCCGTGATGTACTAGGCACTGCACCTGTACCATGCCCCACCCGTGATGTACTACGCCCTGCAGCTGTACCATGCCTTGCCCGTGATGTACTGGGCCCAATACCCATGGTAGGCCCTGCCTGCCTGCCTGCCTGTGAGCCCTCCTGCATGCCTGCCTGTAGCTGCTCCTGCTACTTGTCCCTGTCTAGAACCTTGTGATGCAGTATCGGGCCCGTACATGGTAGACAACCTCTACAGATCCTCATCAGAAATGCTGGGGCAATCAGATATGCCCAATGTCTGCCCATCTGGCCCTCTGACCCGCAGCAAGTGAGCCCTAACCCTGGTGAGTGATCCCGTGAAGTGACCACCCCAATGCAAGCAACTCCATCTGCGGGTGCCTGAGCCATGGTGTGTGCCCACAGCCCCGTCGATAAGCTCAACCTCGGCCCAAAGGCCTCGGTCCTGCACTGGCATCGTATCAACACGACCCTAAACCTACAAACAACAAATAATCAGGCAAACGTTTAGTAGAAAAAAAACGAGGCGGCAGTGGTAGATGGAGGATCGGGTGTCAATCTGATCTCCACATTTGATCGACACTTCAGGGGCTTCATTATGATCTAATAAAATTAACTTGTAGGACAACATTACCGAGCTCAAATAGAGCTCAAAATACCAGAGCATACATCAAAACGATTCCAGTTCACACGTTATATCAAGTGCCAAAGAAGAACATGAGATTAGGGTGTGGGATAGAATAATATCTGTATGAGGGATAACAGGTCACTTGGGAAAAAGCTTCTTTAACTATTCTAAAGAAAGTAGAAAAAGCATTTCTGCTAATTCCAGATACATCACATGCACCTGTTATCACATTCGCATGGAACATATCTCCGTACTTTTGAGTTCTTCAAACTTGGATTCTAGTGAAGAAAGTATTCTCTTTGCTGGCAGACGCATTCTCAAGTCAGACATACATATCAAAAACGCTTCACTAATCCTATGTAGAATTACCATTTCTTTTTTGTTCAAATCACATACATTCCTATGTGGAATTACCCTTTCTTTTTCGTTTAAATCACAAGAAAGTGGGCACATGTTTGTTCACCATTTATAGATCGAGGCACCTATTTTGGCCTCACTCCTTAATCACATCGTCAATTTTGGTTTGCCTCTGTCATGGTGTAGCAATATCATCCATCCAATCAAGAGTGGCGACCCCATGAAACCTGGTAACTAGTGCACCACCAAAACCACGCCCCTAGTAGATGTTTGCACGATGGTCCATGCCTAAACCCTAAAAAGTATGGAATTAGGGCATGAAAATTGAAATTTGTGATACGGACGTAGACGGGCGGAACGGAGGTCATAGGAGTCTGTGCAGGCATGTGGAAATGCATTCTAGGCTCAGACATCACCTCACTCGGTTTCCAGCAAGTCATTTTGTGAAAATGGCAAAAATACACAAGCATTTGGAATGTGGTGTTTAAATCTCGCTAGGCGTGCCGTAACGGCTGAAACTGACGCTGTAGGAATCACTGTGGGCGTGAAGAAAGGTGGTCTAGAGCCAAACTACGCTCGATTTGGTTTCCTACAGCTCAATGTCAACAATTGCAAAAAATCAACCCTACACTTACCAAATATCGAAAATTGTTCGTTTCGCTCTCCACGAAGCTCAGACCCACCCGGCACCGTGCACACCACCTCCGTATCGCCGAGTAGATGCCTGCCAACTATTCACTTGCGAAGATTGGACGCCCACATCTCTCGGAAAAAAAAAGTTGCCTCCACTGCTGCTGGCGCGGTTCTGTCTGCGAGGAGGCGGCCCGAAATCGAGTTTTTGGTTTTTTTTTTCACGATTCTTTTCCCCGTTTCTGTGAAGCGAATCGCGATTCGCTGCAACTATGGTTCAATCATGAGCTGTGCTACACTATTCCAGGCATGTTGCATAAGTGAGCAATTTGTACCATTGTTTTTGATGAGCCCTTAGCCTGTAAAACTTTGTCAAGAGACCTCCAAGTCAGCAACACTGTAGTTTGGAAGCTATTTTTCTTGCTAAAGGTGATCTGCCTGAAGATTTGCTTGTTTCCTCAAAGGGAAATACATAAGACATCTGGTGCTGAGCACATTTCTTAATGACTATTTTTTCCTGGTTCCTACGATGTTATGATTAACTCCTGATTGAAGTGCTGACGGTTTGGGCTTTTCAGAAGAAAAGATTATCAGCTCCCAGCAATGTCCCTTGTTTTCTTAGCAGTGAGACTTGTATTATATTCTGTTACTACTGACCGAAAAGATTAGTATCACGGATGCCACTGCGAGAATAGACATTGTAGGACCTATAAATTCATTACATCATGATTGCTTATGTCTGCACAAACTTTTTTGCTTGAGTTGACTAGTGAAGACAACACGATTATCAATAAAACTTCTTGCACGCTTAGATTTTGTTTTTGCATCACCAGAATCCTTGTGCCTCCAATGAGTTATCAATTCTGTACTGTATCCGTATGCCAACATACATTTTAATAAAGAAAAACTCAACGTGCATGTTAAACAAGAAAACATCACTAAGTTTGATGAACTCAGTAATTTGTGAATATCGATTCAAAACTACTGTATGCAACTTCTGGAGCAAAACTACTGAGCTCATCTTCTACTGCATTTAAACTTTTTGGGTATCCTTATATTGATGAACAGTAGTTTCCACTTCTGTGTAGTTAACCTGAATATGGTGGCCTTTCAAATCAATGATGTGGTGCTTGTTATTAGGGCTAATTGTAAGAACATACACCGACTTAACAGCAGTTTTGTCAGTGCAGGACTGGGGTTGTTGGTTATTATGGATGTAGTGCAATCACATGCCGCTTCTGATGAAATGAATGGGCTTGCAAAATTTGATGGGGCTAACGATTGCTACTTCCATAGAGGTATGCTGTATTACTAACACTAACGACTAGATCCTTTGCTGAAAGGAATTATAGCTTTGCACATGTCACAAATATTTAAAAGTAGACATGAGTGGTCCCTGACAGCTTCATTCAGAACTTTTGTAAGTCTTCTACATCACCCCAGAATTTGGTGGTCCAAGTATCATGTATAGGGATGCTTACATGGGTCAGCATGCCAACAGCATGTGTCCGGAGGCCGTGTATACAGCTTACGCACCATATGGTGTCAGGGAACATGATTTGTTTTCTTGAGTATCAACTTACCATGCTGCTGCAGTCAATGTAACTTGTTATAGGGCTGCAGGCTGGAAAAGTGCATTGCTTTTCTTAAGAGAGAAAAGTTCCTTGAACCTCAGGAATGGTATTTCCTTCCCAAAATATGCAAGACATGCAATGTTATATTGGTAATGTAAGTGACTGAATCTTAAGAACTACATAGGGGTAGTACTTGGTGGGATCACATGTTACATCAAGAAGGGCCTGACAAGACAGAAGGATTTTAACTAACACACAGAAAAAAAATTTGTGGTTGGAAGGTCACACACTGGAGGATGCTCGTTTGCATCCCCCAATCTCCAAGGCATAAAAATGAAAATCTCTCTAGTGAAGATCCTTTTTTGGCGTAGAAAGAGACATTCAAGACATGGCCAACTGGTGAAATGCTGTATTAACCGGGGGATCTAACACAAGAATAGCCACCTGTGACTTTGAAGTCAAATAAGTTCCTCATTGGGATGGAAGGGATGGATGAGGAGGAAAAGTGTGCGAAAGGTTGGACTTGAGCATCCAGGGATAAGTCGGAAGCCACTCTCATGGGCAAACTTGTACTCAGCCTATGTGGATGCTTCAATCTATAAGAATGTATTGAATCATCTCTTTTTGTGGGAATGAATGGATACACATGTAACACCAAACGAGAATCCAATGTGGTTGATATCTTTGGTCTTAGGAGGTCCCCCAACCTTGAGCTGTAAGGGAAATGAGACCACTTTCTTCAAATGAAAAAGTGAAATGTTGTTCTGGCGGCCTTGGTTGAAAGCCATACATCAACATAAATGTGCTATATTGTGTGGAGGAATGCTTGGCACTAGTATAAGCGAATGTCCAAATTGGAAGATACTCTTCCTAACCAGTTTGCTACTTGTTGACATATGCACTTAGCATATCTTCCATGACCTTACTAGCCCTCTCTATTTGGACATTTGATTGTGTATGCAACTTAGTATTAAGCTTATAAAAGACAACCCTCCAAGAAGTCATTGTCAAATCTGTTATTCTGATAAGTAACAATACTGGGTGACAATGGTTGTATTTCTCAACGCCCTTTTTAGGCGTAGCTTGGGATACCTCACCCTCAACACCAGGTGTATTTTTGGATGGGTTAGTCTCAACAATAAGTGTCTTATTGATTGCTTCACTCTCAACTACAACGATACCCTTGGAAACCCATATATTCAAGATTATCCATTTACTTTTAGAAGTATGATCTGCACTTCGGTGTTTTACCCTCAACTAGTATGCTCTTTGGTAACTTTCCTCAAAAATAGGTGTAATGTTGGGCACTTGTGGTTCCCTTTTGTTAATGACTCTCTAGATCTCTTGAAAAATAGGTTTCATGCTCACATTTTGACCTCAACGAGTCTAGGAAGTCCCACAAAATTGAGTAAAACTCAATGCTTTCAATTTTTGTAAATCCATCCAGATCCCATCTTAGAATATGACATGTTCCAATAATGTAATCTTCTTTATGAAAAATTCACACTTCATTCAAATAAGTTGACCCTTCATTAAGGGCATATTAAATATGTGCTCCTAAATTAAGAATTCAGTACCTTAAGCACCTTTCTTAGATACTCCGAAATGTTCTTTTGTGGTCTCTCCTCGTAGATGAAGATATTGTCTAAACCTTAAGGCATAGTATCACATGAATAAAGACTTTCCTTTTCCTTGGACGCATCTATGATATTTACAAATATTTTGCCTATGCAAAATTTGTTGAGAAACACTAATGTGACAGGTGCATAAGGTTGTTTTTAGGACATATGCTTATAAGACCACCCCAACCGAAGTTGGGTTAACGACTACTCATCGAGTGCCTAAGATGAGAAGCCATGACCAAAGATCAAGATCTCAAGAATAGGATCTCAAAGAAGAATGGTCCTATGACCAAAGAAGAACGGTCCTTGGGCACAAGTACGATCATATGACCATGAGAATTGGTGAACGATCAAGGGATGGATGACTTGGTACATCACATGGGGAATGGCAGCCTTGCAAGCCTTGCCATGGTGTGGGCAACCTTAACAAGCTTTGCCATTATACAATTAATTGAATGACACATCATAACCTTAGGATTCCCTATGGGTAAGAAAGGAACAACATAATTCTAGAGTTAAAGCCATGTGAAAGTTAGGATGAGCCCATATGGGCCTAGGATTGCCAAAATCTGAGTGTTGTATGATGACATACATGAATTAATAGTCGTCTTGAGTTACATGCATGATTTGTCCTACTTGTGTGATGACATGCATGAATCAATAGTCATTTTGAGTTGCATGCATGACTTGTCCCACTTCACGCATACACCTCATTCAAATGCCTTGTTGACTTGTCCTACTTTACTACTACACTTCACCCCCCACTTGCACGATGATTTTGTGCCACTCCATCACACCTTACTCAGTCCCTGCCACCTTGGATGAACCTCTCTCTTTCCCATATAAGGAGGAGGTGCGACCCACCATAAGCCACCATTGTTTCCCTCTCTTTTTGTTCCAGGTTGTTTGTGATTGTCTTGTTCAATAGGGAGCTTGGGGAGCTTGGATCTACCTTCTCTTGGACCTTGGAAGCTCACCATTGGAGCTTTGACGAGCTTGGACAACATCATAGATGCTAGCATGGAAGACACCTTATGTCTTATTGGGAAGTGATGTCTCGTCTCTTTTTTTCTCTGCTCCATCCCTCTTTCTGTTTTCTTTCTCACCTCCATCCCTACTTCTTGCGCCTAACTCTCTCCTTATCTACCTCACCCACACTCTCCCTCCCTCTACACTCGGCCCTCATGTTCGATTTTCTCTCTCTATTCTTCTCACTCTATTTCATATGTTCAGCCTAATATGGGATATGTGGTTGATATTATTGCCTACTCAAAGACTCACGTACTACTTACACTCTCTTGTAACCTATGAGGACCCTCGGTGTGTAGCCCTTATGATACATGAGATGTCCTTGATGCGGAGAGTATTGTGCTATGATCAGTTAGGTACTCGAGACATAAAACCTCAGATTACAGCTTTCTTCTCCAGGAGCAGAACTCGGCTGGACGCAGCGTTAGATTATGAGGATATTCCTATTCCTATTAGAGATCGACATCATGATCAGAGACAGTGTCAACATCCACTTCTTTGATACTCGTGTCTCAAAAGGCCCTCTGAAAGTTCCTATTTGGAGAACCCGTCCCAGTCGATACCAGAGTATGAGACCATTCGTCATCGGCGTCTTTACTACATCGGCCTCTTTGATTCCGTCGAGCAGTCATATCATAGCCTTCAGCCGTATCGGAGTTTATGGATATCATCCAATACACATACTCATGGCACTATATTTTTGATAAAGTTGATACTATACTCATTGAGATTTTGACAAGTCTTTTTCCATCATAGAGATGAGGTCACAAGTAGCTCTTTGGAGTCAAGATGATGCTCTACCTCTTCATCCTAGTCTCGAAAGAAGGCATGATTGCATTGATGATGGACTGTTCAAGTTCGATCAATATGAGGGAGAAATGAGCGAACCTGAGGAGTTACTCTCTCGGATTCGAAACTTAGATATGTTCTTTGAGAAGGGAAAACTCGCCAACCATCCTGGAACTAGATTTGCTACCTTGTACTTAGATAAGTATGCTAGCTTATGGTGGCCTGCTATGAAAACCAATAGTGAGGATGATAGGATCTAGTGTAAGTTTGAACACCAACTTAGATCACCTTTTCTACCTAAAGACTACAAAAGAGATACTTTGTACCACATAAGTTGAGTATAAAGCATTGAGTTCAGCAATCCAAGAAGCGGTATGGCTACGATGGCTACTCAATGGAATGTCTTTAGACAAAAACAAGCTGAGAAGGCTGTAGATTATGTTAGATATTTTTGGACGTTATTCTTGAAAGTTCAAACTTTAATCATATTTCTAGGAAAGAAAGAACGAAATTCCATCGAGGTCTTTGTGTAGCATGCAATGTGGGGTAGATGTGACTAATGCTTCACATTGGAGAAAAGCATCTATGATGCTACTAGGATACAAGGAGCAACCCAAGGAGAAAAGGCTGAAACTTTCCAAAGAGCAACAACAACAATATAAGGAGCAAGGCAAGTAAGTGTTGCCCAGGTTATTGAGGATCCCAAAGCTCACGACTTGCTTAAGACTTGGGGTCAAGTACATGACAACCCCACTATCATGCTTTTTGATGCTCATTTGTAACATAACTTTCTCTCAAAAACTAGCTCAAGATATTGGAATTGCTTCAAGTTCTAGAGTCCCACTTATGGAAGCAATGATGGAATATGTAGTCTTTTGACATGTATCTGGCATGTACCATGGCAAAGTTCGAGGTACATTCCATATTAATGCCAACTTTGTCCATTGGTGGCCTTTTGTACATGGTTTGGAGGTTGGGCCCTATTTTTAATAGAGTTGGCCCTTTCCAAACTTGTGGGGGATCCTGGCCCTTGTTTTTTTATCTCTCTCTACACTCGGAGGCCTTTACTACCTACGAGTTTCTTGGGGCCTCTAGACCTTCACATGTTAGGACCCTTCATGTGTGGACTATATAGCCTTAAACAAATCTATTGTGAAAAAATAGATTCCCTATCTTGCAAATTGATGACATCATGGATAAGCTTAAGGGATCCACCATGTTTAGTAGGATTGACTTCACAATTGGTTTGGTTTACATGAGTTAATGGTTGTCTCTTTTGACCCAAAAATGACACCTGCTACATTTAATAGGATGATGGAGGGAATTATTAGACCTCATTGCCATTTTGTGGGCATCTTTCATGATGATGTACTTGTTTTTAGCTGAAATGAGCAATAACATAGTTATGTGATGGGTCTAATCCCATTAAAACCACCTTAGAAGCAAGATATGCATTGCAAGATTATGTTCTTAAACATAACTATTTGTTCAGGGAGGAAAAACTTTGAATCCCTATGGGATTTAGAGATAAGATACTTAAAGAGAGCCACAGCCCACCTTATATATAGGACATAGAGGGATTCCTGCTACTATGGAGGCCCTACTAAGTTTTTCCTATTGGCCATATTTACGCAATGACACTAAACACTTTGTTGAATCATACTTGACTTGCCAATATAGCAAAGAAATAAGACGACAAAAAAATTCAAGATTGTTCCATTTCGTTCCTATTCATGAGGCAACTTAGGAACACATTGCTTATTGACCATAGGTGACAAGTTTAGCAAGCAAGCCCATTTGATCTCTTGCAAAAGTAAGCTTAAAGGCCTTGAAGCCACACATCTGTACATAGAGGATGTCTTAACGTTGCATGGGATAGCCATTCAATAAATGGCACATCATACACCTTTGGATTCCCTACATGGGTAAGAAAGGAATAAGTTAATCAAAGAATTAAAACTATGTGAAAGTTAAGATGAGCCTATATGGGCCTAGGATTGCACCAATTGTCAAAATGTGAATATTGTCATTTTTCTTGAGTTGCATGGATGACTTTCTGCCTTTTGGCATGGAAAAGACATTAATAACGCGATGGTGCAGCTCCCTCCCCTCGGTGCCTTCCAGCGCTTTTGCGCTCCCCCTATCCATGATCCGACCTCCAATGTTTCTGCTCTCTCTCTGTCCCAGATCCGACCTACTCTCGCTGTCAGACTGATCTGACCTCGACTTCTCTCGCTTCATGGCTCCTCCTCGCTCCACTTCTGTTCGCAGATCCTCTCGCTCCCCTACCCTCGCTGCCAATGCCACCTCAAAACCCCCCCTCGCTGACTCTCCACTTCCCCTCGCTGCTTCTTCTCCAGCCCCACTCGCTACAGTCCCCCTCGCTACAGCTCCCCTCGCTTCCCTTGCTCTACCCCTCACTGACTCTCCACTTCCCCTCGCTGCTTCTTCTCCAGCCCTGCTCACTACAGTCGCCACAGCTCCCCTCTCTTCCCTTGCTCTACCCCTCGTTGCCCTTGAGGATGATTGCGACTGCTCCACCCTCGCTGGCTGCTCCACCCTCACTGATGGATGCTCACCCTCGCTAGCTACCTCACTGACCTCCCCACCCCTATTCTCCCTTGCTGGATCACCACTCACCGTTGCTGAAGGCTCATCACCTACCCTCGCTAACTGCCCGTTCCCCACGCTCGCTGATGGCTCGCTATCTGCTGATGCTGGTGTACCCCTTGCCACGCAAGCAGAATGCCCGCCGATTCCACCATTTTCTGTCCATTTTGCTCCTCCTCCGTCTTTTGACCCCATTCTTCCCACACCGACCATTGCTCACTCCTCTTCCTTCCCAGCACCCCAACCTACAGCAAATATCCCATATACGCCTTCTAAATCAACCGAACCTTTTTCCTCATGGCAGATTGATCAAATCAAGGCAGAATTCCAAACTTTGGGGCATGAAATCTCCTTTCTGAAAGGAACGGTTACCTCTTTGATCAATGAGAAGAACATATTGCAGTCCAAGGTTGCATCACTCGAACAATCCATCGGGATCAAGCAGGCCGCAGCTTCGGAATCCACCACCAATATGATACGGGAACTAGAAACTAAGATAGAAGCAACAAGAAGAGGCCCTTTCTTGGGCGTCTGTTTTGAAAAAAGGCACCAAACCAAGCGCTCCCATCTCCTCGGTTATCTCAGCCACCATCTCGGAAGAGAAATCTCGAGACCAAAAATCCCACAACATTAGAGTTCGAGGGATCCTGGATACACAGGATGCCTTGGCTGCAGCCAAACGCTTTCTCGACACCACTCTCGGGCACCGGACAGAGGGATTGGACACCGCATGGAGGACCACTAGAGATGCAGCCACACTCATTATCCGTTTCACTTCCCTTGAGAGTCGCCGAGATGCTTTGCGGTGCAGAGCTAAGCTACGTGGTACCACTATCTATATGGATGACGACCTCACATATATCCAGGTGGAAGAGAGGCGTAGGGCCTTTCAGACAACCCATGAGTCTGGCAGACGAGTCATTTATCGAGATGGACGAGTGCGCTTTTTTGACAGCGCTCCTAGCAACTCTCAGTGCTAGGGATGTGGGGTCCCCGGGTTTGGGAGTGCCCCGGGGCCCCATCCACACCATCTCCGGATTGGAGTATGGAACTGTGATGGTATCCACTCATCTTCCATAGCTGGCGACCTGATCGACTTCATCACTGACAGAGATCTTTTTTACAGAGACTCACGAGAGTCAGCAGAGAGGACTACCGATTTTTCCAGGATATAGATGGGATTCCGTATACAGACCTGAGACTAGATCAGCTAGTGATCGTGGATTCGGAGGTGTTGCATGCTTATACAGGGAGTCTCTTCACCCGAGCATTGAGTTCATCAGACACGACGAGTATGCACGTTATATATGGATTCGTATTGTTGGATAGGATATTGGATTGGACAGGGACCTCTTTGTACCGGCATGCTATTTTCCTCTAGAGTCTTCGTCCTTTGCTGAGTACACAGGTTCACCCTACCTTGTTTTATCGCCTGACATCATCAGATTTGCAGAGATTACATGCATTGGGGCACTGAGAGTTGCAGAGGAGCGCTGTCACTAGCACTGATGCAGAGGAGCGCTGTCACTAGCATTGATGTTCGCTCGAACATCATCAGATTTGCAGAGATTACATGCATTGAGAAAACCTGCCTGCCCCAATATCATCAGATTCGCAGAGCGGGGGCATATTCTCCTCACTGGGGATTTTAATGCCCGAACCTCCTCACGGCAGTCAGAGTTTTATGACATCATTGACCAGCTCCGCGTTCATGCCCTTGACAGTGATTACATGAGATTACATGAGATTACATGCATTGGGGCAGGCAGGTTTTAGATCTCATTATTCTACCACTGACCATATCTTCACACTCCGAGCTTTGATTGAGGAAGCTAAGTACAGGAAAGAGAGGGTTTACTGTTGTTTTGTGACTTCAGGAAAGCTTTTGATTTTGTACCACGCTCCCTACTCATTCAGAGACTCCACAGATATTGTTCTAGCAGTGATGGCTCTTTATGAGAAGGTCTTGGGATGTTTCCGACTTGACAGTGGCCTATTTGATCACATTTGGAGCACCATTGGGGTGAAACAAGGATGTTCTCTTTCACCGGTTCTCTTTGGATTATACATTGATGAGTTAGAGCGAGTCATCTCACAGTGTGCCGGGGCTGGATGTAGACTTGGCACCATTCTGATTGCTATTCTCCTCTATGTGGATGATGTGGTACTAGTATCCCCGACCAGAGAGGGATTACAGAGGCAGCTGGATTGTTTACAGGGATTTTGTACCAGATGGGGATTGGGGGTGAACACTGCGAAGACCAAGGTTATGGTCTTCAACACTTCTCGAGCTTTCATGCAGCGCCAGGTGTTCACCCTAGATGGGCAGGCCTTAGAGGTAGTTTCCTCTTATACTTATTTGGGAATACTCTTTTCTGGTCCTACCTTCAGCATAAGACAGGCGGCCACCACCCGACTTGGGAAGGGGCACTCCTTTCTTGTTCAGCTTGAGCGGTTCTGCTTCAGGAAGCTCATCAGAGATGCTTGTAAGTGTAGACTTTTTGATACTATTGTCACCCCCACTGCCATGTATGCAGCAAAGACATGGTGTACTGGTCTGTCGTCATCACACTGGGCCAGCATTTCACGATTATAGACCACTATGTTAGCTCGTATGATTCGGGCGAAGCCCTCGGTTCTGCACGAGATCCTTCTTACAGAGTTTGCCGTTCCACCCATTCAGATAGATGCCGCTTTACAGCTTATCGCATATATTTAGAGAGTCCAGGCTCTGCCCGATGCAGATATGAGATATACACAGACAACACTTGTTTCCTCACACTCACTTCATGACCAGGGCTACTGACTGTCTTGGTTCTCCCAGGCATCTCACTTTCTCCTTGAGTCATTTGGTATCCACATTACAGAGCTCCCCTCAGGTACTCATCAGTATATCAGGCGCGTCTTATATCAGGCATATCTCGATCATACTTGGAGGCGACAGCATGGGGTTAAACCCGACTATTACTGGACTCACTTTATTGAGCTTGACATAGCAGGGTTCCCAGTTTTGTCATACTATTTGGACTCAGGGTTATCACACTGCTTCAGATTTACATTGGGACAGCTTCGCGTATCATCACATCAGTTGGCTATTGAGACTGGGAGATTCCAGGGTATCTTGAGAGCGGAGCGGATTTGTTAGTTATGCTCCTTGGATGAGGTGGAGTGAGAGGAGCACTTTATCTTTAGGTATCCGGTATATTACGAGATCAGAGGGAGATACCACTGTTTGTTCCGTGACACACCTGTCACCCTACGATCCCTCCTAGCTTGGCCTCCAGATGCGCTGCACTTATGATACGGGAGATGTTTATACTACGACAGGGTCTGTGTCAGACAACCCAGCAGAGTCATGTTTCTCAGCCTCATATCGCTTCGTTCTTCTCCAGGAGGAGAGGACGAGACCTAGTATTTGATGATGATGATGATGGTGATGATGACTTACCTGCCCATAGAGATCGGAGATAGTGCCCCACACATACCCATGTTGCAGCACGAGCTACTCGACTTATCACGAGGAGACTTCTTCACCCTCCTAGACGACGTCAGCGACCACCAGTGGTCCTTCATGCGGCCCGTATTACATCCTTTTATAGTATCAGCAGGATAGGATTGGATGATAGTGTCATACCCCACTCATGACTTTTAGCAGTATACATGCTCCCACATGTTTCATATATCATCACATCTATTTCAGTTCATAGCTTTAGATTTGTTATTTATGTTACCGTTTTGGAGACATTTCATACGCTCCCATTGCTACCACATACTTGACATGTACATTTACTAGTCTTATATGCCTTTTGGCATGGAAAAGACATTGATAAAGCTTTCCCTCTCTCTCTCTCTCTCTCTCTCTCTCTCTCTCTCTCTCTCTCTCTCTCTCTCTCTCTCTCTCTCTCCCCATCGCGGCTGTTGGCGCAGCTCCATCGCGCTGCTGGCCGCTTGATCCATGTTGCTGCTGGCGCGTGCTCCTTGCGCCCTCCATCGCTCTTCCTGTTTGAGCCTATGCATCGCTGATGGTGCGTAGCTAACCATCCTTGCTTGCCTATCCTTCAGATCTGCAAAATGCCTCGTCGGAAAGGGGTTATTCCTGATCCATCTTCTGTTTTCATTGCCTCAACCTCACAAACAGATCCAACTTCCCCTTCTATGCCCATTGCAAATCCTATCTCTCCATCAAATCCTATTACCAACAATGAAACTATTGTAGCTATTCCCTATAGTAGATCATGGGTGGATCCTTGACTCCCGACACTCCAGACACTCTAGAAGCACCTGCTTCTCTCCCCACATATACCTTGGTCCGTCTTCTTCGTGAAGATCAACTCCGTCTATTTGAATACCTTAACAATCATAGAGAGAAACTTGCTTCCCACGATTCTCTACTTCTCGCTATGCAATCGCACATTCAAAAGCTAGATACTTCCATTGAAGCACTCAAGAAGGAAGTTGCAGTTATCAAAAGTGAAACTTCATCCCAAATCGCTACTTCAGAAAAGATTCAGCAGCTCGAAACTCAGGTGGAACAGCACCATACGGCTGTCCAATCATGGGCAGATGTACTTAAGGGTTCATCTACAACTATCTCTCCACCTTTGCCATCACCTTCGTTTATCTCAGCCACTTTCAACGAGGGCTGATGTACTTAAGGGTTCATCTACAGCTATCTCTCCACCTTCGCCATCACCTTCATTTATCTCAGCCACGTTCAACGAGGACCGTCTGCGAGAACACAAAGCTCTCAATGTCCGTGTTAGAGGTATCCCGAACTCCCAAAATGCTGTTGAAGAAGCTGAAAAGTTTTTGGAAGGAAATCTTCAGCACCATAGCAAAGGTATGGAAACCGCCTGGCGACCTAAGAAGGACCCAGATACTCTTGTCATCCGCTTCACGTCAGTGTCTCACCAGCGTGAAGTTTTAGGGAAACGATCTAAATTGCGTGATACCAAACGTGCCTCTGCATCTGCCTGCCTATGTAGCTCCTGATAGATATCATCCTCGACCTCCTCCTCCGTAGGTGGCATTCGAGGATCAGCAGCTGTCGTATGTACCTTGCAGGAGTCAGGGTTCACCTACAATAAAAAACGGGCAACTTATGCATTTGTCAAATAAGTTCATTTGAAACGCAAGTACATCAAGCAATACTAATAAAGTCACTAACTCACCTCGATCAAGCGGTCACCCTGCATGCGTGTGCGTCTCAACATGCGTCCGTTGGTGTTCACAAACACCAACCGCCTGCACTACTCAATGGAGAGTCTATTTCTCTTCTTCGTGTGATGGCTGGCCCATACACTCCAGTTCCGCTCACAGGCGGAAGCCGAATAGTCCTGTGCAAGGACCCTCTCTGCCAGTCGCTGAAGGTCAGGCGTACTGCGGCCATGAAAGCTCCACCATGTGACAGGCGCCAACTAGTCATCTCTGAGCTTACATTGCTCTCGATCAAAAGGATACAGGCCCCGCTCGAACTTGACCATGTCTCGCTCTATGTTCCCTAGAGTCATGCCTGTTGGCAAAGGAAACAGAACACGTGTCAGGCCACAAACCAAAGCATATGCTAATACAAATAACTACACTAGCTAGAATATTTACAATACCTGCGCCGGGCCATACACGCTCGGTGTACTCCACCCATCCTCGGTGGAGCTCTGTGTCGACTCATCCTTCCTGCGCAGGTGACATTGCAAATGGTTAGGCATCTTTGAAAACACGAGCAGAGTGAAATTGAAATAAGAAAGTGATAGGAGACGTACCTATCCTCCTCCAAGCCACATCTGTGAAGCGCCTCGCCGATGCGGTCCATGAACTCGTATATGAGACCGAGAGTGCACCCCTCTCGGTCTACTAGGCACAGCACATAGAAGACAGGTCGAAGAACCTCTACTATCTCTCTCGCACGTGTCCAGAAGTCGTTTGCAAAGACTATGGCCTAGAAGAACACTGCCTCTGTCGTGCATTTCCTGAACTCATCAAATGCCTCACTAGATACCATCCTTCGCAAATGATCTCGCAAGACGCATAGTCGCTCGAGAACCAGGAAAAAGAAGGCAAAGCGAGTGGGTGCTGGCTTCTTCAGGTCCAGCCGAGAGAATGTACGGAACAATGCCAGCACGCGCCTCTTTCTGGTGACGAACTTCACTATGTGTATGGCCTGAGAGGTGAGCTGCAAGACAAACATTAATCAAAAAACTGTTAGAAGCTAAGAGAGGTTAGGGGCCTGGAATAATTGACAAGTGCAAAATGCTTTAAAAAGTGACGAAAATTGTACCTCACAAATCCATGGAAGTGCAACCATGTCCTGAATGAGGAGGTTGATGCAATGTGCAGCGCACGGGGTCCACACAGTACTCGGGTGCTCCCTCATCACCATCTCTCCCATCGATTTGTAGTTCGAGCCGTTGTCTGTAACGACTTGAACCACATGCTCTGCCCCAATCTCCTGCACTACAGAGATCACTGTAGATGAACTCGGCTGTGATGGCTCCACCAGCTCGAGTAGCATCCATGCCTCGTAGGAAGACTGTGCCAAGTGGGCAAGACACTAGGATATTGACGACAGATCGCCGACGAGTGTCAGTCCATCCATCGCTCAATATCGAGCATCCAAAGCTGCAAAAATGCAACATTTCTTAGACATGTGCACTTGCAAACATTGTGGTAATTTCTAGATTGAAACAAATGAAGTGGTAAAGAGTAGCAAAAAATTCTTACGTCTGCCATGCTGTGCGGATGGAGCTCAGCTCCCGTGTGATGGTCTCCTCCTCCTGTCGTAGCATGGTCGTCCGCAATGCCTCTCTTCTCGAAGGCCTCCATGACGAATCAGCTGATGCTATCTGAAGGCACTTAAGTGTCTTTAAAGATCCAAGTGTCTGCAACAGCAAAAGGAATGCCACACTCATAGAACAGCTGGCCAATCCGTCGGGTACACAGGGCATGATGATGTCTCTGCCACGCACCTCGGTCCAATGTCTGCTGCCTAGCCCTAACCGCTCTCTGCTGCACAGAGGACTCTCCTGGTCTAGAACGCCCACCAGAAACAGTAGATGGGCATGCTGAAGGTGTGTCTGACTGTGGAGCATCGCCTGCTACATCGCTGCGGCCCTCTGTGGCATGATCTAACTCTGTAAATGGTGCATCAGCAGCTGATGATGACGCTGGACGAGATGGACCTGCGGCTGAAGGAACAACTGGACGAGAGGGTGCATGTGTGCTGGATGCTCTACGAACATCCCCCCCCACGTGACTAGGCCCTGCCTCTGCATGTGTGCTGGATGCTCTAGGAACATCTCCCCCCATGTGACTAGGCCCTGCCTCTGCATCTGCTCTGGACCCTGCACCTCTACCATGTCCCGAACTTGCTCTAGTCCCTGCTCCTGCCACTGACCCACGAACAGCACTGTGAGATGGTCTCAAAGGCTCAAGAGATGAACCGTCACGCCCGTATGTGTCCATCAATCTCTCCACCTCTGCATTTGATATGCGAGGGCAAATGGATATGCCCATCCCCCGGCCATCTGGCCTGGTGAGTTGTAGCAAATGGGCCCTAACCCTGGTAAGAGAACCAGTAAAGATGCCGCCACAATGCAGGCATCTCCATCTGCGGGCACCAGATCCCTGTTGCGTAGCCACATCCCTCTCTGTCAACTCTACCTCTGGCCAAATGCCTCTACCAAGGACCGGCATCGTGTGAATCTATCAATGTATCAGATCGTGTGACTCAGCCAATGTATCAGACCTGCAAAAGAGGAAGCAAGCAATCACATGTCAGTATTCTGTTGGTAGCAACAACATTCGGATTGATGTGAACATCAACCCTAAACCCTAAAACGCATGTGATTTGGGCCCTAAACCGAAAACATTCTCTAGAAGCGATAAAAACCGAAACTAACAGCACATGCATGTGTGAGGGCATGAAGAAACACAGTTTAGCCTAAAATTGCACCTCAATCAAATGATTATAAGCTACTTTGCAAAAAGAGTCAAAACCACATGAAAAAGGGGCATGAGATTCATATCTTTTGATACAAGCAAAAATGGGAAAAACTAACAGCATGAGCATCTCTGTGAGGTTCAATACAGATGATTTGAAACCAAAAACCATTTCATTACGTTGCCTACAGCTCATTCTATGAGCTACCAAGGTTTGAAGTCAAGACTTACCTAAAATCGTTTTGGAGACAAACGCCGCCACCTCGTCGCTTCCACCGTCCTGATCATGCACGGATCGATGCTCCACGCCACAATCCACCATCACCTCCTCATCCTTGCTCTCTCACTCTCCAACTCTCAGAAGGCAAAATTTTTTATGTGGGCCGCGGGCTGCCTGCTCACGGCCCACATAAAAAAATTTGAAATTTTTTTCGTGTTCCGGGACAGCATTTCTGGTCCCAGAACGCGCGCGATCCGGAACGCGCGATCCGGATCGCGCTCCTTCCGGATCGCGATCCGCTGCAACACAGATCTGAACTGAAGGCCTACCATTGGATTCTCTTAAGTTCCTGTATGATAAATAATTAGTCAATGTATCTTGTGTCATAGTTGCATGCATACCATTCAGAATGCGATCCGGATCCCTTTCTGGAAATTAAGATCAGGGTTTTCTGGAATGCAAAGATATATTTTCTTCTTTGAATTTCTTTATGAAAAAATTTCCTGGAGATTTTTTTCATAGTTACCAGGGAACAGGAACGAAATGCAAACATGACCCCTGGGAACGGGAACGTTTTTGAGACTCCCACGCCATGCCATTAAATTTAAGCTTGCAGGAAAATTGGCAACGCATAGGAATAGAACCGACATTTTTTCTCAAAAATGGGTATCTTGATACTTTTGATGGTTTTTATATAGGCATACGAACCCTTTTATGGCTGATACTCTTCAAAAAACTGTGAAGCTTGAAAAAAAGAAGGTTTTTTTCAGATAATTTTACTTTTTCTGCTTGGGAACGCGTTCCCACCCGTGGTAATGTGCTTGCGAATGTGTTCCCTCTGCTGCGGGAATGTTCCCACCTGGGAACGGTGCACGGGAACCCCTGGTTAGGTGGGGAACGGGGAACGTGTTCCCTGGTAACTATGAGTTTTTTGCTTCTATTTCAAATTTTTTTAGGGGAACTGTGTAAATGGATGGAAAGTATGCTGCTTTATTAGCAGTAGACTGTTAAACAAGTGCATATTGAGGGAAGCCCTTATGAAATTGTGAGCTATTGCAAGTACTCATCACTCTTGATGCTAGTTGGGTCCCAAACTCATGGATGATCATTGAGGATAAAGATGAACTTGTGAAAGTTAACTTAATGGCCTACTTTATGGATAAACTGTCAATATTTAGAACTCATGAGATGGATAAATTAGCTAAGTCCTTTCTTTGGAACTTGGATCTGACAGCTGGTTAGCCATACTTAGCTTGTAAACAGTTCTTGACTCGTGCTATTAAGGACCAATTTACCTCCATTTCGTTGGATAGAATAAGCTTGTATTGTTGATTGTCTTCACTCCAGCGTGTTTTTGGTTTACAGTGTATCTCTGTTTGTAATCCCAGATCAATATAGCTCTGTGCAATGCGATATTTGCCGATTTCCAGTTTATCATTACGTGGTTCTTCTGATGCATTGATTGATCATTTCTGAGTTCAGTTAACACTAATTAAACTATAAAAACAAATTTCAACCATTAGCCTACTTTCCTCCAAAAAAATAAAATAATTTTTTTGGCTATCTGGGTCGGAGATCGCTAGCATTCTGAAACACGATTCGTTGCAACTATGCCTTGCATATTGCCTAAATTCTAATTGCATTGTAGCGAAGTGCTCTTTCATAGAAGGCTATGTAGTGGAGGCTCTGATAAGGAAACCTTTTTGAACCTGCTAATCTAAATCTAGAGCTCAAAAGCTTAAACTTACCTTTCTGAATGCAGTTCCCATATGATATTGGCTGACAGTGCTGCTCTGTCATATAAGCTCATCAAGTGTATAGCCTAGCAAATGAAGCATGTTTTTTGTGGATTTTCAGGCAAGAGAGGACATCACAAAGGGTGGCATACTAGAATGTTCAAGTATGGGGAGTATGAAGTGATACGCTTCCTTCTTTCAAATTTGAAATGGTACAAACTCCAATTTAAGGTCATGAAAAGGATGCCCATTTTTTTGTAATCAACTGATCTAGGTTCTGTGTTTCTTGATATTGAAATTTATGCTGCATGAGTCCAATAAGGATGTATCCGTGAAGATGGTCTACTGCAAGTGATTTTTATTTGCAGTTTTTTAGGTAGATAATATTTTAGTTCAGGAGTTTATAGAATTTTATTCTATAACTTTTAATTCCATGCTGCAGATTTTTGTTCAGAGAAGATTTGAGTTTAAAATCTACTATGCTTGATGCTCTTATTCCATGTAGTTGGTCTTTGTCATCAAAATGCAGTTACTAGTTGAACCTTTTCAGTAGAATTTTAATGAATCCAACATCTATGAGCAAGAAAACTTTGTTTCTGCAAATCGATATATTATGTTTTTCCATTTGAAGCCTGAATTTTTCTCCTCTTCTGGTACAGGTGGGTGGAGGAGTACCATGTCGATGGCTTCCAATTCCACTCTGTGACATCTATGTTATATACACACAATGGGTTTGCAGAGTTTCATGAAGGTCTAGACGAGTGAGTGCTTTCAGACATCTCATAAAAAGGAAAATTGCTTATGCAACTCACAACACCAAAACTTAGAAGGGAGAATGAATTGCTAGGGAGAGAGAGGAGGCCGGGGGTCCTCCAAGTCCTCTATGAGGCAAGCACCTCATGTACATGCATGGAATGAATAGGTATCAAACCATAGAAGTGAGCTACTTGGCCAAGTGGGCCATTTCCAAAGGGGTAAAATAGGCATCACTCTTTAACATGCTTCACACCAACGGTGCTCCATATATGCTCTGAGATATCTCTGTCACTCCAAAAGCAACCCAAAATTTTCTCAATGAGTGCCATCACCACTAGAACTTTGGTAGTCGAGAAACCAAGGTCACATAGCCTTTCAATGAGAAGGGAACGTGGAACAAAGTCAAAGGCTTTTTTGAACTCAACAAAATAACAACAAACCCTTTCTGTCCTATATCTAGCCTCAGTGATAACCCAAAGAGTGAAACCATGGTCTGTAGTGGAATAGTGAGCTCGGAAACTTACCTAGCCCAATAGTTTCTTGGTCTTAGCCTTAAACTTATCGCTGGCTGGAGAGTGGTACTATGTAACTTTGCAATAACATGCTTGATCATGATAGTATGGTAGTTGCCTGGATTCATGGGGTCACCTGAATGTGATGGATGATATTAGTGCACCAGGGTGAAGGGAAACCAAGGACGACTGCATGGTGGAGCAAACTGGCTAGGCTAGGTGAAAGTATGTCTGCGGCATGGATCAATAATCAAGAGTCAAGGTCCTCGATGTCTTTGGTACGATGAGTCTGCATTCTCTTGATGGCTGCTAGGACCATGTCAAAGGTGAAGAAGGTGAACTCACATGGATGGGGGTAGATGGAGATGGGTGTGTTAGTGGGAATGGTGTATATAGCTATCGTAGCAGCGTAGGTAGTCCAGGTGTGTAGGTCTTCAAGAAGAGGGGGTGGAGCATGAGGATGAACTCATGTAAAAAGCATTTGAGGAGGTGTTGAAAAGAGAATTGACGAGGTGTTTTCCTTCTTGTTCTTCATAAGCTCACTCTTTACGACAAAGTGTGCAGTGGAAATTGATGGGCGATATGAAGAAAGTGTGGTTTGTGTTGGTGTGCATGGATAACTCAAAGATGTAAGGAGCCACACTCGTCATCAAACCAAGGGGGCTGTATGGGACGGTTGATGTGGGTGTGAGTTAGTGAGGTTTAGATGGGAAGGATATTGAGGTGGTAGTGTGAAGCGAGGTGGTGAGGAAGTCGACTTATAAATTCAACAAGCTATCATGTGGAAAATGGCGAAGTAGTGAGGTGAGGGCCTCCTGATATGTTCTAACGTAGGAATGTGTGAAGGTATGTGTAGGTGCATGAGCAATGGTGTGGGAAGGGATGGGGATTGTGAGGTTGAGATAGAAACCTAGGTAGAAGGAGAGGAATGAGTGATCAAAAAGGGTAGTGGGGAGGACCTGCAAGTTGGATATCAATGGAATAGAGAATGGTGACCCCCATGAGATAGCTGACAATGCTGTGTTTGCCAATATAGGGGTAGCATGTGTAATTGCCCCAATTCGGCCAACAATCTAGACCATCATAAATGGCTTACTCATGGACTTCAACCATTTGCAACAAATACTTACCCTAGCCAGTGACAGGTCCCAACATGTTAGTTGAAGTCTTGGTAACTCCCATATTTTGTCGTGCTAATTGTAACATTTCTTGCATTTTGTGCAAGAAGTCAGATACCTTTTAAACTTTGATTTGTTTTGTTTGAACTTCAATATATGATCTAGGTTGAGGTTCGTACATAAGCATAATGGGCTATAATCGGTAGCCAAGTGCTTACTACTATCATAAGAGAACTCAATTAGGGAAATCTACCATCCCCATTGACTGGTTCAAGAACACTTATCCCCTAAAACATGGTTTGATTAGTTTGTTTTGGCCACTTCACAACTATCCTTATCATTGTCAAGTCAATTTTTGTTCTCTCGAAAGTGATGACCAAGATAAAAAAAAGTTCATGTTTGAGGAACTCACATTATGACTCTTTTGCAACAAGCTTGTCTTGTCTAAGTATTCTTAGCACAATACGAAGACATTTTAAATGCTCCTTGAGTTTTTTATAGTAGACAAGAATGCCATCCAAAAACACTACCAAATATGGACAAAATAGTCGTTCATCATTTGTTGGAAGGTGGCACCGAGGGACTCATAGGGTACCACCTGACATGCATGTCACCTGTGCCCCGCCAAAGACTTGTGACGCACTTGATGTCCCTAGCTACTTACCAGCAAAAACTGAATCTGCCGGCAGCATCGACTATGGTGAAGGCGAACCTGGTGAATGGCAGCTGGTAAGAAAGGGAACAGCTCAAGATCAACATCATGGCGACGAAGGGAACATCTCGGCCGCGTCATCTGAAACCAAGCAATATGGAACAACCAGGAATGCCAAGGAACCAGAAGAAGATCAAGCAGCAACCAGGAATGCCAAGGTATCCGTAATGCCCAAGATAGTAGAGGATCAGCCCAAAAGATAGGGACATCATACCAATGTATCCAAAAAGCCTGAGAAGGTAGAATTGCATCAGTAACGGGAAGCCAATAAGGAAACTGGAAAGAGATGGACACTCATCGCGAATAGCCGCATCATACACGTAACCATCAACCATATGTGCAAACTCAATGATATAGGTGCCCCAAGAAAAGATAGCAGCATCGGAAGACCAGCACCAAGGAGTAGGAACATAAGCAGGATGACAGGCATGTTGTAGTAGCATGGTAAAGCAAGCGATATGCCAGGAAACATGGATCATAAAGAGATCATCCTGACAAAGGATAGCTAAAATGGAGAAATGTGCACCAGCATGGTCAAAAGCCCAAGGTATCCCTAAGGCCCATGAATGAGAAGTAGCAGTGGCACACGGTACCTTCAAGGCCCCTATCACGAGAAGAGCAGCATGCCAAAAGCTCCAGAAGGTCCAAGAAATCAATGCATCATCTAAAAAGACATGATGCATAAAAACAATAGCAACAAATCTAGAAATAGTAGAGGCCTCAACTGAAAAACTATAGCCGAAAAACTCATCCAGAAAGACCTCATATGGACATACCAATCCATCATAGGATACACCAAAAACGGATGGAGAATCGAATGACCCATCGGAACTGGCCGCAAGTGTAATCCCAAAGTACACACCAGGCGCACAAGTGAGGAATAGAAGAAATGCACTAGAACGAGGAACAGGATCCCCAACATCAGTAGCAAGCATCGGAGCAATATCCACGTGTAGCCCATATAGTCTGAATGTCACTAATGAATAAAAAAGGGCCCAAGGCCTGCTTATGCATAAAGTAAAGTAACTGTAAATGTAAATGGACGCGGCGAATGTAATGAGCCAAGTCCATAACTCTCCCCGACACAAAAAAAAGACCCAACTGCCGAAAAGATAACCGGATCAAGTAGCAGCAAGCCCTGGTGCATCAACAGCTAGAGGAACATCTGATGTAGAGGAATCAACAAGTGCAGCAAGAGCACGAGCCTGATCCGCAAGTAATGGTGTATGATAAAACACATCAATAGGCTCCCATGTAGCCTCCTCAATAGGACAACCATCCCACTGGACCAAAAACTGAATCTGCCCGCGGCGTCGACTATGGTATAGACGGAACTGTAATATAGCAGCAGGTAAAAATGGAAATAACTCTGGAGCAGTAGGAAACTCAGCATCACAAGGAGCGTCATCCTCAATAGCAGCACGTAATAAACTGACATGGAATACATCACAGGCGCTTGTGGAAGCAGGAAGCTGTAAGCGATATGTAACTGGACTAAGAACCTCCACAATGCGATAAGGCCCATAATAACGTGGTGCAAGCTTCTCAGTAGAAGCATGGCCCTGGACAAAATGATGACGTGCAAACCGTAAGCGTAGATAAACCATATCTCCACGTTGAAACTCAACATGGCGGCGGTGATGATCAACTGAGGTCTGATAACGCTGCTGAACATGCTGTAAATGAGAACTGGCCCGAGTAATAAGCTCTTGAGCACCTGATAGAAAAGATGCAAGTGTAACAGGTGTATCCTCAGGAGGAAGAGGAATGCCAGGTAAAAGAGGTGCATAGCCATGAGATAATAAAAATGGAGAGACACCTGTGCTGGTACTAACAGAGCTATTATAGCTATACTCTGCTAAACATAAATGCTGATTCCAATCCTTCCCTGAAGGAGTAACAAAATGGCGTAAATAATCCTCTAGGATCCTGTTAAGGACCTCAGACTGCCCATCAGAAGTAGAATGATAAGCAGAACCCATAAAAAGCTGAACATCCAAAATACGCATAAGCTCTGTCCAGAATATAGATGTAAACTTACTATTCGATCAGAAAGGATAGTACGAGGAAATCCATGCAGGCGGAAAATCTCTGATAGGAACAAACGTGCACACTGCTCTGCTGTGATAGTACTGCGAACTGGGATAAAATGTGCCTGTTTCGAGAACCTGTCAACTACCACCATACATGAATCGTGACCACGCTGGGTATGGGGAAGGCCAAGGATAAAGTCCATAGATATATCAGTCCACTGGCGATGAGTAATAGGCAAACTCTGGAGCAAACCAGCAGATTTAGATCGGGAGTACTTATTACGAAGACAGAAAGGGCAGGTACGAATAAGTACAGCAAGCTCAGATCGAAGAGAGGGCCAATAGAAATGGTCTTTGAGACGAGCATAAGACTTCTGAAAACCAAAGTGACCCCCAACAGGAGAGGAATGAGCATCCGACAACAACTGGGAACGGATACCCAAAGAACTAGGGATACAAAGAGAATCATAATGATAAAGACGATTGTCAATAATGGAGTAAACCTGACGAGGACTGGACGAAACAGGTGGGGCAGAACTATAAACATCACGAAAATCAGAACATGTAAGGTATGCTGCAGGCAGAGCATCAAACCATGGAGGAATAGTAGAAACGAGTGTATTTAACAAAGCTGGAAGACGAGATAATGCATCAGCAGCAGTGTTAGCACGACCAGGACGATACAATATGGAGAAATTAAAAGACTGTAAAAACTGCAACCAACGAAATTGACGATCACTAAGGTCACGTTGAGAAAACAGATAACGTAAAGACTGGTGATCAGTAATAATGTCAAATGGAACTCGATAGAGATAATGACGCCACTTCTTAAGAGCATAGATAATAGCAAGAAGCTCTTTCTCATGCACAGAATAACATTGCTCATAAGAGCGAAGACGACACGACTCATAAGCAATAATACATTGTGACTGGCGAAGTAAAGCACCCAAACCAACATTACTAGCATCAGTCTCAACATGAAACTTCTGATCAAACTGTGGTAAACACATAACGGCAGCATCAACAACAGCATGACGAAGAGTATAAAACGCTGTCTGACAATCAGGAGTCCACAGAAAAGTACTAGACTTCTTCAAAAGTGCATGAAGAGGAGCTACGATAGTGGCAAAATGAGGAACTGGACGACGAAGGTGAGTGGCTAACCCAAGAAACATACGAACATGATGAATATCAGTAGGTATAGGCCAATCCTGGATGGCCTGAACCTTATTAGGGTCTAGACGAATGTGACCATTACAAATAAGAAAACCAAGAAACTCGATCTCAGAAACAGCAAAAGAACATTTAGACAACTTAGCAAATAACTGGTGGTGTACAAGTAACTGAAAAACCGAGGAAAGATGGGCAACATGCTCAGCAAGAGACTGACTTAAAATAAGAATATCATCAAAATAAACCAAGACACAATGACCAAGAAGCGGACGTAAGACGTTATTCATCACATTCTGGAACGTAGGAGGGCCATTAGTAACACCAAAAGGAAGCACACGAAATTCATATAAACCAAGATGAGTACGGAAAGCAGTCTTATGTTCGTCAGATGGGTGCATCCTGATTCGGTAATATCCAGAACGAAGGTCTATCTTGGAAAAGATTTTAGAGGTACCGAGCTGGTCAAAGAGGTCATCCATGTGTGGAATAGGGTACTGATTACGAATAGTCAACTTATTTAAAGCACGGTAATCAATACAAAGGCGTTTGGTACCATCTTTCTATTAATAAGGAGAACAGGAGCACCAAAAGGGCTGTGACTAGGAACAATGAGAACCTGATCTAACAAGGCAGTAATATGGAGCTCAAGCTCATCACGCTCAGATCGAGACATACGATAAGGGGGACGGGAGGGAGGAGCAGAACCAGGACGCAAATCAATATGATGGTTCACGTCACGTAATGGTGGTAGCGTCGTAGGTTCTGAAAAGACAAAAGCATACTGATGTAATAAGTCAGAAATCACCTGAGGAAAAGCTGCTAGTGTAGAAACTGGAGGAACTGGTACTGCCCGCTGAACACATAATAAGGCAGCACAATGAGCCTTCGGCAGGCTGCGAATAAACTGCTTCCCAGTAATCAACTGGAAGTCTCCCTGAGAATCAATGCCCACAAGTGAGTGTGTAACTGCATCATGTACAAATGTCAATGTCTGCTGTGTCAAGTCCAGTGTAACGGCTCCAAGAGATGCAAACCAATCAGCACCAAGGATAAGATCATAACGCTCCATAGGGATAATGTAAAGATCTGCCTGTCCAGAGAAATCTCCAATGCGGTATGGTAAACGTTGAAACATCTGAGAACTAGGAAAAGAATGAGAACTGGCAACCTCAACTGTGAGAGGCTGGGAAGCAGGAACAGGTGAAGCACGGATCCGACTAGTGATATAACTGCTAATAAAAGAATGAGTGCTACCAGTATCAACTAAAGCAATATACTCTTGACCTGTAATACGCACACGTAATCGAATGGAGCGAGGACCAGGACGCCCTGTCCAAGTAGCATAGGCAAGCTGAGCATGGCAAGTAGCAGGAAGTAAATCAGGGGAAGGCTCAGAGGATAAGTCAGGCTCATCAGAAATATGAATGTAGATATTGGAATCATCTGGAGTAGTGCCCTCATGGTAAACAACAGCCGTAGTAGTAGGGAGAGGCTGGCGGCAATCACGGGCAAGATGGTCAGGACTCTTACAACGAAAGCAAAGACGCTTCTGCTGAAGATCAGCGAACTCTGCAGACGTGTAACGTCGGACAAAAGCAGGTCGAGGAGGCGAAGGGGCAATGGAGAGAGCTGGAACAGAAGGGGCCGGTGTAGGGGTGAACGTAGCGGGAAAAGATGAAGCAGAAGGACGGGGTCGGGAGAAGCGGGAAGGAAGGGTGTCAGAGTACTTATGCTGTAAAGTACTGGCAAGAGACATCGCCTCAACAAGTGTGGTAGGACGAAAGGAAGGAACATCATAACGTAAAGCACCACGAAGCCCAGCAATGTAACGAGAAATAAGCTCAGTGGGCTGTAGATCTGTGAAAAGATAAGAAAGCTCCATAAACTGATCTGTATAAGAAGCAAGATCACTGGTCTGAGTGAGACTACGGAATGTATCACGTTGGCGGTCAAGCCACTGAGGATCAATCATAGCATGGCGGAGGTCACGGTGAAAAGTATGCCAGACATGGAGCCCTTCCCGATCAGGATCAACTCCATAAACTCGCCCACACGTGGTGGCACGTCCATCTAAATGTAAAGCAGCCAACTGGATCTTCTGAGGATCAGTCTTGGGGTAAATCTGAAAATATGTGTCAAGCTTAGCAAACCAATTCTCTAATAAGTTCTCGTCGGAGGAACCGGAATAGGTAGCAAGCTGTACCCTATCACGAAAGTCTCGAGCAAAGTGTGAATCAGGAAGGGGGGACGAGGAAAGAAACCAGGAGGTGGGTTAGATGGAATGAACGGTCCACCACTAGGCTGACTAGCAGAAGAAGATGGAAATCCAAATGGAGGGGGAGTCCCAAATGTAGGAAAAACAGGAGCTTTACCAGGACCATGAGGTTGTAAAGAATCAATCTATGACTGCATAGTAGCAAAGCCGGTCATAACTGAATCGAAGCGAAGAACGAGGCCAGAAAGGGTCTCATCCATGGGACGAAACTGATCGGATAAGGTTTCCTGAGTAGTCTCACTCGGGGTAGGTGAATGTGCCATAATGATAGTGGAAGGAATAGACGAAAACTTGAGGGAGCGGACTCTTGTCGTCACCCCAAATTAGCCTATTACAACCAATATTATCACAACTGAAAAAACAGACAGCAATGAACAATGGAGAAGCTGTAAAAATGTCTACAACGCCTATTCTACACATAGTGGATCCTAACAAGCCGTATGTACTTGAAACGGATGCCAATGACTATGCTATAGGCGCAGTCCTATATCAGGGTCGTAGACCGGTAGCTTTTGAAAGCAAGAAGTTGGACCCTGCTCAAAGGCGGTATTCCACCTATGACAAGGAACTTTTTGCTGTCATTAATGATCCTGAAAGTTTGGAGACATTACTTGTATGGCTCCCAGTTTCTATAGTTACTGATCATCAAGCGTTAAGGTATATTAACGATGCGGTCGACCTTAGGGGTCGTAAGGCCAGATGGTCAGAGATGCTCCAAGAATTTCATTATGACATTGAGTACCGGAAGGGTACCTCTAATAGTGTCGCGGATGCCTTAAGCTAGATTGGAGAGGTTAATCAGTTAAGCTTTTCTGAGATCCAATCTGAGTTGTATCTGTCCTTAAGGGAATTGTGTAAGACCGATAGGTACTTCGGTCGTATTTGGCTAGACGTCCTGGCAGGTTCTTCTAGATCTAGTGATGAGCTTGGAATGCAGTGGTTATCGGTGCTGTGTTTCAGATCATGACCCTGATAGGGTCAAGATACATTTCTACGGCACACATCTACTACGGTTGGCTACTACGGGCATTCCTATCCTTCCAGCATATCTTACACAGCGATTATCTTTTGGTCTGAGGTACCGTATGGGACAGCTTCGAGTCTCTTCTCATCAACTTGCTATCGAGATGGGTAGATACACGGACACCCAGATTGTAGAGGATATGTCAGCTTTGCTCTCTTCAGGAGGTGGAGGATGAGTTTCATTTCATCTTTCGTTGTCTAGTATATTATGAGGGCGATACCATTGTTTATACAGAGATACTCCTCTCACACTGCAGTCCTTCCTCGAGTATCCAGACTCTAGATGTGTAGGTCTTCTATTGAGAAAGATGTATACTCTACAACTTCACTTCTACCTACGCTCCTAGATATGGATCACAGTCAGGCTCATATAACCCAGTTCTTCCATAAGCGAGAGAGAGGATATTTCAGTTGTGGATTTTGAAGTCCCCGTTCGGAGATCAAAGACACAGAGAGTCTCACATACTTCTGCTAGATCCAAGATTACTAGATCTTCACGTGCTTCCCGCCAATCTACAGCACGCTCCACTACTACGATCACTCATTATTTCTAGCTCGCTCGTAGCTAGTCTCCTCCGTAGAGCAGGTGGTTAAGCTCTTGCATTGTACCCTCACAAGCTGGTGGTCAAGCTTTGATACTTCTTCTTAGAGATAGAGAGATAGATGTACTAGTTCTTTTCTTTTTATTAGTAAATAAGTTTGTATGCGGACAATGCTCCTCACTTTTTGTACTCTCTTTTGTCTTATGTAGCTTTGTGTACCAAAAAGACGTTAATAATAATAATTCTAATTCTAATTCTCTCTCTCTCTCTCTCTCTAAGAAGAAGTATCAACTCCGTGAGACAGGATCAGCGAGGTTCTGCCAATGGTTTGGCCATGAGCATCGTATCCCTTCTCAAAGCTATCGGTCCTGTGGGTGGAGGTTCTCTTTTTGCATGGTCACAAACACGAACTAAGCTTCCTTTCTTCCAGAGGCAATACAGGGAGGTTGTGCTCGCTCTTCGAACTGGATTGCGGGACGCTAGGGCAAAGTTTTCATTCCTGAGAGTACAGGGTTTAAAGAAGCTGGCCAGATTTTTAGCTTCAGCAGCAAAGTCTGAGAAAATTGCGCAGTTTTTCAGAGTGATCTTCATTCTCTGAGCAAAGCTGGCAGCAAGAGGAAAGAAGTTCTATTTAAGCAGCTATTCTTGCTACAAAAAGCAAGTCTTGCTGCAGTGTAGGCACGAACAGAACGTCTTCGAGTCGTGTGTCTCTCCTTGCTTACCATATCCCTGTTGAACAATTACAACCTAGCAACTTATTCGACTTTGAATCTCTCAACAACTACCTACAACACTAGTTCAAAGAAGTGTTCCAATTTATTGGAAAATTGCAGCTACAAAATCAGACACTTCATGGAGAACTTACCAGGGTCAGTCTGCAAAATAAGGATTTGCAAAGCACCATTGACAGGATGAAAGAGAAAGGGATACAGGATACTCATTCACAGCAAGATGTGGAAAGTAAAATCTCATCTTTGGCAAAGGAAGTGGAAGACACTCGTACTTGGCACATAATCTGGAGGGATTTGACACTGCTTGGCAGAGCAAATTTGATGATAAGGTCCTATTCATAAAGTTTCGCTCCATTGAACAACGTAATTCTGCTTTACGCCTTCGAGCTAAGCTCAAAGGATCTTTTATTTTTATGGATAACGACCTAACACACACAACGACAAGCGAGGAAATTGGTCATTCAGGAGACCAATGCTAGGAATCAAAGAGTGGTCTTTATTGAAGGCAAGCCTAAATTCTACGATAAGATTTCACAATAGGGAATCGGGGATCCCGGGCACAACAACCCGAGATCCCCTCAGCCATTACGGATTGGTTTCTGGAATTGTAACGGTGTGCTTTCATCTTCTTCGGCAAGGGATTTTCACTCCTTTTTACAAAAATGTGATATTTTGCTCTAAGCGGAGACTCATGAATCACTATATTGACCTCTTCCAGTTATTCAGAATTACTCATGGTATTCAGCGTACAGGCCTTTCGTAAGAGGAAAAATAAACGCGTGGATCTGGTGGTGTTGCATGTCCTACTAAGGAAGTTTTCCGTGCTCATTTTAAGCTATTCAAAAGTGATCCATTTGCACGATTTATTTGGTTTCAGTTTTATGGTCACTTCTTAGGGCTACCTCAAGATCTCTTTATAGCAGTTTGTTATTTTGCACCTCAGACATCAGCTTTTGCAGATTATGGTGGTGACCCCTTCTAGGCTCTTTCCGATGATATAGCCAGCTTTGCACAGCAGGGCCATATTTAATTAGCAGGCAATTTTAACGCTCGCACCAACACCCAGTAGACAGAGTTTCATGCAGATAGTGATTTCCTACATATTCAGATTTTGGATGTGGGTTTGGACAGGACCTCTCAGGATGCTGATACCCCAGCTACACACTTTGGAGAACAGTTGATTGGACTTGCAGAAGCTCACTCTTCAGCCATTTTGAATGGCCTTTCCCGGTGGCCATCATCTTCAGTTTTTACCTGCCATCCGCACGGTGGTGGACACAACGTTGTTGACTACTTCATTGGCTCACCAGCCTTAATTCCGTTTCTTCATACTTTTCGTATTATGCACCCTACCATCTCTGATCACTCTCTATTGCTCCTGTCTCTTGGCCATGCTACTCTTGGTACTGTTACGACTTCGCATTCCACACGCCACCATCGTCCTTCTTTCTCTCCAATTGGTCTTCCTACTTACAGTTCCTCTCTGGCCACAATGCTCGACGATTTCCCCTTCTCATCTTCAGTAGACCAGCAAGCCGCCTTTTTATCTCAGTCGCTTCTTTGCTCAGCCAATACTGCATATCCTCCCAAAACTTTCTCATCTCATAAATGCACTTACAATAGATGGTATGATGATGAGTGCCTCTCTCTACACAAGCAGGTTGTTTATGCTCAAAATCATTCTCCCGACACCTTAGCATCTAAACAAAGAGAATACCGTAGGATGACTTTGCAGAAGAAGACCATGTACTTTCAGTCTCTGGCACAAAAACTCATCGATTCTTTGGACTCTTCTTCTTCCACCTTCTTTTGGAAGATGTTCTCTAAAACTCTTGTATGCCAGCTCCTATTGCCATTGAATCGTGGATTGACTATGCTGCAAAACTTTATACAGTTGACTCTCCTTCCATCTCTCTCTCACCCCGACCTTCAGAATTCACCCTTTTCACTCCGTCCATGATTGAAAACGCCATAAAAAATGGCCAAAACCATAAAGCCATTGATGTTGACTTTCTAAGTATGGACTTTCTAAAACCTATCGCCCATATTGTTTCTTCATACATCTCCTACATTTTTAACCAATCTGTTATTTTTGGCTTTCCCACACCTTGGTGTACTAACCTTTTGCACCCTATACTTAAGGCTGGTGATCCTCTGAATGTAGGCAACTATCATACTATTATGATCAACCATACTATGGCTAAGCTCTATGGTTCGGTTATGCAGTCTATCATCAGCGCTCATGCAGAGACAAAGGAGTTATATGCTATAGGACAGGCAGGTTTTAGAGCAGGCTACTCCACAACAGACCAGATATTCATATTGAGATGTATCATTGAGGCAGCGAAGTTAAGGAAACAGAGAGTCTATTGCTGTTTTGTGGACTTCCGCAAAGCATTTGATTCAGTTCCGCGACACTTGCTGCTCCAGCGTCTGGCATCCCTTGGTTTCTCACAGGAGATCATTGCTGCTATCATCACATTATGAGAGTTTTGGCCAGATTTTGTGATGGAGATGGATGGTCTTCATATATTCATAGTACGGTCGGAGTAAAGCAGGGATGTCCTTTATCACTCACCCTTTTTGCTTTATACATTGACGACCTTGAGTGTATTATTCGGGAAGAAGGGGGGAATGGCTGTCCTTTAGCAGATATTGTTATCCCCATCCTTCTTGATGCAGATGATGTGGTTTTACTATCTAGTTCAGCTACAGGACTTCAGCGACATCTGGATGCTTTGTATACTGTCTATGTTCTATTTTGATGGACAGCCTTTAGAGATAGTAGCGTCTTACACATACCTGGGTGTTCTCTTTTCTGGCCCATTGCTTTCGTTTCGACCAACTGCATTGGCTAGGCTCCGCAAGGGGCGCTCTGCTCTTGTTCAGATGGAGAGGTTTTCCTCTACTTATTATGTGCACGATCCAGACACACGATGTCGCCTCTTTTCTTTGACTTCTCCAGTGGCACTGTACTCAGCAGAGACATGGTGCCCAGACTTATCTAGAGATACTTGGAGTGATATCTCGCGTTTACAGATTCACATGCTTAGCTGGATGATTCGGGCCAAGCAGTCCGTTCCTCATGAGATTATTCTGGCGGAGTTTGCTTCTCCTCCACTTGTGGAGGCTATTTTTAGGATTATCACATTCATTCACAGAATCTCAGAGCTTGATTCCTCCAGATACGTGGTAGCGGCTTTTACATCCTCTCGCACTTTGGCTGGGCAGCGGGCTAAGTCTTTATGGTTTCACTATGCTTCGGACTTTCTACATAGCTGGGGATTATCTATGTCTGACCTCCCCAATGGGACTCATGCGTTCATTCGTAGACGGATCTACAGAGCATACATACATACTGTTTGGTCTCACCTTGATCCTTCACGGGTTAAGCTTCAGTTCTATCGCATTCACTTTCTTCACTTAGATGCTTCAGGGCTTCCCGTTATTATCTCTCTCAGCCGTTGTCTTTTGGCCTGCACTACTGCATCGGTCAGCTTCGGGTCTCTTCTCATCAGCTCGTTATTGAGACTGGCAGATACGCAGACATGCCACGACCATTACGGATCTGTTGGTGCTGTACATTACAGGAGGTTGGCGGATAGAAATAAGTCCAACATGGACAACGCTCCTTTCTGATGTACTTTTTCTTTGTCTTATGTGCCCAAGGGCACCCGAAAGACATTAATATATTCTATTCTATTCTCTCTCTCTCTCTCTCTCTCTCTCTCTCTCTCTCTCTCTCTCTCTCTCTCCCCTTCTCTCTTTGTGGTAGTGGTTTGTAGTGCATTAATGAAATTAAGTTTGTTTGTCCTCATCAATTAATATTTGGACCCTTTAGCAGTGTGATTTTTATAAGAGCTCACTTTATCCATTAAGTTGCTAGTTTAGGTTTCACATTAGTATAGTAATGGCGATTGAGTGTGTGGAAGGCTTTGGGAATGCATAGATTCTCATCGTCTACTTGTCAGGTTTGAGTCTTTCTTCATGGGGAAACAAGTGTAGTAGGGTTTCTTTGTGAAGGAACACGTCAAGATGGTTTATGGTTTAACTCGTGCTTCAAATATTATTTGGGCTTTTAGTATAATTTCTTTTACTCTCATATAAAGGTTTTGGCAAGGTTATTACAAGGTAGAAAGTCGATATGCTGTGAGCTACCTTGCTAGAATTTTTGATTCGATTATGTATGTGTGGATTATATTGGTATTATTACCTACTTGATTGAGATCTTTAAGTACATATTAACATTACATTGAGTTGCTTCTACATTTGCAGCTATTGCAACCAGTATGTTGATAGAGATGCTCTTTTGTATCTAATCCTAGCAAATGAGATGCTACATCAACTGAAGCCAGAAATTATTACAATCGCAGAAGATGTAAGTGATTCCCCTTTCTACTTCTACGATTTTTATGGTATCTTATTATGTACGTCTCTAGAAGTTTGAATGTTGGATGCAACACAATCTCAATAGATTTGCATGACACTTTTGGAACAAATAGTAGAAAAAATAACCTGATTGACTTTACCAATTTATAGTAAGAAACAATATGAGCAAGCTAGCAGAAGGCAAATCAGATTCCAATGAATCTACATCTTCCTTCATCCACATGGAAGATCCTAAGCTATAGAAGGATGGGAATCTTTAGTGCTATGATCTTGCAAACCTACAATAGAGAAGACTTCGAGAGGGCAAAAAACATCAAGAGCCTAGTATACCATGTCACCTTGTGTTTGTACTATCTGAATGCCATTGAAAATAACAGTTTGTGTTAGGGATACGATTCCCTCAATACAATAGTCCTTTGGTGGATGTAACTTTTGGTAAATAGTAGTCAACCAAAAAAATGCTTGCAATCATTTGGGAAGACAAAAAACTTGTTGATACTATAGTCCTTTGGTGGATGTTACTTTTTGTAAATAGTAGTCAACCAAAAAAATGCTTGCAATCATTTGGGAAGACAAAAAACTTGTCGGTGTTGGATAGATGGGTTATCGTGTGTGGTCTGTAATGACATGGATACTTGAAGTCTAGAGATGCTTGAGTGGTCAAAGTCTATAAGCCTTGTAGATTAGACCTCTACTACATATGTCAAATGCGGGGATGGCCAGTGTATCTAAAAGATGACACTTCATAGAACCGTCTTGAAAATGTAATTCGAAGGATCCTCTATACAATGTGACTGGGGAAAAATAGCGCATTTTTAGTCACGTGACACCTCAAGGGTAATCCCTTAGACGAAATATTTGATTGGATACAAGGTTTGAATGTGTAAATCATAAAGCTAAAAGTAGTTGTATTTAAAAAAATAAGATTTGATGCCAGTTGCTATATAAGTTACGAATGCAACCACAACTGATCTAGAGCTAAGCTATGAAAGCATCACATAAGCAAGACTTAACCCTAGAAAGCAGGAAAGAGAGATTAAGGAGACTAAAGAGAGATCAATATCATCAACTAAGTAACAAATGACACAGATTCCCTACTTATAGCCTAGAGGAAGCCCTAAAAGGAAGCTTCCAGTGGTTAGGGCCCAACTGGAAGGGATAATACTACGCCCTCCAAGAAGGCCCCCACTCTCTAGTAATATGTCCAAATGTCCAAATAATGAATAATAAGGCCCAAGGCCAAACATATAGTCTAGTGTCAATAATGAATAAAAAAGGGCCCAAGGCCTGCTTATGCATAAAGTAAAGTAAATGTAAATGGACGTGACGAATATAATGAGCCAAGTCCATAACTCTCCCTGACACAAAAAAATGACCCAACTGCCGAAAAGAAACTGGATCAATCAATAACAAGCCCTGGTGCATGAACAACTAGAGTAGCATTTGATGTAGAGGAATCAACAAGTGCATCAAGAGCACGTGATGGTGTATGATAAAGGACGTCAATAGGCTCCCATGTGGCCTCCTCAAAAGGACGACCCATAACACTGGACCTAAAATTGAATCTGCCTGTAAGAACCACCAAGTGAAGATCTTCAGGATTCCAATCACATGCAAACCAAAAGGACACCTGTGGAGCATGAACCACCCAACCAATATGGAGAGACTAGTCAATACCCTAACCAATCCACCTCCAAGCCACAGTGAAGAACACAAGAGAGGAGAGGAGAAACTGGCTCAAGAATCACAATTCACAATAGGAGGATGGGCGAGTTTCCAGTAGACTTATTCTCCTCAAGAGAGAGAGAATATTTCCTTTAGGATCCCCATGCAACCTAAATTGAGCTATTGACCTCCTATTCTTGCATTAAAGCAGTCTTCACCATGCATGTGCTCCTATGTCCAATTATAGGTCTGGGCCCTTGTTACGAGCTCGTAACCAGTGCCGAACCCTAGAGAACACAGATAGGTCAGATACCACAGTCAGGGTCGTGTCCGGCGTACATGACCAACAGGGCAAGACTGTGTGAGTAGTGTGCCCCAACACGGTCCATAGCCACGGCGGGCCTAACATAGCCTAGGGACCCTGTCAGCAGGATAGGGCCCCCAGTTGGGTCCCGACTGTTGGGCCCCGACGTGCAGTCGGCCACGTCAGTGACACGTGGCCGACACTTGGCAGTAGCATGCTACCAGTCCTCACACTGGGCTAGGAGGGGCTTACTCTATATCAGGGAGTAGGCAAGGTTGGGTGGATCAGTTATTGTTTGCCCTAATGTGGTGTTAGGATCTATTACACTGGTATCAGAGCCATCTCCATCCTAGGGAGTTTAGTAGCAGTAGTAGAGAAAGCTATCAGAAGGTAGGAAAGATTTCTTAGATTCTCAGGAAAGAATTGAGGAGGAAAATTGCTGTAGGAACAGCTTTCAAATCTTTGAAATTTGCTGGGAATTTACAGTTGTTTGAGGCACAATCCCTTGTACAGGCTCAGCGCTGAAAAATCAGGGATTTACCCTTGATTTTTATCAATTGTGGATTTTTGAGCAAATTCTAAATAGAAAACGTGGAGCAGGTCCAGCGCTGCCAAATTGGGTGGAAACTTCGATTTTGGAGTGAAATTTTCCGGAATTTGGAGCGGATCTGAGACAGAATCTTGGGTGCAGGTCCAGCGCTGAAGGTGTTGCTAGAAAATCAGATTTTGAGAGGAATTTTGGGTCTCAAAGTAAGCAAAAACGAGTAGCAACATTCCTGGTCAGGCAACGAGGGCAGCCAGTAGCCCCAAATTGGAGGTTTAAATATTTTTTGAGCCTTCACACCTGGTTTTCAGATCAGAAACCTCAGATAGAATTTCAATCAGATCAGCGAGCAGTTCCCTCTATAAATTCAGAAATCCAGAGCACATTTTGCGCTTCAAACCTGAGTTTTCTGGAGCAGCAGACCCACAGCTCAATCAGCGAGGGTGGTCAAAGGTTCAAATCAGATTTTATCCTACAAATTTGAGTTTTGAATTCTGATTTTTCCGGACAGCAGGTCTGAAATTTGCAGTAAAAGAGCTGAGAGGGCTTTTCTTGATATTTTCTTTGGAAGTACAGTCCACAGAAACAGCTAAGTTTTCTTTCCCTCCTTTGTACAGCTAAGTCATCTTTCCTTTCCC
Organism: Diphasiastrum complanatum; assembly: GCA_029204225.1. Taxonomy (NCBI): domain Eukaryota; kingdom Viridiplantae; phylum Streptophyta; class Lycopodiopsida; order Lycopodiales; family Lycopodiaceae; genus Diphasiastrum; species Diphasiastrum complanatum. The sequence goes on along the minus strand of CM055098.1, from coordinate 43,456,593 downwards.
TTGTACAGTTGTAAATTAGTCTTTTAGACTTTTTTCCTTCAGAAGTTAAGGTAGCTCTCTTTCAGTTCCGAAGATGACCACTCCTCAGGGACCTGATCAACCCCAGGAGAGAGGCTTCGACGAACTTGAAACAAAAGCCTTGGCTTACAGAAAAGGGAAGGAACCCATGGAAGTGGAAGAACAGGAATAGTTCGCTGAAGAACTCGACAAACTGGTTACCAAGGAGCAGTTTCTCCAATTGGTAACAGAAGTGGATGAACTGAAGTTGGCATTAGCCAATTTCAAGTCCAGTGTGGACGACTCGTTCGCTGAACTCAAAAACTTGATTTTGAGTTCCGCGAAAGGAAGCCTTCCCTCCACTTCTCAGTTATCCCCTTCTCCACTTCCATCAGTTTTGGGTGAGACTTTACGGTCTCACCCCAGTGTTTTTAAAGATTTGAAACCTCCTACTTATAATGGGGAAGAGAAGGATAGAAATGCAGATATTCTACAAACCTTCCTCAGCAAATGGAAGAACATTCATGCTCTTAAACAGACCCCTGACCATTTGCAAGCTATTGAGGCCAGTCTTTCCTTAGGGCCTATGGCCTATAAGTGGTGGTTAAATCTCCAGGAGACTGGGCAGACTCCCCGGTCATGGAAAGCTTTTGAAGAAGCTTTTCTAAGAGAATTTCTACCAGAAAATGAACCTGATAGAGCCTGGGAAGCCTGGGAAAGAACAGTAATGGACAAGTCCCTCATCCAATATATCTCACGGTATCGAGAAGCAATTTTAAAGATTAAAAATAATGATGACTATCAGAAAATTAGGGGATTTGTCCGTGGCCTCAAAGATGAATATAAAGTAGAGGTTCAGAGAAACTCGCCTACTACCCTTGAGCAAGCTCTCAGATACGCTCAAATCTATGATGATTCAGTGGGTAGGAAGAGGGCAAGACAACAACCACTTTCTGAGCAGCCTCCTCAAAAAGACTTTCAATTTAAAAAGAAATTTTTAAAAAGAAAGAAACGAGATAAATTTAAAAGTGAAGCTCCTCAGAAACGCCCTTCACTCATACAGCCCTTAAAACCAGATGATTTTGAGAAAGCCAAACAAGAACGTTTGTACTTTGTGTGTATGGGCAAGGGACACAGTCAGACAGTGTCCCAAGGGGCCTTTCACTAAAAAAGATAAGAAAGATAAAAAACAAGTTCATCTTGTTCAGACTGTATGTTTCCCCAGTGACTCGGCAACTTCCGAGATCAAAGTGTATCATGAAGATCATGAACACTGTTGCCAGCTGACCTCTGCAATGCTAGCGAGACCCTTCAGCTTTGGGCCGCATGACCTAGTACGTATGCATGGGAAAGTTGGTAACCAGTCAGTAAGTGTTATGGTTGATGATGGGGCAACCCATAATTTCATCAACTACACCCTAGTTAAAAAGCTTAAACTACTCGAAGTACCTAGTCAGCATAGGTACATAGTTTCATTAGCTAATGGTGAAGATAAAAAAATATGGGAAACTATGGTAAGTAAGTTAAATCTTGGTATTCAGGGGTACCAAGATGAAATAAACTTTCAGATAATGCACCTGGATCGAACAGACATTGTTCTCGGGAGAGATTGGCTCTACAGTTTAGGACCTTCCCTCCACAGAAACTATCAGGAGAACACTCTCAGCTTTCAGCATAAAGGCCGAGAGATCCAGTTGCATGGGGAGCATGATGTTCCCAACAGCCCTATGGTCTGCAGTTCAGAGCTCTATCAGCTAATCGGAGACGAAGACCATCAGGTATTCTTATGTGACTTTCAGTTTATTCTTGAAGTTTCTATTTCCAGTTCTATTCAGCAGAAAATCAGTAAATTAGAAACTTTATTGTCTAAATTTAAAGATGTTTTTCCTGAAGATTTGCCACATGGTTTACCACCTAGCAGAGAGGTAGATCATGTAATAAACCTAGTATCAGGTACAACACCTTTTTCTAAACCTCCGTATCGGGTCAGCCGAACAGAGGATGAAGAAATAACTAGGCAGTTAACAGATTATCTTGGGAAAGGCCAAATTCAGACCAGTAGTTCACCATGGGCCTCACCAGTCTTATTGGTGAAAAAGAAAGAGGGGTCTATGCGTCTTTGCGTAGATTACAGAGCTCTCAATAAAGTCACAATCAAGAATAAATACCCTATGCCTCGGGCAGACGAGTTGTTTGACCAACTCGACGGGGCTAAGTTTTTCAGCAAAATAGACCTCAGATCAGGATATCATCAAGTCCGTATAAAATCGGAAGATGTCTCGAAAACAGCTTTTAGGACTCGTCACGGTCATTATGAGTTTAAGGTGATGCCATTTGGGCTCACAAATGCTCCAGCTACCTTTATGACCTTGATGAACAGTGTCCTCAGACCATACTTGGGTAAGTTTGTAGTCGTATTTTTAGATGACATCCGCGTTTACAGCAAAACGAGGAAGGAGCATCTAAAACACCTCAGAAAGGTGTTTCGAATGCTTGGAAAGCATAAGCTCTATGCTGAACAATCCGAGTGTGAATTCTTCGTTGAAGAAGTAGCATATTTGGGTCACATTATCTCTTAAGATGGGATTAAGATGGACCCAAATAAGGTTAAAGCCATACTCAGTTGGCTGAGACCTCAGAATATTTTGGAACTTCAGATCTTTCTTGGTCTGGCGGGATATTACAGACGATTTGTCAAGGAATATGCTCAGATAGCAGTTCCTATGACAAATCTCATAGGAACTGAGAAGGGGAAGGGAAAGGAGTTCATTTGGGAGTCCGCACAGCAGGAGAGCTTTGATGCTCTCAAAACAGCCTTAGCTACAGCACCAGTTTTAAAAGTTGTTGACCCCAATCAGCCATTTGTGGTCGAAACAGATGCTAGCGACTTTGCAGTAGGTGTTGTGCTAACTCAGGGTGGACGACCAGTTGCGTTCGAGAGTAAAAAACTCGAGCCAACTCAGACTAGGTACAGTGCCTATGAAAGGGAACTCTTTTCTATAGTCCATGCCCTTAAGACTTGGAGGCATTATTTGTATGGTGCCAACTTTGAGGTCCTGACAGACCATGAGAGTCTCAGATACCTTTGCAATCAAGCTGAGCTTAGAGGTCGGAAAGCTCGTTGGGCAGAGTTGATGCAAGAGTTTGACATGTCTATCAGATATAGACGTGGAAAATTCAATACAGTAGCAGATGCCCTTAGCAGAATGCCTATGATAAACGAGCTGAGTTTTACTCAGATTCGTAATGAGTTACTCGAGTCCTTGAGAGGGAAATGCCAGCATGATGCATACTTCTCTACCATCTGGAGCTCAGTCCAAAACAGACAACCACAGACTCCAGAACCAGTTCCCGGGGCTGGTGCCAGTTCATCCAAGAATACGGCAGCTTCCGTTGAGGATGATGATGAGTCCGAGTATACGTCGTCAAATGACGTTGAGGATTCTGAGCTTGTATTACCCAAGCAAACCCCAGTGGTTGAGGGTCAGTTGACTCAAGGATTCAAATGGAAATTGTATTCCATTCAGGATGAGTACTTGCTCTATAGAGATAGAGTATGTGTCCCCAATTCAGAGGATTATAGGCAGCAGGTCCTATATGAATGTCATGACAATCCTAGTGCGGGACACCCAGGCATACAAAAGACCTATGAGCTTCTTCGTAGGCAATTTTTCTGGCCCAGTATGAAAAAGGACGTCCACCAGTATGTAACCAGTTGCCAGAAATGTCAAGTAAATAAAGCAGAGCGTTTAAAGGCAGGAGGGTTGTTGCATCCCTTAGAAATACCAATTGGTAAATGGGAGAGTATCTCCATGGATTTTATAGTAGGCCTGCCTAAAACCCAAAAGGGTAATGATGCTATATGGGTCACAGTTGACCGTCTGACCAAAATGGCTCATTTCATTCCGACCAAAACAACCGTTAGAGCTCCAGAGTTAGCGTGGTTGTTTGTAGACGGGCTATTTAAATTGTACGGTCTACCTTCCGGCATAGTTAGCGACCGGGACAGTAAGTTTACTGGAAATTTTTGGAGGGCAGTATTCCATCATCTCCATACTAAACTTAATATGAGTACCACCGACCATCCACAGACGCACGGTCAAACAGAAAGGGTAAATCAAGTGCTGGAGGATATGCTTCGTGCATACGTCAGCAACAAGCAGACTAATTGGGAGGAGTATCTCTCGATATTAGAGTTTTCTTATAACAGTACCAAACATTCAGCTACGGGATACAACCCATTTATGCTGATGTACGGTTTTCAGCCAAGCTCACCCACAACTGTAGGGTTTAAACAAGAAAAAGTTGAAGCGGCCAGAAAATTTTTAGAGGACCTAAACCAAATGATAGAACATGCTAAGCGTAGCATTAGGGAGTCCCAGGATTGAGCCAGGCATTATGCAGATCCGCATAGACGGGATGTGCAGTTCTCCACTGGTGAGAAAGTTTACTTGAGAGTCCCAGTTGACTCTAAAACCCTCAAATCAGGAGTTTGTGCTAAGTTGTCTCCAAGGTATTGTGGTCCCTTTACCATCAGTAGGAGACTAGGCGAGGTCACCTATGAACTAGAACTCCCACACAGCAGTAAGGTTTTTCCAGTTTTTCATGTAAGTCAGTTACGAAAAGCCTTAAAAGGGGACAGTGTTCTAGTTCTCCCATTGGAACCTCAACAACCTCCACATGAACCAGAGGAGATTCTTGATAGTAGAGAGACGTAGACTCGTCATACTCTATACCGAGAATATCTGGTTAAGTGGAATGATCAGCCTGTTGAGAATGCCACTTGGGAAAGAGGCAGCGTCCTTCGCAAGATTTTTCCAGACTTTGTCTTAGAGGACCAAGACGGTTCTTAAGGGGGAGGGAGTGTTACGAGCTCGTAACCAGTGCCGAACCCTAGAGAACACAGATAGGTCAGATACCACAGTCAGGGTCGTGTCCAGCGTACATGACCAACAGGGCAAGACAGTGTGAGTAGTGTGCCCCAGCATGGTCCATAGCCATGGCGGGCCTAACACAGCCAAGGGACCCTGTCAGCAGGATAGGGCCCCCAGTTGGGTCCCGACGTGCAGTCGGCCACGTCAGTGACACGTGGCCGACACTTGGCAGTAGCATGCTACCAGTCCTCACAGTGGGCTAGGAGGGGCTTACTCTATATCAGGGAGTAGGCAAGGTTGGGTGGATCAGTTATTGTTTGCCCTAATGTGGTGTTAGGATCTATTACAGTCCTCATATGATTATTAATTATTTAATACGACCACGTCTGGAATGACATAGCATAACTAATAATCACATACAACTGGAGTGACCGGCTATCCACGTCAGGAATTATTCCGATTCCCTTGTACAGGACATGGACATAACATTCTTCCCCCCTTAATCCATTTCTATCTCTAGAAATGAAAACTAGGGAAATTCTCCTTTATGCTTTCGACCCTCTCCCATGAATTATCATCCTCACTTAGAGATAGAACGATTCCTCTTATAAGAACCGCCAGGTGAAGATCTTCAGGAGTTCAATCACATGCATGGTGAAGACTATCTTAATGCAAGAACAAGAGGTCAATAGCTCAATTTAGGTTGCATGGGGATCCGAAAGGTAATATTCTCTCTCTTGAGGAGAGTAAGTCTAGTGGAAACTCGCCCATCTTGCTATTGTGAATTGTTCTCCTCTCCTCTCTTGTGTTCTTCACTGTGGCTTAGGGGTGGATTGGTTAGGGTATTGACTAGCCTCTCCATATTGGTTGGGTGGTTCATGCTCCACAGGTGTCCTTTTGGTTTGCTTGTGATTGGAATCCGGAAGATCTTCACTTGGTGGTTCTTACAGTGGTATCAGAGCCTGGATCACATCTACTAGGAGGATGGGCGAGTTTCCACTAGACTTATTCCCCTCAAGAGAGAGAATATTCCCTTTAGGATCCCCATGCAACTTAAATTGAGCTATTGACCTCCTATTCTTGCATTAAAGTAGTCTTCACCATGCATGTGCTCGTATGTCCAATTATAGGTTTGGGCCCTCATATGATTATTAATTATTCAATACGAAAAGTTGTAGCCGAAGTACTCATCTAGAAAGACCTCATATGGACATACCAATCCATCATAGGATGCACCAAAAACGGATGGAGAATTGGATGACCCATCGAAACTGGCCGTAAGTGTAATCCCAAAGTACACACTAGGTGCACAAGTGAGGATTAGAAGAAATGCACTGGAACGAGGAACAGGATCCGCAGCATCAGTAGCAAGCATCGGAGCAATATCCACGTGTAGCTGGAAATGAGTATCAAAGCATATATGAGCAACACTGAAGTATATGGTGGCAACATCCCCAAAAACTATCCAAAAGAGGAGAAGGAACTCTGTCAAGGTACTCTGATGGTCTCAAAACACTAGCACAAAGTGGCAACTCAGCATCGGAGACCAAGCCATATGGAGCAACACGAAATGACTGGGAACCTGAAGATCACTCGGACAAACAATAGCTGGAATGGAGGCAATAACCCAAGCCATCAGGATATGCCAAGCCTGAAAATGAGCAACAATCCAAGGAACAGATAGAGAGCCACATGCATAATCATAGAGATATCCGCACCATAGGCGAGCAGTAATATGGAAAAACCAGCACCAATCAACAGGTCCAAATAAAAACCAAGCTATACAAAATAACCAGGAATGTCGTATATCCATAGCTGAAAATGAAGCAGTAGTATGAGCAACAGATCCAAATGAAATCCAAGCGATACATAATAACCAGGAATGCCAAATATCAAGAGGTAAAAAGAAATCGGTCGCATGGAAAACCTCTAATGCATAAAAAGCCCAAAAGTGTATACCATCGAGACTGAAGGATCCCCGTATACTCATCTAGAGAGATCCCAACATATGAATACCGTAGATAAGTAATAGTGACCATCTGGCATATATCCTCGGATGGAAAATGTGTAATGGTAAGGGTCAAAGGCATGAATCATGTAAGGAACCGTAGAAATATCATGAGGCAAATCACAAACCTCAAGTAGAGATCCATGGAGTAAAGCGAAAGAAGATACAACCTGATCACCAAGAGCGAGGAAACCATCAACCGTGGACCCGTGAAGAACAGAGAAATTAGCAGGAACATCGACCATAACGGACTCAAGAGATGGAGATATAGAGACCAATGGAGAAGATATTGCACGAACACCAGGAGGGCTATCTGACGTATGCGCGGAAGCAATAGTAGAAATACCACCAAAGTATACGGCTTGAATATCAATGAAACCAGGAATGACCACTAAATATAATATCTGTGAATCAAGGCATATAAGCCCAAGGCATGCAGCAACAACCTGTAAATCCGGAGCAGCATCAACCTGAGGAAGAAGACGCACAGAAGGTGAAAGTGAAGCAACAAGTGATGTACTTTGAATGGAAAGAAGAGCTGCACCCTGAGCCTTTGGCAGGCTACGCATAAATTGCTTCCTGGTAACCAACTGATAGTCACCTTGGGAATCAATACCAGCAAGTGAATGATGCTGACCAGCATGAGTAACGGAGGGTGTGGCTGAGAGAGACCCACAACAACAGTACCAAGTGAAGAGAACCAATTTGCACCAAAAATAATGTCATAGGGCTCCAGAAAAATGATGTAGAAGTTTGCCTGACCAGAAAAATCAGCAATGCGACACTCCAAGCCCTAAAACATTTGAGAACTGAGAAAAGAATGGGAACTAACAACCTCAACACTGAGAGGCTGGGAAGCAAGAACAGGTGTAGTACGAATCCTAGTGGAAATGTAACTGCTAATAAATGAATGTGTACTGCCTGTATCCACTAAAGCAATATACTCTTGCCCCACATCTAGAATAATATGATTCACAAATGGAACAACATACGTAGGCATAATAATAGAAGCATCAACTGATAAATTCTGGCCTAAATATGCATTTAGAAGAACCGCATACTCATCTAGACGGCTATCAACAAAATAAGCTAGTGAGTATACAATAGGACCATCATGAAATGTATAACCATATGCCATATGGAAATCTACTAGAGGAGTAGCCAAAGCATCTGAAAGAGCAACCGTAGACCCATGAATAATATCGAAATAAGGAGCATAGGTGACAACATCCATAGCATGGTGCTCAGGAACATGAGTAGCATCAAAGTACTCAACATCGACAGTAGTAGCAAGGCATACTATATCAGTATCAAAGCATGGAACAATATCATAGCATGCAACAACATCGGTAGCACCTTTAAAGCATGCAACGACATCAACAATAGTATCATAGCATGCTATATCAGTATCAAGGACCATATCAGCCGCAACCCGTATATTTGAATCAGCATCAGTAGGAACCTGTATATGTGACTGACGAGCTCAAGTAGATCAAAAACTATCTCAAGTAAATCAGGCAATTCATTCACACTGTGTGATATAGAATCATCCTCATGTGTATCGCTAGCAATGTGTGAATCAACCTCATGTGAATTGCCAGAAATGTGTGACTCTATCTCTATTCCTGCACAAGAAAATGGAACCTTGCATATGGAAGAATACTCAGGGGGGAATCAGAAGGAGTAGAACTCTCAAGACCTATAATACCACTCGTAAGAGTGAGAGGAGGAACAAATATAGAACTATCATCGTAAAATATAAGAAGGCGAAGTACAGGTTGAAAGTCATGCCACTCAGAGATAGGTGGATGAGAATGGACATAGTCAAACCACTTCGACCTAGCAGAACCCTTTAAGAGAAAAATTGCATCAAGAATCTTATTAGGACTTGGACAAGTTGGCCGAGAAGTATCGAAGTAATACTGAAGACGTGTGAGCCATTTGTCGAACATATGTTTAGATGGTATATCACTATTAAAAACAAAAAGATAATCTAAAGGGGATAGAGACTGAAAATCAGAAGTCATGATAAAAATAAAATTAAAAGTAACGGAAAAGAATACGTACCCCAATGATCCAATAATTTGGGTGGTTTTTTTTTTATTTTTATAATGGAGCGTAGAAAATGAAGAAAAAGTGAAAAACGAAATCGACGATGAAATAATTATGGAATCAAAACGCAAATGGAACGAAAACTAATAACAAATAACGAAAGACAAAATGAAAAATGCGCAAACTGAAGGAGAGGACATAAATCGTCACAACAAGTACGCCAATGAAAAGACGTGACAAAGGCTGTTAAAGAAAAAAAAAGAGGGAAATGACAAATAGCATAAGTAGTACTTCGCAACTACAATCGAAACTTTAGTAATCAAAAGTAAATCACTGACTTCTCTATATAAATTTGTGAAATTGGATATATTTAAATTTCACAAATAGATATATAAGCAGTACCTCGCAACTGCAATCGAAAGCGTGCTGAAAACGGTAGTAGAATGGAGAGATACAGGGCAACCACCAAATAGAGATAAGAGGGGCCTGCAAAAGCAACCAAATAATGAGAGAAAGAAGTAGCAAGTAGTGGATTATATGGCTGGAAAATGGACAGCCAAGTAAGAAAGGTGAGTGACAAAAAGAGAGGGTTAGGCAGCCAACAAGCAAAGCTGGAAAATCAGTAGAAAGAAGGTGGAGACAATGCAAGGAGGGGTGGGTTGGGAAAGAGTACAAATAGGTTGAGTTGTGGAGAGGAAGTGGAAAGTAAAGTAGGGTGCTGGAAGTTGGTGATGGTGGGCTGGAAAATGGGCAGTAGGTGGGCAGGAGTAGGGCGCCAGTCAGAGCCTCCAAACAATAGTGATAATTTGCAAAACAAGTGGAGAGAGAGCTGAAGATCCAAGCTGAAAATGCCGAAGATCCAAGTTGAAAATGGGTGCTGGGCAGCAGCTAGTAAGATCCACAAATGTCCTGCAAAATGAAGGAAAAACTGCTGAAAATGGTGATGAAGTAGGGTGCTCGATAGCCTCCAAACAATCCACAAAATGGGCATCAAATCGGTGGAGAAAATTGACGAAAGTGACAAGGTAGTAGGGCGCTGGACAGCCTCTACCAAATCTGGAATAACGATGGAAATCTGATGAAAAAATCGACGAAAGTGATAAATTAGTAGGGCGCTGGACAGCCTCTACTAAATCTGAAAAAACGATGGAAATTTAATGAAAAAATCAACGAAAGTGATGGGTTAGTAGGGCGCTGGACAGCCTCTACTAAATCTGAAAAAGTGGTGCACAAGAAAGTGCTCTGATACCAAGTTACGAATGCAACCACAGTTGATCTAGAGCTAAGCTATGAAAGCATCACATAAGCAAGACTTAACCCTAGAAAGCAGGAAAGAGAGATTAAGGAGACTAAAGAGAGATCAATATCATCAGCTGAGTAACAAATGACACAGATTCCCTACTTATAGCCTAGAGGAAGCTCTAAAAGGAAGCTTCTAGTGGTTAGGGCCCAACTGGAAGGGATAATACTACGCCCTCCAAGAAGGCCCCCACTCTCCAGTAATATGTCCATATGTCCAAATAATGAATAATAAGGCCCAAGGCCAAACATATAGTCTAAGTGTCAATAATGAATAAGAAAGGGCCCAAGGCCTGCTTATGCATGTAAATGGACGTGATGAATGTAATGAGCCGAGTCCATAACTATATAAATCAATTTGCTCTTAGCACCCTATGCTGTAGGATGAAGCAACTTTCTGTGGTCTTTGATATGGTAGGCTCAGAATTGGAATATGCTTGATAAAGATAAAGCATGCCCTACTTGTAAGTTTGTTGGTGCTTGCAAAAGTATCTGCAAAAACTCTGATTGACTTAATAAATAGACGTAGAATGGTTCTCTCTCTAAAACTAAGGATGGGACATTTTTCTCAGCACATTTGATATCAACGAAGCGATTCGATCACCCCTCACCTTGTGATATAGTATTCTAGAACTTGATAGGATGACAAGAACACAACTTGCTCTAGTACCATGCTTACCAAATCTATGTAGAATCTTGGTAGCACTCATTTGTCTTATAACAATTGACACAGTGCAATTCTGGAGCGAACATGCTATGAATAGAAAACTTAGATGCATCCCATTTCTGAATGTAGTGTTGGAATTTAGGGTCATTCCAAATTAGAAGGTTTTTTTTTTAGATTTTTTGAGCTATCTTACTAAATAGAGAAGCCTAGAGAGTTTGAAAAAGACAGTGAGAGGTGGTAAGTATTGGAATACTAGATTATACTCGTAGTTGCATCAGACCCAGGTTAAGTTTGCTAGATTGTTAGATCGTGTGAAGCATTGAATAACATGGAGTGACCCATGTACATTTTACAGTCTCCATAGAGTTATGGGACTAGCATGTTAGAATTAACGTTCGCATTGTACCCCTATTGTTATCATCTAGGATTGATTAGGACTATTGGGCCATGCCTACGTGCTAACTCTAGGGGCCCTTACCTATATTTAGTAAAAGTCTAGTTAGAGAAGTTCGAGATTGTAGTGCTTGATTTGGAGCACAAGTTATTGCTATAGATAGGTGTTAGTGCTTTTACCATATGTAGAGACATTAATTAGGCAACTGCTTTTGCTTTTGGTTTTGCTTTTGGCATAGACCAAAGTCTATAAAAATGTAGAGCGTTTTGTACCTCATATGTAATGGGACATAATTGGAGTTTCCATCACTTGTGTTCTCTCTCATGTGTTTGGCTATTGTTTCATCACAATAGGAATCTTGTCTTGGGTTACTTGTATTGTCAAGTCAGGTTTCTACCACAGTATTCATGCAACTAGAAGATGTTCTGATAGATCTTTAAGTCTTGTTGGAAATTCTTCTATGGAGTTGTAAGTTGTTGCACTTCATGTAAGGTACTACATTCTTTAGCACTTATGATGGAATGAGCAATTACTGAAGGAAGCTTAATCCAAAGTGAAAAGACTTAATCCTCATGAGGTTTGATTTCCTCTCTTGGTAGCACTCCTTCATCAACACTCTATATCTTGTATGTGCAAACTTTGGCTTTGATATGACTGAGAAGACATTGCAAGGAGTTACTAGCCTGACATAGATGTGCTACATATAATTGAATTTCTAGATGTTGAATTTGTGTAGAGTACAAGGTGCATCTATGGTTGATGCTCAAGTGCCACAAGGCATATGACTAGGAATAAGCAATGATTTACTCCATTTGAAGGTGGAGAAGCAATTGCATAGGCTAATGGAGATAAATGTCAACTTGGTGGAATCGGCAAAATGCTAATTTAATTACCAAGTGGTAAACTGAAGCCGATTGGCCATGTACTCTACATGCTAAGCTTGAGCCTACTTTCTGTTGGAGTAATCACAGACCAATGCTTGAAGATACAATTTCACAAAGACAAGTATCTTGTGAAAGATATGGAACCATCACCTTAGGATTATTGTGAATTTGTTCCAGGAAAATATTTGTGGACTTTGCAAACTAAATGCAATCATACCTGGGCAATGTGGCTTAGCATTGTTATGAACATAATCACAGATGTTGATATCAAATGAAGAACAATGGCTAAAGCCCTACAAACAATAGCTAAGCATAGACAAGAGATCTCCCATGAAGAGCCCAAGCAATACCTATTTGTGGGGAGAGAGAGGAAATCAGATTGAAGGGACGAGCAAGATGGGCGCCAGAAATGGAGGGGATGGCAGTTGCTCCAAACGAAGATCCTGCAAAAAAAATACACAGAGAAACTAAAAGTGCCAAAACTAAAACACTTCCCAACTGCTCAGGAAAGTGCTCTGATACCATGTTATGAAAATCACAGATGTTGATATCAAATGAAGAACAATGGCTAAAGCCCTACAAGCAATAGCTAAGCATAGACAAGAGATCTCCCACGAAGAGCCCAAGCAATACCTATTAGCAGAGAATGAATACAATGAATGTTGTATCTAATGTCTAGCCCTATATATACTATCTAGAGGCCCTTAGTGGAACCTTCTAGAAATTAGAGCAACTAAGGGTACTTGTGTCCCGTAAGGACATGCCCTTAATGGTAATGGCCCAATACCTAAAAATATCCCAATTAGGGCCACTTAGTAATTAGGGTTAGCTTAGGTGAGTTCATAACAAGCATCCTCTGAGTAATCACAAAGTGACTTATGGCTTAGGCATTTGAATCACTTGAACTTTGGTAATCTAACATTAATGAAGAAACTCAAGATGGCTAATCTAAGAGTATTTGGCTGTACACATACCCGATGAAATCAGAGGCAAATTGAATTTAAATCCATCAAATGTATATTTGTTGCGAATGATGAGAAAATCAAGGCGCACAAATGCTATGATCAAGGCAATGATGCATTACATCAGTGAAGATGCAGTCGTTGATGAATGCATAAGTATGATAATGAAAGTGGAGAGAACTGTTTGTCATTGGATGATAAACTTCAATTGAGGTCTACAATGGAAAGACTACAAAGGATGGAGGAAATTGAGATGATGCTAGATCTACCTCATTTTACAAGAACCAAAGATATTGTGATAGGGGATAAGAGGAAGACCAAGGATGTAGGATGGGACATGTAATCTGTCGGGAGCACTTCAAATTATATTATATGTAGACGATCTGATCATTGCAAGCAGCAATCAAGAATTATTGTGAAAGCTGACCTGCTACTTTTTTCGAGATGACAGATCTGGACTTGATGAACTATTGTCTTGGTGATGAAGGTTGGCAACAAGCAAAAGGCATTGCATTGACACAATCAGAGTATGCTGCTGAGCTGCTGAAAAGGTTTCGCAATCAAGGATGCAAATAGTCAATCTGGATTGAGGTGGAGATATTGACGACAGGAAATCCACCACAGGTTATATGTTTAGTGGAAATGGAAGTTTTTGTTGGTCTAGCAAGAATCAAGAGACTCTAGCCCTATCCATGATAGAAGTTGAGTATAAAGCTCTAAGCAATGCAATACAAGAAGCAATTTGACTTAGGCAAATCTTGGTGGAAATTGGAATACCATAGGTGCATGAAACAATTGTGTATAGTGATAGTCGAAGTGGAATCCGGCTAGCAGAAATCCTATATGCTCGTACAAGACACATTGAATGAAGCGATGCTTCATTCGTGAGAGTCTCTTAAGCAATTAGATTGATGTACAACATTGCAGGAGTGAAGACTAGCTAGTGGACATCTTCACCAAACCTTTATGTAAAGATAAGTTTTAAGTGTTTGGAGACAAGCTCGTTATAGTTAAAGTTGACTAGGTTTCAAGGGAGAGCGTAAAAAGTATTACTACTAGTTAACTATAGCTACTTAAGTTAAACTAAGCTAGTTTATGGTTACAGTTGGACCCATTGAACAAGTGAAATCATATAAGACACTTGTCGATTTGGTATGACGAGCACTGATCTAATCATGCCAATGTATATCCAGTTTGTGATCAATGTAATCTAATCTAGTTCGGAGGGTTTTGGAGTACAGTTTATGTTGCTAATCCTCCATGGTTTGTGGTATCTATTTTCTTAGTATTTGCTATGTCAATTAGCAAGATTCTCCTATCAAAAGCAAGCATACAATAAATTTAAAACATGAGCAGAGAATAGAACTGTATGCAATATAAAACTCTTTGAATTGCCCTGTTTATATTTCACAATCAGTTTTTATCCTAGTTAAGTCTATGTTAGCTCATTCTCTTGGTATGTATTTTTATTATCGACAAGAGTTGACGAAATATTGAGCCTTACCATTTGATTCTTTTGCTTGACAGGTCACATTGTATCCTGGATTGTGTGAGCCCATTGATCAAGGGGGTTTGGGGTTTGATTATTATGTTAGCATTTCTCCATCAGTAATGTGGCTCGAGCTCATTGAAAACGTTGCAGACGATAGTTGGAGCATGAATCAGGAATGTGTTTTGTTAAATCATTTAATCATGCATCTAAACCCTTGCAGTCCTTGGATTTCTTGGCACATTATGTCCATGTTTTGTTCATTTGAACAAAGACAAAGCATCTGATTCATGTTTAATAATGTTAGTTGCATTTTTTGAATTGAGCATTCAACTTCACTAGCGTAATTTAGTAAGAGCTGCTAAGCTGAAACATGCATATTGCCTTACTTGGTGCACCTGAAACATTTTGATGTTACAGATTGCAGAAACGCTTTCATTGAGCTGCTCCCAACACAAAGGGAAGGGATTGGTATATGCTGAAAACCATGGCCAGGTCCATGCAGCTCTCAGGCTTTTTCACTCCCGTGCAATTTCATATTGTGTTCTTTGATTCCTTAGTTGTTGAGTCAAATTTCGATTAGGCTTATTACTTCAAAGTTTTTCTCATTCAATCAACATATCACCAAAGCCCTTAAGTGCGAGTTAAAGAATGGACCATGAAAATTATTTCCAGCTTCATTTGAATATGGCATCCTTCTAATGATTTGGAGGATTCTGTCACCATGATGTTCATCTATAAACAATTCTTTGAGAACGCTACCACTCTCATGTTTAGATTCAGGAATACGCTCTTGCACAATAACTATGTCTACCACTCTCATGTTTAGATTCAGGAATACGCTCTTTCTTTGTCCATAAGAATTCTTAGTATTTTGAGTTTCTGTAGACTGTAATTTGAGCGATCACTCAATAGATGCTCACTAAGGCTAGCCGTTCTTCAGCAAATAGAAAAAAACTTTGAAAGTAGTCAAGAACTGAGGTGATTCCAAAATCTAGGGTCTAAATCCAATTAGGGTATAATGCCATTTGATGAATATCCAAGAGCCTTTGATCTTGCCACATTGTGTAACCTTGCTAGCCCATTACCCAAGATCCACTCCAAGTAGAAAGTGTGACTTCCTACAAGCTAAGTTGCTTCAAGAAACTTCCAAAAGCTTCACTACAAAATCAACAAATTTGTTGTGATTATTTTTCTATTGATGAGTGGTTGTACTAACTGCACCTTGATGACCTATGTAGAAAATTTACTCCTTTTCTCAAGATTGATGAGCCTGGAGTAGATCATATTCCTCGATATGTTATGACCTAAATTAGTTTTTTCCCTCTCATGCTCACATGTTCTACAACACGTGCTATACCATGACAAAATCAAAGTCCTAGCTATGGAGTATCTTAAACTTTATAGAAGATGCAAACCATGAAAGTTGGAGAGAACTTAAAATACAAAGGAATTGCTTAAGGTCGTCAACAAATGTGTTGGACTTCAAAAAATTGATTGAGGATTACTAGACTAGGGCGTGGGGGCTCTTAGCTATCATGGAGGCAAGCTCCTCAAGGTACATGCATGGACATTGGATAAGATAAGGTTCCACCACTACCTCAAGTTGCAAGGACACGGGGGCCCACTTGCAGTTTCTAGCTACAGCTAAAAAGGGGTGGTTGCAAAGCATTTACAATGTACAAGTTGCTCTGTATAAGTTTTCCTAGCCATTAATGTTAAACTAGGCATTTTATTTCAATAGAGGTGGCAATCCACCTAGGTAGTGGTGAGTTGGGTTGGTGGTGAGAGTGAGGGACTAGAGCAGGCATGTGTAAGTTAGCGATGAAGGGGAGGAGGGAGCTAGTGTAGTTCAATCAAGTGAACAAGGGAGGAAAGAGAGGACACAAGCTAGGAGGGAGATAGCGAGATGATCAGTACTCATCAAGAGCAAGAGGGGCCAATTTGAGAGCCAGTTGGAAGAAGGTGAAGGGCTATTCAACTAGTTGAGGTAGGAGGTAGTGAGGGAATAGTTGAGAGTGCAACATTCCCATATGCCAATGTAGATTGAATGGAGTCCCGTAGTGCCTCGGATATTATTATTACATCTTATCCCTTTCAGATACTGCTTGCATATCTGAGCAATGCTTCATCGAGATAAAATAGATCGCTAAAATTTTAAAGAAATAATTTTTGTTATAGATGGATGAGTAGTCAATCTTGATTTGGATGTTGAGCTGCAAGACTTTGCTAGGTTTTGTAAAATAAAGCTTGATAATCATAATGGGATAAACAAGAAGCAGAGCCAACAAAAAGTCGACGCTCATTGATTTTTGGAATTTCCCAATGGTAGAGAATGCGTTGTTTAGAATTCATATATACAAAATATTCTCAACAGGTCAATTGAGCAATGCATGTTGAGGGGAGACTAAGGTGAGAGAGCTCATAATGTTTTTGCAGCATTAATTCTCTCTCTCTCTCTCTCTCTCTCTCTCTCTCTCTCTCTCTCTCTCTCTCTCTCTCTCTCTCTCTCTCTCTCTCTCTCTCTCTCTCTCTCTCTCTCTCTCTCTCTCTCTTTGCGATGGCGCTCTGCAGCGCGCCTTCTCCTCCCTCCCTCTTGCGATGGCGCCCTGCAGCGATGGTGCGCTAGCTCTGGCGGATGGCTAGGCGGTTGGGGTTGGGATCCCAGTACGCGGCTCGCATGGGTACGTGTGTGTGCGTGGCCCTGAGGCCCGAATTCTTTACAAACCTTACCTACATCCAGGTTGAGGAGAGGCGTAAAGCCTTCCAGGTGGCTAGAGAGACTAGTAGACGGGTCATATATCGAGATGGTCGTATACGATTTGTTGCTGGCACCCCTAGCAAATCCCAGAGCTAGAAATTTGAGGCCTCACATGTATGATAAGTGTGGATTGGTTTAGAAGGATTGGCTTCAATAGCAACTACTGAGCGCTGTCATAGCCACACATCCGGGCAATCACTAAGGTATGATACCTATCATCATTTTGGAAATATTCCTTTTGGACAACGATGATACATTTGGTAGTAAATCGTTGATGAATGTGTAGTTTTTATACTCTTTTGGTGAAGAGATGGGCCGCTGACCAGCGGTTGCTTATAAGGAGAGAAATTGCACTTCCATGTGCTTATGGAAGCGTTGTAGATATATACATGATGACACACTTTTTGATGATTGCCTACTATGCGGATTTCCGCGTTCTGAAAATGAGTGGGGACAGCGATCAACACTCCATCGCACCATGTGCGGATTTCCGCTAGATAGTATGCATGGAGACAACGGATCTGTGCATTATCGCTTTACTTGTCGTTTGGTAGCAAAGCCAATATCATATGATGATTTATGCATTACATAACTATGCTTTGGCTCAGTATTACTCACAGTTGGCAGCCGAACATACTCTCACAGGAAAACTCTTCACCTCGCATCCAGGTATGAAACCATAAGAGGTAACTCTGATCTGAATAATTTGTGCGATACTACGCTATGGTTTATGCATACATGAGGATTTCTAAGGTAGACTTTAAATAGCCTTTATAAGCAGTTACTAAGAAGTACTTACGTTTCACGTCTGTAAAACTAATAATGAGTTATTTATGATACTTTTAACAAGGACATGATTTATTTTGACTTAAGGGCAGTTTCTTTTTGAGTAAGCTATGAATTTTGTAAGAGCTTGACCTTGACGTGCTGTATGGCATGGAATTGCCCAAGCCATAAGGTGCTTGGACTCCCTATGACTTTCATGGGAGTGCCTGGGGCTAGTATGGCATGGATATGCTCTAGTACCTAGCACTGATGCCAAAGTCATGCCTCTTGTTATCAATCTATTGCAAGATAGCTTTGTACATGTAAAATGGTTATGTGAACTTAATACATTCTCTTTTGCTCTTGTACTGATCAGTATGGCATCTACTCTAATACGGTTTTGTTAAAGAGTAAAATGTATTGCTAATTATGGAATGCATGATAGGGAAGATTGGACGTATTAGTTGTAATTGTAATCAAGTTGATAAGGTAGTGAATCTTGTTTCGGACATGGATAACAACTTGTTCGGTTGTGTTTTGTGGGATGGTGGCAGGTAACAGCGAGTGTCCTAAAACTTACTTCGCTTTATGGTACTCTGTACTATAGGACTTTATACAACTTTGTTCTTACCTGTTATCCTATAAATTGAAGGGTTCAAAGGGTTTGGTCTTCACTTGTCAAGAGGGACTGTGAAATCTTGTTACTCTCTCTCTCTCTCTCTCTCTCTCTCAGCGATGGTGCTACCTTTGTGCTCTCTTTAGCCAACGATGATGCTCCTGCCGGCGATGGTGCTCCACAAGATGCTCCTTGACCGCCTTGTCCCTGCTGTCTGCACCCAGGCCCGCCCTATCCCAGGTCCGCCCTACTCTGTCCTGCCGCCCTACCCTGTCCTGTCCACTCAGGTTTTGTCCTGGTCCTATCCGCTCAGGCCCTGTCCGCTCAGATCCTACCTACCTTGACCTGTCCGCATTTCTTGTCCACTCAGGTCCTACCCTATCCTATTCGCCCTACCCTGACCTGTGCACTCAGGTCCTCTTTCTTGCTATGGCCTCAATCGAAAAGGGGGGGTCTCCTTCGCCCTGCTCTTCTCCTGCTTGCCAATCATCTGCTCCTGCTAACCTGGCCATCACTGGCTCTTGTTCTTTTACAGGCCCAGCCAGTCATCGCCTCATCTTTCATTGCAGGCCATTGCCAATGCACCATTGCTTTCTTTTAGACCAGCTGCATTGGCTAGGCTCCGCAAGGGGCGCTCTGCGCTTGTTCAGATGGAGAGGTTTTCGTCTACTTATTACGTGCATGACCTGGACACACGCTGTCGCCTCTTCTCTTTGACTGTTTCTCTAGTTGCACTATACTCAGCAGAGACATGGTGTCTAGGGTTATCTAGAGACACTTGGAGTGACATCTCGCGTTTGCAGATTCACATGCTTATCCGGATGATTCGGGCCAAGCAATCAGTTCCTCATGAGATTATTTTGGCGGAGTTTGCTTCTCCTCCACTGATTGTAGAGGCTATTTTCAGGATCATCACATTCATTCACAGAGTCTCAGAGCTTGATTCTTCCAGATACGTGATAGCGGCTTTTACATCTTCTCGCACTTTGGCCGGGCAGCGGGCTAAGTCCTCATGGTTTCAGTATGCTTCGGACTTTCTACATAGATGGGGATTATCTATGTCTGACCTCCCAAATGGGACTCAGGCGTTCATTCACCAACAGATCTACAGAGCATACATACACACTGTTTGGTCTCACTTGGATCCATCACGAGTTAAGCTTCAGTTCTACCACACTCACTTTTTCACCTTGATACTTCATGGCTTCCCGTCAGACCGAGTTATCTCTCTCATGCGCTGTCTTTTGGCCTGCGCTACCGCATTGGTCAGCTTCGGGTCTCTTCTCATTAGCTCACTACTGAGACAGGCATCATAGACACGCCACGACCATTACAGATCTGTCAGTGCTGTACTACAGGAGGTTGAGGATGAGTTTCACTTTATTTCCATCTGTCCAACTTACTATGAGATCAGAGGCAGATACCACTTGTCTCTATCGGGACACTCCACTCACGCTTGGTTCCTTCTTTACCTATCCAGATGCGAGATGTGTTGGTTTGCTATTACGAGAGATGTTCTCGTTGAGATCTTCTCTTCTGTCGGATGATCAGGATGTTGACCATAGCCAGCCACACGTTACACTATTCTTTCAGAAAAGAGTTAGAGAAGATACTTCGGACAGTGAGATTGACATTCCAGCTCGTGTACCGAAGCTCTAGTGTATTCTTCGACCATCCAGAGTTCATCACCAAAGGCCACCATGTGCCTCGCACCAGATCACACAGTTTTTTTCTCTCAGTTAGTGAGTTTTATTCCTCCGCGTAGCTGGTGGTTAACCTACTGCTTTTGTACCCTCACCATCGCTGGAGGTTAAGCTTCGGTTTTATTTTCGGTTATTCTAGTTTTAGTTTTAGCTGAAATAAGTCCGACATGGACAATGCTCCTTTCTGATGTACTTTTTCTTTGTCTTATGTGCCCAAGGGCACTCTACAGACATTAATATATTCTATTCTATTCGATTCTCTCTCTCTCTCTCTCTCTCTCTCTCTCTCTCTCTCTCTCTCTCTCTCTCTCTCTCTCTCTCTCCGATCACAGCCCACAACTGCTATGGGTATCAGACGCTTTTTTCGAGATTGATATTTACCCTTTTACTTTCCTCAGCAGAGCAAGCGGTTAAGCTCTTGCACCTGTACCCTCTTCAGAACTGGAGGTTAAGCTCTTGCGTATCTGCTCTTATATTCATTTTATGATTCCATATTGGTTATGTCTTTACCTAGCTAGAGAGAGTTCTATGTTGTCTTTCCACTTTGACTAGCGTTTTTTATTATGTTGTCCGTCTTGGACAGTAATCCTACGAGACATGTACTTATTCATTCTGTCTTATGTGCCCTTGGGCACTCAACAGACATTAATACAATTTCTGTCTCTCTCTCTCTCTCTCTCTCTCTCTCTCTCTCTCTCTCTCTCTCTCTCTCTCTCCTTCCCTCGCTGCTCCATGGCAGCTCCTCCTCGCGCCCCTGCTCGTAGATCAGCACGATCCCCAGCCACCTCCTCACTCACCTCCCTCACTCACCACTCACCTCCCCTCGCTGCCCCTTCCCCTAACCCCCTCGC
Source organism: Diphasiastrum complanatum (assembly GCA_029204225.1). NCBI lineage: Eukaryota > Viridiplantae > Streptophyta > Lycopodiopsida > Lycopodiales > Lycopodiaceae > Diphasiastrum > Diphasiastrum complanatum. The sequence continues at coordinate 43,435,271 of CM055098.1, read as the reverse complement.
TGCTCCCTCTCCTTCCCTCGCTGCTCCTTCTCCTTCTCCTTCCCTCGCTGCCCCTTCCTGTAACCTCCTCGCTGCTCCTTCCCCCCTCGCTGCCCCTTCCCTCGTTGCTGCTCCTTCCCTCGCTGCTCCTTCTTCCCCCCTTGCTGCCCCTTCCCTCGCTGCTGCTCCTTCCCTCGCTGCCCCCTCCCTCGATGCTCCTTCTTGCCCCCTCGCTGCCCCTTCCCTCGCTGCTCCCTCCCCTAACCCCCTCGCTGTTCCTTCCCCTTCCCCCCTCGCTGCTCCATTCCCCCCCCTCGCTGACCTCCCTGATCTCCTAGCTGCCACCCCCTCACCCATCCTCCTCGCTGAACCCTCCTTGTCACCCCCCTCACCTCACCCCCTCGCTGATCCCTCACCTCACCCCCTCGCTGATCTCTCACCTCACCCCATTGTCATTCCAGCCCCCCCCCTCGTTGCCACTTCACCTCACCCCCTTGATGACCCATCTCCCTCTCCTACTACAACTCTCAGCGCCCTCTCTGATGGCTGCTCTTCCTGATTCAGCTCCTCTTCTGTCTTCTGACCCTATTCTTCCCACACCTACCATTGCTCACTCTTCCTCCTTCACGGCACCACAGTCTACAGCCAATATTCCGTATACGCCTTCTAAAACAATTGAACTTTTCTCATCTTGGCAGATTGATCAATTCAAGGCAGATTTCCAATTTTTGCGGTATGAAATTTCACAGCTGAAAGGAACGGTTACTTCTTTGGTCAACGAGAAGAAGCTATTGCAGTCCAAGGTTGCCTCACTCGAACAATCCATCGGAATCAAACAGGCCGCAGCTTCGGAATCCACCACCAACATGCTACGGGAGCTAGAAACCAAGATTGAGAAGCAACACGAAGAGGCCCTTTCCTGGGCATCAGTTTTGAAAAAGGGCACCAAACCCAGCGCTCCCATCTCCTCAGTTATCTCAGCCACCATCTCGGAAGAGAAATCTCGAGACCAAAAATCCCACAATATTAGAGTTCGTGGAGTTCTAGATACACAGGATGCATTGGCTGAAGCTAAACGCTTTCTCGACATCACTCTCGGGCACAAGACAGAGGGGTTAGACACCGCATGGAGGACCACTAGAGATGCAGCCACACTCATTCTTCGTTTCACCTCCCTCGAGAGTCGTCGAGATGCTTTGCGGTGCAGAGCTAAGCTATGTGGTACCACTAGGAACGCGTCTTGTTGATCTTCTCTTCAGTTCCTCTTCAGGCGCCTTTTGGCGTGAGTTTATCCCTCGTGCTCCACCACCCCTCCTGGATGACCTTCGCATATGGACCGAATACGCTACCAAACTATATACCATACCCACTGACGCACCACCATCTCTATCTCCCCACGCCCCTCTGAGTTCACCTTCTTCACATCTGACATGGTACTTACGGCCATCAAGAGAATGAAGTCCCATAAAGCAAGAGATATCGAAGACCTTGAATCTGAACTCCTAACCCATGCTTCCGACCTCCTTGCTCCCACACTAGCCACTCTCCTCAATTCCGCCGTTGTCTCTGGTTTCCCCTCATCCTGGTGCACCAACATCATCCACCCTATTCATAAAAATGGTGATCCCATGATCCCTGGTAATTACCGCACTATCATGATCGGACATGTTCTCACGAAGCTCTATGGTACCATACTCCAGTCTGCAGTGAGTTCAGAGGCGGAAGCTCGGAGATTACATGCATTGGGGTAGGCAGGTTTCCGATCTCATTATTCTACCACTGACCATATTTTTACACTTCGAGCCTTGATCGAGGAAGCTAAGTACAGGAAAGAGAGGGTTTACTGCTGTTTTGTAGATTTCAAGAAGGCCTTCGATTCTGTACCACGCTCCCTGCTCATTCAGAGACTTCGTGATCTTGGTTTCTCCACAGATATTGTTTTAGCAGTGATGGCTCTTTATGAGAAGGTCTTGGGATGTTTCCGACATAGCAGTGGCTTATCTGATCACATTTGGAGCACCATTGGGGTGAAACAGGGGTGCTCTCTTTCACCGGTTCTCTTTGGATTGTATATTGATGAGTTAGAGCGAGTCATCTCACAGTGTGGCGGGGGTGGCTGTAGACTTGGCACCATTCTGATTGCTATTCTCCTTTCTGCGGATGATGTAGTACTAGTATCCCCGACCAGAGAGGGTTTGCAGAGGCAGCTGGATTGTTTACAGGGATTTTGTACCAGATGGGGGTTGGGGCCAAGGTTATGGTCTTCAACACTTCTCGAGCCTTCATGCAGCGCCAGGAGCTCATCCTAGATGGACAGGCCTTAGGGGATACTCTTTTCTGGCCCTACCTTCAGCATGCGGCAGGCTGCCACCACCCGACTTGAGAAGGGGCATTCCTCTCTTGTTCAGCTTGAGCGGTTCTGTTTCAGGAAGCTCATCCGAGATGCTCGCAGTAAGTGTAGACTCTTTGATACTATTTTCACCCCCACAGCCTTATATGCAACAGAGACATGGTGTACCGGCCTCCCTTCATCACATTGGGCCAACATTTCACGATTGCAAACCACCATGTTAGCTCGTATGATTCGGGCGAAGCCCTCGGTTCTACATGAGATCCTTCTTGCAGAGTTTGCCGTTCCACCTATTCAGATATATGCCGCGTTCCAACTTATCACATACATTCAGAGAATCCAGGCTCTGCCCGATGAGGATATGAGATATACACAGACAGCACTTGTTTCCTCACACTTTCTTCATGACCAGGGTTATCGACTATCGTGGTTCTCTCAGGCATCCCAGTTCCTCCTTGAGTCATTTGGTATCTCCATTACAGAGCTCCCCTCCAGTACTCATCAGTATATCAGGCGCATCTTATATCGGGCATATCTCGACCATATTTGGGGACGACAGCTTGGGGTTAAACCCGGCTACTACTGGACTCATTCTATTGAGCTTGACATAGCAGGGTTCCCGGTCTTACCGCATTATTTGGACTCAAGACTATCACATTGCCTCAGATTTACATTGGGACAGCTCCGTGTATCATCACATCAATGGCTATTGAGACTGGTAGATTTCAGAGTACCCCGAGAGAGGAGCAGATTTGCCAGTTATGCTCTTTAGAGGAGGTGGAGTCAGAGGAGCACTTTATCTTTAGGTGCCCGGTATATTACGAGATCAGAGGGAGATACCATTGTTTGTTCCGAGACACACCTGTCACCTTACGATCGCTCATAGCTTATGAGGATTCCCGATGCGCGGCACTCATGATACGAGAGATGTTTATACTACGACAGGATTTGTATCAGACAGCCCAGCCGAGTCAGGTTTCTCAGCCTCAGATCACTTCTTTCTTCTCCAGGAGGAGAGGACGTTTTGATGACGGTGACGATGATGATGATGACCTACTTGCCCACAGAGACCAGAGACAGCGTCCCACACATACCCATGTTGCAGCACGAGCTACTCGACCTATCACGAGGAGACCTCTTCATCCTCTCAGACGACGTCAGAGACCACCAGTGGCCCTTCATGCCACAGGCCGTATTACATCCTTCTATATCATCAGCACCAGCAGGACAGGACTAGATGATAACGTCATATCTCACTCATGACTGTTAGCAGTATACATGCTCCCACATGTTTCTAATAGCATCACATCTATTTCAGTTTATAGCTTTAGCTCTAGATTGCTACTTTGTTACTGTTTTGGAGACGTTTCATACGCTCCTATGGTTACCACATACTTGACATGTACATTTACTAGTCTTATATGCCTTTTGGCATGGAAAAGACATTAATAAAGCTTTCTTTCTTTCTTTCTTTCTCTATCTCTCTCTCCCTCAAGCTATAGATCAAGGACGAAGGGGGAGATCCCTCGCTCCCCCTCGGGCCACCGTACCTATTGCTCAGGAAATAATGTTGCTTGAGGAGATTGTGGCTCAAGAAGTTGTGCTGCCTGCCTTAGCCCTATTTTGTTGCCTTGTTGCCTAAGCGCGCCCCCCCCCCCCCCCCCCCCCCCAACCCCTTTTCTGATCCTCTCCATCTTTTTCGATTTATTTATGATGCGATCTGACACCACATCTACTCCTATCCTACCTATTACTCCCCTACTCATCTGTATGAACAATATGTCACTTCCTATCCAGAACAACAAAGATTGGAGTTTCAGGTCATGAAGCTGGAAATGTTGCATCTTAAAGTGGCTATCAGCTTATTGCTTGAAATGAGTGCAAGACAATAGCGGATAGAAACCCTCTAAAAGACTGAGCTAGAATGCTCTAAGAGAGTTCAAGCTTGAAAGCTTGATAGAGGGCTAACTACAATACTTTCTGATTGTGAATAATTTGCTTGATAAGAGTGCAGGAAGCGTCGTGTGATAATACTCAGCCCCCTATTAACAATGTTGATGCGTCGCTTCAGAACAAATCTCAAATGGGCACCCAGATTACTGCTTTTCAAGACAAACTTAGCAAATTACCGGATTTACAAGGGACACCAATACATACATACCTCTACTAAAATTCAAGAGCTTGAACAAGCTGTAAACGATAAGTCACTGGACTGAGACATTTCAACATGTGGTAAGGCCCATAATAGCATGATGCAAGCTTCTTAGTAGAAGCGTGGCCCTGAACAAAATGTTGTCCTACAAAGCGAAGCCGAAGATAAACCATATCACCAAGCTAAAACTGAACATGGTAGTGATGGTGGTCTACAGAGGTGTAGTAACATTGCTGAACATGCTGCAAATGTCTACTAGCTCAAGTAATAAGCTCGCGGGCACTTGATAAAAATAAAGCAAGGTTTATGATCATCATGCAGAAGAGGAACCGCTGGTAAAGGAGCATAACCATGAGCTAGTAAAAAGGAGGAAATACCAATGCTGGCACTGACAGATCTATTATGGCTATACTCTGCTAAGCATAAATGTCGATCCCAATTCTTTAAGGAGTAACAAAATGGTTAAGATAATCCTCAAAGACCTGGTTAAGGACCTCGGATTGTCCGTCGGCTGTGGAATGATAAGCAGTACCCATAAGGAGCTGAACATCTAGAATATGCATAAGCTCTGTCCAAAACGTAGAAGTAAACTTACTATCCCGATTGGATAGTATATATTTCAAGAACTGATCAACCACCATCATACATGAGTCACGACAATGATGGGTACAAGGAAGGCCAATGATGAAGTTCATAGAAATGTTTGTCCACTGGTGATGAGGAATGGGCCAACTCTAGACCAAGCCAACAGGCTTGGCACGGGTGTAGTTAGTACAGGCACATAAAGTACACTGACGGATAAGAAGTTCAAGCTGAAACTTCATGGACGGGAAATTTTCCTTAAGACAAGTAAAACAAAATGGTCACCAACAAGAGAAGAATGCATGAACATGTCCCGATGTGCAAAAAGATAACATAGAGATTGATGATTAGTAATAATGCCAAAAAAAACACGATAAAGATAATGATGCCACTTTGTAAGAACATAGAGAAATGCAAGGGACTCTTTTACATGAACAAAGTAATGTGGTTCATAAGAGTGAAGACGACATGACTCATAGACGATCACCCACTGGGGTTGACGAAGTAAGGCACCTACCAACAAAACTAGCATCAGTTTTGATAAAGAACTTCTAATCGATCTAAGGCAAATAGATGACAACAGTAGAAACAACAACATGACGAAGAGTATCAAAGGCTGGAAGAATGGATTTTCTTCAATAGTGCATGAAGAGGAGCGGCCATAGCGGTGAAATGTGGAACGGGACAACGAAGGTGTGGCTAAACCGAGAAACATATAGACATGGTCAACATCAGTAGGCACAGGCCAATCTTGAATAACTTGGACCTTACGAGGGTCAAGTTGAATATGACCATGACAAATAAGAAAACCTAAAAACTCAATCTCAAGAACAAAAAAAGAGCACTTAGAAAACGTAGCAAACAATTGATGGTTGACAAGTAACGAGAAGATAGAAGGAAGATTGAAAACATGCTGGAAAAGAGATGAACTAAGAATGAGAATGTCATCAAAATAAACTAAAATACGACGACCAAGAAGGGGACGCGTACCATTATTCATGACATTTTGAAATGTGGGTGGACCATTAGTAACACCAAACGGAAGCTCATGAAACTCATAAAGACCAAGGTGAGTATGAAAAACAATGTTATAGTTATCAAAACGGTGCATCTTAATTAGATGGTATTGTTGGCAGATTCTGAGGAATCCCCAAGATGCCGAACCAAGTTATCTAAAGAGCATCTCTCACCCTAGACTGAGGCACTCTGGACACATAAAAGAGTTGCACAATGAGCCTTTGGCAAGCTGCGCATGAACTGCTTCCTAATAATTAGCTGGTAATGCAGCTAATTATGTTGTAGCGTAGTAGCAAGTGAAATAGCATCACAAAGTGTAGCAGGGCAAAAAGAAGCCACATCATAGCATAAGGGACTTCACAAGCCGACTATATTAGTGAGATATGAGCTCAATAGGCTTTAAGTAGATAAAACGGTAGGAGAGCTCCATGAAGTGGTCAATATAGAGAGCTAAATCACCCATGTGAGAAGGCTACGAAAAATATCGCGCTGACAATCAATCATAGCATCTCGGAGGTTGCGACGAAAGGTAGGCCACAGGTGCATCCCGCCTTAATTAGGCTCAATACTCACACCACCAAGTAGCAGTTCGTCCATCCGAGCGTAAGGCAGCTAACTAGATCTTCTGGATGTTGGTCTTGGGGAACATCAAAAAATAAGTTTCCAACTTAGAAGACCAATTCTCTAAGAGATTCCCATTAGAGGAACTAGAGTAGCTAGGAAGCTAGATCTTGTCACGAAAGTCACGAGGGTAGTGTGGCTTGGGACCAGCATGACAAGGGAAAGGGTAAAAACTAGGAGATGGAGTGTCAGGAATTATAGAGCTACCAAATGGATTTCCAATGGAAGAAGGTGATGAAGTAGCTCCAAAGCTATGAGAAAATGGCATAGGGGTGGCAGGGATGATAGGGCTACCAAAACGATTGCCAACGGGAGAAGGTGGTGAAGTAGCTTCAAAGTTATCCGAAGATGTCATAGGGGCCTTGCCAAGACCATGAGGAAGATGTAAGGCATCAATCTGTGACTAAAGTGAGGCAAGCCTATCAGGACCAGGTCAAGACGAGAAGAAATCCCAGATATAACAATATCAACGGCTTATTGAATGTCTTAAGCTAAAGTGCCCCAACTTAGTCTAGTTCAGCACCAAAAACACAACTAAAAGAGGCAGCCAAGAGGGTTTAGGCAATGCTGAAAAACTGGAGCAGCAAAGTAGATATGAAAGCTGGAAAAATAGTACCTAGGAGTGGCATAAAATAATGAAACTAGGCACTGCCATAAAAGCTATATAAAATATCAGGGATTAGGCAAGGTTGGGTGGATCAATTAGTGTTTGCCCTACTGTGGTGTTGAGACCTCTAACACAATACCATGTTAAAATTTCTTCAATGAACCACTTTGGGCTTCCTCGATCACTACTTGTGATGGAGGCTGGTCAATTCCCTAGCCGTGGCCATAACATTCTTCCTCCCTTAAGAACATTTTTGTCCTCAAAAAGGGAAATAAGGAAAATCCTCTTCAACTCTTACTAGAGTCACAAGAGTCATCATATCCAGTTCTTCCTTTCCAGTGTTTAGTAGCATGACAATCTCTTAACCTCTTGTGTCTACTGTCTAATGCGCTTTCTAGTACCAAAGGAGTTTGTGAAGAGGAATTGTCAACCAAACCCAAGTCCTCATGTGATCCCATGGAATATAAGCCTGACTCAAGTAGATCTACACATGGGCTGAAAAGGTGTTAGGAATGTGGGAAACGTTGGGCGCTGGACAGCCTCCAAGCAAAGCTGTAAATGATCTACAAAAAGAGGTGCTATAACTGCCAAAACTGCTCCCAAAACTGCTATCAAATGTGGGTGGAAAAATCTGCAAAAGAGATGCCAAATTGCCACCAAATGGGAGGCTAAAATCTGCTGGAAATGCCACCGAAATAGCCATTAGAAGTGCTGCCAAATGTAGCGAAGATCTGTTGGAACTGTCGCCATAAAATTTGCTTAAATCTTTTTTTCCCCATGAAAGTGGCCACTAAGTTTAGTGGAAGACTACTGCTAACTATCAACTAAAGCTGTCACCAAAGATAGCCAAAAACAGCCACAAAACATTCCCGGCCACAAAAGTGCTCTGATTCCAAGTTATGAAGTGATTCACAGCAGATAAATAGCTAAGTTAGGAAAGCAGCACATAGGCAGGAACTAAGAGAATGCTTAAGGAGACCAAAGAGACAGAGATCGATATCATAAGCTGAATAATGAATGACAGTGTCTCCTACTTATAGTCATGGAGGAACCCTAAATGGATAAGACTGGGGAGACCAATCAGTTACGAATAGAGCCACAGCTGATCTATAGTTAAGCTATGAAAGCATCACATAAGCAAGACTTAACCCTAGAAAGCAGGAAAGAGAGAGATTAAGGAGGCTAAAGAGAGAGATCAATATCATCAGCTGAATGACAAATGACACAGTTTCCCTACTTATAGCCAAGAGGAAGCCCTAAAAGGAAGCTTCCAGTGGCTAGGGCCCAACTGGGAGAGATAATAGTGCGCCCTCCAAGAAGGCCCCCACTCTCCAGTAATATGTCCAAATGGCCTAATAATGAATAATAAGGCCAAAGGCCAACCATATAGTCTGAATGTCACTAATGAATAAAAAAAGGGCCCAAGGCCTGCTTATGCATAAAGTAAAGTAACTGTAAATGTAAATGGACGCGGCGAATGCAATGAGCCAAGTCCATAACTCTCCCCGACACAAAAAAAAGACCCAACTGCCGAAAAGATAACCGGATCAAGTAGCAGCAAGCCCTGGTGCATCAACAGCTAGAGGAACATCTGATGTAGAGGAATCAACAAGTGCAGCAAGAGCACGAGCCTGATCCGCAAGTAATGGTGTATGATAAAACACATCAATAGGCTCCCATGTAGCCTCCTCAATAGGACGACCATCCCACTAGACCAAAAACTGAATCTGCCGGCAGCGTCGACTTTGGTATAGACGGACCTGTAATATAGCAGCAGGTAAAAATGGAAATAACTTTGAAGCAGCAGGAAACTCAGCATCACAAGAGCATCATCCTCAATAGTAGCACGTAATAAACTGACATGGAATACATCACAGGCGCGTGTGGAAGCAGGAAGCTGTAAGCGATATGTAACTGGACTAAGAACCTCCACAATGCGATAAGGCCCATAATAACGTGGTGCAAGCTTCTCAGTAGAAGCATGGCCCTGGACAAAATGATGACGTGCAAACCGTAAGTGTAGATAAACCATATCTCCAAGCTGAAACTCAACATGGCGGCGGTGACGATCAACTGAGGTCTGATAATGCTGCTGAACATGCTGTAAATGAGAACTGGCCCGAGTAATAAGCTCTCGAGCACCTGATAGAAAAGATGCAAGTGTAACAGGTGTATCCTCAGGAGGAAGAGGAATGCCAGGTAAAAGAGGTGCATAGCCATGAGATAATAAAAATGGAGAGACACCTGTGCTGGTACTAACAAAGCTATTATAGCTATACTCTGCTAAACATAAATGCTGATCCCAATCCTTCCCTGAAGGAGTAACAAAATGGCGTAAATAATCCTCAAGGATCCTGTTAAGGACCTCAGACTGCCCATCAGAAGTAGAATAATAAGCAGAACCCATAAAAAGCTGAACATCCAAAATACGCATAAGCTCTGTCCAGAATATAGATGTAAACTTACTATCCCGATCAGAAAGAATAGTACGAGGAAATCCATGCAGGCGGAAAATCTCTGATAGGAACAAACATGCACACTACTCTGCTGTGATAGTACTGCGAACTGGGATAAAATGTGCCTGTTTTGAGAACCTGTCAACTACTGCCATACATGAATCGTGACCACGCTAGGTATGGGGAAGGGCAAGGATAAAGTCCATAGATATATCAGTCCACTGGCGATGAGGAATAGGCCAACTCTGGAGCAAACCAGCAGATTTAGAATGGGAGTACTTATTACGAAGGCAGAAGGGGCAGGTACGAATAAGTACAGCAAGCTCAGATCGAAGAGAGGGCCAATAGAAATGGTCTTTGAGACGAGCATAAGACTTCTGAAAACCAAAGTGACCCCCAATAGGAGAGGAATGACCATCCGACAACAACTGGGAACGGATACCCAAAGAACTAGGGATACAAAGAGAATCATAATGATAAAGACGATTGTCAATAATGGAGTAAACCTGATGAGGACTGGACGAAACAGGTGGGGCGGAACTATAAACATCACGAAAATCAGAACATGTAAGGTATGCTGCAGGCAGAGCATCAAACCACGGAGGAATAGTAGAAACGAGTGTATTTAACAAAGCTGGAAGACGAGATAATGCATCAGCAGCAGTGTTAGCACGACCAGGACAATACAATATGGAGAAATTAAAAGACTGTAAAAACTGCAACCAACGAAATTGACGATCACTAAGGTCACGTTGAGAAAACAGATAACGTAAAGACTGGTGATCAGTAATAATGTCAAATGGGACTCGATACAGATAATGACGCCACTTCTTAAGAGCATAGATAATAGCAAGAAGCTCTTTCTCATGCACAGAATAACGTTGCTCAAAGAGCGCGACTCATAAGCAATAATACATTGTGACTGGCGAAGTAAAGCACCCAAACCAACATTACTAGCATCAGTCTCAACAAGAAACTTCTGATCAAACTGTGGTAAACACATAACAGCATCATCAACAACAGCTCGACGAAGAGTATCAAATGTTGTCTGACAATCAGGAGTCCACAGAAAAGTACTAGACTTCTTCAAAGGTGCATGAAGAGGAGCTGCGATAGTGGCAAAATGAGGAACTGGACGACGAAGGTGAGTGGCTAACCCAAGAAACATACGAACATGATGAATATCAGTAGGTATAGGCCAATCCTGGATGGCTTGAACCTTATGAGGGTCCAAACGAATGTGACCATTACAAATAAGAAAACCAAGAAACTCGATCTCAGAAACAGCAAAAGAACATTTAGACAACTTAGCAAATAACTGGTGGTGTACAAGTAACTGAAAAACCGAGGAAAGATGGGCAACATGCTCAGCAAGAGACTGACTAAAAATAAGAATATCATCAAAATAAACCAAGACACAATGACCAAGAAGCGGACGTAAGATGTTATTCATAAAATTCTGGAACGTAGGAGGGCCATTAGTAACACCAAAAGGAAGCACACGAAATTCATATAAACCAAGATGAGTACGGAAAGCAGTCTTATGTTCGTCAGAAGGGTGCATCCTGATTCGGTAATATCCAGAACGAAGGTCTATCTTGGAAAAGATTTTAGGGGTACCGAGCTGGTCAAAGAGGTCATCCATGTGTGGAATAGGGTACTGATTACGAATAGTCAACTTATTTAAAGCACGGTAATCAATACAAAGGCGTTTGGTACCATCTTTCTTATTAATAAGGAGAACAGGAGCACCAAAAGGGCTGTGACTAGGAACAATGAGACCCTAATCTAACAAGGCAATAATATGGAGCCTCAAGCTCATCACGCTCAGATCGAGACATACGATAAGGGGGACAGGAGGGAGGAGCAGAACCAGGATGCAGATCAATGTGATGGTTCACGTCACGTAATGGTGGTAGCGTCGTAGGTTCCGAAAAGACAAAAGCATACTGATGTAATAAGTCAGAAATCACCTGAGGAACAGCTGCTGGTGTAGAAACTGGAGGAACTGGTACTGCTCGCTGAACACATAATAAGGCAGCACAATGAGCCTTCGGCAGGCTGCGAATAAACTGCTTCCCAGTAATCAGGAAGTCTCCCTGAGAATCAATGCCCACAAGTGAGTGTGTAACTGCATCATGTACAAATGTCAATGTCTGCTGTGTCAAGTCCAGTGTAACGGCTCCAAGAGATGCAAACCAATCAGCACCAAGGATAAGATCATAACGCTCCATAGGGATAATGTAAAGATCTGCCTGTCCAGAGAAATCTCCAATGCGGTATGGTAAACGCTGAAACATCTGAGAACTAGGAAAAGAATGAGAACTGGCAACCTCAACTGTGAGAGGCTGGGAAGCAGGAACAGGTGAAGCACGGATCCGACTAGTGATAGAACTGCTAATATAAGAATGAGTGCTACCAGTATCAACTAAAGCAATATACTCTCGACCTGTAATACGCACACGTAACCGAATGGAGCGAGGACTAGGACGCCCTGTCCAAGTAGAATGAGTGCTACCAGTATCAACTAAAGCAATATACTCTCGACCTGTAATACGCACACGTAACCGAATGGAGCGAGGACTAGGACGCCCTGTCCAAGTAGCATAGGCAAGCTGAGCATGGCAAGCAGCAGGAAGTAAATCAGGGGAAGGCTCAGAGGATAAGGCAGGCTCATCAGAAATATGAATGTAGATATCGGAATCATTTGGAGTAGTGCCCTCATGGTAAAAAACAGCAGTAGTAGTAGGGAGAGGCTGGCGGCAATCACGGGCAAGATGGTCAGGACTCTTACAACGAAAGCAAAGACGCTTCTGCTGAAGATCAACGAACTCTGCAGACGTGTAACGTCGGACAAAAGCAGGTCGAGGAGTCGGAGGACGAGGAGGCGAAGGGGCAATGGAGAGAGCTGGAACAGAAGGGGCCGGTGTAGGGGTGAACGTAGCGGGAAAAGATGAAGCAGAAGGACGGGGTCGGGAGAAGCGGGAAGGAAGGGTGTCAGAGTACTTATGCTGTAAAGTACTGGCAAGAGACATCGCCTCAACAAGTGTGGTAGGACGGAAGGAAGAAACATCATAATGTAAAGCACCACAAAGCCTAGCAATGTAACGAGAAATAAGCTCAGTGGGCTGTAGATCTGTGAAAAGATAAGAAAGCTCCATAAACTGATCTGTATAAGAAGCAAGATCACTGGTCTGAGTGAGACTACGGAATGTATCACGTTGGCGGTCAAGCCATTGAGGATCACTCATAGCATGGCGGAGGTCACGGCGAAAAGTATGCCATACATGGAGCCCTTCCCGATCAAGATCAACTCTATAAACTCGCCACCACGTGGCGGCACGTCCATCTAAATGTAAAGCAGCCAACTGGATCTTCTGAGGATCAGTCTTGGGGTAAATCTGAAAATATGTGTCAAGCTTAGCAAACCAATTCTCTAATAAGTTCCCGTCGGAGGAACCGGAATAGGTAGCAAGTTGTACCCTATCACGAAAGTCTCGAGCAAAGTGTGGCTCAGGAAGGGGGGGATGAGGAAAGAAACTAGGAGGTGGGTTAGATGGAATGAACGGTCCACCACCAGGCTGACTAGCAGAAGAAGATGGAAATCCAAATGGAGGGGGAGTCCCAAATGTAGGAAAAACAGGAGCTTTACCAGGACCATGAGGCTGTAAAGAATCAATCTGTGACTGCATAGTAGCAAAGCCGGTCATAACTGAATCGAAGCGAAGAACGAGGCCAGAAAGGGTCTCATCCATGCGACGAAACTGATCGGATAATGTTTTCTGAGTAGTCTCACTCGGGGTAGGTGAATGTGCCATAATGATAGTGGAAGGAATAGACGAAAACTTGAGGGAGCGGACTCTTGTCGTCACCCCAAATTAGCCTATTACAACCAATATTATCACAACTGAAAAAAAACAGACAGCAATGAACAATGGAGAAGCTGTAGAAATGCGCTGGACAGCCAGGGATACAATGTGAATTTGAAAGAGTAAACGGAGTCAGAATTCCTAAAAATGTGGTGGAGAATGAGCGCGTGACAGCCTTTTGATAAGCTGTAAAAGATGGCTGGAATTGGAGAAAAAAAAAAAGGCAAAAGTGACAAGTTGGGAGTGTTGAGGCAGCGATTTACAGGTTGAAGAATTTTAGCTGTTTGGAATAGCAAATGATGTCGGAATTGGGTAGTTTTTGGATGAGGATGGGCGCTGGACAGTCAGGAAACTAACTGTGGAAGATGGCTGCAAACTGGAAAAATATCAGACGAAAGTGATAGTTCGGAAGGCAGGGACAGCGATGGAAAGGAAGAGGAGGAGCGCTGGGCAGGAAAGAAAAATAGGGGACAAAACAGGGGGAACGCTGGGCAGGAAGGAGTGGAAGGAGCAGCGATGGAACAGGGCTATCAAAACGGTAATGGAGCTGTAGGAACAACGATGGAGGAGCAAGGCAAGGCAGCAAAGAAAAAATTCCAGATTGTGCTCAGAAAAGTGCTCTGATACCAAGTTACGAATAGAGCCACAGTTGATCTATGATTAAGCTATGAAAGCATCACATAAGCAAGACTTAACCCTAGAAAGTAGGAAAGAGAGAGATTAAGGTGGCTAAAGAGAGAGATCAATATCATGAGCTGAATGACAAATGACACAGTTTCCCTACTTATAGCCAAGAGGAAGCCCTAAAAGGAAGCTTCCAGTGGCTAGGGCCCAACTGGGAGGGATAATAGTGCGCCTTCCAAGAAGGCCCCCGCTCTCCAGTAATATGTTCAAATGGCCTAATAATGAATAATAAGGCCAAAGGCCAACCATATAGTTTGAATGTCACTAATGAATAAAAAAGGGCCCAAGGCCTGCTTATGCATAAAGTGAAGTAACTGTAAATGTAAATGGACGCGGCAAATGTAATGAGCCGAGTCCATAACTCAATCTCTATAGTGCACCGTCCCAATAACCCACTAGGTGGCCCCCCTCGTCAATTATGTGACCAGAATAGCAACTAGACTAATATAATGGGCCATAGGCTAGTACATGAATAAAAAGGGTCCTAGGGCCTGCTTATGCATAACAGTAAAGTAATAAAGGACATGGTGAATGTAATGAGCCGAGTGCATAACTCTGGAATAACTTAGTGTAGTTTATTTAAATGCTCATTTTGATTATATAATCTTTGTTAATTAGTTCATGAGCTAGTTCTTTTGGACACGTTTTATATGTTCCGATTATATGTTACACATTTGAGATGTACTCTTATCAGTTTTAAGTGCTTTATGGTAGCTAAAAACCATTAATAAACCGTATTCCTTCGTTCTTTCTTATCTCTCTAGTTTCAAGCGTATGTTGAAAATGGTTCCTTTCAAAGGCTATCTCATCTTTGTAAACTCTTGTTTTTTGGGTTTATTGGCTGATATTTTTGATAGAAAGCTGCAGCCAGAATACAATCTCGTTAACATAATTCTCATGCCTCATATTACTTCAAATTTTTTTTATTCTATCAAATATGGAGTGATTACTTCTAAATTCCAAAGGTTTTCTTGTGCTTGTACTAGTAGAGATCCTTTTGTTAACCAATTAAGCAATTTGATTGTTTTGTACAATCCATAAGGGTTACTTCATGAAAAAGTTTGAAGTATTTTAGATTGTTATGGTTTTACCTTTGGTATTTCAACTTTTGGTATGTTTAAGATGATTAATCATAGAACCTAGAAAAGTGGAGAGCCAAGGTGCCTGCTTTGTTTCTAGTATTTTGTCTATGTCTTGGTAACTCTTGTTCACGTTTTATGGCCCCTGTTTTTATTTTGTCTACTTTCAGAATTTTCCTTCTTAATTGTCATTTACTTCCTATTCAGCACTGGCTCTACCCAAGAGAATCTGGATTCTGTCAAAATCCGGATAGCAACTTGTGCTTGGGTACCAATGAGACTTAACGTGGTGCTGGTTGGATACTATACTGTTTTTTGAATTCTGTAGTATTCTTTTTAAACTGATTTTTTTGAGTTTCTCCGTTGCATGTATTTTTTTCTAACCTACCTTATGGCACCACTGAATTCTCTTATTATATTTGCTAATATATTTCAATATCACAAATAGATATTGTGCTTCTGGCTTATTCTTTTTGTGGTTACTTCCTTTTCTTTCTTATGGATGTTGAGATAAGGTTTTTTTTGGTTTGAATGACATTTACAAGATTTTGAGTTCGAAGACTGCAATCTTTTTTGGGTTTCAATTTACAGGAAGGTTCTTGTAGACTATCCCACTTGTTTTGATTAATTTGTGTCATGCATAATAGTTTTCTATGTATGGGCATATGCTTGGTATTTCAGAGCAAGAATGATTAACATTTACAGATTCTGGAAGGTTATCATAAGGACTACAAATTGCTTACATCCTGAATTTTAAAACCTGCCAGAATGTTGTATCAGTCAATAGTTTGTTCGGAACATGCAAGGAGAAGTTAATAGATTGCATTTGACCATTACAGTTTTGCTTGTAAAATCTTTTGTTGATTCGGGTTAATGACAATGTAATGGTGCCCTGATATTGGTTATACAAGTCAGAAATGGTTTTTTGTTCTGCATGTTCCAGTCTATTGCAGGAGGAAAGTCACTTGCAGAGGTGCTCTTCAACTACAACCACCATAATGAGTACAGCTCTAGTGGTCCATCATCGATTCGAAGGGGATTATCATTGCTGAAGGTGGCATACCTTACAGAAGCTTCTAAGATTGACTTTTATGCATGGGGCTATTTATTGCAGTTAATTCTGGAACTTTAAGCTCATCAATCATGAAAATATTGATTCATGTGTGTCCATTTCTTTGGAATTTGATGGTCACTTTGGTTTGGTCAAAAGGATTCTACTGTCTTTACGTTTTCAGATGTACTTGTAGATGATAAGGCTTATCACCTTAAGTCTTGGAGGATCTGCATACCTGAACTTCATGGGTAATGAGTTCGGCCATCCTGAGGTGAGTTTGAAAGACAAAACTCTTGTGTCATAGTATGCAAAGACTAAATTTGAATATGGATTTTTCTTTACTGTGTTGAATGAATTTTGTTGCAGTATGTGGAGTTTCCAAAGTCTAGGAACCAGTACAGTTTAGAACATGCTGTTCGTCGCTGGGATCTTCTTGATTCTGGACAGCATTCTCAGCTTGCAGCCTTTGATATGGTCACTGTCTTCCTTTGATTGGCTACATGAAAAAAGATGCATACTTCGTTATCAGTGAATATTTTTACTTTTCTCTTGTCCACTTTCTAATGCGACACCAGTGACCAATTTAGGATCTGATGAGTCTAGAGGAAGAAAATTCCATCCTGAAGTGTCCTCCAGCAACCATAATGTTGACAGATGATACTTCCAAGGTGAATATGAGAATCACAATCGTCTTCTGAAACCAAGAGAGGTTTTACATTTGATTATGCTTTTAACATCACTTTTATCAGCAAATTTGAATGTTAATCTTTTTTCCAGGTGATAGTCTACAAGCGGGGAAATTTGTTGTATGCATTCAACTTCAATCCCAGAAAGTCATTTGATAAGTTCAGCATTCAACTGAATGAAACTGGTGAATACAAGGTCTTATTTCTGATCATTTTTTCATCATGTATTCATCGTCATTGATCATCTGGAATCAGATTTTGTACTTTTGCAGTTATTTGACACTGCTACTTTGTTGAAATATATGAACAGTTTTTTTATTTTCAATAGTTGCTTGTCAAGGTCTGTGTCACTTGTGCTACACATCTTGGGTTCTCTTAAGAGGTAAAAAATTGACGAATGACCGGTTGATCTATGAATAAGCCATGGTACCCCTCCCAATCTCGTAGAGAACGGGACATCGAAAAAATGATAATCCACTTGCCCTCAATGTCATGTGCCAATCATCATTGACTTGCACTCTTGACAACAATTTACAGCGTCTCAGAATTGATCCAAGAAACCATGAAATTTGCAGTAAACGGATTTGAATCAGAGTGCAGTTATTGTTTTTCAGAGTGCAGTTATTGTTTTTCAAGAAAATGACATGTACTTGTCGAATGTATCATGCCAAGCACATATCCCTGATTACAACAAGTGGCCTACATGTAGTCCACGAGTCATTGGTCAAGTCAACAGGCCCAGTCCAATGTCCAATTTCAGGTTTGGTGTGGGACTCAAGGGGTTGCAACGGTCCCTAACAAGTAGAGCCTCCATACTTTTAGAAATAAGCACATTGTTCAATCAATAAAGCGTAAAGAAAAGATTCTATAAGCCATGACCATTTGTTTTTAGCAATTTGCATATTGTCTATCGGATTCAACTTAGGTCTGATGCTGTGGTTAAGACCATAAGGCAAAAAGTCCTTTAGTATTCTTCATAGTGAAAGTAAAGAATAATGTGGAAAAACATCTCTGGTCTTTGTATGGCATCATTAAGCACGGTTGGTTGATTCTGAATGAGGCTATGATATCTCCCTTTGATCTTGTAACACACTTGGGATCAGATGAAAGGCTATGATTTTTGTTTTGAAGTGCTAAAATCGTTATAAACCGTGCATTAGTTTTTTGAGCGTGAGCAAATTTTTGAGTAAGAGTTGTTGGTTTTGAATAACTATGTAATTGTAATCATTATATTTGTTGGCATCTTCAAGATCCAAAAATATGTTTTGATTTGCTTTTTTTTGAGGATCAATATGAGGTGCCACCTATTGGCCTTTGAGTGTGTAGACAGATGCAAATGAGTTTGTGATAACAGGAATATTTCAGATTGAGGATGTAATTCCATCATCAGCTATAACCAGAGAATATCAAGACATGCCATAGAAATTGGCAATCTATACCTCTATATACCAGAGTTTGAGTGCAGCTACTATGAATTATTACATTGTTTAAGCAAGTAATAGTTGAGCTATTTGGCTTCAAAGTCCTAACCCTAACAAATATAGTTTTGACTGACTTTATAAAAAATATATTTCAAGCTAGCTGTTATCTTTCAACAAAGATCTAGGCTAAATCAGAAGCCTTTATAGTTGACTTGACTGGTATGAATGCAGCTAACTTAGTTAACCGATCCACTACAACCCAAATAGAATTATTTTGTCGTTGGGTCTTTGGAAGTCCAACTACAAAATCCATAGATATGCTTTCCCATTTCTTATCTGGATATCTAATGGATGCAACAAACCACCAGCCTTTGGCGTTCAACCTTTGCTAGTTGACAGGGCTTGCGTTTAACAACATATCAAATTTTTCCATAATTTCATTTATGAGGCCAAATGCCAATATTATACTTTGTTGCAACATAAAAAGGCTGCCTACATGGAAACTAAAAACAATAGATCCCTAGACCTCTTATATAGCCCTTCATTGGGTCCTTTTAGAATGAGTTTCTTCCACGTGCACCACTCTCTAGTGCCATCCCCATTCACCCATACCCTCAGAACCATTCATTCCTTTGATAATAAGTGAAGCCATTGATAAGTTGAAACATAACCAACCCATAATATTGAGGACCTTGAAGACTTCTTATAGATGTTGCTCATTATCTAAATTGCATTCCAGAATGTCACAAGAAGGGAAAAAAAAAACCTAATATTTTTATCCAGAACTTGCAAAAGCAGGAGCAATAGTGTCATTCCCTTAATGATACATTTACCTGATTTGGGCCTAAAACCAATTAACTACCCCTATGGTTGGACCTGGTCAACCTAGAGGTGTATAAAGTGACAATTTTCACCATATCAAGTGTTACGAGGGAGAGTTTAACGTAAAATTGATTTATATGGCTTAGATGGGAAGGAAAGAGGGGCTGTTGTAGGAGAATGGAAATGATGAAGCTAGCTTGGCTGCCAAGTGGACTGTCATATGGTAGGCGATGGAGTAGTGAAAGAAGCGATTCCTAAAGAGAAGGAATCTGGCAGGGATAGATCGGGATGATTGGTCCATAATTGATCCTAGATAAAAAGGGTCTAAAAGTGTAGGAGGGGAATCAATCAGGTCAGAGATAGATGAAATAAAGGAAAGTGACCCAAGAGATAAACATTTGCGTTATGACCAACAGTGAACACTGTGAGGATGACACGTGAAATTATCAAAAGTAGGCCGCCTAGTTGGCCGATAATCAATGACTAGCTCATGAAACTCGCCCAAAATGTACATTGCAAACAATACTCATCAAATGTTTTGACTCAACTACCTTTATTCAGCCGATGCTTTGAGAATATCGACCTCCTCATTCTAGAGTGCAAAATTGTAGAGGGTCATGTTCCACATCATGAATATCAATCTGATGACCTCATAATCAAAACATGCGAGTCACTCAAAATTAAAGCATGTCCTCATTTCGAACAAAATATTTTTTCGACGATGTCCTCGCTTCGAACATGATATCTTTTCCAATGATATCTTGACGAATGAAGAATAATGTACCCTTTGTGTATGAAGAAGCCTCAAGCATAAATAACATGATGCAATTATACACATTTCTCTCAAGATCAGTGTCACCCATGAAGCCTAATCCACATAAATTGTGCCTGCTAATTTCGTCCTACCACTGTGAGAGTTAGGCTTAGGAAGAGGATGAATAGGCAGAACATGGTACACTATCTGATCATCTTCTTGCCATTAATCTCATCTTTGCTTGATAAACAAAATTCTAAAAGAAGTCGAGAAACATCAACAAACCTATCTCTTGACTCTTGTGTGTCTCCACAAGCTTTAATAACCTCTAGATCACCTGTCATCAATGATGAATGAATACTATTACAGTTCCATAAATGTATCTACAAGGAATGTGGCTAGGACCTGAAGGCACTCCCATGCCAAAGTTTTTGACACCCTATGCATGACCACTAGGAACTATCTGACAAAATCCAAGGCTTAGCTATGGAGTATCATAACAACTTAGTAGGCACACTATGAAAGCTTGAAAAAACCAGCTATGGAGTAGAAGACAAAAGCAAAAAGAGAGAACTTCAAAGCTCACACCAACTTAATGATCAATAAAATAGTAGGAGGGCGTGGAAACCCCTCCAAGCCTAGGGCCACAAAAAAAAATGGATAGAGGTGGTGTCTTTCTTATTCTAGCTCTAGACCCCACATGGGTCTTTAACCTACTTGTCATTACCTGCCTAATTAGCATAAGTGGGGTGTACTATGTACATAAATGTTTTACCCCCATGTCTTATGCACAACTTACAAGTTACAAGTATACAAGCCAAAAGGGGCAAAATAGGTATCATATTTCAACACCCCCACTTAATGGCTATTTTGTTCATACCAACACCTAGCATGCTACAAAAACTTTCAAACTTTTCTCAACTATGTGCCTTAGTAAAGATATCTGCCGCTTGGTCATTGGTATCACAATGCTCGAGCTGAATTTCTCCACTTTGTATCTTCTCTCGTAAGAAGTGTTGATCCACCTCAATGTGCTTTGTATGAGCATGGTACACAGGATTTTTGGCTAGCTGAATACAACTCTGGCTATCGCAATAACGAATAGTAGGACCATTGTTAGGGACCCAACTCCCATGGGTCCCAAACCCAGACTTGAGACTAGACGATGACTGGGCCTGTAGACTTGACCAGTGACTCGTGAACTTGCATGGTTGCCATGTGTCAAGATCTAGGTGTGCACATGGCTTGGAGTCTCTCTCCTTGGAGGTATACAAGGGGAGGAAGGCTCAATTGCCATCCATTCTATCTACCTAGGAGAAGGTGGATGGAGAGCGTGTGCACGGCCAAGATGTTTGCTAGCATGGGGCAGGAGATGGCTGAGAGCCTAGGCGGTGGTATGGGACGCCGTCTAGGATGGTGGTCGGATCCACCTTGATACGGTCACAGGCCAGGGCATGGTGGGTGGACCCGGATTAGGTCCTACGGCGGGGTGGAACGTGAATCATTCGGTCTCTTGTGGTTAACCGGCCCCTGGAGGTTTGCAGTAAGTAGGGATTGTGACAACCATCCTGTGGGATCTGCACCTCCCCAAGAAGTCTCCTAAGCCATATAGCATCGCAGGTAGCCTTTGCCGCTGCCCTGTACTCAGCCTCTGTAGATGATAAGCTGACGGTGGGTTGTTCTTGTTGCACCAAGAAATGGCTCTAGAACCAAGGTTGAATGTGTAACCTGTGGTTGCCTTTCAGTCATCCCTATCACCAGCCGAATCCGAATCAGTAAAGCCTCCAAGCTGAAGCTTGCCATCATCTGTGTACTCTATTCCATAACAGGTTGTCGCCTTGACATACCTCAAAACCCTCTTAGTTGCTTTCCAATGGGCCTTAGTTGGGGAACTTATAAACTGGCTAGCCACACCAACCGCATAGGAAATGTCTGGTCTCGAAGTGGTAAGATAAATCAGGCTACCCACCAGCTGCCTATAAAGTGTGGAGTATCAAAGTGTGCTAGTATCAATGGGAGTAGATACGGGTTTACAATCCTGCATGTTGAACTTGTTCAAGACTTCACATGCATACTTTGCCTGGGAAATAAACACACAATTTACTTTTCCAAACCTCCAAACCTAGGCAATAGTGGATTAAACCCAAATCTTTCATTTCAAACTCATTTGACAAATGAGCTTTCACCTTAGCAATCAGCTTCCCGTTGTTACCCGTGATGACCAAGTCATCCACGTAGAGAACTATCAAGACAATGTTCCCATCTTCCTCCTTCACATACAAGTTGCAATCTGAATGGCTCTCTATAAATTGCTCCTTGGCAAAATAGTCTATACCAGGCCTTGGGTGCCTGTTTCAAACCATACAAGGCCTTATTAAGCTTGCATACCATAGTTTCCTTGCCCTTAGCCTCAAAGCCTTGTGGCTGGTCCATATAAACTTCTTCAGCCAGCTGTCCATTGAGAAAAGCACTCTTTACACCCATTTGATGAACCTCCCAATCATAAAATGCTACCAATTCTAAAACCAACCTGATAGACGTCATCTCAGCCACAGGCACAAACGTCTCATCATAGTCTAAGCCCTCCTGTTGTGCACAGCCTTTGGCCACCAGCCTTGCCTTATGCTTTTCGATGCTCCCATCCGATTTGTATTTGGTCCTATAGATCCATTTACACCCTAGGACGTTTTCACCAAGTCCCACGTATCATTCTTGAGGATGGATTCATACTCCTCTTGCATGGCATGTTGCCATACCTTCTCATGTGTTGCCTCAACGAATGTATGTGGATCTTGTGAATCCAAAATAGTGGTCATTAGTTTGTCTCTTGGTGTCCATGCTGCTGGGCATGCCTGTGAGATCTTCTTGCCTCTGGATTGTTGCTTTCTCCCTCATCCATTATCAAACCATCCTGCACTATTTGCCAGTACCACTTGGAAAACTTCTTCCTTGCAGTTGGTGATGACAACACTGAATAGGACTCAACAGCTTTGCTCCTTTCCTTCCACTTCCTAGTCTCCTCGGATTCTTCCTCTTGATCACTCATATGATCATCTTGAGACTCCTCGATATGTGGATGTGGGTCAAGTATTGGCACAAACTCACTGGTACCCTCCTCATGTTCCTCCATAGGAGGTGTTTGATCCTCTTCAAAGATCACATCTCGACTTATGATCCTCTTCCTGCTAGTAAGATCGTAAAGTTGGTAAGCTTTGCTTTCCTCACTTTATCCCAAGAAAATACATTTTGCTGATTTTGCATCCAGCTTCTTGTTGTCATCCTTGGTAATATGGACATATGCCATACAGCCAAACACTTGCAAAGCACCCACCTTGGGCTTAATGCCGCTAAATGCCTCTTTTGGAGTCTTGCCTTCCACAGCTTTAGTTGGAATTCTATTAAACAGAAACATAGCTGTGTGCATTGCCTTGCCCCAAAAAGATTTGGGCAACCCCTTTTGCCTTGAGCATGCACCTTGCACACTCCACAATAGTGGAGACAAAACTATGAAGTGTATGCGGGCCATCACGAAAGAGACAATAATACCTCTCCCGTATCTCATAATACAATGGACATCTGAGAAGGAAATAGGCTTCATCTTCCACCTCCTGCAACGAGCACAAGCAACGTAGATGACGCTCCCGGGGGATATCCCATGCACGACCGGCCTCAATAGCAAGCTGATGAGAGGAAATGCGCAATTGCCCAAGACGATAGCGCAAGCCGTGTGATAGGGGCTGTGAGAGATAGAGCGGCAACAATGGCAAACCAGAAGGATCCAGAGAGAGGAAGTGTGTCTGGTAATAGCTCAGTTGAATGTGGGAAGGTGGGAGGGATATATGAATGCGTACCATGAGGAAGATCCATGATAGAGATGCCCAAATGTCGTAAGAGATCAGACGTCTGCTGGTACCAGGAGAGCTTGGCATGGGAATCAGCTAGGACACGTGAAGAAGTAACCACAACAACTATGTATCTATTCGGGTGAGATGCACGAATCTCTTGAATCCGCTAAACAAAATGCCCCCAAGGATGATCGGAGGAGTAGCAAACTCGGCACATAGGATATCATGAGGGGTGGTAGTTTTGGCACGTATCATGCGACCCAACATAGTGGCCTGAATGCGGGAAATGCCTGCCCAGTCCCGGAGAGAAAGTCCTGGCAACCAGATCTCAGAGGCATACATCACTGCTGGAACCACCCGTGTGTGAAACAAGTGTCATCTAGTAGCGGGATCAAAAATATGATTCATTGTACAACCACGCTCGAACTGGACCAATGCTGAAAGACCGGAGGAAATGTGCGCAAATGCAGCATGGCGGAAACCAAGAAGGGGCGCAGTAAACAGGACTCCCAAGTAAGTATAAGAGGCAACAATGTCAATTTCCTGGCCGTCATAGAACACGAGCCTGATCCGCAAGTGATGGTGTATGATAAAAGTCATCGATATGCTCCCCTGTGGCCTCAATAGGATGACCATCCCACTGGACCAAAAACTGAATCTACCGGCAGCGTCGACTATGGTGAAGGCGAACCTGGTGAATGGCAGCCGGTAAGAAAGGGAACAGCTCGGGATCAACATCGTGGCGCGAAGGGAACATCTCGGCCGTGTCATCTGAAACCAAGCAATATGAAAACAAAAGCATCAACTGATAAGTTTTGGCCTAAATATGCATCTAGAAGAACTGCATACTCATGTAGACGGCTATCAGCAAAATAAGCTAGTGAGTATACAACAGGACCATCATGAAATGTATAACCATATGCCATATGGAGATCTACGGGAGGAGTAGGCAAAGCATTTGAAAGAGCAACCGTAGACCCATGAATAATATTGAAATAAGGAGCATAGGTGACAACATCTATAGGATGGCACTCAGGAACATGAGTAGCATCAAAGTACTCAACAAAAATATCAAAGCATACAACAGCATCGACAATAGTAGCAAGGCATACTATATCGGTATCAAAGCATGGAACAATATTATAGCATGCAGCAACTGTTAGAAATAATAAATGATAATGTTAGTTTCCCATAGGTTACTTTGACCCAAAAGGTCGAGACTTGTGTAACCATGGGTTAGGTTTATTATTTAGACCATGTTAAGTTAGTTTTAGCTAAGTTGGACCCAATTTTGATCTAGTAATAACTCGTGGATCCAAGTAAAGTCTAATTATGTTAAGGGACCCTATCTTGACTTTTGGGGGTGCCCTATAATTAGTAGGTTCTAGAACTTAGGGTTTGGAAGAGTCTAGGCCCTTGGAAGGCCTATTTATGTGTACTCATTGTTCATTTGTAGTTCATTCCCTTTCAAGCATTGCTACTACTTTCTCTCTCCTTGAGGGCGCCTAACCCTCTCCCTCTTCTTCTTCTTCTTCTTCTTCTTGTATATGGAGATTGAATGTTAGAAGGATCTTGGCACTTTGATTTCCTACATAGTATCAGAGCCATGGATCTTCTATGCTTGATTTAGGGCACCCTACCAAAAGAGATCGTCTTCACTTAGGGATCACAAAAATTCAGCACCTTTGCTGATTTTCTGGAGTGAAGATCCGTTCGATTTTGACTTTTTTCATTTTTCAGGAGATCACCACACATCAAAGGAGATAATAGGATTTTGGGCGCCCAAAAATCAGTTGGTTGTTTGCTGATTTTTCAGGTTGCAGGAAGGCACCATTAATTATCTTTTTCGGGGCTGCTTTTAGGTCGCCCACATTATGTAGATTTATCCTACTTCCTTTGGTCCACTGCTGCCCTATTCAGATTTGCTCCTTTGCTGGAGGGCGCCCATCTACAAGCAATTTTTATCTTTTGATTTGGCTGAAAATTTTTATCTACAAAGTGAAGATCCGCTTCTTTTCTCTTTTTTCCAGGTGTGGAAGAAGGCGCTAATTTTTTGTGATGATCTGATCACATTCCGAGGCTGAAAATTGGACAGCATATTACCATTTGTAGGGTGTTTGCAACAGCCCTATCCGTGTGTGTGTTGTTCACACTTTTTGGCAAGAAAGAAGGGTCCCAGAAAAAGCTTTGTTGGAGGCTAACTTAATTCTTTGCTTGCTGGTTTTTTGAGTTTGTAATGCAATTTCAAGCTGAAATTTTCAGCACACAAGGCTTAAAGGAGGGTGACTTCCTATATCCATCTAATGTGTGGTTTCGACACATTCCGTTGCTGATTTTTCAGATTTGATACTTGCTGGTTTTTGTGTCTTTTAGGGCACATTTAGGGTTTGAAAAGTTTATCTTCTTGGCTGGTTCTTATGGCAAGGGATTCTTCTTTTTCTTCTTCTTGTATATGTTAGAAGGATCTTGGCACTTTGATTTCCTACAGCAACATCGGTAGCACCATCAAAGCATGCAACGACATCAGCAATAGTATCATAGCATGCTATATCAGTATCAAGAACCATACCAGCCGCAACCTGTATATGTGAACTAGCATCAATAGGAACCTGTATGTGACTCTGACTCACTATGGGATACAATGACGAGCTCAGGTAGATCAATAACTATCTCAAGTAAATCAGGCAACTCGCTCACATTGTGTGATATAGAATCATCCTCATGTGTATCGCTAGCAATGCGTGACGCTATCTCTATTTGTCCTGCAAGAAAATGGAACCTCGCATATGGAAGAATGCTCAGGAGGGGAATCAGAAGGAGTATAACTCTCAAGACCTATAATACCACTCGTAAGAGCGAGAGGAGGAACAAATGTAGAATCATCATCGGAAAATATAAGAAGGCGAAGTACAGGTAGAAAGTCATGCCACTCAGAGATAGGCGGATGAGAAGAATGGACATAATCAAACCACTTCGACCTAGCAGAACCCTTTAAAAGAAACATTGCATCAAAAATCTTAATAGGACCTGGACAAGTTGGCCGAGAAGTATCAAAGTAATACTGAAGACATGTGACCCATTTGTCGCACATATGTTCAGATGGTTTATCACTATTAAAAATAAAAAGATAATCTAAAGGGGATAGAGACCGAAAATCAGAAAGTCATGATAAAAAGTAAAATCAAAAGTAAATGAAAAGAATATGTAACGATCCAAATAATTTGGGTTTTTTTTTTTATAATGGAGCGTAGGAAATGAAGACAAACGAGAAATTGACAAACGAAATCGACGATGAAAATGAACTAAGGTTGCATCGAACCGTTGTTCGAACCGCCTCTCACGGTTCGAACCATCGAATCGTTCGGACCCGGTTTGAACCGTTCGAACCGTCTGTTGGAGAGAGAGAGAGAGAGAGAGAGAGAGAGAGAGAGAGAGAGAGAGAGTCTTGAGATTTTGTGTGTGTGAGTGATTGTGTGATATTGTGTGTGTGTCTTTTGATGTGTGTGTGAGTGAATTAGTGATTGTGTGTGAGAGAGAGAGTGTGTGTATGTGTGTGATATTATGATATTGTGTGTGTGTTTGTGAGTCTTGAGATTTTGTGTGTGTGTGACATGTGTGTGTGAGTCTTGAGAGTGTGTGTGTGCACTGTGAGTCAGTGTGAGCATTGAGATTGTGTGTGTGCACTGTGTGTGTGTGTGTGTGTGTGTGAGTGATTGTGTGTGTGTGTGCACTGTGTGATATTTTGTGTGTGTTGAATCTTGATGGGGTTCAGTGTGGGGCCTGGGCATTGTGAGAGGGGTGTGGGACCTGGGTAGCTACTTAGTCAGAAGTTAGAACTTAGGAGTTAGTCCGAGTTAGTAGTTAGTAGTTACTAGAGTCTGGTTAGAACTTAGGAGTTAGAAGCTAGCGGTTAGGGTTAGAAACTTCAAACTAGATTAGAACTTAGAATCTAGGGTACCCGATATACTACATAGATATTAGAGACCTCAGACTCGGAGAGAGAGAGAGAGAGAGAGAGAGAGAGAGAGAGAGAGAGAGAGAGAGAGAGAGAATTAGAATTAGAATTAGAATTATATTAATGTCTGTCAAGTACCCGAGGGCACATAAGACAAGTAGAAAGTACATCAAAAAAGGAGCATTGTCCACGTAGGACTTATTCCTAAAAGCTAAACCAGCACTAGAAAACAGAGAGAAAAACAAAGCTTAACCTCTAGCTTAACCCCTCCTATTAAAAAATAGGAAGACGGTACCAAAAAAATTTGCAACAGCCCTAATCACTGCCCATGCCTCCCATAACTGAGATACCAAACAACGATGAGTAATGAGCAATTCATATATTATTATGAACCTTCATTGGGAACTAAGCTCCAAAAAAGCGGCAAAGAAAGATCTGAAAGTGGTTTTGAGTGAAGATGATGGTTTAGGGTTTAGGGTGCATCAGTGACTGTCTCAAAGAAGTGAATGCTCACCAACGGATTTGGGAGAGGTGAACGCTCACTAGAAGAGTGACAAGCTCTCAGGACCAGAAGTCTCTGGGGGATATCAATGCTCACCAGAAGAGTGACAAGCTCTCAAGACAGGAAACCACAAGACCTACACACTACTATGTCTTATATGACGAGATCGGTTTCCCCCGAGATGAACTTTAACAGCTTACTAATTACCTATGCAAAACTGTGTCATTCACTACAGAAAACCACAAGACCTACACACTACTGTGTCTCGGTTGATGAGATCGGCTTCTCCCCGGATGAACTTCAACAGCTTACTAATCACTTACGGCACTACTTCAACACGCTACAACACGCGGTCGAAATTTAGGGTTTAGGGAGGTACAACGTCACATGGGCAACTAATCGGAGCAGAACTTGGAAGATTTCTGCCAAGACAATGAACGGAAGCAAGAAGCAGAATTTCACGAGAGCCAGCGAGAGATAATGGTGCGACCACAGGACCGACCATCCTGCAAGAAGTATTGCTATCTCTGTCAGCACAGGCCTGCACAGTACTATGTCTTATATGATGTGATCGGTTTCCCCCCGGATGAACTTCAACAACTTACTAATTACTTATGCAAAATTGTTTCATTCACTATAGGGAACCACGAGACCTACACAGTACTATGTCTTATATGATGTGATCGGTTTCTTCCCGGATGAACTTCAACAACTTACTAATTACTTATGCAAAACTGTTTCATTCACTACAGGGAACCACGAGACCTACACAGTACTATGTCTTATATGATGTGATCGGTTTCCCCCCGGATGAACTTCAACAGCTTACTAATTACTTATGCAAAAACGTTTCATTCACTACAGGCCGTCCGTCCGTTCCTCGTCCTGTCTGCTCCCACAGGTTCTTGGCGAGGTTGTCCGTTGGTCGAAACCGACGGCACCCGAAACGGATCCTGTTTGGAGAAATTGGGCCGTCGGACTGAGAGCTGCAAAACTAGTCCATTTTGCTTGACCTAATTGCGTTTCTGTCCTATTCAAGGGCCATTTTGACCGAACGATACCCGAATCGAGCCAGCCTCAGTTCTTTGTGTTCATATCAGGATCACGAATCCGTGGACTGTATTCCTGGGCCATTTTGTCGATTCCAAATGTTTTCAGGTCCCGACCGGACAAATTGTCCCTGAAGCCCTGTTTGACGTCGAACTTCGGAAGGACGTACTGGGCCTGTCGTCCATTCTGTCCTCGTCCCGTCTACTCCCACGGGTTCCAATAGAGGTTGTCCGCTGGCTAAAACGGACGACACCTGAAACGGATCCCGTTTGGAGAAACGGGGACATCGAACGAAGAGCTGCAAAATTAGTCCATTTCGCTTGACCTAATTGTGTTTCTGTCCTGTCGAAGGGCCATTTTGACCGAACGACGCCCGAATCGAGCCAGGCTTGGTCCTTTGAGTTCGTATCGGGATCACGAATCCGTGGATTGTATTCCTGGGCCATTTTGTCAATTCTAAATGTTTTCTGGTCCCGTCCCTCGCGACGTGTCCTTTTAGCCGTGTTGAACGTCGAACTTTGGATGGACATTCTGGGTTTTTCGTCGGTCCTTTCCTCGTCTGGTCTGTTCCGACAGGCTCCTATCGAGGTTGTCCACTGGCCGAAACAAACGGCACCTGAAACGGATCCCGTTTGAAGAAACGGGGCCATCGGACGGAAAGCTGCAAAACTAGTCCATTTCGATTGACCTAATTGCGTTTTTGTCCTGTCGAACGCGCATTTTGACCGGACGATACCCGAATCGAGCCAGGCTCGGTCCCTTGGGTTCGTACCGGATTCACGAACCTGTGGACTGTATTCCTGGACCATTATTACATTCTACTCAGGTTTAAGTGCATGCTACACAAGTGCTGCTTTGATGTTGAATCTGCACATACCTGTGGTGCAATGCCTACGACACAATGAGGACGTGGGGTGGGGTTGATGATGTTTATGGATGTGGTTATGATGATTATGGTTGTGGCTTGTTTTGATGGTTATGGCTGTGAGGTTGTGGGTCTAGGATGATTTGTTAGGGTTGAGGGTGTTATGTTAACTGTGCCATTTGTTAGGGTTTAGGGTTTAGGGTGTTATGTTAAATGATTGAACATGATGCATATGTTATGAGGGAGATGCAGATGTGCTGGTCTCTCTCTCTCTCTCTCTCTCTCTCTCTCTCTCTCTCTCTCTCTCTCTCTCTCTCTCTCTCTCTCTCCCTAAACCCTAAATCCTAAACTCACACACACACACCATGTCTCGTACACGCGTGCACACACACAAATCCTCTCTCTCTCCATCCCTCACTCTCTCTCTCTCTCCCTCTCTCTCTCTCTCTCTCTCTCTCTCTCTCTCGTGGAGATGGCGCCTAATCTGTAGTGGGTGTTCCTCCTTCAGCTTTCCATGGCCAAAAAAGGGAAGGGGAGCCCACGCTCCCGCCCCCCCCCCCCACGCACATCTGCCCATGTCCACGCTCTCTCAACGTTGGCATCTCCTTCTCCTGTCTCGCTCACCACATCTTTATCGCTGGACCCTCCCTCCACATCGCTCACCACCTCATCGCTGGTCCAACATCCCTCCACATCGCTGGTCCAGATCCCTCCCTCCACATCGCTGGTCCAGCTCTCCACATCTCTGAATGTAGATTCACCCACCAGCGACCCCCTGTCCACCAGCGAACCCCCTGACCACCAGCGACCCTCTGTCCATCAGCGAACCCCTGTCCATCAGTGCTACTGACAAGCTGTCCATCAGCGCTACTGACAACTTGCTCTCCATCAACGCTCCAGAATCTATCATCGCTGCCACTTCCCTCACATCGGTTGCTTCGAGCCAGAGTGATGGTACTGCTGATACAGATGGAGTCGTACGTAGGGTGAAGATGGAGTCAGCGTTGCCTACCAATCTAGTCCACACTCCCTGCCCTCCACCTGCTCACCCATCTTTCGTGATACCTGAGATTTATACACCTGCCAAGTCATTTGAACAGTACATTCTTTCCTACATCGAGCAGATCAAACACGAATCCACCTCTCTACGAAGGAAATGAGACAATTTCAAGGGATCATTCAATCTATGTCCGCTAAGCGGGAAACCATGTTAACCCGGATTACTTCTTTGGAGGCAGCAATAAGTAATCAAGGAGAACCTACCAAGATTCAGGAATTGGAGGAGAAGATAGAGCAGCATAAAGCTGAGACGAAAACGTGGGCCTCTCTTTTCAAGGAAGATGCTAAGGAAGGTACACCCTCCTTCAACCGAGTCATTTCAGCCACCATATCCGAAGAGCGAATGCGCGAGTAGAAAACCCTGAATATAAGGGTCTGCGAAGTTGAAGACACCAATGTTCCAAAGACTGAAGCAACCAGCTTTCTTTCAAGCACACTCTCCCACCACTCTGAAGGGTTGGATAGAGCTTGGAGAACTACTTACCGAGACACATGAGAGTCCTGAGAGAGGTCTGCCGACTGTTGCGGGCTTTTGTTGGTTCTCTGCACATCGGAGGGCGACAAGAGCATTGACAAATCAGGGTTTTGGTGGGGTGGCCTGCTTAGTCCGCGACTTCATTCGGCCCTGGGTCGAGTTGGTGCATACTGATGAGCGAGCTCGCGATATTTGGATTCGGGTGGACCGGACTCTGACAGGACTGAACCGAGACCTTTTTCTAGCCGTTTGCTATTTTCAACCGGACACATCAGTTTTCACATCAGATGAGGAGTCACCTTACTTGGATATCTCTTCAGACATTATCAGATACGAGGAGCGGGGTTATATTCTCCTAGCTGGCGACTTTAATGCCAAGACTGGATCCAAGCAGACAGAGTTTCATAAAGCAGAGGATGATCCACAGCGGATACATGCTTTAGACTGGGATGATCTTGGCCTACGGCGACGATCAGCAGATGCAGAGGGTCCAGTTACCGCATATGGAGAGCTGATGCTTTAGTTGGGCGAGGCTCATGGGTTGGCCATTTATAATCGCTTACTGCAGTGGCCTGATTCAGGTGACTTTACATGTTTTCCACATAGCGGAGGCAGTAGTGTTGTTGACTATTTCATGGGATTGCCGTCTCTCCACCCCTACATTTTATCTTTCTTGGTTCACCGTACTACCCTGTCTGACCACTCATACCTCTCTCTCTCTATTGGCCTTCTTCACACCCCCTGTGCTAGTACATTCACCCCTAGTGAAAAGACCGTCTACCGCTATAACCCTCAAAAAACCCCTATGTACAAGGAAATCTTATCTGATCTCCTGACTCATTTTCCCTATGCAGCTACTTTGGCGGACCAATCTCTTTTTCTTGTCCGGACCCTGCATACCTCTGCATCCCTTGCTTTTCCATCCCCACGGCCCAAGCACTTACGACATAGACCGCATAACCCTTGGTATGACCACGAATGTAACCAACTTCATCTGAACTTGATTTACGCACGCTACCACCTTCCTCATCTTGCAAAGGACTTATCTCGTGTATATCGTAGAACCACCCGCAAAAAGAAAATTGCATATGAAATTTGCCAGGTGAAGAAGATGATGGACCTTCTCTTTAGCTCCTCGTCGCGTTCTTTCTGGCTCACGAGCACTTCCACCCCGGATCACAGATCTTAGCACATGGGTGATCTATGCCACATCGTTGTACACTGTACCTGATACTCCTCCACTTCCCACACACCCATACACATGTACCTCTAATATATTCTCTCCGGACATAGTAGAAGAGGCCATCGACCGGTTTAACCTACATAAGGCCAAAGACATTGATGAGCTAGAGGCTGAACTCTTGAAGCAGGCCGCTGACATTCTCTCATTGGGTGACCTCATTATCGCTATCTTATTATATGCTGATGATGTGGTTTTGCTTTCGAAGACGAGGGAAGGCTTGCAACGGCATCTGGATGTGCTTCACTCCTTTTGTATCCAATGGGGATTGTCAGTGAATGTGGCCAAAACCAAAGTTATGGTGTTTAACACCTCTAGATCCTTCATGATGCGACTGGAGCTTTTGTGGGAGGAACATCCACTTGAGGTAGTCGACTCTTACACATACCTAGTTATGTTTCAGCTCACACATTAGAGATGCGACTAGTAAGTGTCGACTTTTTGATACTATGGTAGTTCCCTCAGCTCTTTACGCATCAGAGACATGGAGTACGGGCCTGACGGCTACCGAGTGGGCACGCATTTCACGACTTCAGATTCATATGCTATCTCGGATGATACGGGCTAAGTCCTCTACACCACATCATATTATATTGGCAGAGTTCGCCGTCCCCCCTATTCAGCTAGAGCCACTGTTCCATACTGTCACATTCATACAACGCCTGGAGGATCTTCAGGGTAGAGACACACACTATGCTGCAGCGGCTTTGGCATCATCACAGCACCTACATTCTGTGGGACACTCCTTTTCATGGTATTCCCAGGCTTGTCGTCTCCTCTCCACGTGGAGTATTCACATTACGGATCTACCGGCGGGTACGCATCAGTATATTCGAGGACACTTGTATAGAGCATATCTTCAGAGCACTTGGCAGGTTCCATCTGGGGTGAAGACGGAGTTTTATCAGACACATTTTCTCTCTCGGGATCATGCTGGATATCCTACTATTCCCGGATATCTAGTGGATAGTATCTCACACAGACTGTGGATAGTGATGGGTCAGTTTCGGGTTTCCTCTCACCAGCTAGCCATTGAGACTGGCAGATACAGTGGCATCCCGAGAGATGCTCAGATTTGTAGTATGTGTGATACACACGACGTAGAGGATGAGTTTCATTTTCTCTTCAAGTGCCCAGCCTACTATGAGATCCGAGGAAGATACTACTGCTTGTTTCAGGATCATCCACTCACACTTTCTACCCTGATATCGTATGAGGACCCCAGATGTGTTGCGCTGATGATCCGAGAGATGGCGGACCTGCGTATGGCGAGACTAGACGCTGACACCTCCCCCTTGATACAGCTGAGCATATAGGAGTGTTTATCACGTCGGAGGCAGAGGCAGGAGAGTACTGATTCTGATGGAGAGGCTGAGATCCCGGATGCATCCATGCATAGACGGCAGAGACAGTGTCGGCGACTAGAGGGGCAGACAGCCCACAGGCCGCGATCTACAACTTCACGGCAGCAGAGACGCCACCGACCATCCACTCAGAGACGGAGAGACACAGTTCGTTCAGCGACAGTGTCTCAACATACCTTACATCACTATTTCATAGGCGGAGAGACATTTATATATTGATAAGGCTCTCCTTGTCTATCATCATTATTTCCTGTTTACCTGTAGTCTTGTTTCTTTGTTCTTTTAGGTGGTAGAGCTTTCATGCTCCCACCGTGCATACTTGACATGTACCTTTTTCAGTCCTATGTACCTTAGGGTATTTCATGGACATTAATAAAGATCTTTCTTTCTTTCTTTCTTTCTCTCTCTCACACACAAATCACCATACACACACATCTATATGCACACAAATCAACAATATCCACACACACACACAATCACACACACACAAACACCATAGCACTCTCTCTCTCTCTCTCTCTCTCTCTCTCTCTCTCTCTCTCTCTCTCTCTCTCTCTCTCTCTCTCTCTCTCTCTCTCTCTCTCTCTCCCTCACTCACTCTCTCTCTCCCTCTCCCGCCCTCTCTCTCCTCTCGGGCTTCAGGCTTTTGCGGAACAGTCCGCTGCCCGTGCCCTTTTGTTTGTTTTTTTTTTGAAAAAACGCGTCCGGGGCCTGGACGCGTTCTAGGCCCCGGATGCATCCGCGTCCGGACGCTGGACACGTCCAGAGGACGCGTCCAGCCAGAGGACACGTCCAGCGAGGGTCGGACGCGTCCGGGTCCGGGCGTCGGACGCGGGCATTCCGGTCCGGACCCTCATGTCTGATATAATAGAGCAAGATCTTGAAAACGGGCCAGCACTCTCTCATACAATGTGACCATAGCAGCAATGATCTCCTGAGAAAAGCCAAGCGATGCTAAGCGCTGGAGTAAAAGGTGTCTCGGAACAAAATCAAAGGCTTTGCGGAAATCCACAAAGCAACACTAAACCCTCTGCATCCTAAACTTAGCCTCCTCAATTACGCATCTCAAGATGAATATTTGGTCAGCCATGGAGTAGCCAGCGCAAAAACTTGCCTGTCCCATAGCATGTAACCCCTCTGTCTCTGCCCGTGAGCTGACAATAGACTGTAAAACGGATCCATATAGCTTGGCCATAGTATGACTGATCATAATAGTGTGGTAGTTGTCGACAATCGAAGGATCCCCGGCTTTGAGGATAGGGTGTAAAAGGTTGGTGCACCACGATGTGGGGAGACCGAAGATGACAGATTGGTTAAAGATATGGGAAATGTATGGGGCAATAATGTGAGCAACTGGTTTTAGGATCCCTCGTGGGATCACGTCACCATCGCTGCGGCCTATGGCACATCGAGCACGAAGAGATGGACTTGTAGATACTGTCACCAGTCTTACACTGGAGGGCCCTCACGCATCAGGGCACATTTGTTACGTTTGAGGGGGAACGAGATTGCCCCTTGCATGCATGCTCCTGACACGCTACTCACTCCTGTTACATTGGAGGAGGTTGGCCCTTCGAGGATGGGGCCCAGACAGAGAGGTAAACATTCAACTCTTACACTTGAATGCTACTCCTCGATATTGACTCCAAAATTCGCCTTGCAGTGAGTGCGATTGGGATGGTGTGGCCGGGAACATCTTGTGAGCACCTGAGGACGAAGGGACTTCTTGATGAGCGGGCTTCTGTTGACCAGAAGCTAGAGCCTCTCATGAAGGCATGGGCCCAGTACGTACTACTATCCTTTTCAAATTTATGCACTGTAAACTTTAAAGACTCTATGATGATTGATCTGAATTGAGATCATTGATATGTATTATGTAGTATGTACATTGTAAATTGTAATTTGTACATTAAGTTTTCATACATTGTGCCATAATTGCAGCTAGCTATTTATGTTTAATCATGAATCATGAATCGTGATTGTAATTTGTCAGTATTCAAATGATCATTTATCATTGAAATTTGTCATGAAATTTGAATTACGATCTCGGATCTATCATCTTGTCTTGTCACTTCAAACTTGTAAGTTGTGCAACACTGCAATGTGAGTCGTGACTTGTCACCTGTGAACTTTCAACTAGGTATGGTTGCACCATCATATCTGATGGTTGGAGCGATACGAGAAGGCGCCACATATTGAATATCCTGGTGTCTTCGTGCATGGGGATGATGTTTCTCAGATCCATCGACACCTCTGGGGAGGTAGTCACGGGCAGCCACCAAATAGAGATAAAAAATGTTGTTGGGCCACTTTGTAGCTGGAAATTATGCGAAATGAACTACGTATAGGCAGTAGAAAGCTGTTGGAAATGTGCATGGACAGCCACCGATCAAATCTGTCAAGGAATTGCTTTGGAGCTGGAAATTTTGCCAAGTATTGGGGCCAAATGGGGCGCTGGACAGCCACCAAGTAATGCTAGAAAAAATGCTTCAAGTAAGCTGAAAAAACAGCAAGTATGAGGGTGGAGATGGGCGCTGAACAGCCTGCAATCAAATGTGGATTTGGGGTAGCAAACGGAGGCGGAACGAAGTAAAAATTGGAGGGGGATGGCATTGGACAGCCTGCAAACAAGGTGTGAAAAATGGCTGCAAACGGAGACAAAATGGACGAAAGTGACAAGTATGAAGGGGCTGGACAGCCTGCAAACAAAAGTGAAGAGAGGGCTGAAAATGGAAGGAGAAACGGACGAAAGAGATGAGGGCTGGACAGCCTGCAAACAAGCTAGATTTGGGCGCCGGAAATAATCTACCAAATTAATTTTTTCTGGCCGCCAAATTTAGCAAAAGTACTTCCGCTAACTGTCTGCTAAAGCTCCGCCAAGGAAAATGCTCTGCTGAGTAACAAATGACACAGATTCCCTACTTATAGCCTAGAGGAAGCCCTAAAAGGAAGCTTCCAGTGGCTAGGGCCCAACTAGGAGGGATAATAGTGCGCCCTCCAAGAAGGCCCCCACTCTCCAGTAATATGTCCAAATGTCCCAATAATGAATAATAAGGCCCAACTAGTGTCAATAATGAATAAAAAAGAGCCCAAGGCTTGCTTTTGCATAAAGTAAAGTAAATGTAAATGGACGTGGCGAATGTAATGAGCCGAGTCCATAACTGATGGGGTCAAGGGGAGAGCAACAGTAACTTTGCTATTCAAAACAAGATTTGATGGAGAAATGGAGACTGCAAAAGGGCATAGAAGGAGGAGGGGAAGATAGATCTTGTTGTGAGGAAGACGTGGAAGCAATACTGGAAACGGAATGTGACTTAGAAGCAACAACTTCTTTTCGACGAGGAATTTTTAAATCTAGGAAGAATCCTAAAAAGATGGAGTTCAATCGTGGTTCTAGCCAGTAGCATCAAATGGAGAGCTCGGCCCCCATCATGCAAGCAAAAATCCGCTGGAATGAGGTGTGCTGGAGCAGTCCGTTGGTCCACTGGTGGAAGGCACGATCGATGGTGGATTCTCTGGAACAAGCAAGATCATTGGGGCCCCAGAGAGAGAGAGAAGAAGAAGAAGCTGTATTAACGTCGTTTCCATGCCCAAAGGCATATAGGACAAAAACAGTACATCCAAGTATGATGGGAACAAGACGGGGCAGTACCGTCAACCAGAAAAGAAAGCTAAGCTAAAGCTAACCACTATGCACTAGTCCAGGAATATATGGTGCAAAAAACGCAACCATTTACAAGGTCAACTGGATATTAAGTGCAAACTCTGACTCAACTCTATTCTAACTCCAACTATAAAATCATCTGTTTTGTTTCCGCTAAACGCTTAGCTTCAGCAAAACGGATTTTACCTTCTCTGTAAATGAGATGTTTCCCTGTGTCTCTCGCTTGTTGCAGAGCCTCTTTTCTTTCCATCACTTGTACAAAAGTGAGGTCTTCGTCCAGGAAAATCTTGGTATCTTTTAGTCTGTGCCTTTGACGCAGTACCTCCCGTCGTGATTCCAACGAGGTGATGCGCAAGACAAGGGTATTAGCATCTTTCTTGGTACGCCAGGCTGAGTCCAAACCTTTGTCGTGATGATGGAGAGTAGCTTCCAAAAAAAATTTGGCTTCAGTAAGAGCATCCTGAGAATCTGGGATGCCTCTGACACGGACATTTAGAGCCTTTTGCTCGCGCAATCGGTTCTCAGTATGCGTAGCAGAGATGAAAGAAACTAGAGCATTCGCCGATTTACCTGGAGCTTTGAGGATATCTGCCCAAGATTGGACAGATGTAAGATGCTGCTCCACTTTACTTTCGAGGTCCTGGATCGTGCCTGCTCCAATGCATGTAATCTCCAAGCTTCCGCCTCTGAACTCACTGCAGACTGGAGTATGGTACCATAGAGCTTCGTGAGAAGATCGACATGCAATGTTATCTAAAATACCAAGAAAGAGAGCAATAGGAGCAAATTAGCATAAGATAGATTAGACCCCGACAGATTTACATCTTCTTGTGTCCAATTGCAAGGTCTGCAAGCTAGGAAAGGATGGGAATCCTTAGTGCTATGATCTTGCAAAATTGCAACATACACGAGCAATGGATATTCAAAGGACTAGAGAATAAATGCACAAGAGGGGTAGGAAAACAATAATCCCCAAATATGACCGCCACCTACAACCTTTCTCTCTAATTGTATGCCAAAGCCCCAAGAGAGTGGAGATGGGACTCGCCCCTTCACTCAAAGCTCTTGAATCCTTGTGGGATCCTGCTTCTCCTTCTTGCATTCAAGCTAGTATATTGGGTAATGAATCTCTCTCTCCAAGTATTTCACCCTCCTCCCTAGCTCCTCATGAGTCTCAAGTTCTTAACCTCCCAGGTATAGAGTTTGCAAGTTTTTTCCTTTCGGACAATTCCATGAGATCGTCCTAGCCTTGAATAAAGCTAATGTTACATCTCCTAACTTATATTTCACATTGCCAAATAAGGTTCAATAAACGTGTCATGTAGAAGTCTTTGGCTTAACTTTCAAAGAGCTTTACCAAACTTAATAGATGCATGATTAAGAACAATATGTGGCTTATATTGTGATGACTTTTCTCTGAGAGGCACAAAAGAGATGCCTACAATTTTAAGGAGATGTTAGGCTGATTGTACCAAGATGAAAGATGACACTAGTTATAGTACCAAAAAAAAATGATGCAAGTGTGTGCATGGTGCATGGCATTGTGACGGTGTTGGTTTATAATTAGTTACTGAGTATGTAGTACAGGCAAGCTGAAACATGGAGTTTATCTCCTTCGATTGTGGTTGAAGAGGACTATGATTTGAATGCATTTATCTTGTTGTGTTGGGCTTTTAGACAATAGAGGGTGGTTGGACGAGGAAATGATCCAAGGTGACATTAGTGGGCAATCATATATATAGCCTTGGGAGCTACTCTCGCGAGCTTGGAACCAAAGGCTTCTGCAAGTAGATTATGAATTAGCAGAGCAGATGTTAATCATCTTGTAGAGGATGCCACAAATAAGCAAGCAATGATGTTCAATTTCAGTGTATCAAGTTATCAACATGAGGAAGAGCTCAACTAAACAAGATCAATGATGAAATGCATGTGCTCGAATCGACGGCTCTAGTAAAAGCTTTCTATTCTTGTAAACTATTTTGATGAAATTTTTGTATGGTTATATCCTTTTGATGAAACCAATTTTGAAGGCCTTGCTTTGGTGTTAGAAATACTATCCTAAACTCTCAACCTGCTTGTACGTTGGCACAATCAATCAGGATGGTGTGACATCCTTCATCCTTCCCAGTCTACTTTTTCCCTGTTGCTCTGCACAACATCTTCCTTTTTGGACTTGTGTTATGCAAATTGAACCTTATCATACTATGCCTGTTCCTTCACTTAAATGTCCTTGATAACATGCTGCTGAATTGACTTTCATATTGTCAGCTTGATCCTATTTCCGAGAAAGAGACACTTTGTTTGAAACAAGTTGCATATATAAGTTGAGGCCATAGAATTTGAGAACCGTGGACGGTTCACCACGGTTCTCAGAACTGTACAGTGAACCGTACGGTTCTCCAAAAACTTAAGGCTGAACCGTGGTGAACCATCCAATTAATTAATTTTTTTTTAGTTTCTCACCCCCAAAAATAGCCCAAAAATATTCAAAAAAAAGGCCAAAAAAATCTGTGAAATCATTTGAATCTGTGAAATCTGTGTAATGCCAAAAATCTGTGAAATCTGTGAAATCATTTGAATCTGAAATCTGTGTAATGTCAAAAATCTGTGAAATCTGAGGACCATTTGTGAAATCTGTGAAATGAGGACCAAAAGTGCCTTGGGAGGGGTTTTGGGGGCAAAATGGAAATTAATTAATTAATTAACTAGAGGAACCATACCACGGTTCATGTAATTAACTAGAGGAACTGTACCACGGTTCATGAACCGTGGTACGGTTCACCCCACGGTTCTGAGAACCGTGGGTTCTATGGTTGAGGCGTCCATTTTATTATTATTTAGGAAGTAAAAACTAATTGAATATTTTGAAATATGCCTGCTTCATTGCAGATTTTGCTAGACTCAGATGAATTGGCATATGGTGGTCTTGGTCGACGAAGTTCTGAAGCAAAGTCTATCCTAACTATGCCTGCAAGGTTGGGCTCTTTGCTGTATTTTTAGTTACTTTCTAAGGAATCATTTACGTGCTTCTGAACATTTTGTCACTGTTTTAATGGAATTTTTCTTTTTTATCATAGAAGCTTTTCTTTTTTCATCATGTTAATGTATTTTAATGACGTATGCTTATGTGCGGCTGAGTGGAATCTAACTTTACAAAGCAGCAACCAAACAACGTGCACTTCTTTGTAGATCAGATCAAAAAATTGAAATACGCTACATTAATATAAACTACAAAATCTGCAATAACTTTTTAGGAACCTCTATTACTCACTTGTGCTACTACAGCTGGCAAGAAGTATACGGTGAATAATTCTTGAAGCCAGTTATATATCAGAAATAGCTCCTAACTAGTATACCTGTAGGTATTGGGCCAATTTAAATTAAGGGCATGTCCTTATGGGACCCAGGTACCCTAAGTTGCCCTAACCTCTAGAAGGTTCCACTAAGGGCCTCTAGATAGTATATATAGGGCTATCATTTAGACATTAGTCAATTCATTGATTATTTGGCGAATTGGTATTGCGTGGGAGATTGCTGAAAATGTCTATTATAGTCATTATGCTTCATTGACACAAAATCCATAGATTGAATCTATTACTAAGTCCCTCTAGAGAGCACTCTTGTTTAGCCTTGATGAATGAATTGAACTCTCAAAATAGCATTACTATGCATAAAAAGGGCAGTCTTCCTCTATTAAGTTTTTGCAGTGTACATCACATAGAGGACTATAATAGTGTGGAGCTAGTTTTTGTGCTTGAGACAGACCTTATATAAAGCAACGATGTGAAAAGATAAGCACAGATAAACAGCTT
The DNA here is from genome assembly GCA_029204225.1 of Diphasiastrum complanatum. Classification (NCBI taxonomy): domain Eukaryota; kingdom Viridiplantae; phylum Streptophyta; class Lycopodiopsida; order Lycopodiales; family Lycopodiaceae; genus Diphasiastrum; species Diphasiastrum complanatum. The sequence goes on along the minus strand of CM055098.1, from coordinate 43,393,307 downwards.
GGCCTTCAATAAACTCTATGTAATGCTTAGAAACCCGTTCCGACCCTTTTGGTTCCGTACAGTACGTTCCGGAACATACTGGGTCAGAATGTTGTTTTTTCTTAAATATAAAAAAAACAGGTATTAAGGCACCTGCTGACAGCATCTTCCTTCTTTTCGAGGGACGCACCTTGATATGCGAGAAATGCGTAGAGTTTCTGTGAGAATCTTGTTGAATCTGTGTATCTAGTCAGAATCATTCCTGAAAACCATCGTGCATATCTATCCCTGAACCATCGCGCATATCTATTCCTGAATCTTCCTGAAACCCTAAATCTTCCTGAAAACCATTGCGCATATCTGTCCCTAAATGGTTGTCAAGATCATCCTGAAAACCATATGTCAGGTGACAGTCATCGCGCATATCTGGATGATTGTCAATCAATCGGATCCAGCGTAATTTTTTATAGGTTGAAGTCTACTCAGTATCACTCTTTTTTGTTTGTTAAAAGAATACATTTTTTTCTATGAAAAATTTGGCCAGGTTCCGGAACGGGCAACTAAGATGTAATGGTAAGTAGCACCATTGAACTATTGCTATGTACATTGCAAGTAATTCTCATCTTGGTTAATGTGCTCCCTAGCATCAGAAAGGAATGAAGCGAATGTGATTGGTATACCCTCAGATGGCAATGGATAACTAGCAGTGCTTTTGCATAGCCCTATGCCAGTAAAAGGATGACACATCTGTTACCCTTTCAGAAAAATCATAACCAAGATGAATCCATACAATGACCATCAGAACATTTATGGTCGTATATCACTTTTCTAACAGAGCTATTATAGCTATAATCAGCTAAGCAAAGATATTGATCCCAACCTTGCCCCACCTTGGAAATAAAAGCGTTGGCAATATAAAATGCAATTTAAAGCCTTTGGCTGAAGAACAGCTACAAACTGGTATGTTCAGCCCGTTAGTACCCCAACATGGATTATGGAGTGAGGAAGTCCATGTGAGTGAAATGTGTCTACAAGGAATAAGCATGCACATTGCTTTGTTATAATGTTTCTATGAACATGAATAAACTACACTTGTTTTGAAAACCGTTCTACCACAACCAAGTATGATCCTCCCTGACTCCAAGGTAGTCCCTTGATAAAATTAGTAGATTTTTCTGTCCATTGTCCGTTCAACCATTGGATGATGAGAATGGGTCTGTGTAGTTCGAAGCTTGGTGTCTTACCCTTGGAGTAGATCTAGCACATAAGAAACAAGTGTAGGTGAACTAAAAAAAATTGCACTTCATGCTAGGCAAATATGAACATGGCTTGAAGCAGCAAGGGACTTTTGGAAACCTTAATGTTCTTGGACAACTGATCGGTGTTTATGTAGCTTTGGTGGGAGAGCAAGGGTATTAGGCATTCAGAGAACTCTGTAATGATGAAGTCATTTGGCAAAGCAGAATGTGCTGGGTATAGAGTAGATTCAGGAGGTAAAGTCATCTTAACGAGTCTGAGTAGCAGTGCCACTTTACTATCATGATATTAAATCATTGCAGAAATAGGAGCCAGCAAAAAATAGCATGAACTCCAACAGGACAAGCATCTGTCTCAACAATGAATTGCTCAACAAAATATGGCATTCTAAGTACATGAGTTGCAGTAAGCAAATGTTTGAGAGAATAAAAAAGAATGTGGTTCTCCTAACAGATCCATGACATGGTACGTGACTGTGCCACATCATCATGGTGGGTGCTGCCTCATAGGCACATAAGAGTTGCACAATAAGCCTTTGTGAGGCTCCTAGAAAACTGTTTGCCAAGCGTAAGCTAGTAATCTTACTGAGAATTGATGCCAATGTGGAATCATGAGTAATAGACTATTGTTGCTTTGCAAAAATAACCTTGCACAGTACTGTAAATCAATCAGCACCAACATAATGTCATATTTCTCAAGAGGTGTGATCTAAAGGTCAGCCTGCACAATGAGCTCTCCAATTTGATACTGGGTATCTTCTAACATTCGAGTACTTTGAGGGACAATGTGTGTTGCTATTCTCAATCAAAGCAATAAGCTCCATGCCAGCTATGTGTGCCTGTAGGTGTAGACGTCTAGGTCTATGCTTGCCATTACAAGTGATATAGGTGAGCTTTGTGTGGGACTGTTGTATCAGGTGGTGCTACCTCTGCAATGGAAAGATTCAGTCTCCTCCATTATGGGCTCCAAAAATTACTTGCAAGGAAAGAGAGAGCAGGATAGTTGCTAGACAAAGAGGTCTTGCCCAACAGATGGGTCACTGGAAAATTGATATAGAGTGAGAAGTTCATTTGCTAGAGATCGGCCTTTCCATTATTTTAGCTCATAGGAGAAGAAAGAAATTTCACACCATTTGTCCTAGAAATTGTTGCAATACCATTTTTCGAGGTCAATCACAGTTTAGCATCACATTAAGCACAAATAGCTGGTAAAGGATGAAACAAATATTTTCCAACTAAAAATACTGAAGCAACATCAATCAATATTGATAGTTGATCCTCTGCAAGGAAGAGCAAAGAAATTAGAACTCAAGAGTAATCATATCATATGCCCTGGATTGAACGTCTCTTTGCCTTCCTATACTCAACGAAAATCAGGGCAAAGATCCTATCATGCTAATTGAGGAGGCCATGTAAGTTGGCCAACTATATCCAACGATCTATCCACACTCCTATGTAGGCCTCACAAGCATATGAACAAAAGTACTCACTAGGCTCAAACAGCGAAATGCACCCCTGCCAAATAAGCAGCCCTAACTGTACGTTCTATTTCATAGTGAGTGTATCTATATATTAAGAACCTTCTAGCCGATAAAATTATTGCCCTTTGATTACTAAAAGTGGTCTAGTAGGGAATGGGGTAAATGATAGACAGTCAAGCAAAGGATGGGTGATAGTGATCAATGTTAAATGCCTGGCTTGTGACACACTTTAAAAGGTAGTCTTATTACATATCCCATTATCCAGGATGCTAACCATGATAGTTCAGTTTCTAATTGCTACTACTTATGCAAATCAAGAAATAAAATCATAAAGTTTAGCTCAACCAGATCAGAAACAATAGAGATAGTGTCTTAGGAGTAAAAGCTCTATGGTAGCGCTGTAAAAGTATCCTTACACCTTTCATAATCCTTTTGCCACTATGGTGTTGGTCAGCTTTAGCTGGAGAAATTTTAGAAAAAAGCTTGTCATCTCCATTGCTATCTTTTTGCAAGCTCAATGTGTCCCTGTGCGACATATTAGCTTGACTACCTTGTATCTGCTGGATGTAATAAGAGCTCTGTGAAAATTAACATTGGCAAATTGGATTTTTATTCAGTTCTAGCTCCAATCTCCATTGTAGTGCAATAACTGAAATTTTGTTTGGAGGTTATATCAAAATGCATGTTCGTGCTCATTTACCTTGATCTATGTATGCAATGAAGAGATCCTCCTACATGTTTATCCAAGCCCAGCAAAGGGCTAATATGCCTATGTGGATATATGCAGGTCAAAGGGTTCTTTACATAACTTAGTGCTTGCTATGCCATCTCAAAGTGCACAGGTGAGTATTTCTAGCTTGAACTTCCCATTTGTTTTGCATAACCCAGGAGAAGATCAATCAAGAGGAGGAAACGGAACTCCTTCTGATCCATATTCATAAGAAAAGTAACTCAAAGGCATGAAATTTTGCACTATCTTCAAAGTAAAAGTCAAATAGTTTCGCAAGAAAGCATGAGAGTGACTATCATGCCCCCGTCATTTACTGCTAAAAGCAATGTCTAATTTTCCACATCTCTTTCAGATAACATTCCTGGCTCAAGCTATAGATAAGTAGGTTCCGAACCTCAAGAATATCAAGAAAAGACTACTCAATTCTAAATTTTGGACCCCTGAAGTTCTTACATTGTCTGGATTTAGAAAAGTATACGTAAATTCTGTCCAGGAAAGTCAGAATTTACGCTCAAAATAGTTTGGAGGGGAAATTCCATCAACTGTTGATCAATTGGACTTCACATGTTCAGGATGCTGTGCACTTAGAGTGTTTCGTACAGCATCAAGACTCTAACCATGTCATGTAATCACTTTACATAAACCCTTGATTCACTCGAACCTTCACTTGAGTCATGCGCTAAGGATTCTATTATATGAGTTGATGCATGGCCTTGAATAGCAGTTATGTGACTTGCCACTATTCTGAAAGCTGTGGAGCTAACATTGTATTATGCACCAGTGCCAGTTGTAAAATGCAAGTCAGTTGTTATATATCCAATAGAAATAGTTTGAGTAAGTACACCATGCATGTACTAGAAGTTGTGCAATTGCCTTAAAAATTGAATGCATCCATACTCATTGCTGCAAATCAATTAGTGAAGTGATTTTGGGATAAGGTTGATGAGTTGTAGTGGTTAGTTAAGTCAATATCGTTGAAAGTTCTGCACCACCATATTTAAGTCTTATTGTATTTTTCTCTATGAACTTCACAACTATGTCCTAGGTATACAAACTATCTCGGATTTGGGACCCTTTTGAGTCCTTGTAAGCGGCTGGGAAATTCCAGGAGACAAGAAAAAAGGATAATTCTGCAATTTGGTATAGGTTACTGACTGTGCAGTTGACTTCTGTTCCTTCACTCCAGGTGGAAGTCTGCTAGGGGCATCCATGTAAGTTTCTTGAAGAAAATAAAAAATTCAGCAGTTTGTCATGCAATTTATCTTCTGGCTTTTCACACCCTGCATTTGTAGTTTTTACACATTTTTCCATTAAAATCATTTGCAATGCAGGTCACCCTAACGAGTACAAATGCTGAGAAAAGACATACAACATAAAAGAGGAGCCACGATGCTTTTGCCAAGAGCACATAAAAGACATTTGCTGAAGCTTCTGCTGCATTGCCACATACCGTCACAAATGTCTATCTGGGTCAGAGAATTGACAGTCTGCAGATACCTACACAAAAGAACTACTACAAATGCAGCTTCTTCAGATGACCTTTCAAAATCAGGCATCTACGAATTGGATAATTATATGTTCAACTGAACACTCTGAAGGAGATTGAAGTGTGAGAAGTTCATTCCTGGCCAATTGGGGCTCATTTGCAGGAAACGGTGTGGGCTCGCTTGCTAGAAATGGCGTGGAGAACTCACTTAATAAGCTTGATGTTATTTTGAAGTCACAGGTTGAAAGATTGGATATTTTTGTGGAAATGGGATGGATAACTATGATGAGAGATCAACAGATCTCAGAAAGCAGAGATCCTGCAAGGGTGACTTCAGTTAATGTGCAGAAGAAGGCCTAGTTATGTACTTGAATAAGCATCATTTTGAAATAAATAAAGTTCAAGGTCTAGATAGCAGGTGTTGAGTAGAAATCTGAACTAGAATTAATTGACACGATATACTGAAAGCTGAAATTAATGTGTTATTGACTGATAAAGCTTTTTGACAAAATCTATGAGTTTTAACACTTTTCAAAAACAGCCTTTACGGTGCAAAGCATCCTAGTCCATTAATTTGCTAATGGATGTGTGCATTGAAGAGGCCATGATTGGTGACCTTGTTGGACAGAAGAGAACACATGATTATTTAGGTATGCTTTGAAGGACATTGCAGGATGTTAAGGTCATAGCATGCATTGTACCTCTTGGTGCTGCCAAAGGTAGGCTTTTTTTCTATGTACTATTTTTTTCCAGAGCATTCTGCTTCTATGCACTTTTGCATTTGGATTTCGCCCATAAATGTGCTTTTAAGGGAATGTTGACTTAAGGAACTACTCTTCCAAGTTCTGCCTGTGCTTGTACCCTTGAGTGATGTATTGAAATAAGGGAAGGTAGTTTATTCAAAACACACAAATTTACATGACATCAATGTTTCCCTCCTTTCCAGGTGGTTCAGCATTGGGCTCTCCTGGAAGGAAAGAATCAACTTTTCAGTCATTTTCCGGAAAGCATTGCAGAACAAGATGACAGGTTTTAATAGAATTAATTTTGTTATAGTAGTTACACGAAGATCAAATTTGAATAGATCAACCAATCTCTAATTTAGAGTGTCTTATTTGCTAAACGAGATAGAATGAGATTCAGGGTGATACAGGTATTGATTTTATATGAATCATCCTTAACCCTTAGCAAGACTTTTAACGGCGTCGAACTACAGATTTTTAACTTCGCTTTGGGAACCGTGTAAACGGAGAATCAAATTTAAATCAGAACCAGTTTAAATGTAAATTGAGAATTAGGAAACATTGCCTGCACACATTTCTACCATAGTGGGGATGAGCATGCTGATTCTCTTTCTGTTTATCCAATTTAGGCTGTGCCCACAGGGTACCAGCTGAAAATGAAGCTCAACATTTTTTCAGGAGTACCAAATGTCTGTGTGCATATTTATTTATTTCTGCAGTCCCAAAATTGCATGCTGTGTTTCTCCTAGTAGCCTTCTGTTGCTTAGTAAATATGGAACTTTCGGTTTAGTTCGAGGTCTTTATGCCATGGAAGGCCCTGTAGGAAGCAGCATATAAACCTGGTGAATGGAAATTAATATTTATGCAGTAAAGCCTTATTTCTATAAGGGCATATAGGGTACCTGATTGTACAATGATTATTTCTTTTTAAGAAGAGTTGCTTCATGTAAATTTAGCAAAGTTTTAGCTCTTATATAGTATTGTATGGATTCTAAACTTCCAAGTATTGATAGAAACACTTTAATGAAAATGATCTTACAAAACCCTAACTGTTATTTATTTCTCGCAAGCTACTAGTGAGTTGTTGATGCTGGGTGTAGAGTGTCCCGGGTGACATCCCAACGCATGGGTCTGTGGGGCTGCATTGACCCCGATGCGACATGATGTATGATTGAACGAGTGACGGCGGGCAAGCCAACAATCTGACTTGGTCAATGATGCAAGATGACGTAAGAGTAAGAGTTTTCAATGCAACTGTGACCCAAATGAGACTATTTTCAAAATTTGACAGTTTCAGAGCGGACTCAAAATTCCCAGTACCTAGATTGCAAAATGGGCGAGTGTCAATACCAGAGGAAAATGACCCTGACGTCTCCATATGTGATGTGCGACCGGGGAGTCAATTTTGTTTTTTCTGATATTTTGTTCCCTGTAGACTGTTATGTCTATAATTCTATAGCATCAATATAGATCATTCTTCTAGGTCAAGAAAATGTGCATGCTAACATTGTAGATAGAAAGCACAAAACTGCATTTGAGCATCATCTATCATCTTAGTGCGATTGTCTAAGAAAGTTGGCTTTTGAGAATATTTTACATTTGTATCTAGTTACGAATAGAGCCACAGCTGATCTAGAATTAAGCTATGAAAGCATCACATAAGCAAGACTTAACCCTAGAAAGCAGGAAAGAGAGAGATTAAGGAGGCTAAAGAGAGAGATCAATATCATCAGCTGAATGACAAATGACATAGTTTCCCTACTTATAGCCAAGAGGAAGCCCTAAAAGGAAGCTTTCAGTGGCTAGGGCCCAACTGGGAGGGATAATAGTGCGCCCTCCAAGAAGGCCCCCACTCTCCAGTAATATGTCCAAATGGCTTTATAATGAATAATAAGGCCAAAGGCCAACCATATAGTTTGAATGTCACTAATGAATAAAAAAGGGCCTAAGGCCTGCTTATGCATAAAGTAAAGTAACTGTAAATGTAAATGGACGCGGCGAATGTAATGAGCCGAGTCCATAACTCTCCCCGACAAAAAAAAAAAGACCCAACTGCCGAAAAGATAACCGGATCAAGTAGCAGCAAGCCCTGGTGCATCAACAACTAGAGGAACATCTGATGTAGAGGAATCAACAAGTGCAGCAAGAGCACGAGCCTGATCCGCAAGTAATGGTGTATGATAAAACACATCAATAGTCTCCCATGTAGCCTCCTCAATAGGATGACCATCCCACTGGACCAAAAACTGAATCTGTCGACGGTGTCGACTATGGTATAGACGGACCTGTAATATAGCAGTAGGTAGTCACTTAGGGGAAGGCTTAGAGGATAAGTCAGGCTCATCAAAAATATGAATGTAGATATCGGAATCATCTGGAGTAGTGCCCTCATGGTAAAAAACAGCAGTAGTAGTAGGGAGAGGCTGGCGGCGATCACGGGCAAGATGGTCAAGACTCTTACAACGAAAGCAAAGACGCTTCTACTGAAGATCAGCGAACTCTACAGACGTGTAACGTCGGACAAAAGCAGGTCGAGGAGGCGAAGGGGCAATGGAGAGAGCTGGAACAGAAGGGGCCGGTGTAGGGGTGAACGTAGCGGGAAAAGATGAAGCAGAAGGACGGGGTCGGGAGAAGCGGGAAGGAAGGGTGTCAGAGTACTTATGCTGTAAAGTACTGGCAAGAGACATCGCCTCAACAAGTGTGGTAGGACGGAAGGCAGAAACATCATAACGTAAAGCACCACGAAGCCTAGCAATGTAACGAGAAATAAGCTCAGTGGGCTGTAGATCTGTGAAAAGATAAGAAAGCTCCATAAACTGATCTATATAAGAAGCAAGATCACTGGTCTGAGTGAGACTATGGAATGTATCACGTTGGCGGTCAAGCCACTGAGGATCAATCATAGCATGGCGGAGGTCACGGCGAAAAGTATACCATACATGGAGCCCTTCCCGATCAGGATCAACTCTATAAACTCGCCACCACGTGGCGGCACGTCCATCTAAATGTAAAGCAGCCAACTGGATCTTCTGAGGATCAGTCTTGGGGTAAATCTGAAAATATGTGTCAAGCTTAGCAAACCAATTCTCTAATAAGTTCCCGTCGGAGGAACCAGAATAGGTAGCAAGCTGTACCCTATCACGAAAGTCTCGAGCAAAGTGAGGGACGAGGAAAGAAACCAGGAGGTGGGTTAGATGGAATGAACGGTCCACCACCAGGCTGACTAGCAGAAGAAGATGGAAATCCAAATGGAGGGGAAGTCCCAAATGTAGGAAAAATAGGAGCTTTACCAGGACCATGAGGCTGTAAAGAATCAATCTGTGACTGCATAGTAGCAAAGACGGTCATAACTGAATCGAAGCAAAGAACGAGGCCAGAAAGGGTCTCATCCATGCGACGAAACTGATCGGATAAGGTTTCCTGAGTAGTCTCACTTGGGGTAGGTGAATGTGCCATAATGATAGTGGAAGGAATAGACGAAAACTTGAGGGAGCGGACTTTTGTCGTCACCCCAAATTAGCCTATTACAACCAATATTATCACAACTGAAAAAAACAGACAGCAATGAACAATGGAGAAGTTGTAAAAATGCGCTGGACAGCTAGGGATACAATGTGAATTTGAAAGAGTAAACAGAGTCAGAATTCTTGAAAATGTGGTGGAGAATGAGCGCGCGACAGCCTTTTGATAAGCTATAAAAGATGGCTGGAATTGGAGAAAAAAAAAAGGCAAAAGTGACAAGTTGGGAGTGATGAGGTAGCGATTTACAGGTTGAAGAATTTTAGCTGTTTGGAATAGCAAATGATGTCGGAATTGGGTAGTTTTTGGATGAGGATGGGCGCTGGACAGTCAGGGAACTAACTGTGGAAGATGGCTGCAAACTAGAAAAATATCAGACGAAAGTGATAGGTCGGAAGGCAGGGACAGCGATGGAAATGAAGAGGAGAGGCGTTGGACAGCAAAGAAAAGAGGGGACAAAACAGGGGGAACGCTGGGCAGGAAGGAGTGGAAGGAGCAGCGATGGAACAGGGCTGTCAAAACGGTAATGGAGCTGTAGAAACAGCGATGGAGGAGCAAGGCAAGGCAACAAAGAAAAAATTCCAGATTGTGCTCAGAAAAGTGCTCTGATACCAAGTTACGAATAGAGCCACAGCTGATCTAGAATTAAGCTATGAAAGCATCACATAAGCAAGACTTAACCCTAGAAAGCAGGAAAGAGAGAGATTAAGGAGGCTAAAGAGAGAGATCAATATCATCAGCTGAATGACAAATGACACAGTTTTTCTACTTATAGCCAAGAGGAAGCCCTAAAAGGAAGCTTCCAGTGGCTAGGGCCCAACTGGGAGGGATAATAGTGCGCCCTCCAAGAAGGCCCCCACTCTCCAGTGATATGTCCAAATGGCCTAATAATGAATAATAAGGCCAAAGGCCAACCATATAGTCTGAATGTCACTAATGAATAAAAAAGGGCCCAAGGCCTGCTTATGCATAAAGTAAAGTAACTGTAAATGTAAATGGATGTGGCGAATGTAATGAGCCGAGTCCATAACTTATCTGAAAACTTGACTAAAGCATGTTCTTGAATCCAAATCTTCATCAATTTTCTGATCTTTTTTAAACCTTTTCTTCAGTTACGAGTTAAGTATGTGCAGCTAATGCATCTAACCAAATGTGTAGATAAACTTGGATCTTATTTATGAGCAGATCAAAGTCAAATCAAGGTTCAAAAGTCCAATGATCTCAGTATCTAAAGTTCAACAATAAGCCAAAGGTTTACCTATGTACACAACAATTCTAAAACTAAGTCTTATGTGCGAATCCGTGATTTTGGCACCACTGGATGTGTGTAGCTCCAAAGAAGTGGTTCTTCTATCAGCTTTTTTAATTATTCCCACTCATAGATTTTGTATGCACATGTATATTCTTAACAAGGTGCTAAGTTCCAAAAACGTTTTTGAAGCAGAAGGTTTTTGGGAATGACACTGAGATAAGAGCACTCAGCATTTTGCAAGGTCTCCAATCTATGGTTCTTTTCGACTCAACTATGCAACAGCTCGTCAAGGTAGCATGAATCCTTGCAATTTAAGAAGAAGAGTTTGACTTTAATCAAAACAATGTAAAAGCACTCCAAAGTTGACAAGAATGGTCAAAAGATCAAGTTGCCACAAATGTCATGTTTATTTCAAACCTGAAAAATAAAAAAAAGTTCGTGCCAAAAACAGCATCTACACCATGTAACTTCAAAATTGAGGCTAGAATGTCTCCTCGAGAAAAAGAGGTAATCTAGGGCTCTTGTATCTCCATACTGGTCCTATTGGCATATATCCTAGCGTAGAAGAGGTATTTCCTACATCATCAAAACAACACGGTGTGGGTCCACCTAGGAAATAAGAGAGCATAGTGTGATTGGAGAATCACGGAAAAGATAGTGATAACGCCCTCTAATCTCATAGTATAGAGGACACTTGGAATTAAGATGCTTCTCAAACACCACCTCATCCAATGTACATAATTGGCAAATTTTGCACTCCTATGGAATGCCCTGATGAGACACAGATTGGTCGAAAGCGCTAGAATCTATGCATAGATTATTTGAGAGAATACATGTCAAACGAAATGTTTGACTATCTCTTATCGTGCGACATACATCATCAGTTCACCAACAGCTATACTCCATAGCAAAATGTAGTTGTCGATAGAAAAAACTGAACATTACTCAATGTAGCGTGATCAATGCTATTAAACACTCACGACTCAAAGACTCTTTTTGAAGCCTACTATGGCTACAAGCTGAGAAGAAAGGGAAATGCTTGAATAGAAACTTTGTTTGAGCTTTGATGTAACTCTTATTTGTACGAATATAATGGGAAATTTTGCAATGTAGTAAACTTAGATTCACTTCTTGGTGGTATCGTAGAATTAATCCACCATTTTGAAGGTACTTGATTGTGTTGTCTAGTGGTTAGATCACAGTTCATATAAGTCATGGATGTGTTTATGCAGAAATTGTTCAACGAGCTAGCATTGCAACAGGCAAGAGATTGTAGTTGACATTTGACTTGAAAGTTTTATGTTAAACGTCAATGCCATTTCAATCTTGGATTGTATGTCAAATTCAATGTATGCTATGAAAAATGTAATCAAGTTGGTTGAATCAAGTAGTTAGCAACTTAAAGCTCGGTATGGGTTGACCGGGATCCACGCTCCTCATCCATAAAGAATAGCAATTTGTTTTGGAAGGTTTATGATGGTCCCTTTCCCATTTTTGAAGTGGTATTATGGGCGATGGTAAAAAGAAATTCATGCTTTCCACATAAGCTAAGAAAGAAACACATAGGCAACAACATAAGCAAATTCATGCTAAGAAAGCAACACATAAGCCAATTCATGCTAAGAAAAGCAACACATAAGCAAGAACTAACCCTAGAGAGTGACAAAGAGAATGCTTAAGGAGACTAAAGAGAGAGATCAATGTCATCCGATATGAAATGTATGACAATAGGACATGCTATATCCACAAGGAGGCCCTAAAATGGAACCTTCAAAGAGCCTTCTATAGGATAAGATAATATCAATGAACCTAATCAAAGTGGATAAAGAGAGATAATAGTGCACCCTCCTATAGGAGGGCCCCCACTCCAATATCATATGGCCAAGTACCTAATAAATGATTAAATGGTGCCAAAGGCTAGCACATGAATAAAAAAGGCCCAGGGGTTTATGCATAATAGTAAAGCAATAAAGAAGAATGTAATGAGCCAAGTCCATAACCCTCAGGCTAAATGAAGCTACAGCATATAATCATGGAACAACAAGCTCTGGTGGATTAGCAAATGTATCAAGTGGAGATGACTGGCCAAGGGCAGCTAGAGCTTGAGTCTGATCCACAACTAATGGTGCATGATAAAAGAACATCTAAAGGCTCCCATGTGGCCTCCTGAACAGGACGACCATTCCATTGAAATAGAAACTGAATTTGCCATCGGTGTCGTCTATGTTGAAGACGAACGTGAAGTATAGCAGTTGGTAGTAAAGAAAATAGCTTACAATGAACTTTAAAAGAACTGAGAATACAAAGGGAACCATAATGATAAAGATGATGATCAACAATGGATTACACTTGATGAGGACGAGACAAAGGAAGTGAATCAGTAGTAAATTAGAACAAGAAAGATAAGCAGAAGCCAAAACATCAAATCATAGGAGAATGGTAGCAACAAGTATATGTAACAAAGTGGAAAGATCGGATAAAGCATCAACATCGGTGTTCGACTGACCAGAAATGGATAAAACCTAGGCGGTAGACTGGTAGGAATGATAGGATTACCAAACTGCCAATAGGAGAAGGCAATGAAATAGTACCAAAGCTAGGTAAATATATTATGCAGGTCTTTCCAAGACCATGATGAGGCTTTATGACATCAATTTGAGACTGAGAGTGGCAAAGCATGTCATGATGACATCTAAACGGGAAGAAATCCCAGGAATAACACTCTTCACTTGTTTCTTCTTCCCCTGGTCTTGTCAAACGTTTCTCTCTTCATTCGCTACTAAATCTCTTCCTCCTCTTTTGATGCCATCTAAAGAGTCTTCATTTCTATGTGTGAGCTTATTGATGGGTTAATGGCAATTTCATTTATTCCATTGAACCTCTTTGGTTCTACAAGATTATCACAAAACTCTAAACCCTAGAGATGATTGAGAAAAGACCATGCTGCAACTTTTTCCAAAATGCCTCAACTCTTGGGAGCACATCATGAACTCTGTAAAAAGATCTTGGTCTGGATGCAAACTGTGAGAGATTTCAACTAGTTTAGTCTAGTTTAGTCATATTTTGGTAAATTGTCAATAAGAGGCCAAAATTCATTTTAGACTTAGAGATAAACTTTTTGAAGTTATATTAGTTGAAAATACATTCAATAAACACTTTTTGAAAGTGTGGAAAAGTTGGTAGTCGAGTTTGAGAGAGATTCAAATTTGAACTTTGGGTACATTGAATCTAGACCCAAAAATAGTAGGGTTTACATTTTGGAGGGAAAGCCAAGTGGCCAAATAGGGTTTGGAAATTCTATAAAAGGATGTAACTCGTGGAGAAACACATCTTCTCTCTTCTCTCTCTCATTTCATCATTATACATGATTCTCTTTGGGTTCTACTACTCATTGGTGCACTATATTGGTGTTATCTTGCAATCTTGTGTGTAGAATGCTCATTTATTGCTATTTTCGGTTTCACACGTGTGAAATACAGTAGGGTACTGTAATTGTACGGACAACAAACATATTTTATGTTTTGGTTCATGTTTGATCAATATCTCTTAGAGTTTGCATCTCATTTTGTATGTAGATGCTGATTTTTCTACATTAGCAGAATTGTTGGTTTGTTCCTTATTGTAACCAAAGATCAGGGACATGGATTGGATCTTGAATGATCTGAAATCCTTCACATGGTATCAGAGCTCTTGTGTTTCAGGTTATGAAAGGATCATCCATCTTTAGCAAGGATTTGGAGGAGTTACCAATGCCAGAGCATGCTAGATTGATCTCTACTCAAAAATCAGCATTTTTGCATGTGTAGAATTGATCTTTTGTAGGTCAAAACTCAATATAGGGTTATATACTTGATCAATTCCGATTTCACACTTGAATTACTAGATTTAGATGATTTTAAGTACATTAGTATTCACAAGATTCATGTGAGTCCAAAGTTGGACCCAACTCTAAAAAAGTAAACTTCTAAGTTTAAAATGACTTTGGGCCTCAAGTTTTATTTTAGTTACATAGGGCCCAAGTCTATTATTTCTATTTACAATTAGCTCGTGTGCTCATTGGGCCATGGACTTATATGTGCAAGAAGCCATGCCCTCGCAACACATTTATTATCAAATTTATTGTGTTCGGAATACCCCCAACAAGACCCATGACCTGAAGTAGTGCCGGTCCCTCGGCACTCTACCGGTTCAGTAAAGAGAGCGCTTGACTCGTCGCTAGTTGATCAAAGGTATGTCATTACATCTTCCATGAAGGTGATTCGGCCAATATTTTTCAAGTCTTTATTTGTGTGCAGGGACTTGTGGATACCGGTGATCTTTCGTTGATCGATCCAAGCTTGAAAATGGCTCGTCCAGGGGTGGCCCAAAAGGCCGGTTCCATATCTTGACAATTTGCACACATTCACATGAAATAGCTCCAACATGAGATGAAACAAGTAAAGTAAACTTGAACAACACTTCCTTCCTACTCCTTTGACCTTACTTGAGTCTTCAATAACCTACAAAAATAGATCCATAACATCTTTGCCAAATGACCTTCCTTTGATGCTCTTGACTAGCTCCAAATTGCCACCTTTCCTTTTGTGTTGTTGAAGCCCTTTGAGACCAACCTCTTGATCTTCCTCTTGACCATCAAAGTCATTGAACAAATTTTTTTTTTCCAGATCCATTACTTGCTTTTACAACATGAGAACCATGAGAATCAATTCCACTTGCATAACATCATCTATACAAGACAATTCTCCAAAATGTGTGAGTAAAACAAAGTGAGTCGCTTCCACTTGCTTACCTGTCTCTTGAACATCAAAGGTATCAAAGATATGAATATCTTCAGACTTGAACCTCTGGAAATACTTCCTCTCAAACATATGATCTAGATCCATACCTCACTTGATCTTGAGGTGCTTGAGGTCTCTCCTCCGTACTTGCAACAATCTCCATCAACTCATTCATCTCCAATAAGGACTCCATCCTCACCTTCCAAAGAGAATAGTTGATTGAGGTAAGCCTATCACTGCCTTTCAACATGAATCCACCACTTGTAGCCATGTTGCAATGACCTGATCTTCTTCTTTCAACCTGTTCCAATGCACAAAGCACTCTCTTAAATGTCAACAAATTAACTCAAGAAGAAATCACAAAGATATGAAACCTCTCAGATCTCTTCTAGCATTTCTAAATAGAAAATCAACACATAGAATAGTGAAATCTTGCTCAACCTATGATCTCTCTATTGATTCTTGCCACTTCCTAAGATTGAAACACACTCAAATGAAGTTCAATAACTTCACAAACTAGAGATCCAATCAAAATTAGGGTTTTGAAAAAATCACAAAAAATTGAATATCTCAAATTCTACATGCAATTCCTAAAAACTTGATATATCACCTTGTAGCCTCCAATGAGACCTTCCTAATTCACCAAAAATCATTTAAATCCAATAAAAAAAAGTGTTAAATCAAAATTGATCAAGTATATGACCCTATATTGAGTTTTGACCTACAAAAGATCAATTCTACACATGCAAAAATGCTGATTTTTGAGTAGAAATTAATCTAGCATGCTCTAGCATTGGTAACTCCTCCAAATACTTGCTAAAGATGGCTGATCATTTCATAACCTGAAACACAATAGCTTTGATACCATGTGAAGGATTTCAGATCATTCAAGATCCAATCCATGTCTCTGATCTTTGGTTACAATAAGGAGCAAACCAACAATCCTGCCAATGTAGAAAAAGATGTAAAGTCTAAGAGATACTGATAAAACATGAACCAAAACATAAAATATAGTTGCTATTTGTACAATTACAATACCCTACTATATTTCACATGTGTGAAACCGAAAATAACAATAAATAATCATTCTACACATAGAATTGCAAGATAACATCATGAGAGTGCACCAATGAGTAGTAGAACCCTAGCTGTCCATAATGTGCACAGATCCTGGCCATTGAAATATTCACAATTTTCCCACCATTTTTTTAACAACACTTTTTCTATTATGTGGGGTCTTTTATGATAGTGAGGCCCCCACTAGTAAATAAGGTTAGTACGCGACATTTTGTATTCCACAGAGGCTTGCGAAGCGAATAAAGCAATATATGTATGTAACAGAGCCCATGAGAGAGAGAGAGAGAGAGAGAGAGAGAGAGAGAGAGAGAGAGAGAGAGAGAGAGAGAGAGAGAGAGAGAACCCACCAACCATATCCACAGTTAGCAAAGTTTGTCTAGGGGCAGTTAGCATCCCTGAGATGGAGTGCTAACTGCCCACAAAAAGAAATTTAGCATTTTTTGATAAAGCAAACTTGAGTCTAGGGAACGATTCGTGTAGAAACAAGTTGTCTAAAATTTCATACAATCTTCCTCTCATGAGGTGTAAAGCTATCTTCATAAGCTTTACTTTCGGCGCCACTGGCGCCAGCATTGTCCACGGCGCCAGCAGCGCCCCTGCTGCTCCCGGCGCCACTCCCGGCTTCACTATGACCAGAATCCAGCCGGCGCCAAGTTCCTATGGCTGAAAATCTTTGATCGGTTCTAGCAACTTGAAGGCTGGGAAGCTAAGTCGTGGTTCCCGGCTCCCTTTGGGATGCCTGCGCTACATGAGGCCATTATTTTGAAAAGCAAAAACAATGTTTTTGATCTCTTCCATAAAGGTAATCAGTTCGCTACAACAGTACATGGCAGCAATAATTTGAGTGACAATCACTTTATACGAGTTCATAATTGGCCTATTGGCAGTTAAGTGTGTACTGAAAAAACGAAAACGGAAGTTCCTGTCTCTTGTCAAATTTTTTCATATGAAATTTTCCTGATAAAGAATCATGTATTTCAAACAATGACAGATACTAGTTACACCAAGTAGGGGAACAGACAAAACCCATAGGAATACCACAGACCTGTTTCCAAGTCCTATTTCCTAATCTTACTATGCAATTGTCAATCAATATATCATTATACTGACAAAGAGGTTCTATGTCAATTACAGTCCAATTATCAATATGATTGGTCACCCATTTCCAGTCAAATTGCTTAAGGCTCGATTTCCACTGATAGGCAAGTTTTTTGTTTTTACAAGACTTGAATGCATACCTTATCATTTTCTATATTATTATTTTTAGCCCATCCGGACCATTAAGAGGAATATTTTCATAGCATTTTGCAATGTTAGTGGACCACATAGAAGTGATTTTGTTAGGCACATTAAGATAAAATTCAGTGGATGAGTTGCACTGCCAGAATAGGTTAGTATCCACATTTAGGATACTCCGACATGAAGTTGCCTTAAGGCCTGCTCTCTGCATAAGGAGAGGAGTCAGTATACCAAGAGCTCTAGAAATAAACGTGGCCACCTTTGAAAAATAGCAATCATGTGCACTTGTAATCCATCTGAACGCATTTTTGTGTGCTTTGAAAGTACAAAGTAAAAAAGGTAATTCCTATTAGAATATCAGGTACTTTAGTAGCGAAGGTATCTTGAATTTTAATCATAGCCATGTCTAGTGTATTATCATATTTACTTGGAAACAGGACAAAATCTAGACTAGACAGTCTAACCAAAGCCAAACTTCTTACAAAGTAGATGCACATAAAACACGGGTTATGTTGCGCCTTATCCACACCATTAACATATAGATTGGTAGTAATCCAATTACGTTCATCAATGGCATTTGTAAGTTTGTTACTCTTTTTCCATGTAACCACTTGGCATTTTTCAGAAAGTTTGTAACAGCATCTTTGCAAATCAAGGCATGTTCTCTAATAGTCTCATGATCAATATCTTGATAAGTAAGTAGAAAACTTGCCAATTCAAACCATCCACGTTAAAGTTCTAAAGACACCTCATTTATATTAGATTGCGCAATGGGATATGATTAAGCCCTTTGTTCAAGTCATTCTTTATAACTTTGCTTCTAATAATTCCAGTATCCATCGAGACAACATGCCCAAAAATTTCAGAAATGAACTCTTTAAAACGTTTATTGTAAGCAAAGTACAAGGTGGAATGTTATCAACATTGAAATCACAAAAAACTTGAAAGGGTTTATACCACTCATGCTTCAAATGTGGAAAATAAGACCAACCACATATGATAAGCTCAAAAGTTTAATCAATGTGACCAAAAATCTGAAGTAAGGTTTCAGCATATAATTGTTTAACATCAATCCTCTCAAAGCATCTGTTATAATAACATAAATGCAGAAAAAACTTCCCTTTGTCTCTTCTAACCACTAGTCGTCGTCTACCAATATTACTGACCTCCAATATCCTTGTTTCTTCTATGTCTTCCTGCACATGGATCAATCACGGTAAAGTTCAGCTTTCTGATAGAAAGATCCCCCTTTCCACCACTGTTTTGCCTTTGTTTGGAAAGTACTTCCTTATCTTATTATTTCCACTGTCTGATATGACTGAGCTTGGATTGTTTAGATTGAAGGAACCCATTTTTTTGCTAATATTTAGGAAGTATTTGTCTTGCAAGGTAGAGAAGCTAGGTTTTTTCAAAAGACGTTCAATTTCTCGAATGTTTTCAATGTCGCCAAGGTGTGCAAGGAGCTTAGCAGTAGGGTTTATGGAAAGTTCAATGGCAGCATCAATCATGTATTGTTGGATAAACAGAAAGACAAGGTGGGACTTGACAACCTCTCTAGCGGGTTTATGCAACCAAAAGAAAAAGGCATTAAGCTGATTTAGCAGAGACGCACCAAGAAAGAAAATGAAAAGATTATTTATTATATACCAGATAGAGTGATCAAACCATATGATGGAAGAATTGGTTCTGCATTTATCACCGCATTTGCACTTAAATAAGGGTCTTTTCCAGTTCTAGATTCTAGCTTGATGAAGGTTCATTCTATTAAAGCCAGTGTCAAAATGGCCTCTAGTTCTAGCCCAAGTCTGCTCAGAAGGACATCTTGAAGGTTCAAATCTGCTCATCTTGATAACATGGTCAAAGGCAATAGGAGTATCAAAAGAAGGATTCATATGCAAAGCAATAAGCTTGCAAGCTTGGACCTCTTCATTAGTGAGATGAGCAAGAGCAATCCAGAGTTCAACAGAGGTAGGTGCAAGGCAGTTGACAGAGGGAAGGCTCCAAAGTTTATAAGCAGTTTTTGCAGATTTAAACTCAATGATACGACTACCAATGGTACTTGGCAACTATTGGCTTGAAAAAATTCAAAGGCAGATTGATTTCCCACATCACAGATTTCTTGTGAGAAAGACTCTAACTGAGAAGCACTATCTTCATCAAGGTACTCTGTAAAAATCAGAGGGTGCGGTGAAGTAGGAGCAGTAGAAGGGACAGGGGAATTAATAGAGGAATCACCATTTTCTTTTTCCAGGCAAGCAAATATTTTTCGAATATGCGTATTACAAAATTTTTCCTCAGCAGCAATTCGTTCAGCATAATTGGAGAGGTCCATATAAATCTTTTCAATCATGCTAAGGGATTCCTTCTTTTTAATAAAATTCGTATAAATATTGATCTAATTCATGATGTTCATCAAATCAATAAGGCAAAGAATTTTATCATCCGGGCCAGCAGCATTACAAATGGTCATATCATAAGCAGTAATCAAATTGTGAACTTCAACATCTTTCTTCATGCAACATATAATGGTCTGAACAAAAGGACTAGGAGGAGGAAGGGGCTCCACCTAGCCAAGAGTCACCGTATCATGAAACCATCCTGTGGAATACGTCATACAATAGACCTTGTTAGCCATAAAATACAAGTAAAGGTAAAGGTTTGGTGCTACCCCGACCAAAGGGTAGTCGGGGTGGCATCAAAGATGCTAGAGAGACAGTAACAAGATTTCACATAGTCCCTCTTGACAAGTCAAGACCAAACCCTTTGAACCCTTCAATTTATAGCATAACAGGTAAAAAATACAGTTGTATAAAGTATAACAGTACAGAGTACCATAAAGCGAAGCAAGTTCTAAGACACCCAGCTGTTACCTACCACCATCTCACACAACAAAATCGCACAAGTTAGTCGCGTGAGGAAGACATGTGTCATTAGTTGTTATCCATGTCCGAAACAAGACTCAATACTTTATCAGCTAGACTGAATTAACAACAAGTACGTCCAATCTTCCCAATCGTTCACTTTCCAAATTAGCAACATGTCCCACTCTTTAACGAAACCGTATCAGAGCAGAAGCCATACTGATCAATAAAAGAGCAAAAAGGAACACAATAGGTTCACAAGTGCATTCTATATGTAAGCAACTGTTTTTCATTACACAGATGGACAATGACTTGACGTTGGTCACAGTGCTAGGTACCAGAGCACCTCCGTGCTATACTAGCCCCATGGATTCCCCGTATCACTTTTTTTGGGAATCCAAACACCAAATTACTTGGGCAATTCCATGCCATTCAAGTGTACCGTGGTCGAACCCTATAAGAGTACGTGACTTAACTTATAATAACTGGACTTAAGACGCCGAGAAAAAAATCCTTCAATACTTCATGCATATGTTAATCAATACGCCTACATGATTATCAGTTATCAGATATAATACCTGAAACCCATTACAAGCAAGATTTATAGTATCATGACCAATGTATGAATAATAATGAGTAAGGCTACTCACCGTATCGGTGATATTCCATATTGCATCATATCTAAATGTGAGTTGAAGTAATCTCGTGTGAACTATCCATCTTCAGCTGCTTACTCAAATCACCCACGTGCTAAAAGCATTCACACCAAAAGTATAGGGTTACCCATAATGTACTTTTTAAAGCTTCATAGTGTCATCACCAATAATTGCTTGCTTTTCTGAAAATTAGTGACGTGACTTTTGGGTTGTGTGCATTCCCCACCGCATACAGATTGTTAACGATCATAACCATTTAACTTCAAGCTTATATAATCATACAAAGCATATTTTTTACTGCTAACTTTCCCATACTCACCGATATTATCATATAGGTTATCACAGGTGGATAACCTCATAGTTATTATCTCATCAAGAGAGCATTAGCAAAGCAATACTACGTTTTATGCGAGCATTCTAAATAACCATGTTTATGCTATGGCTAATGATATCTCTCTGAAACTGTTGAAAGGACAGCGTTGAAATCGCATTATTAGTAGCATAGCATGATGAAAAATGCATGCAATATGGCTCATACCACGAGCTACAACAAATCACACTAAATGAACACATTTATGAGTAATATTTCAGCACTGGCCAGCGCTCAAATCCGCCTCAGTGAGGGCGCTGACCAGCGGCCATCCACTCCGTATAACGTATAATACTTATCATGAACAATAAGCTTGTTGTCCAGCACTTATTACAAGCCAAAAGAGTCGATAGCATACCTGAAAATTTGCCCACTTTTGTTCTTCGAAACAACGTTTGATCATGAAAGTATCCAATGACAGTATACAGGTTGATTGTCTGTTATTACACAAAGATATACATGGTAAACTGCAAGCATTCAACATAAAGTTTCACTTACATTTTTCCTTATCAACGAGTTATCAGAACTTGAACCAAACTCACCTTTGTTTGCAGTATTATACCACGAATGCCTTTCCACTAGCAATCACGAGCATTCTCTTCGATCACAATCCCAACATTACTGAGCACCATGAGAGCAGGAAGGAGGGAGAGAGAGAGAGAGCAGGAAAGCATGAGGGAAAGTGAATAGGGTTGTGTGATTTTCCTCTTTATAGAGCTAGAGGACACTTAGGTGTACTAAGTGGAAATTGTTGCCCACCTTTAGATTAACTTTCCATAATGTGCACAGATCCTGGCCATTGAAATATTCACAATTTTCCCACCATTTTAAAAAAAAAAAACTTTTTCTATTATGTGGGATCTTTTATCATAGTGAGGCCCCCACTAGTAAATAAGGTTAGTACACGACATTCTATATTCCACAGAGGCTTGCGAAGCGAATAAAGCGATATATGTATGTAATAGAGCCCATGAGAGAGAGAGAGAGAGAGAGAGAGAGAGAGAGAGAGAGAGAGAGAGAGAGAGAGAGAGAGAGAGAGAGAGAGTGTGTATGTATTGTGTCTTGCATTTTGAATTTAAGATAATAAAGAAAGAGAGAGAGAGTGTGTGTGTGTGATTTGATTAAGATTTAGGGTAGTAGATGAATAGATTGTGTGTGTGTGTGTTTGTGTTCAACATTTTACATTGATTTAAAATTTAAGATGAGAGAGAGAGAGAGAGAGAGAGAGAGAGAGAGAGAGAGAGAGAGAGAGAGAGAGAGAGAGAGAGAGAGAGAGAGAGAGAGAGAATGTGTGTGTGTGTGTGTGTGTGTTTTGTGTTATGCATTAGTTTAGGGTATTCAAGAGTGATAGATAAATAAATAGTGTTGGATAGAAAATTATAAATATTGTTTATAATAGATTGGTAGAATTATTTAAGATAGTGTATGTGTGTTTGAGAGGATGTGTAGGTGTTTTAGAATTTGCATTGATCTATAATTTAGGTTAATAGACAAATAGATATAGATAGTGTTGGGTAGTAATAGATTGTTAAATTTTTAAAGTGTGTATGAGTGAGAGAGAGAGAGAGAGAAATAAGATGTGTGTGTGTGTTTAACATTTTGCATTGATTTAAAATTTAAGATTATAGATAAATACATAGTCTATGGTAGTAATAGATTGTTAGATTTATATTTATTTTGGACTAAGAATGTGAGAGAGAGAGAGAGAGAGAGAGAGAGAGAGAGAGAGAGAGAGAGAGAGAGAGAGAGAGAGAGAGAGAGAGAATTAGAATTAGAATTATTATTATTAACGTCTTTTGGTACCCAAAGGTACATAAGACAAAAGAGAGTACAAAAGGTGAGGAGCATTGTCCGCATACCTGACTATGTAAAGATGCTACTTTTTAACACTACCACCTTTGACACTACTCCCACTAACTCTACTCCCCTAAACTAGCATTCCACATGATTTGGAGAGAGAGAGAGAGAGAGAGAGAGAGAGTGGTGTGTTTGTGAACATGTTTAGCATTCTACATTAATTTAAGATTTAAGATTTAAGATTTGAGAGAGAGAGAGAGAGAGAGGGGGGGGGGGGGTGTTGGGAGGGAGGAAGTGTGTATGTGTTGTATTTTGCATTTTGAATTTAAGATGTGAGAGAGAGAGAGAGAGAGAGAGAGAGAGAGAGAGAGAGAGAGAGAGAGAGAGAGAGAGAGAGAGAGAGAGTGTTTTGTATTATGCATTAGTTTAGGGTATTTAAGAGTGATAGATAAAGAAATAGTGTTTGATAGAATTTATATTGGATTTTGAGAGAGAGAGAGAGAGAGAGAGAGAGAGAGAGAGAGAGAGAGAGAGAGAGAGAGAGAGTATGTGTGTGAGTGTGTTTTGTTTAAGATTTATAGTAGTAGATGACTAGATAGTATGTTTGAATTTGCTTATAATAATGGTTCAATTGTGTAATATAGTGTTATTTTTTAATTGCTTGTGCATGTGACAAAAATATTTAAAAGAGAGAGAGCAAAAGAGCGAGCAATTGCACGTTTGCACTTAAGCTTCGAGTGAAGCTTCGAGTTAGTTTACCGGTGAGTTTGTGTTGTTTCAATTTGTTTTATTATTAGAATACATTATCTAACATAGGAAGAAATCAAATGTAATTCATAATTTTCATTTTGTTCAAAGAAATATCGTATTTTATTGCATACACTAGCAATTAATTAATATGCAAAGGTGAAATGTAGATAATTAAGATCAGTGACATTCGGATTACAGCTATAGAATCTGGTCACTTTTGGTACTGCATCAGGTATCAAGGGTATTATATGCTCGACTACTGATGTAAGAATCCTTTTAGATGCTTGTATGTACAAGCAAAACAATCTTGATATTTAATCAACAACTTGCTCAATGCTTGAAACTGCTCGGGTGTGTAGCCCTTACTTTTATCCCGTCAAAGGCAAGGTTCTAATCTTTTCAACTTGCATGGAAAAACCTACATGCCGCAGGGAGGGAATATGTGGTGATATTCTAAATAGGACATAACCGCAAGGTTCGGGTATTATAATTATCACATTCAACTCTATCTATAAAAATATACATAAAAAGTATTGCGATGAATATAAAAAAAGAATGATACATAATCATAGATCATTCTCATCATTTACATCATTTTTGTCATCACACAAGTCTTGACACTCATTTGAATCTAGATCTAGGTATAATTGTAAATTTCCGATCGTTCTCTTTGATGATGTGAGTTACCCTCATATTCAATCTCCTCTTCTTCTAATTCTATCTCATCCAAACGTGGGCTCAAATTACCCCCAATTTGGTCTTGTACGATCGTAGGAATCTCATCATTTTCATTTGTATCTTCTTCTCCCATCATTTCGACATCATTTGGAGTTTGGATGAGTGGTTCAGGTTCTTTCAAAACGTCGCAAAAATTGGGTGGTGGTTCGTCGTGTGTATCCAATTCAACAATATCTTTTCCTTCAAACATGCGTCGTTTTCTTGCATTAAGTTGGATCACATACCACCATCTTGGGTCTATTCGATCTGGATGGAATATAATCTGCCAAAGAATTAAAAAAAATTAAGTTAGTCTTATAAGATTGATACATAAATAATTGGATTGCGAATATTAATGACATTGAAATTTTAGAGTCTTTCTTGTTCGCAATGTCGTGGTAATACTAAAGTGTCATGAGAGTCCATCGATATACATTTTGTTGAGTGGATCTGAAAAAACTTTGAGTTATCATTTCTAATTGTGGTGTTGCTTTCACGATAGATGACCTTAAACCATTTTACGTCAAAAATAAAGTATTTGTCGTTAGTCTCGTAATCGACTTCATAAATATGTTGCAATGTGCCGACATAGTCTAGGTCGTCCGAAATGACATTAGGGTCCCTCGCACTAGAACGACTCTCTTGTTGAATGTTGGCCATTATACCACAATCATATGTACGTCGCTTGTTGTCAACTCTCTCAACACGGTAATGGTGTCCATATGCCCACAAAAAACACAAAAAAAAGAAAAATGTGTGTAATTAGAAATACTATTCATATATTGAGTGGTACAAAAACAAAACTTCACAAAAACAATATTACAGTAACCTTCCATCCGCATCCGCGAACAAATTCCCATTCTAATTTGGTCACTTCTTCTCCGTTTTTGGATGCTTTTAGCATCGTATTAAAAACCCATTCACGAGAGCATTTCGAAGGTAAAGGCTCCAAAGGTTCGTCATTCTCCAACGCCCT
Source organism: Diphasiastrum complanatum (assembly GCA_029204225.1). Classification (NCBI taxonomy): domain Eukaryota; kingdom Viridiplantae; phylum Streptophyta; class Lycopodiopsida; order Lycopodiales; family Lycopodiaceae; genus Diphasiastrum; species Diphasiastrum complanatum. Next base: position 43,367,640 of record CM055098.1, on the reverse strand, counting down.
TCTTCTTCTTCGATTGATATTTCTTCTTCGTTTCAATGTTATGTTTCTGTTAGCAACTATGCTAACACAGAGAAAATAAAAAAAGAAATAAATAAAACTCCGTGGCATGTGTTTTGTAAGACCACATATGAGTATCTGCCAATAAACTTCAGCCATGGCATGTGTTTTGTAAGTCCATGAGTAGAAGCTTAAATAATAATAAAATAGCTTAAACTTATATTTAGAACTTAGACTTAGGAAACTTAAGATTAGAAATTTTTTATCTTAAGTTTTCTTAAGTTAATAAATTTGAAGTTCTAAATCCTAAGTTAGAAGTTCTAGAAAGGCTAGAAACAGATTAGTCCCATAAGTTAGTAGACACTTATGGAAGACCCTCCTTGCCATAAAAGGAGAGGTATTTGCATTGTAAACAACACTTTTGAGATTAAGCTATCTTGCTCTCTATTTTGGAGAATTATCATTCTATTTCATTTGTGTTCCCCTTGGAAAGGTGCATAGCTTGAGGGAAGGTGCTCAGGCCTCCTCTTGTCTCCTTTTCATCGATTTTATTGTGGCATATTCATTACTACTTATTTGCTTAGTATTAACCGCAATCTCATTTTTATCTTAGTTAATTTCATTTCTATTTCAAGCACTAGTTGGGTAAGCCTTAGTGCTTCATCATTGTTTTATTTTCGCACTCCGTCTAAAGCTTGGTAAAAAACTTAGAAAGCGGACGATCCTCTCTATACTACACCACATCGTGAGTAGATCTGGCCAAACATTGACAAACCAAATTTACTTCCAACATTGGCGTCGTTGCCGCTTTTTAAGTATTTTTTTTTTAACCTAGCTTCCGTGTTGTATGTTTGCTTGTGTGCTTGTCTCTATCTACCAACAAACAGCACACGTCGTCTCTCTAGGTCATTCTGACCACAGTCCAATTTTGAGAAAATAGTCTGATATACTGTCAAAATCTCTTATTTCTCACCCAAATCTTTGTCCTAGAATTCGCCGACTTCATTGAGGCTAAATCTCATCAAGATCAGTCCTCCAGCAGCTCCACAAATTCTATCTCAAAGATTTTGCCCGTTTACTGCCAAAAAGTCACATTTTTTTTTTTCCATATTCCCTATCTGCCAGTCAAACCTCTCTGTTAGAATTTGCCATCCATCCTAAGAATTTGTTTTCAAAAAGCACAATTTCCCTGTTGTACCCGCGAATTCTGAAACTCCAATTTTCTCCCAGAAAATCTAAAAAAATCACTATTCTGACATTTAAAACTCTTTGTCAGAATTCGCGAGTATTACAGTTAGAATTACTTGCCTCTTCACGATTTCTCAGCCTGTCCGCGAATTCTATCACGTCCAAAAAGGACAATTTTTGTCCTACACTATCCATTCTGCAAGCAAACTGCTCTTTTGCCAAGTACAATACTGTCCTGCTCATCTGTATTCTGCTTCATGTCTCGTGACTATGCTGAATCTTCTAATCCAACTCCTCCACGACTAGAATGAAGAATTCCATGTATCGATGCACCCAAGTACGATGGCGAATCTGACCCAGTTCGATTTCTCCAAGACTTTGATAATGCATGCTTCCCTGAGTGAGCCAAATGGAACCAACGAATATCTTGTCCACGTCGGAGCTCATCTCAATTGCGAACAACACAGACGGCTTGAAAAGCTTCTGCGAAAATATCGACATGTCTTTGCCTGGACCTATAAAGACATGAAAGGCATCTCATCCCAAGTAGATGTGCATCGTATCCCGCTTAAACTGGGTGTGAGACCCACTTCGAGTTGTCCATACAGATGCAATCCCATCTATAAGGCCAAGATCAAAGAAGAATTACAATGCCTCTTAGATGCGGAATTTATCTATGAAATTGAGCATACTGAGTGGTCCAATTGTCATCGTCCCCAAAGAAAATGGAAAACTCCGCATCTGTGTCGATTTTAAGAAACTTAACGCCGTCACTGAACGTGATCATTTTCCATTACCTTTCGGAAAATCCATCTTAGAAAATCTAGCAGGAGATGAGGCTTACTCCTTCTTAGATGGCTTTAACGGATACAATATGATCCAAATCGTTGAAGAAGATCAACACAAAACTGCGTTTGCCATAGAATGGAGAACCTTCTGCTGGTAAGTCATGCCCTTTGGTCTCTGTAATGCTCCTAGTACCTTCCAACGTGTTATGCAAGCGGCCTTTTCTCAGCAGATGGGCGATACCTTAGAAGTTTACTTGGACGATTTAAGAGCACATTTCAAAGAAATATGCCATCTGTCTATGCTCAATTTTTTTTTAATCCAATGTCAACGCTTCGACGTCTCTCTTAATCCTGAAAAATGCCAGATTTGGGTAACCCATGGTATTGTGTTAGGACATATTATCTCACGAAATGGCCACTGACCTTGAAAAGATCCTTATCATTCAAAATCTACCGGAACCGCATACGATACGTGAAGTTTACTCCTTCCTTGGCCACGCCAACTACTATCGGTGCTTTATTTTTTATTTTGCTAACAAAGCACGCTTAATCTACAAAGTAGTTGTATTTCCCAAATGGACGGATGAACAACGTGTCGTCTTTAATCAACTCAAGGAAGCCCTTACCCATGCACCCATCCTCCGGGCTCCTGATTATTCTAAAGAATTCCATGTGCATACCGATGCATCCAAGTATGCCATTGGAGCAGTGCTCACCCAACTGGGAGAATTCAAAAAGGACTACCCAATTCATTTTCTTAGTCGACAATTGATACCTGCTGAAGTCACTTATACCACTATCTCGAACGCGAAGCCTTGGCAATGGTATATGTAGTTCAGAAGTTTCGCCATTATCTTCTAGGAAAAGTCTTTGCGTTCTTCACTGATCATCAAGCACTGTTGTATCTCATCAACAAGACCTACACCACAGGCCGTATTACTAGATGGATCCTATTATTGTTGCAAGAATTTGAGTTTAGGATCATGGTTCGTAAGGGAGTTCAACATTTTTTAGCACACCATCTATCCCGAATCCCTAATCTTCCTACCCCTGATCAAGGCGTCAACGATGATTTACCAGATGCAATCCTTTTCCAAGTTGACTCTACACCTATATGGGCTAAGGAAATTACCAAATATCTAACTTCAGGGTAGATGGATCCTTCCTTCTCTAAACCTGAACAACGTGCGTTGGTCCTCAAAACTAAACCTTATACGTTAATTGAAGGACAACTCTACAAGCAAGGGTTAGATGGAATTATCCGACAATGTCTTACTGAAGGAGAAATACCCTCTGTAATTTCCCTCACTATGAAGGTATTGGTGCAGGCCATTTCTCTTCTGAAACAACTGCTAAGAAAATCCTCTTGGCCAGTTTTTGGTGGCCAACACTCTTCAAGGATACGCACAATTACACTAAGGCTTGTGATGTATGCCAACGCACAAAACGCTTTCAAAAAACAGACCACATGCCTTTACACCCCGTAACCACTGATCAAGCTTTTCAGAAATGGGAAATCGATTATGTCGGACCTATTAGTCCTGCTGCTCGACACACACAATCTCGTTACATCATAGTAGCTACGGACTATTGCACCAAATGGGCTGAAGCAAGAGCTGTTCACCATGCTGACGCTCATTCTACCGCCAAATTTTTCTATGAACAGGTTATAGTTCAGTTCGGATGTCCTCTAGAGCTTATCAGTGATAGGGGTACACATTTTTTAAGTCTGTCATAACATATCTTCTTTCCAAAATTTTTGTGGTACATCGCAAAAGTTTCCCATACTATCCATGCTGCAATGGCCAGGCAGAATCCACCAATAAAATCTTATGTGGAATTCTCACCAAAACCATCAAATCCAGCTGATCTGATTGGGAACTCAAACTCCATGCTGCTCTTTGGGCTTATCGCACCACCCCGAAGCGAGCTACATACTTAACCTCTTTCCAGCTCACATATGGCCAAGAAGCCATTATGCATGTGGAATTCCATATCCCCTCTCTTCAGAATCTAGCAAATAGGTTATTCCATCTAGAGCAACTTTGTGAAACACGAAGGATCAACATCCATGCTTAACAAGTCCACAAACGACGACAAAAAGCACGACATAATTGATCATTGAAACTTAGAGATTTCCAGATTGGAGATAAGGTCCTATTATACCAGGCCAAAGCCTTCAAAGGCAAACTGTAATTTTCTGGCCAAGGACTTTACGTCATTAAAAAAAATCTTTGCCTCTAGATATGTCCAACTCCAAACCCTTCAAGGCGATATCCTTGACACTGTGGTCAATGGGAGTCGACTGAGAAAGTACAATGAACCCTGTTTTTATCTTTATATGTATTAGCTGTTTTCTTTCCTACTATTTTTTTTCCTTTTTATTGTCTGCATGTCATTTCAACAACATTTTTGCTGTGCTTTCTTGTTCCAACCATCAAGATACTATCAGATCAGGTATACCAACAGTCTTCTCTAGGAAAACTAGAAAAGTCATTAGTTTTAGAAGAATTTTTTCTCACAACATCTCAGATAGAATTCACCTGACCCCTTTTTCATAGAGCAAGATTCATTTTTGGCCTCCGCAAATTCTGTCTCAAATAAACAAATGTCTAAAGATAGAAAAATGTAGTTTTATTCATCAGATATCCATCATCAAAATTCGCAGACAATTCGTTGGAGCTCAAATTGATCCTCATGATTTCTCTACTATCTCTGCGAATTCTGATCAAACACATTTTTGCACTGTCAGACATTTTTTCTCTTTTGGCATAGAAAAATCACTTACAAGAATTCGCGGGTCCTCAGAACGTTGCCTCAAAATTGCGATCATCATTACCAAATCGTGGACACTGAGGACGATTTCTGGTTAAAGTTGCGAATTTCTGCCAAAAAAAAGTCTATATATAGTCCTCCACCTTCTCTCCACGAGTTCATTTTAGATTGTTGCTCTTGAGTTCATGCCAAATTTTTTTCAAAATTTTCAGAATTCTCAGAGCAATCTAAAATCACTGCTATCATGGCTTCCCGCGATTCCTCGCTTATGTTGCATCGACGTAAACCCCCTCGTCCTTATTCAGGGGATATCGTCATGATCTATCTTAAGAATTACGCCGAGCAGCTCACCTTGGCCAAGGATATCCTCACCAACCTTGGCTTTGATCTGACACTTTTCCAAGACCCGCAGAGCGAGAGCCTCATCCGAGCAGCCTACTCCACCTATTCAGATGAGTTCCAAACTTTCCAGATTATATCCAAGAGTGGCAGCTATTCTATTATCAACGTCTCTCCTGGGGATCTCTAGAACATCGGCTTTCCTAATCTCGGAGAGACAATCCATGGAAAGGGCACCAGCTATGATGCCAAGTACTTCACAAAATTTTCTGACAGACGACGACAAAACCATTGCCCAAACGCTCAATATAGTCTCGTATGCGTTCATCTTTTGCCATCTTGATGTTACTCAATTTGACAAAAGGAGTCTCTATCAAACAGAAGGGTTAAAATGCTTGATAAAGGACTATTTCAAAATTGATCAGTTTGTCTTATTTTCACGATCAAGGTTAAAATACCAGTCACATGCTTTAGCGATCATGGTCATAGAAAACAATTGGACCATAGTGTCGGGAGATGTTTCACCGTAAACGTCGCACGCATTCTCAAAGATTTGCAAGAATCTTTGAAAGTCCGCACTACCGTCAAACTTGGGTAGATCTAGCTTGGGTATTCTCTTCCCAAAATGAGCACCATGGGTGGCAAGGACTCCATTAAGGTGTATTTTGGCCTGTGAGGATTCAACACCATAAAAATGGGCTCTAGCTCGTGAAGACTCAGCTCTATTAGGTTCTTGTCCCTCGAATGGGTTTGTGGATGGCTCGCGTATTTGGGACCGCATTCGGTAGGACCTATGACGTCTAATTTGTTCAGCTATAGGAGATCTTATTTCTTATGGATAATCTTTTGAGATTTCAGGATCAGTATGTTGGTCCATGATGTACTATCGTGTATTGGTCCATGATGTCCATGATGTACTATCATGTATTTGTGGGTGTTGTATGGGTTTTTGTTGTTTTTCGATTTTTTTCGATTTTTTTTTTGAACAAGCTTGACATTAGTTAAAAAAACTTGGATTTTAAGGCTGGGTTTGGTCAGAAAATTTGAGTCAAGGTCAGAAAATGGAGTATATTTGAAAATGGAGTATCGAAAAAATGACGGTGTTTCAGAAAACTGATGGTGTATGACTCGAAAAAATTGTGATTCAAAAAATGAGGACTCAAAAAATTGTGACTCGAAAAATTGTGACTCGAAAAACTATGACTCGAAAAAAGATGACTCAAAAAACTATGACTCGAAAAACTGGATGACTCAAAAATCGTGTATCAAAAAGCTTGGTTGACTCGAGAATTATGACTCGAAAAAATGTAATGGCTTGAAAATCGTGGATCAAAAATTTGGGTGACTCGAAAAATGATGACTCGAAAAAACGTCGTATCTAAAAATGGATGATTCGAAAACTAGATGGGCAAACAATGGATGTTCGAAAAGAATGGATGTTCGAGAAATGGAGTTGGGGTCGAAAAATGGAAGTGGATTGAAAATTTAAAAAAATGTAGACTCTGTCGAAAATTTTTTGAGGGGTCAAAAATTTTGATGAAGTATCGAAAAAATAACCAAAGCTTCAAAGGCTCGAAAAAAGCGGAGGCTCGAAAAGAAGCGAAGGCTAAAAAAAGTCGAAGGCTCAAAAAAGTGAAGGCTCAAAAAATTAATGAGGTATTGAGAAAGTAACGAACTATTGAAAAATGCTTTTTTTGACGTGGTCGAGATTTCGAATTGGCGAACATGGTCGAGATGGTGTGAGGCAGGGAGCATGCAACTCGGTTCAGATTGGATTGAAGTCGTTCTTGGTTCGGTCTAGAGTTGATGGCTCCTGACTCGATTGAGATTGCTTGCAACTGAGACTCAATCAAGATGGCTATGTTTAGGCGCGGTCGAGATTGCTACGCTCAGACTCGGTCGAAATTGGAATGGAGAACAATCGATCAAATTTTCAAGCAGACCTATTGGTCGAGATTTGTTGGAGGTCGGCGGTCAAAATGGAGAGGAAAGTACATGGTCGAGATGGCGTGGAGAGGGTCCGGTCGAGAGTGAGTTGGAAATGCTCAATCGAGAGCGTGACCGAGAGGTGCGGGCGAGTGCTTGAAGGAGAGTCATGGGCAAGTGCTGAGGGAGAGTCGTCGGCGAGTAGGTGTGAAGAGGTGCGATCGAGAGCTGAGCAGGCAAGGGTCTTGATGGTGAAGAGTAAGGACTCGAGCAGACAATTCGTTGGAGCTCAAATTGATCCTCATGATTTCTCTACTATCTCTGCGAATTCTGATCAAACACATTTTTGCACTGTCAGACATTTTTTCTCTTTTGGCATAGAAAAATCACTTACAAGAATTCGCGGGTCCTCAGAACGTTGCCTCAAAATTGCGATCATCATTACCAAATCGTGGACACTGAGGACGATTTCTGGTTAAAGTTGCGAATTTCTGCCAAAAAAAAGTCTATATATAGTCCTCCACCTTCTCTCCACGAGTTCATTTTAGATTGTTGCTCTTGAGTTCATGCCAAATTTTTTTCAAAATTTTCAGAATTCTCAGAGCAATCTAAAATCACTGCTATCATGGCTTCCCGCGATTCCTCGCTTATGTTGCATCGACGTAAACCCCCTCGTCCTTATTCAGGGGATATCGTCATGATCTATCTTAAGAATTACGCCGAGCAGCTCACCTTGGCCAAGGATATCCTCACCAACCTTGGCTTTGATCTGACACTTTTCCAAGACCCGCAGAGCGAGAGCCTCATCCGAGCAGCCTACTCCACCTATTCAGATGAGTTCCAAACTTTCCGGATTATATCCAAGAGTGGCAGCTATTCTATTATCAACGTCTCTCCTGGGGATCTCTAGAACATCGGCTTTCCTAATCTCGGAGAGACAATCCATGGAAAGGGCACCAGCTATGATGCCAAGTACTTCACAAAATTTTCTGACAGACGACGACAAAACCATTGCCCAAACGCTCAATATAGTCTCGTATGCGTTCATCTTTTGCCATCTTGATGTTACTCAATTTGACAAAAGGAGTCTCTATCAAACAGAAGGGTTAAAATGCTTGATAAAGGACTATTTCAAAATTGATCAGTTTGTCTTATTTTCACGATCAAGGTTAAAATACCAGTCACATGCTTTAGCGATCATGGTCATAGAAAACAATTGGACCATAGTGTCGGGAGATGTTTCACCGTAAACGTCGCACGCATTCTCAAAGATTTGCAAGAATCTTTGAGAGTCCGCACTACCGTCAAACTTGGGTAGATCTAGCTTGGGTGTTCTCTTCCCAAAATGAGCACCATGGGTGGCAAGGACTCCATTAAGGTGTATTTTGGCCTGTGAGGATTCAACACCATAAAAATGGGCTCTAGCTCGTGAAGACTCAGCTCTATTAGGTTCTTGTCCCTCGAATGGGTTTGTGGATGGCTCGCGTATTTGGGACCGCATTCGGTAGGACCTATGACGTCTAATTTGTTCAGCTATAGGGGATCTTATTTCTTTTGGGATTTCAGGATCAGTATGTTGGTCCATGATGTACTATCGTGTATTGGTCCATGATGTCCATGATGCACTATCATGTATTTGTGGGTGTTGTATGGGTTTTTGTTGTTTTTCGATTTTTTTCAATTTTTTTTTTTGAACAAGCTTGACATTAGTTAAAAAAACTTGGATTTTAAGACTGGGTTTGGTCAGAAAATTTGAGTCGGGGTCAGAAAATGGAGTATATTTGAAAATGGAGTATCGAAAAAATGACGGTGTTTCAGAAAACTGATGGTGTATGACTCGAAAAAATTGTGATTCAAAAAATGAGGACTCAAAAAATTGTGACTCGAAAAATTGTGACTCGAAAAACTATGACTCGAAAAAAGATGACTCAAAAAACTATGACTCGAAAAACTGGATGACTCAAAAATCGTGTATCAGAAAGCTTGGTTGACTCGAGAATTATGACTCGAAAAAATGTAATGGCTTGAAAATCGTGGATCAAAAAATTTGGGTGACTCGAAAAATGATGACTCGAAAAAATGTAGTATCTAAAAATGGATGATTCGAAAACTAGATGGGCAAACAATGGATGTTCGAAAAGAATGGATGTTCGAGAAATGGAGTTGGGGTCGAAAAATGGAAGTGGATTGAAAATTTTAAAAAATGTAGACTCTGTCGAAAATTTTTTGAGGGGTCGAAAATTTTGATGAAGTATCGAAAAAATAACCAAAGCTTCAAAGGCTCGAAAAAAGCGGAGGCACGAAAAGAAGCGAAGGCTAAAAAAAGTCGAAGGCTCAAAAAAGTGAAGGCTCAAAAAATTAATGAGGTATTGAGAAAGTAACGAACTATTGAAAAATGCTTTTTTTGACGTGGTCGAGATTTCGAATTGGCGAACATGGTCGAGATGGTGTGAGGCAGGGAGCATGCAACTCGGTTCAGATTGGATTGAAGTCGTTCTTGGTTCGGTCTAGAGTTGATGGCTCCTGACTCGATTGAGATTGCTTGCAACTGAGACTCAATCAAGATGGCTATGTTTAGGCGCGGTCGAGATTGCTACGCTCAGACTCGGTCAAAATTGGAATGGAGAACAATCGATCAAATTTTCAAGCAGACCTATTGGTCGAGATTTGTTGGAGGTCGGCGGTCAAAATGGAGTGGAAAGTACATGGTCGAGATGGCGTGGAGAGGGTCCGGTCGAGAGTGAGTTGGAAATGCTCAATCGAGAGCGTGACCGAGAGGTGCGGGCGAGTGCTTGAAGGAGAGTCATGGGCAAGTGCTGAGGGAGAGTCGTCGGCGAGTAGGTGTGAAGAGGTGCGATCGAGAGCTGAGCAGGCAAGGGTCTTGATGGTGAAGAGTAAGGACTCGAGCAAGTTCAAGGAGAAGCATGAAGGAGCGTTAAGAAGAGGCTGAAGCAAGGCGACTTTGTTGAGATGGCGATGGAGGATAGCATTCAAATGCAGGTGTAAGCGGATTTGGATAGGCATGTGGAGCGTTTGCAGGAGGAGAATGACCAGGGAACAACTATTGAAACTCCAATTAATCTACAACATTACCAGAAAACAAAGAAGAAAACAAGAATCTAATCTACAGCATTTAAGAAGTTCAAGAATAAAAGAACAACTAGTCTTTGGATTATTGAACATCCCAAGAACATCTAGAATGTCAAGAATCTGCAAGATTTACACCACATTTCTAGCCTCTATAGTTTACCTGAATGTTGGAACTACATTAATCCACAAGCAAGAAAGGAAATTTAATCCACTCTAGGAAAGCAAGAAAACTATTCCACTCTACTATCCACAACCACACACAAAGGAGAGAAGGGCAAGATCATGAATGCATCAGTCAAGAAACAAGCATGATCAAGGAGCTCAATTGATGCACCAAACTCGTGGAGGCTCTTCTCATTTCAGCATGGAGTAAATAAGCAAGAGAGCTCCTTAGGTGGCATCCTAGTGGCATTTCCACATTTCACAAATTACAAGTGGAATAATGCTCTCTACTAGAGATCACCATCAAAAGGTGGCTCACTCTACTATTGTGACATTCAAGAGAATCATGATTTTGATCACTATTCAAACATATGAATGTCTTCACAAGAAATTTAATGATTTTTTTTCATTATGTGCTTAACTTGTTTTAAAATGTCAGAGACACAATGTTATGTTACCATCCGTCATTCTATCTTTCTACCATCAATGTATTCTTATTGCTTTGCAATGTTCACAAGCACTTTCAATTCTTCGACAAGCTCAATTTGCAGGAGTGGCTACTTCTAAGCTTTCTGCATTCACTTTACCTATTAGTGACATTGTTTGAGTTAGTGATTTACATCAAGTAGTTGCTTTTGAGTAATAAATTGATTGTTTTCAATGTTATTATCATTCTATGTAATTTTATCTTTTTGTGCATTGATGGGGATTTCCCATCATTCATTAATGAAAGCAGGGGTTATTATTTTCTTTCTTTGAAACAATTTTTAAAACTAACTAATGTTGATTCTAACATTGCTTTGTGTTTTGCTTGTGATGCAATAGTCCAAAAAACATTTTATTATGTTTTGATTTGTCTAGGTAAAGTTTATTATTCAAGAGATTGTTGTTATCCAAGTGTCAATGTTGAAGTTGCTTCTTGTGTATTTGTTTGAGAAAGTGTCCAAGTTCTCAATTGCACAACACTCCCTCTAGAGCTCACAAACTTCTTCTAATCCCTAATTTTGTTTTGAGGTGCACAAACTACTTCTTTGACAAGGGCAAAAATATATGTTGTCATCTCAAAAAATTGGACATAATCTATTCTGATTTTGAACATATGCACCATATCTCCTATGTAGTGGCATTTGAGTGGACTATGGTTGGTTTACGAATGGAAGATTGTATCTTTTGTTAGATCGATAAACACTTACGATATCCATGTGAAGTAGATTCATATACTCCACTCCAATTGCTCTCAAAATATACCTCAAACACATTACTTTGTTTGTATTTTTTGAAGTTGTAATGTATATGCTTTCACATGAGGATTAAGCTACTAAAGATTGTATTTTGCACACACAACTTAGAGATCCTCCATAAATAAAAAAAACATTCCCCTGTAATAGGTTTGTTGGCATCTATGCGTGAAATTCTTTACGAATATCATGACACACCTTGTGTTGGATATCTAGGTATCCTTTGTACTTTAGACTTAGTAGGGAGGACTTCTCTTGGCCAAAGAAAAAACCTTGTGGAGTCTTGAGCAATGCTAGTTGAATAAAATTGAAAGGCTGGCTGGTGGACTATTACATCCATTGCATCTACCTAATAAAAAATGGAACACTATCTCAAAGGATGATGCAAAAAGGTAATAATGCAGTTTGAGTGATAGTTCACCAAATTGGATACATTTATTCTTGTCAAGACAACTAAAAAAACATATAATTTAGCTCAGAGTGGATCTTGCAATGCAAGACATAACATGGCCATATTGTGTGGCAAAGACAAGAACATAAGCTATTTCTTGGCCAACTTGCATCACTCTATGCTTCCAAAGCAAATTCAGATATGCCTCTATGAATGGTACAAGGTTGGTTGTGGTTTTAAGTAACTCACAATTTACTCAAGTGTGTCTTACCTAGAATATTTGCAAATTTGCTTTAAAAATATATTTAAAAAGCAATATCAATATCGGTGCATACTGTTAAGTACATCTACCTTTTAACAATGTTTGTTTATGAAATTTTGATCGCTTTTTCTTCCTTGGTGACTGGGTTGCATTTTGTCCATCTTAGTCAAAGGTGTACCAAATTAAATTCCACATGATTTGATATGTCTTTGCATTATTGGCCCAGGCAAAGCATATATTATGCGAATCTTCTTGACATTTGTAGCGATACCATGTCTCATAGCATTATGTCGTGCGTGACCCAAAATTGGCATTTGGTTGGGTGTAGGGGTATGCTGAATAATTGACATTGGATGAACACTTTCTTTAAGCAAGCCAAGTGCTGGGCCCTAGAGGAGTGGACACACAAGTTGTCCATAAAAATTTCAAGAAATTTCCGAAGAAAGTCCTTGAAGGCATAGCTCATCACTTGCTGGAAGGTGTTGGGAGCGTTGCAAAATCCAAATGGCATCACTCTATATGCATATGTTCCCCACTCAGTGGAGAATGCAATTTTGTGCTGATCTTTTGGGGGTATCTGCACCTGGTTATAGCCACTAAACCCATCTAAAAAACTATAGGCTTCTGCTCCAGCTATTCTCTAACACATTTTTTCGTGAATGGTAAGGGAAAATGGTCCTTGTTGGTCACTAAATTCAGCTTCTTGTAGTCCACACGGATTCTAAGTTTTCCACTTTTCTTAGGTACTACCACAATCGGCGATACCCAGTCCGTGTGTTCCATCTCATAAATGAATCCTACATCTAAATGCTTTATCAATTCTTCTTGAATCAGCTATGCGTAGTGTGGATTAGACCTATAGGGCCTACTAACTACGGGTTTCACTCCATCAACCAGTGGAATGGTGTGAACCACAACATCTGACGATATGCCCTTCAGCTTAGCATAATTCCAAGCAAGACAATTGTGGTATTTGTGAAAAAGAGCCTTAAGATCTTCAAGTTCCTCTCCTTCCACATCTTCTCCAACAGATACCATACGACTTTCCTCTCCCTTCTCAGCTAGATCTATCTCTTTCATGCATGCTGGGCCTTCGTAAATGTTGGCTCCTTGGGAGGTGTCCTCTACGTTTTCTCTCTGCGCTCCGGGCATGACCACTACCACTTCATCCATCTCATAATCCTTGAAGTATTGAATCGCACGTCATGCGCAGGCTTCAGTTCTTCTACAACGTCTTGGCATATTTTCTCATATAATTTCTGGTCGGTCAGTCTTGATCCCTTGTTTATCACTCTTAGGCACGGTCAAGTTTTTTGACACTCTTTGATGGCTTCATACTTAGATCTTCAAAGGTGATCGGAGCTTTTTCTTTTGGAAAGTCTCCAAATGGGGGATCCAAAGTAATCGGCTCTTTTCCCTTGGCTGTGTTGGTGACTCTGATCGTGGATCAGTTGTCCGGTCATCATCTTTATGCTATTGTCCCACAACGAGACTTATAGCTTGTAAAGAGCTTGTCCTTAGCTAGGTCCCAATCTATGCACTCTCGTAAGAGATCGTTCACGCTAATCGAGATACTAGTCATTGATCCGTCAGCTATAGTATCCATTCAGCCTACTACAAAATTGCCTTGTGAGGTTCTGCTACTTCAATGAGATCTTCATTCACTAGCAGCTTTCGTGGATCTAGTACCTCGAGATTTTGGCACAGACTTGAGACGATCATGATCTACATAACGGAGGAAATCTTCATCCTCGTATTCTTGACCTTCTTCCAGGGTAAACACCTGAAGAACTTCTAATTCTTTCTCAATGCAGACTTCTTGTTTCGTTGTTAGCGGAAAAAAAGACCCCTTCTTCAAGCTATTTTTGATGAAAAAAATTGTCGCCACACGCTATTAGCCTCTAGGCTCATCATAAAGAGTGATACAGAGTCTTGATGGCCTTCGTTGGATTTTTTTCATTGGCTCAGCTAGTCGCTTGATCGATATATCATCTTCATCGGAGAATAGATCTACATTCAACCTTCGCTTTGGCGATTGCTCAGCAGATGAGACATCAAACCAAAGACAATCAAGCGTACCTAAGGCTTTGGTCCAATTTACTACATTAGTTTGCAAATCATCACGTTTGACAATTCTCCTCCAACAATGTCCCCGTTGTCTAACTCCTCGTCAGAATGGATAGTAGTAGCAGAGCTTGAAACCAGTGCTCTTTCGTCAGTCAGTTTTGTGATACAGGTATCAAGATCGATCTTCACTACAGAATCACAATTCTGCAAGGTGATACAGTTCTGTCCCTATTCATTAAGAGCTTGTGACGTTCTGAGCCATGGTCTACCTAGTAGGACACTATACGATTGGGGAGAATTGGACAAGTCCAAGATTACAAAATTAACACAAAACAGATTTTGACTACTTTGGTATGCACTTCCTTGGCTATGGTTTCACACTAGACTGGTTAGCTAGTCGGATCATAAAAGGAGCACTTATCATATGAGTAAGCCCCCATTCATGATATAGCTTGGAAGAAATGATGTTCACTCACCGTAATAGCTCTCTGGTCGAGCTTAATGGCACCAAAGATGTATCGGTGATGGATCCTCCATCGACTATGGCTTATTATCCTACTCCTACTTGGTGGACTAGTTGTGACCCCTCTACTTCTACATCTGGCACCAGATTGGTAGGGTGCGCTTCAGGTTTCTCGCTGCCTGGTCCATCTATATAAGTTTTCAATCATTTCCAGAGGGTCGGATGCATTTTGAGTAGGGTGCCTAAGGGTATTTTGACATCGCCTCTCAGTAGATCGACTAGAACAACGATATGGTCCTTTTTTGCCTCCTTGCTATGGAAAGGGACTTCAAAATCAGAATGCTTGTGCGCATTCTGTCCGATTTCATGGATGAACTGCAGTAATCTTGGATTTACTAGGGGGCGAGGGGAAGTGGTAGGCCATTGATCGTTATCACCTTCGGGTTGACGTCGGTCTTTCTCTTGTGCTGCTTCTCTGGCTTGGTCTAGGGCTTGAGCTTCTTTCACCCACTCCTTCATTCGTCTAAAATTACCTCTACGTTAACGAATTAATATAGCATTCAACAATATCAAACCAATGTGCGAAATTGAATAAATAAGTGAATCAGATACACGAATTGTAACAGACAAATTTTTATTCAAAATCATACAATCATACAAAATAATATGTGCACAACAGCTACAATATTATCTATTGATCTTTTGATTTTTCAAGCACTGCATGACAGATCCACGTAGAGCATTGGCGTGAGAGAAATACAGTTCTCTCACGAATCGTGTCTTGCTTACTAGTGGACTTCTGGATCTACAGATTCTCTACAAAATTGTCTCGCACGCAGGCGAACATGTATTCTATATTTTTGCCTATTTTTTACTTCTTGTCTTGCTTGCTATATTATGCATCAAAACAGGAAGTATATAGTTCACGATCTTTTTCGTGTCGCATCATGTAACTTCAAGATTAGAGTGATTAAACATCTACAACTAGAGAAAGAGTGTTAGAAATTGAATGCTAAACTTCACTCTTCACTCTTTCCATTCTAGGCCAAGAGTGGCAGATTAGCTATGATCTAGAGTACTTCTATTGATGTCATGATATCTGATCAAATATTTGTACCCCATGGTACTTGGCTGATCTTCTAGGTCAGTTGAGAAGCACGACTGATTTTGTGTTGTGTCGTGTCATCTTTTATCAAAAGTTTAGGATTCGAAGCTAGCAAAGCTTTGGCAATAAAAAAATTTCGTTTCTTCAGCTCCCTCTCAAAGCATGATAGCTTGACGACTCCAAGACTGCTCCTCTTTTTTTTTGAATAGACCTTTGTCTAAGGCCTTTGTGAAAATGTCAACTACCATCTCTTTCGTTCCAATTAAAGTAGTCTGCAGCATTTTCTTCCCGATCAGATCCCTAATCAAGTGGTACTTGATTGCAATGTGTTTCGTCCTTGAGTGAAACACAGGGTCTCTTGTCAGATGTATTGTAGATGTGTTGTCCGTCCGCAAAACCAGAGGTTCATTCCTCGTTTCGCCCAGTTCGTCAAGGAACTATTTGAGCCAAATTATTTCGTTGGCCATCTTTGCTGCTGCAATATACTCTGCTTCGGAAGGCTTGGATCCATTTGTCCTTCTCTGGACATTCAATTGCCTCCTCAAATGTCTGTGGTTCACCACTGAATCCACAAAACTATTTTGATGTAGAAGTAGAGCTGCTTGGCAGATATCTTGCTGGCACTCTTCGTTGTCTTGTCGACCTTCTAGGAGATCCTCCTGGAACTGCAATGCCTTTGCCTTTGTCTGCTCTGCTAGGTCTGGAATATTCATGTTGGAAGCATAGAGACCGTGAAACGACACAAAACGAAACGAAGCGCAAGCATTCGCGAAAAAGATCAATCAGGCTCAGTAACGAGATGAGACGAGACAAAATGAAACAAGACAAAACAAAGCGAAACAAAAAGAAACTTAAGTGAGCTCTGAAATTGATTTACGCTTATAGCCAAGCGATCACAAAGCAAAGCAAAGAAAAACAAAGCAAAACACGAAGTGAAAGCATTCGCGAACAAAAAAGAGTTTGTCAGGAATTCAGATATGATTGATGGTCACTGCCGGCTATATCATTCATACAATCCTTCAGAGTGTAGACAAACATTGTAGATTTACGTTAACAGAATAATATAGCATTCAACAATATCAAACCAATGTGCGAAATTGAATAAGCAAGTGAATCAGATACACGCATTGTAACAGACAAATTCTCATTCAAGATCATACAATCATACAGAATAATATGTGTACAACAACTACAATATTATCTATTGATCTTTTGATTTTTCAAGCACTGCATGACAGATCCACGTAGTGCATTGGCGTGAGAGAAATACAGTTCTCTCACGAATCATGTCTCGCTTACTAGCGGACTTCTGGATCTACAGATCCTCTACAAAATTGTCTTGCACGCAGGCGGACATGTATTCTGTATTTTCGTCTATTTTTTACTTCTTGTCTTGCTTGCTATATTATGCATAAAAAACAAGAACTATATAGTTCGCGACCTTTTTCGTGTCACGTCATGTAACTTCCAAATTAGAGTGATTAAACATCTACAACTAATCACGATTTACAAGAGTGACAAATTAGCCACGATCTAGAGTACTTCTGCTATTGTCATGATATCTGATCAAATATTTGTACCCCATGGTACTTGGCTGATCTTCTTGGTCAATTGAGGAGCACAGAGTGACGCGAAAGGATCACTTTCCGTTACCTTTTACCGAAAGCATTTTGGACCGCCTTGCTAGAGCGGAAGCTTATAGTTTTTTGGATGGCTTTTGTGGATACAATCAGGTCAAGATTGCACGTACAGATCGTCACAAAATAGCCTTTACAACAGAATGGGAGACCTATGCTTACAAAGTAATGTCGTTTGGACTCTGTAATGCACCAAGCTCGTTTCAAAGAGTAATGCAATTTGCTTTTAAAGATTATCGACAGAAATTTCTTGAAATTTACTTGGATGACCTTGGAGTCCATATAGCACAGACTCAGACCACTTGGATCGATTGGAAAAAGTATTTGAACGTTGTCGCAAGTATCAAATTTTCTTAAATCCATAAAAGTGCCAAATATGGGTTTTCCACAGAGTTGTTCTTGGACACGTGATATCAAGACATAGCATTGCCATAGATTATTCCAAAATCAAGGTTATTGTGGAATTGCCACCGCCAACAACAATTCATGGAGTTTATGTGTTTATGGATCATGCGAACTATTACCGAATTTTTATTATCTTCTTTGCAGATTTAGCAAGACCTATATACAAACTGACTATTGTTCCTATTTGGACAATAGAGGCATTAGAAGCCTTTGAAAAATTAAAAAAAGCATTAGTCTCAGCATCGATACTGCGTTCTCCAGATTGGATGATTGAGTTTCATGTTCACACCGATGCCTTGAAATATGCAATTGGATTAGTTTTGACACAACCAGGTGAATATACGAAGGACTATCCAATATGATTTGCAAGCAGACAACTTACAGACCCAGAGAAGAACTATTCGACAACAGAACGTGAAGCGTTAGCCATGATTTTTTCTATACGCAAATTTCAACATTACCTCATGGAAATGCACTTTGTATTTTATACGGATCACCAGCCGTTACTTTACTTGGTAAACAAGACATGCAATACTGGGCGTATTGCAAGATGGTTACTGTTATTGACTGAATTTGACTTTCAAATTGTGGTGCGTAAGGGAAAGCAACATTATCTAGTCAGCCATGTTTCACGAATTGAATCCACACCAGTTAGTATTGAAGTGGATGATGAATTACCAGATGCTACATTATTCTATGTAGAAGCAGTGCCTGATTGGGCAGCGGATATTGTTGAGAACCTAATCCTAGGACAATCGAATGACTCTTTGACAAAAGTACAGAAGAGGCAATTGATTCATAAGCCTCAACCTTATCAATTGATTACATGACAATTGTATCGTCACGAAATGGATGATATTCTTCAAATATGTGTTTCACCACATTAAATACCCAAAATAATCATGTTTTCACATGATGGCATAGGCGAAGGACACTTCTCTATAGATATTATTGTTCGCAAACTTTTGCAATCAAGCTGTTGGTGGCCTACGCTTCATAAGGACACTAAAAATTATACTCATACATGTGATGTTTGCCAGCGAGCACGACGGCCTACTAGATAGAACTATGAACCCTTGCATCTAGAATCCATTAGGAGTTATGTGGCCAGCCCTCGCCAATTGTGCCAGTCAGGCAATCAGCGCTATTCGCAAAAGATCTAACTCTATTGGCATCCGTTGCAACGCAATGGGATGATTGTCTTCCCGCTTTGGCATTCGATCTGAATAAGCCAATGGCGTCAGATAGTATCTTGGGAATCTCGATTCACAGCCTGGACGACTTCAAAGTAGATTTTTTGGGTGTATCTGGACTGATGAAGGTACAATTTACCTCCCTCAATCTACAAGCCAAGGTAACACCTGGCTTCTCCCAGATCTGCAATCTCGAAATGTTTCGAGATATCATTCTTCACTTCAACAATCAGCTTCTCGCTCTTCCAAAGAGTATCAGAGTGTCGTCCACATACACAGCCACAATAATGATCTTTTCATCTGTAATTCTTACATAGACATTGGAATCAATCATTAGTGGCTTGAATCCCAAGGATTTCAGGGCTTGATCTTTCTTTTTGTACCATTTTCAAGCTGACTGCTTCAGACCGTAGATACTCCTATGCATTCTGCATGCATAATTAGGAAGTGAATTCGAGACATAACCTGGGGGTTGATCCATGTAGACCTCTTCGTCTAGCTCACCATGCAAGAAGGCTGTCTTCTCGTCCACAATGTGGATCCTAAGGTCGTAAGTAGCTACATATGCAAATAGATAATGTAGGGATGAATGTTTCATGAAAGGAGAGAAGGTCTTAGAATAGTCAATACCATATCTCTGAGAGAATCCCTTTGCTCTAAGTCTTGCCTTATACTTTGAAACATCTCCATCTCGTCCATACTTTAGCTTGTATACACATTTGCATTTTACAGCCTTTCGCTTATCTGGTAATGGCTGCAACGTCCATGTCTAGTTTTTCCTCCTCATTCATGGCTTGGATACATTTGTCCTTCTCTGGACATTCAATTGCCTCCTCAAATGTGTGTGGTTCGCCACTGAATCCACAAAACTCTTCTGATGTAGAAGCAGAGCTCCTTGGCACATATCTTGCTGGCACTCTTCGTTGTCTTGTCGACATTCTAGGAGATCCTCCTGGAACTGTAATGCCTTTGCCTTTATTTGCTCTGCTAGGTCCGGAACCATCTCGCTTTACAGGTACTGTAGCAGAAGGCTGCCACTCGAATCTTTCATCTTCTGATTTGTCACTCGAATGCAAAGCGACTCAAAAATCTTCGTCTTCATATTCATCTTCTGATCCCTTTGTCACAGTTGGCATATCATAATACTGCCTTTCAAGAACTTCACAGCTGACAAGATCATCGTTGGCCATCGTTATGTTCTCATCAAACTTGACATCTCTGACTATCTTCCTAGTGTTTGTCTCTGGCATGTAGACTCTGTAGTATGACAAATTATTGTCATATACTACAAGATATCTCTGTTCAGCTTTCTGATCAAGTTTCTTTCGAAGCTTATCAGGAACATGTGCATAAGCTGCACAACTAAAGATTCTGATATGAGTGAGATTGGGTTTTCTACCCCATCATAATTCATGTGGTGTCGTGGACACCAGACTTTCATGTCATGTTCTGAATGTATGCAACTGTAGCTACTGCTGCAGCCCACAGTACTCTTGGAGCTTTTGAGTAGGCCATCATGCATCTGGCAGCTTCCATTAGAGTCCTATTCTTTCTTTCTGCAACATCGTTGTGTTGCGGTGTGTAAGATGTAGTCCTTCTGTGAATGATACCACGATCATTGAAAAATTCAGTGAAGGAATTTGAGATGTATTCTCCACCTCGATCTGTCCTTATCTGCTTCACTTTGTTGCCAATGCATCTCTTTGTCCAATTCACATACTCTGTGAATTTGTCAATGCTTCTGATTTGTTATGAATAAAATACACTTTGTCAAATTTACTGTAATCATCAATAAAGGTAATGTAATATTTCGAGCCTCCTACTGAGATCACATTGAAAGGGCCACAAATGTCAAAATGCACTAACTCCAGAATCTTGGTCATTCTGTAGGAGTCCTTGACAAATGGAGTGCGTGACATCTTACTCTTCAGATATGCATCACAAGTGGTCAAACTGTTTGCATTCGAGATGCTCACCCCTATGATTGCTCCATGATGGCTTGTTTGGTATAGTGCCATTGAATTCATATGGCATAGTCTCCTGTGCCATAGAGTGTCTGGCGAATCATAATGAGTCTGATGCACTTGATCTGTAGACAGATGTATCTTTAGGTGATACAGATTGTCTTTTCTTCTGCCTTGAGTGATCAGGGTACTGGTACTAGCATCAACAATGTTGCATGCTTCGTCTGAGAACGTCACACACATCCCTCCATCAACTATTCTTGCCACAGATAGCAACTCCTGCTGCAATGTAGGCACGAACAAAACATCTTCAAGTCGTCTGTCTCTGCCATCCATGTTGAGCCACAGTGAACCAATATCATTCACTTGATGTTTGGATCTATCTCAAAGACAGCTACAATATTATCTATTGATCTTCTGATTTCTCAAGCACTGCATGATAGATCCACGTAGTTCATTAGCGAGAGAGAAATATAGTTCTCTCACGAATCATGTCTCGCTTACTAGCGGACTTCTGGATCTACAGGTCCTCTACAAAATTGTCTCGCATGTCTTACTTGCTATATTATGCATCAAAAACATGAAGTATATAGTTCACGACCTTTTTTGTGTCACGTCGTGTAACTTCCAAATTAGAGTGATTAAACATCTACAACTAATCACGAATCACAGGATTGACAGATTAGCCACGATCTAGAGTACTCTGTTGTTGTCATGACATCTGATCAAATATTTGTACCCCATGGTACTTGGCTGATCTTCTTGGTCAGTTGAGGAGCACGACTGATTTTGTGTTGTGTCGTGTCATGTTGTGTCATGTCATGTCGTGTTGTGTCGTCTTTTGTCAAAAGTTCGGGATTGAAAGCTAGCAAAGCTTTGGCAATAGAAACATTTCGTTTTTTCATTCATCACCTTCACGATCAATTTCTGCTAAGAAGGCTAAGCAAAGATCCAAGCCAAATCCTTTTGACAAAGAACAAGCAGATGAAGTTCAGCATGAAATGCCCAAGCATTTTAAACAATATACACTGGATGATGTGGTTATCATGTTACCCAAAGCACATCGTGAACCCGAAGAACAAGTGCCAGAATCGAAAGATCTTTATGATGGCCCAGCTAGGACATAGCCTATGAATCTTGCTAAACCTGGAGAACTAGAAAAGATTGTATAAGTTGGATCACAACTTAATCCTGAACAGTTTCAAGCGCTACGAACGTGACTTATTAAATATCGAGATTGTTTTGCATGGACTTACAAAGATTTTAAAGGGATTTCGACGTCAGTTATTGAACATACTATACCTTTAATACCTGATGCAGTTCCAAAGGTTACAAAGTTCTTTCATTGTAATCCTAATGTTGTGGATCCTGATAAAGAAAGAACTTCAAAGATTGCTTGACGTCGATTTCATTTATGAGATCGAACATACCGAATGGGTTTCACCAATTGTCATTGTTCCTAAGAAGAATGGGAAATTGAGAATTTGTGTGAATCTCAAGGCCTTGAACAAAGTGACGTGAAAGGATCACTTTTCGTTACCTTTTACCGAAAGCATTTTGGACCTCCTTGCTAGAGCGAAAGCTTATAGTTTTTCGGATGGCAATCAAGTCAAGATTTCATGTACAGATTGTCACAAAACAACCTTTGCAACAAAATGGGGGACCTATGCCTACAAAGTAATGTCGTTTGGACTTTGTAATGCGCCAAGCTCGTTTCAAAGAGTAATGCAATTTGCTTTTAAAGATTATCGACGGAAATTTCTTGAAATTTACTTGGATGACCTTGGAGTCCATATAGCACAGACTCAGACCACCTGGATCGATTGGAGAAAGTATTTGAACGTTGTCGCAAGTATCGAATTCTCTTAAATCCATAAAAGTGCCAGATATGGGTTTTCCACGGAGTTGTTCTTGGACACGTGATATCAACCAAAATCAAGGTTATTGTGGAATTGCCACCGCCAACAACAATTCAAGGAGTTTATGTGTTTATGGGTCATGCAAACTATTACCAAATTTTTATTATCTTCTTTGCGGATTTAGCAAGACCTATATACAAACTGACTATTGTTCCTATTTGGCTAGTAGAGGCATTAGAAGCCTTTGAAAAATTAAGAAAAGCATTAGCCTCAACACCGATACTGCGTTCTTCAGATTGGACGATTGAGTTTCATGTTCACAGTGATGCCTTGAAATATGCAATTGGATTAGTTTTGACACAACAGGTGAGTATAAGAAGGACTATCCAATACGATTTGCAAGCAGACAACTTACAGACCCAGAGAAGAACTATTTCACAACAGAACGTGAAGCGTTAGCCATGATTTTTTCTATATGAAAATTTCAACATTACCTCATGGAAACGCACTTTGTATTTTATACGGATCACCAGCCGTTACTTTACTTGGTAAACAAGACATGCAATACTAGGGCGTATTGCAAGATGGTTACTGTTATTGACTGAAATTGACTTTCGAATTGTGGTGCGTAAGGGAAAGCAACATTATCTAGCCAGCCATGTTTCATGAATTGAATCCACACCAGTTAATACTGAAGTGGATGATGAATTACCAGATGCTACATTATTCTATGTAGAAGCAGTGCCTGATTGGGTAGCGGATATTGTTGAGAACCTAATGCTAGGAAAATCGAATGACTCTTTGACAAAAGTACAGAAGAGACAATTGATTCATAAGCCTCAACCTTATCAATTGATTACAGGACAATTGTATCATCGCAGAATGAATGATATTCTTCAAAGATGTGTTTCACCATATTAAATACCTGAAATAATCATGTTTTCACATGATGGCATGGGCGAAGGACACTTCTTTATAGATAATATTGTTTGCAAACTTTTGCAATCAAGTTGTTGGTGGCCTACGCTTCATAAGGACACAAAAAATTATATTCATACATGTGATGTTTGCCAGTGAGCATGACGGCCTACTAGACAGAATTATGAACCCTTGCATCTGGAATCCATCAGGAGTTATGTGGCCAGCCCTCGCCAATTGTGCCAGTCAGGCAATCAACGCTGTTTGCAAAAGATCTAACTCTATTGGTGTCCGTTGCAACGCAATGGAATGATTGTCTTCCCGCTTTGGCATTCGAATCTAAATAAGCCAATGGTGTTAGATAGTATATTGGGAATCTTGATTCACAGCCTAGACGACTTCAAAGTGGATTTTCTGGGTGTATCTGGACGGATGAAGGTACAATTTACCTCCCTCATAGTCCTTGTCAATCTGCAAGCCAAGGTAACACCTGGCTTCTGCCAGATCTGCAATCTCGAAATGTTTCGAGATATCATTCTTTACTTCAACAATCAGCTTCTCACTCTTAAGTGAAAAAAGTAAGAAATTTTGGATAATGCGGTGTGCGAAACAAGTGGATGAAAAAAAATAAACGGCTAATTGTAATAAAGTGTTGCATAGATAAAGCAAGGTTAGAACATAAATCAGAATAACTGTGATCTAGAAGCAAGAAAATAGTAAAAACCAAACAATTTTAAAATTGAATGTGGTGGACATTGCTATTGAAAGCGAATCATATGTGTACAAATGTAATTGAGTCGTCAATGATGCCAAATGTTCACTTCTTTTCCTCTCTCGGTTAACCAATCTTCCATAAATGTTGAATGCTCCACTCAATCACATCACCTGCTTGAACCTGAACCTAGCAATCAAGCAACCTATCACTCCTACTCAAACAACTGCTGGTATTGCTATTCCTAACAGACCACAATTCATCAACATTTTCACAATAAGTGGAACATGGCAAGCATAATTCAACAAACTTATTCTAAGCATTCAGCATCGTAACACCGGCCTGTCATCATGAGTAACTCAGATAAGATCTACTTACTTAACATGCATCATATGAGTTCTCCATTCACAAACAACAGATTTATAATCTTAGATCTACAATCTCACACTCATACAGTAGCAGATAAATCTTACTCTCACTTACAATTCATCTCAGTTAATTGCTAAATATCATTAACACTCAGTACGCAATTATATGCAACATATAGTACACAAAACTGATAAGAAGTATTCTAAGGATTCTCATTCCAATGACAGTAGCTTTTTTACAAACTCATCAAATGTGCATTCACTCTACAACTCCCCTCATCACTAGTCTGATCATCAATGTATCAAATCGACTACCCTTCTTTGGATTGCCCGATTCCGCTCCACTGACTTATTTACAAACTGTTCGTTCTCTACACACTGCTCTTCTATCATTAACTCAACTCTCATCCACTCATGAACTCCTCCTCGACTCGTTAGCCACCTCACTAACTTCTGCCTCTTGCTCTTCTTAGTGTGTTTCTCTTTTCTATCTTCTTTCTCTTTTGCCCGCCATTTTGTTTCTTGGCTTCACTTTCTACAGCTCAATATTGTTTTTAGCTCTCCACTCTCATGTCACATCCAACTAACTATGAAGTAACTAACTAGTTTTTCCTCAACTCATGGTCTTACACAACAAGATGCCATGGGTGGGTCTATAACTTACAAGTCTAATTACTTTAAGAACTCGGATCAGCCAGCACCAGAAATATTCGGCTGATTGTAATATTGGTAGGGAATCTATCAACAATATGTAAATCACATGTGTGGAGCATCTTCCCACATGTGAATAGTAGGCCTATTTGCATTAGCCAATTCATGGTTTAGAATAGCTTGTTTTATGCATGCCAAGTGGCATCATGAGTTTGGGGGCCCCAACCCCCTCATGACTTGTACAAATTAAAATGCATGGTTAGGATAGGCAAATAGACATCCATCTCGCGTCCTATGAGATGTTGACACATGTCATACAATAGTGTAGCAGTGTGAAATTGCAAGTGGTGCACAATTGGTCAAAAACTCATCACATTGACTTTTGACATCCAATCAAGATTTGAGGTACAAATCGTGGATCTAGTCATTTCTAGAGGTCACCACATGCTAAATGGAGTAGGAGCTCAAACTCACCACTATAAGGATGTGGAGTTTCATTGTAATTTCATGATTTTGAGAGTTAATCAAGTTTTTGTCTTGCATACTTTTGGTCTATTCTCTCTCTACTCGTAAGCTTGGTTGCTTTCTCTCTCTATCTGAGAGCTAGGTGCTTGTTTGGCTCTTCCATAATGAGATTTACTTAGTTTTTTCAAGGATATGCATGAAACTTGCTTGACTTTGGATGATGATTGGCTTTTGTGTACAAGAGCTCTTGCCTAGATCCATATTGTATTTGATAGCTCTTTAAAATCCGAATTGATCAAGAGTATTTTGGTAGTGTGCAACCTCTCATGCATGTAGATCGTGGATGATCTATTCAAGGTCCTCAAAATGCACACTTTTGACATTTTGCCAGCAAGTACCTAAGGAATGTAAGTGAAATTTGGGATTCTTGTAACTTCAAAAAATATACAACAAAGGTGGATGCTACTCATAGTATTGCATCTCTGATGGCTTCCAACATTACTCCATCATTCATCCTCTAGGCTTTCATGGTAGTGTCCACAGTTGTGATCCCACTTTAGACTTTTGTTTTAGCCATGTTGGTCTACACTTGTACGCTCCCTGTTGGAATCCCAATTTGATCGAGTGTCTCTAAAATTTATAGTGTTATAAAATATTAGGCTCAAAACAAATTTTCTAGAGTCTATAGCCATTGATTCTTTTGTGAAGTAGTTGATTTTGTAGATCTTTCGGTTGAATTTTTATTACTTTGTATGGAAAATTGCATGCAAGATAACAAAGCCAGGTCTCTTTCTTTTCATTTGAGTTTCTTTGAGTTTGAATTATACCCGTCTTTTCTTTCTACCATGGTAGTTTTTTGTAATGCCAAAAGTCAAAAAAAATTTCAATTTGGATATATGCTTTGATACTCCTCAACCATTTGATTTGATTCATCTCTATCTTCTTGTATATTTTGATAAGTAAGGAGGTGTATTGAATGTTATAGGTGATTTAGGAAACATGTCATATACTAGTAAGAATGAAGTTTTCTTAGTAATAACCTTCTTTGTATCTCTGTAAGCCCATAGAATTGGTGGTATTCTTGTGTCTCAATCTATAGAATGTGTAAAAGTTATTTTATTGAGGATTCTACACAATATTTTACTTGCTCTTTCTGATAATCCATTAGCTTTCTAATTGTATGGAGTTTTTTTGATGAAAAATCAAAAAATTATTGGTTAATTTCTCAATAGCACCCTTGTCTGGCCCTGTCACTAATTCCAAAGGACAATCAAACCTAGCAATGATATCCTCTAATAAAAAAGTTACTAACATCTTCGCATCATTTCATTTTGTTGATGCTACTTTAACTAATTTTGTAAAGTAGTCAATTGCTACTAAAATATATCAATTATTTTTGTCTAAAGTAGCAAATTTTCTAGGTCCAACAAAATCTATGCCCCATTTCTCAAATGGTGCTAGAGGCAAGGTTGGTGTAAGTAGCCAATTTGTAGAAGAAGTTGGTTGCCCTACCCTTTGACAAGGTGACTATTTTGTATAAATAGATGCACATCTGGATACATTGTAGGCCACCAATCCTTAGCATTCATGACCTTTTGAGCTACGTTTTTCATAGAAAAGTGACTCCTCGCAACTTCTTCATTTAAGGATTTAATGCTGAGTTCATTTTCATTTCGGTTTGATCCTCATTCAGATCCATCATTTGATCACCAAACATAGAAATGATCTTCAAAAATATTTGAAGAATAAGAACAAGAAAAATACCAAAAAAAAAAAACAAAAAAAAAGCCAAAAAAATAGCTTCACCTTTTCGTTCCATTGTACGCATCTGAGATCTGGTAGGAGATTATCCATTCTGGATTTTCCTGACCTTGAAGAATTTGTCAACGTACCCATTGAGATACTCCATGAACCCGTTGATGTAGATCCACCCCTGATGGGTCATTTGTACCCCACGCAATCTGGAACGTCCCCAAGATCGACCTTCCGAGGTCTGATGGCAAGGGAGATCTGTGACGATTTCTTCAGATCTATACCCAGGCGTGTAGAACCTATGGAGATGACATCCCGCAAGAGCTGTTAAGATATTTCATTCTATGCCTAACCGATACTGCAAAAGATTGGTATTTCAATCTTGAGTAGAATGAATGAGATGATTGGAACATCTTACAGGCTGAATTCATCACACGCTTTAAAACCACTCGTTTCTTTTTAGATCCTTTCCTGTAATTAGCACGTATCCGTATGGATAAGAAAAATTAGTCCCTACATGATTATATAGAAAGGATCAAGAGATTGCGTGGGTGATGCAATCGTAATACTGTCCCATACCATAGCATCATGACGTGGTTCATGGCAGGACTACCTAAGAAAATCAGACAACAAATGAAGCGAAGAACAAATACGTGTCTTTTCAAGCAACCTGCGCTGATGCTTCTATCAAAAAAGTTGACGATAGTGAAAGCACTAGTTCAGACTCTGACAATTCTGACCAAGAACGAAGGCACAAAAAGGAACAAAGAGCCAAACGTAAGGATAAGCTATATGACAATGCCTCTACCTCTACAGCCAATAGCGTTGATTCTATCATATCAGCCATAGAGAAGTTGCACATCCAGAGCAATGAGCAAATTGGGAAGCACACCACTGATCTTACCGCGGTTGTCGATCAAAAGCTAAAAGGCTTGCAACTAGGACCTACCCTTGCATATCCAAGGAGAGAAACCACTTGGTCTCCATACTATTCTGGCAACCATACCAGAAATGAGTGCCCGCAGTTGAGACAGAGGTCAGAGCGACCTGCGCGATATTGCCATATCTGCAATATGAGCAATCATGATATAGATGAATGTCGATACAATCTCAGAAACTAAGCAATCTGTGACCAGCACCGAATCACGTCCCATTGGCACAATGACAAGGTGCCTTGCCTCAACCACCGCCTAGATTGGCGTTACCACCCATTCCCCCAAGAACCCAGGCTTAGTAGTGAGCTGCTCAAAAGTTGAACATGGTTGAAGTGACCAAAGAACCCTACTATGCTGAGGAGGAAGCACATGACTCTGTTCTAGTGCATTTCATAGACAAAGTGAATGGCGACTAATATTGATCTACGCTAACTAGCTTAGAGGTACAGGATTTAGAGCTCCCATTGAATGTTATGGATGTGGAGAAAACCATAGGATTTAGACCTCCCATTAAATGTTATGGATGTGGAAAAAACCATAGGATTGTCGAGTGCCCTAACAAGCCACAAGGCAATTTTGTACCACTATGTCGTGATTGTGGGTACGGCCACCCATACCTAACGTGTCCAATGAGGAAGGAGAAGAAAGGAGAGGCCTCTGTCCCTCTACACTTAGTGAGTGTGGTAGGAGAACCCAAGGCGTCTATGATGGGGGTATTCATCCAGATTAGAGCCCAGAAATGAAAAGAGAAAGAGCCAACCAAATTAGCCACTATCGATCCTGCTAGTGTCTGTCTACACTCTGAAGGATTGTAGGAATGATATAGCCGATAGTGACCAGCCTCAATTGAAAACACGAATGGAAATCAGTATATGCCATTTGTGCAATTTGCTGATCATGAGACTGCTTTTTACAACTTCAATCCTCAGATTATTCGGCAACAGTATGCCTAGATGGGATATCAAGAACCACTTTATGGAGGAAATCCAACAGCTAGACCTCATCAATCTGCTCTTGGATACCCAGAATGATTAGCCTTACCTACCCCACCAACACAATCTGCTCCTCCTGCCAATTTGATGGAACCAGAACCTTACAAAAGTGTCGAGCAATGGAACTACAGTAATAATCATGAAGGTGGATCTTCAGAACAGTATGCTATTTATGCTGCCATGCAACAACAAGCATCTAGAAACTGGACCTGAGCACCACTTGGATGCATTGAATGTGGAGAAACTCACAGAGTTGCAAAATGTCCAAACAAAGAAAATTTTGTACTATTCTGTCGTGACTATGGTTATGGGCATTGCTATAAGGAGTGCCCAGCAAGGCCAAAGCCGCTGCCAGTCACAGCTCCTATAAATTTGATAGCAATAAAGCAAAGATCAACAGCTCAAAATGAACCAAGTGTACCCTTGATGGTGGTTACCAGAGCACAAAAGCAGAAAGAACCTATAGCAAATCCAGTACCTACTAATTCTATACCATTAACTGAAATACCAACAGCATCTGGAGTCTATCCAAATTTTCATGTAGAAAAGAGAAGATATCAGGATATGAGGCAGTGGATTAAACATTTGCAGAAGGAAGAAGAGCTTGAAACTGCTAGAGCAACAACCGAAGTTCATTCTTCACCAGTGCAGCCACCGAATAATCCACGTATAGATATGAATGCTCAGTTGCATCATCATGAAGAACCCTTCAAGATGATGGAACCGGAAGCGCAGCAAACAAAATTGCTTATGAATATTTTGTCTCATAAGATTAATATTTCGTTGGGAGAGTTCCTGAAGTTGGTGCCAAAAGCAAAAGACGTATTAGCACAAAAGTTAACTCATGCTGAACCTGAAGTCCATCAAGAGCCACTTTTTTGTGCTGGATTTGAAGAATCTAATGAAGTATTCCATGTCGGAGCAACTTGGGAAAGTGAACAAAAAAACATCACCCAGCCAATACAACGTAGGCAATTTTCTAAAGAAGCAGCTGTGATAGATGGCGATTCGGGAGTTAACCTAATTTTTACAGAGTTATGTACAAAGTGGGGCCTTACAAAGATAAAGCCTGCGACTTTTGCCATTAAGATGGCTGATCAAACTAGAGTTCTTCTGTGAGGAATGGTTGAAGATATACCTGTCAGAATTGTCGGAGTATAGTTTGTCATTACTTTCGTAGTAATGGACTTACCAGAAGCACCAAATGTCTATTGAGTCCTATTGGGACACCCATGGTTATGAGTTGCACAAGTAGTTCATAACTGGGGTACTGGGAAAATCACTTTTGAAAATCGTGAACATGCAGTCAAAGTTGATCCTGTAACTTGGACTATCAAACCAGTGGCTCAAAAAGAGGATGATGATTCATCAACCACGGATCATACTTGTGACCAACTAGTAAAAAATTGGGGAACTCATTACGACTCTCAAACTGATACTGTCAACTGGAATCAAGCTCTTGCAACAATTGACTGTATAGCAGGATATATGTTTCAACAACAATCAGATTTGAACGAGATTTCATTATTGGATCAAACTTTAGATACACCGATCACTTTTTCATTGAATGCGTTGAATGTAGCTTACCTATTCACTGTAAGCCCAATAGAAGAAAGTTGAGCTGAGAAATACAAAAAAATAGGGATGACTTCACTTGCAGGCCCCACAATATGAGTATCATCCGCAATAGAGGGGAATAAATAGGACGAAAAAGTTGAAGCTGTAGCACGCAATGCGCGATAATATGCCAAAGCAAAGAGAGGACCACCCAAGGTATCCCCTTGTCGAGTTCCTTCAGCAGAAGAAATGACGGTAACATCACCAGTTGAGAAGCATGACTAAAGTATAAAGGAGAACTTTTTAAATAGAAGCTCCGCACAAAAGGAATGAGCATGGCAAGTGTATCATGGGCACTACGAAGTTCTTGAAAGATACCCGCCCGAGAAACTGAGTTGAAAACATTAGCAACATCAACTTGCAATACTACCTTGTCAGGATGAATATCCAGAATAGCCCGTAAAGCCTTGAATGACTGTCTCACAACCGCCGGGAGTAGCACACCCAAATTGAAATGGAAAAAGATGAGCATGAAATGCTTCTCAAAACTGGAAACAAAGTGGCCTTGCCACCAACCTGTATATACATTTCCCCACTGCAATTGGACGCACACCACCAAAAGAGCACACCTAAGATATGAGCGACTGAAGGCAGGATCTGCCCAGATGCAATGAAAGAGCACACCTTGAAGAGGAGATCAAAGCCATTAGCAGAATCATTTGTTCAAAAACCATTTCTGAAGGTCCACCAGCTGAGAGGCGAGGACAACGTAGAAAAGCTTTCATAAAATGAGCTTCTGCAAGTTGAAGATCAGAGTCAGGTTGAATGTCTTCCACAAATAATGGAAGAGTATCACTAGCATGGGGATGAAGTTGTTCCAAAGCCTGAATAGTTGTAGAAGAAGGCGTTGCTGAAATTGATGGAGCAAGAGCGTGCGCAGCCCGAGAAAATTCACCAGCTTGTCCAAGCAAAACACAACGACGTAGACAACTATAAATAGGAATTGATCCCGAGTCGGAGCCTGAATTAAACTCTCGTTTTGCTGCAAGTGCATTGCAACGAAGAAAAAGTTCCTCTTGTAAATTTTCCCAATCACTTGACATGAAACGTCGAATTCTATTATGCGTTTCCCGATGACCTGCTTCACCACCTCTAGGAGGAAGAGACAAACACCAAAGTGGAAAGAGCAAAAAAATATGCCATGCCACGATATCAAAAGGGTTGGTTGGTAGCTAAACGGATCAAAGGTAGTCGAAGAGCTCTTTGAACGTCAAGGTGAAGGGCCATAGGAATGCGGGCATAAAGGCGAGGTTGAGGAAAACCAAGATAAAAGGAACCCAAGATTGCGAGCCCAAGCCCAACTTGAGTCGGGAGGAGAAAGTGGAGCAGGATGAGGTGTTTGGGGAGATTCTAAAAGGGAAGCTCATTGTTGGAAGGCAGTACAAGCATTTCGATGCCTGGAAAGGCCTGCACCCTGCATATATAAACGTCCGCATCCTGGACAAGGTACACGGGAGGGTGGAGGTATAGAATTCTGCGAAGATGACAAAGGAGTAAAAGAAACAAAAGAACGAATATGTGGGGGACGATAAGGTGTAGGCTAAGGAATAGATGCAACAAAGGGTGATTCATGGTGAGGACGATTAGAGAGGGGTGGGGATGGAAGGGATGGTGAAGCAGGTCTCTTTTTGTGTTGATTTGCACTCATTTTGGGTTGAATTGCATTTTGATCCATACTATGAACACTTGCAATCATCCATTGAAAATAAAAATAATTTCTATTATAACGTATTTAAAATATCCAAAGATATCGTTTCTCGTTATATTCCGTTAACTATTTGTAACTGGGATTTGGATACGGCATTTCAAAATCCCACTTCAAGCCTCCTTCAGAACCGTGGTAGTGGGTCAAGCAAGGTTGTTTCCTTATCCGCACAGATGCTCGTTGATCCTCGAAGCACAGATGCTCGCTGATCCTCAAAGCGTCTGATCCACACAGTAGCAAGGAGTTTCCAACACAGATGCTCGCTGATTCGCACAAATGCTCGCTGATCCTCAAGGCGTCTGATCCACACAGCAGCAACGAGTTTTCAACACAGCCAGATCCTCACGCTCGCTGATTCCTTCTGATTCTCACAGCAAGGAGTTTTCATCACAGCATAGAAACGCTCGCTGATCCTCACACTACAAAGCAACGCTTCTGATCCTCACAGCAAGGAAAAGTGCGTTGATTCCTTCTTTAGCACAGTCAGAAAACGTGCGCTGGTTCCTTCTTTAACACAATCAGAAAACGTGTATGATCCCTTCTTTAGCACACCTTTTTTTACACAGATTCAGACAACGCTCATTCCTTCTTTAACACAGTCAGAAAACATGCGCTGCTTCCTTCTTTAGCACACCTTTTTTTTCACACAGTCAAGAAGTTCGCTGATCCTCACAGCAAAGAAACTTGTCTGATTATAACTGCAAAGAAACTCGTCTGATCCTCAAAGCAAGGAGTTTAACACTGATTGTGATGCGCTGTATCGAATTCTTTGATAAAGGCAGCTTTTGATTATTCTATAATTCTGAATGTTCTTTGATAGAGGCAGCGTTTGATTGTTCAATAGTCTGTAGTATGTACGTATTACAGTTATGAACTACATGCTTTGAAAGGGATAGCTGCAATGATTCAAAGAGTACATTGCATCTTCAAAGAACTGTTAATTTCTATTTGCATCGAAAGGGATAGCCTCACAGGAAAAACTGTTTTCGGTTGTTTGATCTTCTTCTATTAGTAAAAGGTAATCGAATTCATTCTTTTCAAGAAATCAGAACACACAAAAAAGAAATTCATCTCACAAAGAATGAAAACGAGAGTATAAAGAATGAAAAATAATAATCATAATGAGTAGGAAGAATGAACAGTTTACCTTTTTATTAACAAATGACATTATTTTTTGATTTATATCAAACATTAACAATTTAAAAAAAGTAATATTTTTGAATACATGATAAAAGGGAATATGAACCTCCGTTTGTTATAATTTGTTAGAATATGAATAAAAATCTTACTCCCCATGTAGAAAAAATGGCAAACATCTCAAGCCTTACGATGTCTTCTACATTTGAAGCGATGTCTTCTACGCAAGTCGTGAGTGTTTCTACCCAGTGGACTCGTTCTAGCGTGTTCTCCTTTTCTGCTGCTGGCAGATTAAAAAAAATGATTGGTAGTTCTATTAACCTCTCAATTAGCCTGAGGGGTACTCCATGGTTGATTAGTTGAAGAAATCACCATTCTCTGCAAGCATATCCAATATTGTCTCTATATTTAAGAACTATCAGTTCTGGTATGTTGTATTCTAATAAGTTATCTAAAGCAGTTAGATTGTAGTTTGTTTGCTGAAAACGACAGTGGTGTAACAAAAATAGACGTGATTTGTGTCTTACTACTTTTCTATATGCGACACTACGACAGGACCGACGAGAGGACTGGGCACTACAATGCACATGCTTGTTGTAGCATATTCGAGACCCAAGCGCAACAATGAAGGGAATTGTGCTGCCTCGCAGTATGCGTTGGTGCACGCTAAGAAAGAACCTCCTGAAGTGCCAAAGCTAGAAGATTTTCTGGGTGATGTATCGCTGGGAGGTAGTTATGTAGATAGAGATGTGCATTCTTTTACGGAGCTGGTAGTCACAGTCATACCGATCTATGTAGACATAGCTCGGAGACAAATGTAACACGACTTTATCCATTCAGGAATGTGTAAATAGTCTTTCATCTAGACCTGCACATGACAGGTACCGTTTATAAGTGTCGTTACAGTCATTCTCAGCAACGAGAAGAGAACGTCTATTCGGAGATCGCGAATAATCACTTACGCCATCAATGCCCAGAATTTACTCTCGGACTGTACGTTTCTTCGTGATCTTGTGCTCAAGTTGTTACCGAAAATGGGAGCATGATTGGGATATCAACGTTGAAAATGTGGTTGCGCCAGCATCAGAACCATGCACAGAATGGCAATACGTCTTCCAGCAACTCCAAGAATGATGGTACCACCATTGCTAATCTGCAATCTTTGGCCTTATCGATGAGCCCCGCTTCATAATCCAAAAATTGTTGCACCATTATCAGGTCCTAATCATGGAAATGGTAGCAGGCATGAACTTCGACTAGCAATTTCTGAAGTTGATCTCAAATTCTCAGAATGCCCTCTCTATCAGTGTACAAGACAATCTCGTGTCACATTTAAGTTTAGATTCTCGATCCACCATTCTATCACAGTCAAGCATGAAGTCTTCAGACATAGACAAAGATTCCAAGGCCACAAGCTTGTCTGATCAGACAAGTATCTTTTCTCAAGAACGCTTGAATCTAGACAGTCTTCAAACTGAACTTAGCCTTGATCAATCCACAATCAGCGAACAAAGTAAAAGCAAGCGACTTATCTTCAGTTTTATCGTGTGGTTTATGAGAAGAGCCTGTATTGATGGTTGCAATTACAAGTGCATCAAAACAATGCAAGGACTTGCTGGTCGCATATTTTCTCTCTATCTATATCAAGCCTCACTCTATAGCAGCACTGATAGAACTTTAAAAATTACACCCTACAATGCTCTCCTAAAGAGAAAGTAACTCTGTTGTTTCTCTCAGAAGCTCAAAAGAAGGTTGTTAATATGTTGAGGCTTGAGGACTTACCTCATAGTGCTATTCAAATCCTTTACATAGTCCTTGAAGCATAGCTGCTGAGAGTAAGCTAAAGCATTGTGATTTGAGCAGCAGCTAAGCACTAAGCAACAGCTCTCCACCACAAGCAGAAGTTATAAGCTAGCTACGTACAACTTCGTCGTTTGATTGTTTGGTAATCGACTGCGCAGAATTATGGCCAACAACATTGACAAGTATATTGACAAGTCGTTTGCTCGATAGTTATGATGAATAGCAACATAAAAGATTAAATGGAATCTGTAAAGCTCTTCGAGGTCTTATGCGCGGAGTACTATAGCAAATTTCTTCAAGATATAAATTAGCTAGATTACTTCTTCCTTTTCCACACACAAAGCGTTGAACTAGTTTCAGCAATGGAAATGCATTTTCCTCTTTTGGATCAGAATCGAGATTGTTGAATTCTGTTTATGTAATTAGCCTTCTACTGATTAAGTATCTTGTGAGTTGTTTTAGTGCATAATTCCCAAGTTATGATATTTGAATATGTTTTTGGCCTATAGAAGAAGCACACGGTGGTGAAAAGATATAGTTGCAGTGGTCACCGGTGCGAACAAAGGCATTGGCCTGGAGATAGAACACCAACTTGCCCAAACTGGAGTAACAACCCTTCTGACAACAAGAAATGAAAGACGAGGTCAATCTGCAATAAACTTGCTCAAAGCAAAAGGCCTGCAACATGTTGATTTTTATCAACTTGAAGGCACAGATTTAGAATTTGTGAAGATTTCAGTGCTTGGCTAAAACTGCATTACAGTGGTCTTGATATACTGGTATAACTCCTAGTCTTTCTCTTTGCATCACCATTCATAATATAAAAAAATTCTTGTTCTCACCGTGACACAATATTGTAGACAAAATTCAATAGTACCTTGAAAACTATCCTTGCACTATCCAAGTACAAAAGATGTCCTTGAATATGTCATCAGAAGGAAGTTGCAGCTGACGAAAGATAGGAGACATGTAAAGTAATTTGAATGAATCTAACTAATTTTCGGTTTTTGTATAGATCAATAACGATGGGATCCATTCACATGATTATACTGACAAGAAACAAGGAGCGAGAGGTGTGATCACCACAAACTACTATTGTGTAAGAAACGTGACACATAACTTCTTCCTCTAATTAAAACTGGTGGGTGGATTGTGAATGCATTGTGAGCTCACGACTGGGACAACTTTAGGTTTCCCCTCACCTTGCTGATATTGGTGACCATGCAATCACTACCCATATTTTCACAATCTGCTACTTTTTCTATGTTATGGGAATTGTTATCAGATTAACAATGTGGCAAATTATGAAGTCCCAAAAAATATATACAAATATTTCAAAATGCAAAAAAAGAAATAAAAAGATCGCAAGCAGGTGAAAAGCAATCCTGAAAACAATAAGCCCCTTCCTACAGCAAGGCCAAAAATGCATAAAAAACTTGGAAAAAGAATATCTTCATTATGCAACAAAAGGTCCCTGCTCTCGGGCCTTCCTAGGTGGGGGCCTCAGGCGGGCCCCTCCATCACCCTGCACCTCCCAAGTTGGAAGAGCCTCCGAGGGGGAGTAGCCCACAAGACTGACATAAAAGTGGAGGACCATTCAAAACTTGAGGGCAGTTGTATGAGCTTATCCAATCTTCGTTGGTTTCCCTTTTTGGCTCTAGAATTTTCGGGAGTACTCTACCACACCCACACCCTTCTGTATAGCTTCTTCTAGTGCCTTCCAGCATCTTCCTCGTCAGCTTGCGTGCGCTCGATCCTGCACTCTCCTCTTCTTCTATATAGCACCACCAAAGCGCGATCGTCTTTCATCGGCATGCAATTCGGGCTTGTACTCAAGCTGTTTGTGTGAGAGTGAAAGATCGATATAGCAGTTTGTTTGCCTGTTCGCGTTGTGGTAGCTCAATTGAGAGTGCTGTTGTTGACACACTTGAAAGCTATCGCTTGAGAGCATCGTTTAGAGAGCAATAACCAGAATGGCTACTGCTTTGATGAATTTGGGCGTTTCAACAGCAATGGCAGCAGCTAATACTGCTGATTCCCAGGCTTCTTTCTTTCGGGGCACAGTCTGCACCACCCCCAAGGCTGGTGTGCTGCGGTCCAATGGAAAGCCAATTGCAGTGAGAACAACGGCTTTGGCTAAAGAGAATGGGGACGAACGCGCGGCAGTTGAAAAGAGGCAGAATGGAACGCCTACCCCGTCGAAGAGCCAAGGCAAGCGAGATATTTCCCCATTCAGGGCCTTTGGTAAGTTATACTCAGATACTCACTGCAACTAACTCTGAGCATTAAAATTGCTACACTCTGGAAGTCTTTCAACCTATTTCATTAGCCGCTGTATGAGCTCACAATGTCGATGTTCTTTGTTGCTTTTGTGACAGATCTTTGGGATCCATTCGCTACTCCTTCAAGCAGTCTGGTGCAAATGTTAAATCTAATGGATAATTTTCTAGACGATAGTCCCACTATTTCAAGCCGAAGCGGTGGCAATAGAGATAGGCGAACTCCTTGGGATGTCCTAGAAGATGAAGAGTCATTTAGCTTGCGAATTGACATGCCTGGTTTGACAAAAGAGGACGTGGAGGTATACGTGGAGGACAATTCTCTTGTTGTGAAAGGCGAGAAGCAAATTGAGGAAAAAGAGGAAGATAAATGGGCTTCAAGAAGCTATGGAAAATACAGTTATGTATTAGCTCTCCCAAAATATATTCAGACAGACCATATCAAGGCAGAGCTGAAAGATGGTGTATTATACATCAGAATTCCTAAACTCAAAGAAGAAAGAAAGACTGTCGATATTGAAATTTCTTAAGAGCTTTAACCGCTTTGGGACGTTTGATCCCATCTTCAAATTATAGAATGAAGAGAATTTCTTTGCGGTACTAGCAATTTAGTTAGCATACATGTGCGAAAGATGGCTTTCAAAAAATGTTCAGAGAGTCGATACGTGCTGCTGTTCTCTTAGTATCTTTTTTGAAGTAGTGCCGCTGAAAGCTACAGAAATGTGGCTTCTTACTTTGAGAAATTTTGAAATATTCAAAGTTTAAAGACAAAATATACTTTCAATTTGTACATGTTCTTGTAACAAGTAGGTGTGTTATATTCTTGTAGCAAACACACGCATATCAAAAGGTAGGAAGCCGTGCTATTGCAAGATAATAAAAAACTTATTTTTTTAGAAAGGTTTAGAAAGATTATCATCTTCCCAAGCACCAAAGCAGGCAAAGCGATTCAACTCACAAGCCCAAAAAAAAAAAGTACGCTACTCAAAGTATGAAACCCTCAACTACCGGAGCCAGCACAACTTTTGAGCTTTAGTGCAATAACCACGAGATGGATCACCAGCCCATAGGAACATTGAGTCTTTAAGATCTCTCTGTAATTGAGAAAAACGGCGCATAAGCCAGAGCTTATAAGTTATATGTAAGTGACACAGTGGACGGATATATTGAACAGCTCAAGAAAGTGCAAAAGGAATAAAATTTAGAGAGAGAAAATGACTTTCTAGAATGAGAAAATTTTAGAGAGAGAAAAATGTGCTTTACCAGCTTGGGTAGAGTGCTTGGTATGAGAGGGGTGCTGAATCCCACCAATACTATAGGGGTGTCCGAGGTGCGACTCAGGGCGAGCTCCAACCAAGTCTCAGCCTCCTTTGCTGGAATGTTGTCATGGCTCTCGCCTTGGCATGCTAGCGCCCCGGAGACTAGGGTCGGTCACACATTTGAAATGTAACCTTCTTAGATTTATCAATAAAGTGGGATTTTCCTCAAACTGACTTTCATTACCTTTTGGGTTTCAGTGTTCGGTAAAAGCGCCAGTTGTAAGGCCGCTTCAAAATTTTTAAGTTGGCACAGAGTTGAGGGTCGTATCCCGGGATGCCAACAGTATGCGGTCGGGACCATTCGGTCTCTGGCGCCAGGGGTATGTTGTCGGGACCATTTGGTCCAGG
The DNA here is from genome assembly GCA_029204225.1 of Diphasiastrum complanatum. Taxonomy (NCBI): domain Eukaryota; kingdom Viridiplantae; phylum Streptophyta; class Lycopodiopsida; order Lycopodiales; family Lycopodiaceae; genus Diphasiastrum; species Diphasiastrum complanatum. The sequence continues at coordinate 43,327,790 of CM055098.1, read as the reverse complement.
AACTGGTTGTCTCCATATTTGTCGCGGCTTGTGGTTCTGAGTGTTCCTTGCATGAACGTGAATGGGTTAAGCTCTTAAGGAACGAGCTCTAACCTGTCAGCTGAGTTGGATGGCTTGCTTGGGTGGAAGTTACCTGTTTATGGCTATCCAGTCTGGCGTGGTGCCAGGTTGGCTTCCAGCGCTCGTGACGAAGCTTTCAGTTGGTTAAGTCTGATGTAAGTCAGACCGCTTGCTTGGAATGGATGTTACTCGTTTGTAACGAAGCTTCGAGTTGGTTAAGTTTGATGTATGTCGGGCGGCTTGCTTGGATGGAAGTCACTCACATCGGGACCCCCGATTTGGCATGGCACCAGGTTGGATCTCAATGTTGGTTTTTGAAACTTCAAGTTGGTTAAGTCTGATCGTTGTTGGCGAGTTGGCTGCTTGTATGTCAAGTGAGTTTGGATGGCAAGAGTTGAAGGCTGGGAAGCTAAGTCGTGGTTCCCGGCTCCCTTTGGGATGCCTGCGCTACATGTGGTATCAGAGCCGACTGGCCGGTCAGCTATGCGGATCTCACGGAAATGGCCATTGTTTGAGGTTCATCAAGACAACTGTTGTGCAAGGTGATGCCCACATTGTAAGCACGGGTGCGTCCACGGTCGGGGTGGTCGGCAGAACGGGGGACTTGATGAGTCAAAGTGTTGCCCTCGAGGTGTAAGCACGGTCAGTTCTCGCGGTTCGGGCCTGGCGCTGTCTGCACGTAGGACGGATGAGGCAAAGTGCTGTCTAGGTAGGTGAAAGCACGGTCTGTACCTTGTGAGGTGCGGGGCGACATATTCGAATTGTACGGGTTAACCATTGATACAAAGATGCTGCTCGAATTCGGGTGTAAAGCACGGGTGGTTAGCTGCCGGTCCGGGATAGCTGCCGATCGTTTAGCTATAAGGGCTATCGACCAAAAAGTGGTGGGGCGTGACTGAGGCAATGTGCTCGGATAGTTGGAGGGGTGTCCTATGTGGGCTGATTCTGTGATCGATTTGTATGGGCGTGGCCAAGCAAAGGTCCGTTGGCAGGACCATCTCTAAGGGGGACCTTGTCTTTGTTACTTGTTAGTAAACCTGCGTGAGTGTCTTACTTGTATGTATTCGTGGTGAGTCTTAGTACTCGTGCTTTGTCTGGTTTGCATGATTGCTTGTGATACAAGGAGCTAATGGCTCAAGAAGGAACCTTTCTTTTGAAGGCTGATACCATCAAACAAAGCGGACTACAGAATCTGTGGGATGGATTTGTAGTTCAAGTACTCGCACGTGAACGACAACGAAACGACTCAATGTTTGCAAAGGATGGATGGCTAGCCTGTTTCTTGGGTTAGTTTCATTTGCGACAACGCTCACCAAGACGCAAGCAGGAAGTCAAAAGTTGGAAAGGGCAATTTCAGGGGAGATTTTCTTTGGAGCAGTTGGTCTTCATTTTGGGACGGCCACTTTCGGAACTGAAACTCACTGAGCATGGGTGATATGCAGTATCAGTTGGGTTTTTCCTCAAAGGGGAAAGACTAGGATCCTCTTCAGAGATTGGCAACAAGTTGGATCGAGCCATAATTCTAGCAGATGGGAAGCAAAGTGGTTGAAAGGCTTTTTGTCCGAAGAACTCTACTCTAAGTCCGATCAGCTGATTTTATAGGTGGCGGGGAACTATCACACACCTCTCTCTCTTGGGGCAAATTTTGAATGAAAGTTGATCAAAAAGGGGGGCAAATTCAAGGTGACCTAGCCATACTCACACGAGGAGACTGGCGAACTTTGGACCTAATAAGTTGACAAGTTTTTGTTGTGGAAAGGAAAGCTTGTTATAGGCTTTCTCTGGACCAGCAATGATGAGGAAACATATGAGTACGCTGGCTTGTGTTACGTGTAAGGCAACTGTTCAATGAAGGAACTGTGAAAGTTGAGTCTTGCATGAGAGACTTGGTATTTCGAACGGACGCTAAGGGACAGTTCGCGTTGAGATCGGACTAGTGCAAACTCTAGGTGCATGTGTCTGATTCACAGACAGCTACTTGAAGCCAAGCTCGATGTACACTTCTTGTTTTGACTGTGAGAGAATTGTGAAAGTCAAGTTTTGCGGGACAGACATGGTGCTTCAAACAAACGCGAAGAGATAGTTCGGATGCGGATCAAACTGGTGCGACCCTTTGGCTTTCCACGAGGTCAATGGTTACATTTGGGCTGATTCAAAGAGCTACTTTAAGCTAAGTGAGAGGTGCATTGCGGAGTACTCAATCTTTGCCTACCTTAAAGAGCCAAGATGGAAAAATATCAAGATCAGGCCGGGACAAGGAGAGAAATCAAGGTGCAGAAGCAACAAGGTACAGAGTGGACCATAAAGTGGGCAATCAAACGATAAATCATTTGGCTCAGGGAGCCTTGATACCTGTGCTGAATTGATCAAATCTGGAGCTCAAGGAGCTCAACACAAAGTGCATCAAGGACAAATCAAGAGCTCAAAGGAGTTCCAAAGTCGAAAGTCAGAAGCGACAGGGGCGAACAATTCAAAGAAAGGCCTCTGTCACCAGTTAATAAGGTTCTTGGATTTTACGAAAGCGATATCAAATCTACGCTTTTCCCAGACAAAGATATATTTTCAAGTTCTGTAACTTTTCAGTACAAAGAGCTGAGCCTCCGACTTGTGGTGTGCCAGCTTCAATGTTAATAAAAAGTGGGCAGTAAATTGAGTACTGTGCCAAGTAGCTTAAATGTATGGTTATTTTAATTGGGAGACACCTTTACTTTAATCTGACATCTGATGAGGACATCAGATTTTATAAAGGTGGGGTGGATGTTGTAAAGCTATATTCATAAGTTTCACTTCCGGTGCCAGCATTGTTCCCGGCGCCAACAGCGCCCCTGCTGCTCCCGGCGCCACTTTGACCAGAATCCAGCCGACGCCAAGTTCCTATGGCTGAAAATCTTTGATCAATTCTAGCGAAGTCCAAAGAGCTCAGATCGATGTGCAATCAGCTCACACGATCTAGGCATGATTAAAGGAAGCTTGGGGATCAATAAAATCTAGAAAAAGAAAATCCTAGAGAGAGAAAAAGTGCTTTACCAGCCTGGGTAGAGTGCTTGGTATGAGGGGGGGTGCCGAATCCCACCAATACTATAGGGGAGTGCGGGTTGTGACTCAGGGCGAGCTCCAACCAAGTCTCAGCCTCCCTTACTGGAATGTTGTCATGGCTCTCGCCTTGGCATGCTAGTGCCCATGAGACTAGGGTCGGTCACACACTTGAAATGTAACCTTTCCGATTTATCAATAAAGTGGGATTTTCCTCAAACTGACTATGATTACCTTCTGGGTTTCAGTGTTCGGTAAAAGTGCTAGTTGTAAGGCCGCTTCAAAATTTTTAAGTTGGCACATAGCTGAGGGTCGTATCCCAGGATGCCAGCGGTATGCCATCGGGACCATTCGGTCCGTGGCGCCAGCGGTATGCTGTCGGGACCATTTGGTCCAGGAACTGGTTGTCTCCATATCTATCGTGGCTTGTGGTTCTGAGTGTTCCTTGCATGAACGTGAATGGGTTAAGCTCTTGGGGAACGGGCTTTAACCTGTCGGCTGAGTTGGATGGCTTGCTTGAGTGGAAGTTACCTGTTTATGGCTGTCCAATCTGGCGTGGCTAGGATCCTCTTCAGTGATTGGCAACAAGTTGGATCGAGTCATAATCCTAGCAGATGGAAAGCAAAGTGTTGAAAAGGCCTTTTGTTCGAAGAACTCTACTCTAAGTCCGATCAGCTGATTTTATAAGTGGTAGGGAACTATCACACACACCTCTCTCTTGGGGCAAATTTCGAATGAAAGTTGATCAAAATGGCAGCAAATTCAAGGTGACCTAGCCATACTCACACGAGGAGACTGGCGAACTTTGGACCTAATAAGTTGACAAGTTTTTGTTGTGGAAAGGAAAGCTTGTTATATGTAGCGCAGGCATCCCAAAGGGAGCCGAGAACCACGACTTAGCTTCCCAGCCTTCAACTCTTGCCATCCAAACCCACTTGACATACAAGCAGCCAACTCGCCAACAACGATCAAACTTAACCGACTTGAAGTTCCGAAAACCAACATTGAGATCCAACCTAGCGCGATGCCAGATCGGGGGTCCCGATGTGGGTGACTTCCCTCCAAGCAAGCCGCCCGACATACATCAAACTTAACCAACTCGAAGCTTTGTTACAAACGAGTAACATCCATTCCAAGCAAGCGGTGTGACTTACATCAGACTTAACCAACTGAAAGCTTCGTCACGAGCGTTGAAAGCCAACCTGGCGCCATGCCAGAATGGACAGCCATAAACAGGTAACTTTCACCCAAGCAAGCCATCCAACTCAGCCGACAGGTTAATCCATTCACGTTCATGCAAGGAACACTCAGGACCACAAGCCGCGACAAATATGGAGACAACTAGTTCCTGGACCAAATGGTCCCGACAGCATACCGTTGGCGCCACGGACCGAATGGTCCCGACGACATACCGCTGGTGTCCCGGGATACGACCCTCAGCTATGTGCCAACTTAAAAATTTTGAAGCGGCCCTTAACATTCATCCATCATGCACTTACGTAAAAGCCAACTCAGAAACATAACAAGCTTAACCATTCAGGCTTAAGAAAACTAGAATCCCAACCAACCCAATAGCCAACTCAGAATCCGTCCCCAAAAGGTAACCATAGGCAAAGACAAGCCACACATGAAACCCAAGGCATAGTGGTCGCCAAACTGACCAATTGGCATAGCAGCAAGCCCCATGTCGATGACAGGGACCCTTAGGCGCCAGCAACGCCTAGGACGTATGGCACAAGCTTAATTCACCGGCCTTAACAACTTTGAATAAAAAAAAATACATTGGCAGTAGCACAGGAAAAGTGTAGATAAAGTTCAGTTACGTAAAACATGTGTAAAGCTGCAAGTGATTTATTGACAAACTTAAGAAAGATACCTGGAAGTTCCGTGAACTTCAGAATGGCCATGAATGTTTATGTAGGAGGCATGCCGCCAGGTAGTGCTTTGTGTGCCGATCTGGGAAAACGGCTACTACGTTGGTTGTTCTGCAGATAATCTGCTAGAACTTTAGGGGCTCCCTCCTTAAGTTTGTCCTCGTACTCCCAAGAAGCCTCAATAAGTGGAGCCCGTAGCCACTTCACTAGATATTCACGTTGAATGCGAGTTCGCTTTCTATGTGTCAATATTTGATCTGGTACAAGCTGCCTCTTTGTATCATCAAGTGTCGTTGGTGGGTGACGGCATTTGTGTTGCCGATCAAATCGCTCATCTGGTTTGTACTGTTTGAGTAATGAGATATGAAACACATTGTGTATATCCAAGCTGAATGGCAGTGCCAGTCGGTAAGCCACTGGGTTGATCTTCTTGGTGACATAATATGGTCCCCCATAAGGTCGAACGAACTTATGAGAGAAACCTTTTGGTAACGCAATGTTCTTTGTGTTTAGCCATACTTGATCACCTTCCTCAAATTCCAGTTCTCATCGATGTGGGTTTACGTCAGCTGCCATACTCCTTTGTGACCGCTCTAAAAATGACTTCACCTCTGTCAGCTTTGTGTGCCACTCATTGATGAATTCCTCCACAGTGGGTACTGGTGTTTCCTGCACGCCTATAAGAAAAGAGCTTGGAACAATCGGTAGCCGACCATTGCTTATCTCGAAGGGTGCCCTTCCAGTAGATCTGTTCACTTGGTTGTTATGTGCAAACTCGAGAATATCCAAGTAGTTGACCCAATCGGATTGGTCCCAAGCGACATAATTTCGTAAATATTGTTCAATCTGTCGATTGACTCGTTCCGTTTGCCCATCTATCTGAGGGTGATATGTAGTGCTGAAGTTCAGTCCAGTTCCCACGAGGCAAAATACACAAGTCCAAAACTTTCCGACAAACTTGGTGTCTCGGTCAGAAATAATCGTTCTAGGCAGGCCGTGGTATTTGAAGACACATTTGAAAAATAACCTTGCCACTTCTTCAGCTGTCACTGAACTTTTAGTTGGTACTAGATGAACTTGCTTTGAAAAGCGGTCAACCACCACATAAATTGAGTCGAAGCCTTGGCACCGTGGTAGTTGAACAATAAAATCCATGCTCACCGAATCCCATGGGTATGCTTGTACCGATAATGGTTGGAGTAGTCCTGCTGGAGCTAGCGGTTCCACCTTCACTTGTTGACATGTTGGGCATGTTTGCACATAGGATTCAACGTCTGCCCACATACCTGGCCAGTAGAAGCCTCTTTTGAGAAGTTCATACATGCAATTCACCCCTGGATGTCCAGCGGCTAGTACGTCATGATGTTCTCGCAAGACTTTCTTCCTCAGGTTGATGTTGTCTTGGACATATACGCTGCGTTGTGTATAAACAACCATTTGATCTTTCCAAATGAAATGTTTACGAGGCTTTCCCAGCTGGAATTCGATCATTAAGTCCTTCGCCAACGCATCTGCACCATAATTCTCCCTGATTTCTTGGAGTACGCCAGTCACCTGAGTTGTCACCGTTGCCATCAAGTGTTCCTGTCTACTTAGTGCGTCTGCCACATTGTTCTTTCCCGCTGTGTGTACAGTGTCTGTATTGAATTTTGAGAGAAAGTTTTGCCATCGCATTTGCTTTGGCGTGAGCATACCTTGGGATGAGAAGTACTTGAGTGATACATTATCAGTGAACGCCTTAAAGAGTTTTCCTGCCACATAATGTCTCCAATGCTCCACTGCTTGTACTACTGCGACCATTTCTTTTTCATGAGTTGGCCATCGTCGCTCTACGTCACTCAATTTCTTTGAAAAATATGCAACATGTTTTCTGTCTTGCATCAGCACGGCCCCAATAGCAAAGTTTGACGCGTCTGTATGTATTTCAAAAGGTTTGCTAAAGTCCAGTAAGGCAAGGATGGGTTCTTGAGTGATCTGTCATTTTAGTTCTTGGAATGCTGCTTCACATTTCGGTGTCCATGTCATCTTTAGATGAGTCTTGGTCTGCTCCAACAGTGGTGTCACAATTTTGCTAAATGCCTCAATGAATCTCCTGTAAAAGTTACATAAGCCCACAAAGTATTTGATGCCATGAACAGTTTTAGGAGCCAGCCAATCCAAGATAGTCTTGATCTTCTTAGGATCCATCCGAATTCGTTCGTAGCCTATAACATGTCCAAGGAAATCAACTTCCTCTACCACCAATTCACATTTTTTTTGAATCAACTTTCTTCCTGACTAGGCCAGGACTCGAGCTCCAGAGCTAGCTCATGACTTGTGACTACTTGACTGGCTCACCACAGGTCGGAGGCTCAGTCTTGACGTTCTAACTTGCTCTGGGACCTTAGGGAGCGTCACCCCTTAGAGTCTTACAGGGCACGCTGGGTGCACCTGAGTCAGCTTTACAACATCCTCCCCTTGTTTGAAAAAGCTGTTGTCCTCATCAAGGCCAAACTAGACCTAGGACGTATGGCACGGGCTTAATTCACCGGCCTTAACAACTTTGAATTAAAAAAAATACATTGGCTGTAGCACAGGAAAAGTGTAGATAAAGTTCACTTACGTAAAACCGGTGTAAAGTTGCAAGTGATTTATTGACAAACTTAAGAAAGATATCTGGAAGTTCCTTGAACTTCAGAATGGCCATGAATGTTTGTGTAGGAGGCATGCCGCCAGGTAGTGCTTTGTGTGCCGATCTGGAAAAACGGCTATTGCATTGGTTCTTCTGCAGATAATCTGCTAGTACTTTAGGGGCTCCCTCCTTAAGTTCGTCTTCGTACTCCCAAGAAGCCTCAATAAGTGGAGCCCTTAGCCACTTCACTAGATATTCATGTTGAACGCCAGTTCGCTTTCTATGTGTCAATATTTGTTCTGGTACAAGCTGCCTCTTCGTATATATCAAGTGTCGTTGGTGAGTGACGAAGTTCGTGTTGTTGATCAAATCGCTCATCAACTCAATCTTATGGTCCACTGGTCTTCGAGGAGGTAACTTAGCTGGGAGTTCTTCTAGAAACACATCGCTAAATTCCTCTAGCAAATCTGCCACCTCCTTCGGCAAGTTTTTTAGTTGTGCATTTTTCCCTTCTGGAACCTCTCTGTAGATACAAAGAAAGCACTTTGACCTTTTCCCTTTCGCCATGCTTTTAATCACAGATGCAGCAACCAGATTTTGTTCAATATCGGTGCCCTTCGCATTCCCTCCAGGCATAGCTTTTGTCATACAGATCTGTCCCTTGTAATCCAAGAGAACCAAGTTTGAGCTCCTACCCAAAACTGCAATACAATGTTCATTTAGCCAGGGAAGGCATCCATCTCTAAAAGCTAAGTTTAGCCTTCCATCTCCCAATTTGCACCGGGATGTTTAATGTTGCCTTGTCTGCGCCCAGTGCTCCCTTTGTTGTTTCTACCTTGAGCGTTGATGTTACATTTCTGGTCGGCAAGCTGAACTATTCCACTACGCTCCTTGAAATATAGTTATGTGAAGCTCCAGAGTCGATCATGAAATCTGACTTCCTCCCCGCGATCTTTCTGGATAGGAATAATAATCTAGAACCAATCTTGGGGGTTGCCCCATGGAAGCTCCTTTCCATTCTTGTATGTCGTCCAGCCACAAATGTAAATTCCTCCTTCAACTCCGAACTAGATCAGATCACCTAGAGGAAGTAAAGCAGCCAGGGGTTATTCAGGTCCAAACAAGCACACCACAAACGAACATACCAACCAAAGCAAACACAGAGGATCCCTCTCAAGCCACATTCCCCTTGAGACCGGACGTAGGACCTTTGCCTAGCCGCGCCCACTCAAATCTATCACAGAATTAGCCCACAGGAAAACATCCATCCAACCATCTGTGCTTTCACCATTAAGCAGCACATTGCCTCAATCACGCCCCACCACTTTTTGGTCGATAGCCCTTATAGCTAAACAATTGGCAGCTATCCCGCACCGGCAGCTAACCACCCGTGTTTTACACCCGAATTCGAGCAGCATCTGTATGAATGGTTAACCCGTACAGTTCGAATATGTCACCCCGCAACCCACAAGGCACAGACCGTGCTTTTACCAACCTAATGGCAGCACATTGCCTCATCTGTCCTACGTGCAGACGGTGCCAGGCCCGAACCGCGGGAACTGACAGTGCTTACACCTCAAGGGCAGCACCTTGCCTCATCAAGTCCCTCGTTCTACTGACCACCTCGACCGTGGACGCACTCGTGCTTACACTGTGGGCAGCACCTTGCGCAACGGTTGTCCTGACAAATCCCAAAACGTGGCCATCCCTGTGAGACTTGCGTAGCTGACCAGCTAGTCGGCTCGGATACCACATGTTGCACCGGCGTCTCAAAGGGCGCTGGGACTTGAGCAGTTTCCCCAACACGTGCTTAAGTCTAACATTCATCCATCATGCACTTACGTAAAAGCCAACTCAGAAACGTAATAAGCTTAACCATTCAGACTTAAGAAAACTGGAATCCCAACCAACCCGAAAGCCAACTCAGAATCCGTCCCCAAAAGGTAACCAAAGGCAAAGACAAGCCACACATGAAACCCAAGGCATAGTGGTTGCCAAATTGACCAATTGGCATAGCGGCAAGCCCCATGTCGATGACAGGGACCCTTAGGCACCAGCGACACATAAAGGTTGTAGTAAGGGTCCTCCCACTTGGACCAGTCCTGGAGGCAAAACCGAAATGGTAATCATCCCCAAGGATCAACTTTATTAGATTTGGAAGAGGTTACATTCATACATAGACTGACCGGTCTCGGGGCCACCAACACGTGCTGGCATTGTGCCTGGCTTGTGCTGGTAGAGGGAGCTGAGACCTGGCGACTGGATTTCTGGCGCTGGTTGAGCTGCCCAAGTTTTCGTCTGCCGGACTCCCCCTATAGTTCTGCTGTGATTCGGCGCACCCCCTCTGTTTTGAAATATAGTGCCTTCTAGTAAATCACGCTTTTTGGGACTTAGTTTTTATTTTGCTGATTAAGCCTGGCAAGCCTGGCAGGATCAGTCTGGCTCTCGAACATGGGTCCCGGGAGCCGTCCCGGCGGCAGAATCAACTTGCTTCTTGACTAGGCCATGACTCGAGCTCCAGAGCTAGCTCATGACTTGTGACTACTTGACTGGCTCACTATAGGTCGGAGGCTCAGTTCTTGACGTTCTAACTTGCTCTGGGACCTGAGAGAGTGTCACCCCTTAGAGTGTCACCCCTTAGGCAGTCACTGAACTTTTAGTTGGTACTAGATGAACTTGCTTTGAAAAGCGGTCAACCACCACATAAATTGAGTCGAAGCCTTGGCACCGTGGTAGTTGAACAATAAAATCCATGCTCACCGAATCCCATGGGTATGCTTGTACCGATAATGGTTGGAGTAGTCCTGCTGGAGCTAGCGGTTCCACCTTCACTTGTTGACATGTTGGGCATGTTTGCACATAGGATTCAACGTCTGCCCACATACCTGGCCAGTAGAAGCCTCTTTTGAGAAGTTCATACATGCAATTCACCCCTGGATGTCCAGCGGCTAGTACGTCATGATGTTCTCGCAAGACTTTCTTCCTCAGGTTGATGTTGTCTTGGACATATACTCTACGTTGTTTATAAACAACCATTTGATCTTTCCAAGTGAAATGTTTATGAGGCTTTCCCAGCTAGAATTCGATCATTAAGTCCTTCGCCAACGCATCTGCACCATAATTCTCCCTGATTTCTTGGAATACGCCAGTCACCTGAGTTGTCATCGTTGCCATCAAGTGTTCCTGTCTACTTAGTGCGTCTGCCACATTGCTCTTTCCCGCTCTGTGTACAATGTCTATATTGAATTTTGAGAGAAAGTTTTGCCATCGCATTTGCTTTGGCATGAGCATACCTTGGGATGAGAAGTACTTGAGTGATACATTATCAGTGAACACCTTAAAGGGTTTTCCTGCCACATAATGTCTCCAATGCTCCACTGCTTGAACTACTGCGACCATTTCTATTTCATGAGTTGGCCATCGTCGCTCTACGTCACTCAATTTCTTTGAAAAATATGCAACATGTTTTCTGTCTTGCATCAGCAAAGTTCGACGCGTCTGTATGTATTTCAAAAGGTTTGCTAAAGTCCGGTAAGGCAAGGATGGGTTCTTGAGTGATCTGTCGTTTTAGTTCTTGGAACGCTGCTTCACATTCCGGTGTCCATGTCATCTTTAGATGAGGCTTGGTCTGCTCCAACAGTGGTGCCACAATTTTGCTAAATGCCTCAATGAATCTCCTGTAAAAGTTACATAAGCCCACAAAGTATTTGATGCCGTGAACAGTTTTAGGAGCCAGCCAATCCAAGATAGTCTTGATCTTCTTAGGATCCATCCGAATTCGTTTGTAGCCTATAACATGTCCAAGGAAATCAACCTCCTCTACCACAAATTCACATTTTTCTCTTTTTGCGAACAAGCTGTTCTTCCTCAGTCGTTGGAGGACAGTCCTTAAATGTTTAATGTGATCTTTGAGGCTACGACTAAACACCAAGATGTCGTCAATGTACACAATGACAAATTCATCTAAGTAGTCTTGAAAAATGTTGTTCATCAACGTGCAAAAAGTGGCTGGTGCCTTTGTTAGACCGAACGACATCACCCTGAATTCGTGTCCCCCATACCGTGTTCGAAAAGCCGTTTTGTGCTCATCGCCTTTAGCTATTCAAATTTGGTAATATCCAGATCTAAGATCTATTCGGCTAAAATATCTGGCGTGTGTGAGCTGGTCGAACAGGTCATCAATTCTAGGCATGGGATACTTGTTCTTGATGGTACCTTTGTTGAGCATGCGGTAATCCACACTCATCCGCAGTGTCTTGTCCGCCTTTTCCACGAATAATACTGGGGCTCCAAAAGGCAAAGCACTGGGTCTAATGAATCCTTTGTCTATCAATTTACCAAGTTGTCATTTTAGTTCCACCAACTCTTCTTGGGACATCCGATAGGGGGCTCGTGAAGTTGGTTCTGTTCCTGGTACCAACTCAATCATATGGTCCACTGGTCTTCGAGGAGGTAACTTAGTTAGTTCTTTTGATGAGCACATGAATCAAGAGATCAATGCATCTAAATCTAGCTCATGTACCTTTTTGCAAAAACGTACCAACGATAAAAATGAGCTTCCACTGAATGAAAAATTTGAAGCCATGGGAGACATGTTGGTGCTATGTATGAGAATAATAATATAGATAGATACAATGAAGTGTTGGATTAATATGAATAATCGATCTTTATTCTACATCCATTCATCTATCTAGTTTTATAGTTTTACTCATGTTTTTACACAGTCTGCAAAACTACATGGAAATGGCTAACAGGCGGGTTCCGAAGGTGTTCGAACTATCGAATGTTAACAAAACTTGTTTTCACTCGTTCTGAAGCCCAACTTGATAAGTGATAGCGCAGTGTAGCTAGATGCCAATTGTGATATGTGACAATACATCTTTACTTTTCATTAAGTCATCAAATTATTGATAGAATAACTTGCAGATGGATTCACAAAGCAACAATTGTTCGATAGCTCGCGTATTTCTACAATCTGTGCAACAATAGAAATATTTACATACAACAAGTGAAAGGATTTGAATTAGCTATAGGATTAGGGAGAGAGAAAATGGAAATCCAACACCCCCCTTCTTAATCTGGATCCTTGATTGTCAAATTCAAGATTACACAGAAATTCTTGTGTGCCTCTTGATTTAATCCTTTTGTAAATATGTCAATTGCCATGTACTGTGTTTTGCAAAATATTAGATTTATGCAAAATCAAGCCTGGTGGAGATCATTGCATACATGAGGGATTTGATAATTGACTGATATATCGAGTATATATGATATATTGGCATAAGATAACATGAATAAAATGGAAGCGATTCAGACTTTAACATGAGCTCCTCCCACACCCTTGGTTTTTTGAGTATTTCCCACCTTCTATGGCCAAGTGAAAGGATCTGAATTAGCTATAGGATTAGGGAGAGAGAAAGTGGAAATCCAACACCCCCTTCTTAATCTGGATCCTTGATTGTCATATTCAAGATTACATAGAAATTCTTGTGTGCCTCCTGATTTAATCCTTTTGTAAATATGTCAATTGCCATGTATTGTGTTCTGCAAAACTTTAGACTTATGCAAAATCAAGCTTGGTGGAGATCATTGCATACATGAGGGATTTGATAATTGACTGATATAATGAGTATATATGATATATTGGCATAAGATAAGATGAATAAAATGGAAGCGATTCAAACTTTAACATGAGCTCCTCCCACACCCTTGGTTTTTTGAGTATTTCCCACCTTCTATGGCCAAGTATAAGTAGCCACCTCTAAACATCTTAACTTAGGCCTTCGAGATCATTATTACATGTTATGGTTGATAATATCAGCTCATTTGGGAATTAGAATCCAAAAACACTCTTAAACATTAAATTGGGAGAATTTCGACATCAAAAGCCTCTTGTCTATATGATTCTATTTGAAAAACAATCACTACATGTTGTGCTATCGTGATTGAAGAATCATGTTGTAATACACATATAGAATATTAGAATAATTGTATTCTAAGTTTGTTAAAGTGTAGCAAGATAAAGACAAAGTTATAATAGATGCAAAAAATAAATTGTTAATTCCTACATCAAAAACTTTTAACCATGATATTTTTAGAAGATCCAAAAGATCTTTATCAAAGCTTATTACTTTTATGTTTCTCGAATTTACAAGTTATGTCTTCACAAGTAATGTCATGGAAATTCAAGAGGCAATGCATAAGGAGAAATGCATCTTGATTTCCAACGAGTACTCAAACCTTGTTTCTAAGAGAATTTAGATGCCAAGATAACCAATTGAGCCAATTGCATTAGATTGCATAAGGAGAAATGACATAAAGATATAAACACAAGGAGTACACTTTCATCATGCACAATCAAACTTGGGAGTTACATGAACTTCCACCTAAAGGCTTTGAAGGTATCTAGTCAAGTTGAAAGCAAATGGTTCAATTGCTCAATTCATCAATATGAATAAAACATTATTAGCAAAGGAGAAGGTGCCCAAAGGGTCAGCTCTAGTGAACTTGCACATGAGATTGCACTGTGATGGTGGGCCATGGAAGCACCATTTTAGATCGTCAAAAATCACACCCTACACTAGCCTCATCCCCCCAGCTTCAAGTGCTTCATACAAGTCCAAAACTATATCTACTAGTTGCGTCAGGCCTTTCTCTTCCTTTGTAACCTTCACTACATTGCTATTCACAGAAGTTTAAGACAACGTACATAACTTGTCATTGAGCCCATACTGAAATCAAAGAAAATTGGAGGCATGAATCCTTATTTGTCACTGATGATAATCAGTTTTCAATGCTTAAGAAGCATGACACCCATCCCAATGTCTTTCATAGTTGCACTTTAGATTTCCCCTCTAAAGGTGCAATGAATGCTTGGTGGAGATGAGCTCAACAACAGAAACTCCATCAAAGGGACTCAAAAATTATGTTGTAAACAAAGACTTGTGAATTGCTAGCTATTTTCACAATAGCTCAGTTCAAGGTGTGCACTCATAGCAATATCCTTCTAAGTTATATGACTACAACTGCTTCAATTTAGGCCAACATAAGTAGATTTCTCTTACAGTAAGCCTTGGACCCCAAAGAGGCCAAGAGCTATGAAGGGTTTGGTGTCCAAAGGTAGCCTATGAATTTGAACCACTTGTCTCTTTTCTAGGATTGTTTATGCTAGTCAAATTTTCAGTAGAACATAGGTTAGGCTTTGGTAGAGGCAGCTTCTGACAATCCTTGTTCTCATGGCATAGTTACAGCATTTTGACATTTGTATCACCTTCCTCCCAACGGGGTTGATCTGTATTGAGAATTTGGAGTTACAATAACCTTGAGAGGTCCCATGCACTCCAATTATGACTTGTGGAGTGGTGCATGGTTTTTGACAACTATATGCATGTCAAGGAATACCGATAGTACTTGTTATTGAGTTTAGTAAAGAATCAAAATTTTTGAGTGAATATTTCTAGGCTCTAGGCATCTACATATACCTACATAAACTTGCTATGCTCCACTTTTAGACACTGGATTTCAATTATCAGAAACCTCTTCTCTCTTGTATTCATTCGTCGTGGCTCAGGAGTGAAGCTATCAAGTATTGATCTTCAATTTTTCTTAGCTTGGGTGGCTTAACTCCACATCTATCCTTTTGGAGTTTGTTATAAGATCTTTAGAATCTACAAAAGGGCTTTTTTCATGACCATAAACTATATTTCACTTGGAATTTGGTTATTTAGAGTTTTTTAAAAGATAATCAAGGTTATAGCTTGGAATTAATTAAATATACTATATGTTAAAAAATCTAGGGAAAGTACTTCTTGTTGCCTATACAGTAGACTATAATTTAATGATTGCATGCCAATTATAATCACATTACAAACTTAAGGCTATGATTTTGGTCAAAACTAGTCTTTTTGTTTTGACTAAAATTTGATAGTAAAAGTTGGTGTAGAGTAAAATTAGAGCTTTCATTACATGGTTAAGGTTGATTTGAGGTTTTCAAGTTCTATAGTCATTTGCATGAGAGAAATATCCATCAAAAACTAGTACAAAATATTTGTTTTTGATAAATAAATTTAAACATGATTTTTGTAATGTCTTTTTACTTTTTGATAGATTGAATGCATTTCTTTGCTATAGACTTTGCATGATGCTCTTTGAGATGAATTGAAGCTATTCAGTAGTTGTGATCAAGATCAATAGACTATAGGAACTATATAGAAGGTTAAAAGTCCAAATCAGTGTAGTTTTATGACATTTCTTGCACTCTTAGCTCTTTTTATGATTCATGTAGACTAAAAAAGAAGTTGACCCCTATTTTGGTGGTGGGAGGCTTAAGCACCAATCTTTTGAACTTTTCATACTTGGCACCCTCCAAGAAAGCATGAAACACTTGCTCTAATCCCACATGTCATTATTGAAGTTGTATAGGTCTCTAATGAACCTTCTTAGAGTGCTTGCGATGTCTCTTTGTTAACATGTGAAGCTTGGCTCATTCTCAAGATATCACCTCATAAGATGTGCCCTCCTACAAGAGTTTTGGGAATTTAATGCTTGCATGTGGGCAATATGACCTATGATGACATGGTAGCCCCTTTGCTAACCTCACCTCCCTCTTTACAGTGCCCAATTTGGTTTTCTATAGTAAAAGTTACCATCGTCAAATGCTAAGCAATTTTAGAGCAAAATTGTCAAATTTTCAAAGATGTTCTGATTGCTTGTCTAAATGTAAGTAATAGGTTGCTTTTCCTCTACTCAAAAACCATTTTCACATCACTTTGTGTGTTTTGGCACATAGTGAGTTACAATAGGCTAAGAAATGAAGATTCATGCTTGAATACAATTTTTGTAAAGTTTTGTTACAAAAATTGAAAATTACAGTTCAGATTGCAATTTACATAAGAAGTGATTCAATGGGAAGTCGCTACATGGCAGTATAATGCATGTGGACCATGCTAGAATTCATGATGAATTGGAATGAATTGGCAATGGAATGGGATATTGATGGTATAGATAAATTTTGATTACTTTTCAATTGATAACAACAAAAGTCAAAATTACTAATTTTGTAAAAACAAAATTGTTACGATATTTTGTATCAATATCCTTTTATTATTGATTATTTGAAATTGGCTTAATGAAGTGAAATAAATTTATTGAGTCAAATTTCAGTTTGAATTTGAGGTCATACTTATTTTCACGTAAGTTGGAAATATTTTTAAATTTATCAACTAATAATAACAATGATTGTAATAGGTAATCAATAATGATGGACATGATCGCAGGTCCAAGTGGAGTGGCTACAATGTCAATTTATCTTCATATTTGCGATAATGGCTTCGTCGAGGTTGAGTTTCCAACTTGAACCTATATTTGGGAGAAAAGAAAGAGAATAAACCTAACTTAGTAGACAACTGGCTAAGAAGATTAGTAGTTATTTTAGTCTTCACATAATTTCAAAATAAGAGAAAATTGCAAGTGCAGGTCTATTCTTTTGTGGTTAAGGCATCATCATATGAGGTGGCATGATCTACAGTCGAAACTCACTACATTGGGATGTGTTCATGGATAATTTCAGAAAATAATTTGTTTTGGTGGACGATTTAAATTACTATAAAATATTCATTAATTGCAAAATGTGGAGTTCGGAATTTTATCACCAAAATGGATATGGAATAAGATATCATCTTTTGATTCTAAACTATCCCTCTTAAGATATTGAGGCAAGAAAATATATATTCACCAACCACATCAATACATGGTTCTAGGAAAGAAAAGATTGTTTTGCATGTTCAAATTAAGGCTTTGTATTGTCTCAAATATGGGCCTTGTGCTAAGTATCATGGCATTCATGTTTTCTTTTTACAATTTGAAGAGTAAACTTGACTTCACATGCCTCTATAAAAGATACTGTTATCATAAGTTTATATATTGATGACTTGATAATCACTTGAAATGTTCAATTGTTGATTAGAGAAGTAAAAACCCACTTCCACTCATTTTGACACGAAAGACTCGCATTATTGCTAGGGCATTGAAATAGCTAAAAGTCATAATACAACTTTTCTTTCACAAATAAAATCTATTTTGAAGTTGCTCAAGAGTGTGATTAAACAATTGTAATCCAATGATATGTTGTGGTCTATATACATTGTGTGGTTGAATATGATCACACTAGAATCTTAGATGGCCAAGACGAGGCCAGGAAAGGATTTGCCTGTGACATTGGAGAGCTTGCTTTGCCAAACAATGGAGCTGCAATTGAGAGAGTGGCTAGGAACGTGGGCGACTGTGTTGAAGTTGGTGGTGGCAGTAATAGTGAGAGTGGTGTTGAAATATTCTCGCAACTGTGTGACAATTCCGTCCTTCACAGTCCAGGCATGTACCCACCATACATCACTGGATGAGGATTCCTGTTTACCTTCCACTAGCACCTTGTTGTTATCAATGGCACACACCCGCAATGGCACAAAGGCAAAGGTGCCCAAAGCATCACCTCCAGTGAGCACGCGCATGAGATTGTGCTGCGATGGAGGGCCATGGAACCACCATTCCAGATCTTCAGCAATCACAGCCTGCACTGGCTTCGCATCCCTAGCTTCAAGTGCTTCATACAGGCCTAAAACTATATCTACTGGCTGCATCAGGCCTCCCTCTTCCTTTGTAACCTTCCATGCCCTACTCTTCACCTTTTGCAGACTCTTGGCTGGCTTTCTTGCTAGTTCACCAGATTTCTGATCCATTCTGTTGCTATGAACACAATTCTTAATTTAGGACTTGAACCAAAGAAAGCTTACTTAGGCATGAATCCTTACAAGCTGCCAATAATTGTCGGTTTTCGGTGTTTAAGAAGCCCATGAGCTCAACAGTGGCAACTTCGTCAAAGACTTGTGAATTGCCAGGTATTTTCACAATAGCTCAGCTCAGGGTTTCTGAGTTGTATGCCTGAAGTTGTTGAATTTCACACCTTCAGCTCTAACCTCCAAAAGTAAGAGTGACTATCTTTATCTTGTAACTCCTCTGAACTTAGATTTAGACTAATATATTGAAGACCAAAAAGCAGCAATGCGATGCAAGCTTGAAGAAAGTTGGGCAAAGATGAGGAGGAGTCGAGGTGACAGTAGAGGCAGGAAAATTTGCAACTGATCTCAAACGTGACAGCTTCTGAATGCACTGCATTCTTTTCTTTGTATTGCATTCATGCACTAAGTTTCATATTTCAACACTTTATATGTTAGTAGTTGAGAGAAATCTTGTTGTAGAAAAGATATTTCTGAATATTCGTAGTATGGTTCGAAGTTTTGCAACGGTTTTGGATTTCTGCCTGTGATAGAAGTACAGGTGAAGAAGATCTTATGTTGAATCCTGATATTGTGAATTGCCCCAAAAAGTGAGTTGCCCCAAAAAGTGGGACCCCTTGATTATCCTTGGATATATTACCCTATTCATCTACTTTTAATATTGTAACCATGTGTGAATTTGATGGGAGTTTGTCTTTAGTAATTTCCAAGAATAGATAAATCGAGATGGCCGAAGAAATTGCAAATCAAGCTGCAAATCTAAGTGCAGAATCCTATATATGGTGATTTGCTAGCAATTGAGTACGGAACAAATGATATGAATAATCAGATTAATTTAAGAGATAAGCAAATGGAAGTTCTTTTGAACCAGGTCAACTTACTCGGGAGAGAAGAAGGAGAAGAGACTGAAAGTCATAGAAGACTGGCTCGTTAAGTGGAGCGGTTGCTTCAGCCTGCATGGAGTTCTAGATGAGAAGAAGATTGAAAGCATTATGTTGTTCTTATGCGAGAAAGCGTCATCGTGGTGGCGAGATTTACCGGTGATGAAGCCAACTATAGAATTTCATGTCCATACAGATGCTTCTAAGTATGTCATAGGGAGTGTTCTGACATAGCTTGGGGATTACAAGAAGGATTACCCGATTTATTTCGCCAATAGGCAGTTGATTCTCACGGAGATGACCTATGCGACCACCAAATGAGAAGCGCTAGCCATAATATATAGTGTGAAGAAATTCCGCCATTACCTGCTAGCTGATCCGTTCGTCTTCTTCGTAGATCATCAAGCCCTACTATATCTGGTAAATAGACCATGCACGACCGGATGGATCACCCGATGGCTGCTGCTTCTCCAAGCATTCGACTTTAAAATAGTTGTTTGCAAAGGGAAACAACATTATCTGGCCGATCACCTCTCACGGATCCGCAATGTTCCTGAGAGTAGAGAGGTCGATGATGAACTCCCTGACGCCATCCTATTCCACGTCGATGCTGTCCCTGAGTGTGCTACCAACATCGTTGGATATCATATGTCAAGATGTCCTACCCCTGAGATGAGCAAGATAGAATGATGCAGGTTAGTCATTAAATTTGCATAGTTATTCTCGCCGACCTGCAAGGCAAATTGTTCGACACGCGTGTTAACAACAGTAGGTTGCGTCGCTACTACCTAGCTGATGTTGAGCTTAGGGATGTGCCTGCAACGCCATCCTCATTGTCTTCTTCTGCTCATGATCAGCCATCCACACTCCATTAGATAGCCTAGGTAGGTGTAGTTAATTTACCTTGTCCAGTCTGTCGAGGTAGATAAGTAGATAGTTGTCGATAAGAGTAGATAGCTGAGTAGAATAGTTAGTTGTTGATTGAAGTCTAGATTTAGGTAATTAGGAGATGTATCCTAGGTGACCCGATCAGATCTAGAATAGGTGACTCTTAAGATAGGTTAGTTGGGCTAGATTAGATCCACTTACCTAGGTTAGTCTTAGTTTAGATCAATCAGTTAGATAGGCCTATTGAGCTAGAGTAAGCCTAGGTAAATAACGTTCGATTAGACGACCCTAACCCCATAGCCAATTAGACATAAATAATTAGTCAGGTAGAATCTTAGACTAGTTAAACAGCTCAGATTAGTTAGGATAGACTTAGGATTAGTTATCCATAAAATAACAGATCGTGATCCATAGATTAGGGGAGCTATTGACCATGACCCATAGATTAGATTATCTCCATACTTAGATAGTTAGGCTGATCAGATAGACGGATAGGTCAGCCAATAGTATAGACTAGATTAGGTAAGTCTAGATTAGGCAGATAGTCTAAGTTAGAAGTGAGGTAAACTAGGCTTACTTGTAGATCGATCCGATTAGACTAGATTGCTACCCACTAGCATAGTTTAGACATAAATTTAAGATAGGTTAATTGGACAGTAGGATAGATAGGAATTTGGTCAAGCTAGATAGGGCAGACACGTTGCCGATAGATCCTTGTATATAAGAATCCCACCTTGTACAGATTTCTCCCACCCACTACAAAATCTCGACTTTCCCCACCCTTTTTCTCTTTTCCTTGTAAGAATACCCCAAAAACGTCCTGAACGGCCTGAAAAGAACAATGTTGTTATTTTTAGTTGTCCTTGTCCCTACCATTATTGTTCTCTATTGCAAATGTACGCATGGTCAAGTCTATCTAGAACAATTCTAGCCTGACTGCAAGTTAGGCTCAATGTTAGAAAAAATTGACATTTTTAGTAAACAATGGTAGTTTCTGATTAGAAAATCTTGTGAATCCGGCAGCCAATTGGAAACGGACTGTGCACAGTGTAAATACTCCTAATTTGGCATAGATTGGACCAACTTTTAAAAATATTAGTAGGCGAGTCAGATTGATATAAAGACGCGAGTTATAGAAATTTCTTACCTTTTCGATGACTCGTCATTTTTGACTCACCATTTTCATTCGACTCGCACCATTTCAAGCTCCCACCATCAAGTTTTGACTCGTTGACCTCTAACTCACCGAATTCTGACTCGCCAATCTCTGACTCGCATCACTCCCGACTCGCCGACTCCTGACTCGCATCTTTCACAATCTCGCCCATTCAGACTTCTCATTCTGTCTCACCCTAACTCGTCTTCAGGGCCCTAATTCACCTGCAGTCTCTACTCCTTACTCTGACTCTCACCCCCGTGTCACCGAAATGTTGACTTTTGAGCGTCGCTGCTCCCCCTGGCCAAAGAGTCCGACTCACCAGGAGCACCGCCGCACCATCCAGTCCCAGCTGTTCCTCCAGCCCCATGACATTTTCACGAACCACCACCTTACCATCCACGTCTCAGCAGACCGAATCTCCATCTTCTTCCCCAACTACATCCACTTGCCCTAGCCAAGAGGAGGGAGGAGACTTCTCCCCAATCTGTCCGTCGGACCCCTACTGCTCGTGTCGGTCGTGCACCTTCGCAGTATACCATCCTTCTGTTACTCACAGAGCAAGAGCTCGCAACTCTTCGCACTGATGGCTAGCTAGGAGTTTTGACTGTCGCAGGCCTAGATGCCATGGAAGTATCCTTCTTCCAGGACCTTTCTCTAGTTGAGAAATCCTTTTCCACCTTTGACATTGATCATTTCACCATAACCCACAAAGGGTAGGTATATACAGTCACCCTCGATCCCATGTTAATTTCATTGGCGCTCAGCATTCCGCATTCCACCCACCTACCAATCTCATCTGTAGAATCATGGAACTTTGTTTGTCGTGTAGCAGTTCGGGCATTAAAATCCCCAGTAAGAAAAATATGCCAGCTCAAGAAATCTGATGATATCCACTGAAAGGTCCAAATAAGGTGAGCCAACACTCTCAACAAAAGAAGAGGACTTTGGAGGAACATAGTAGACAACAATGAAAATGTCCCTATTCAAACCAATCTCTCGTCTTGTAATACAAATCCAGATATATCATGCATGCTCATCATGCTTGATGAACTCAATCATCTAATGATGAGACTCTCTATAGAGACAAGCCACTCCTCTTGAATCATGACCACTAGCTGATCTAGTCTAATGTCTATATACTAAATCCCATCTATATTTTGGGAAAGTGGGTAGTCCTTGCTCTTGACTCTCGTGAGTCTCCATGAAAAACAATAGGTCTTGTCCAGTAATGAAGTCAATCAGATCACCTGCTGTAGAGGATGAGTGAATGCCATTACAGTTCCATACCCCAATCTAAAGATGGTATGGATGGGGCCCTGGAATGGTCCCAGTCTCGAGGGCTCCAATTCCCTAGCTTTGGGAGCTACTAGGGGTGCCAACAACAAATCGTATATGACCATCACGATAGATGACCCGTCTACTAGTCTCTCGGGCATCCTGGAAGGCTCTACGCCTCTCCTCAACCTGAATATAACTAAGATCATCATCCATGTACATGGTAGTGCCGCATAGCTTGGCTCTACATCATAAATCCTCTCTACGACTGGGTAATGATATGAAGCGAATGATCAATGTAGCTGCATCTTTGGTAATACTCCAAGTTGTATCCAATACTGGTGCCCATGAGAGGGTTTCTTCTTTATGCTATTCAATCTTATTTTTGAGCCGAGCCTCCCATATCATGGTGGTAGCCGATTCCGAGGCTGCAACCTATTTAGTACTGATCATTTGTTCCAATGAGGCAACTTTGGACTACAACATGAGAGAGAGAGAGAGAGAGAGAGAGAGAGAGAGAGAGAGAGAGAGAGAGAGAGAGAGAGAGAGAGAGAGAGAGAGAGAGAGAGAGAGAGAGAGAATATCACATAGTCCCTATTGACAAGTCAAGACCAAACCCTTTGGGCCCTTCAATTTATAGCATAACAGTTTAAAATAAAACTGTATAAACTCTTATGGTACAGAGAGGACCAAAAAGTGAAGCAAGTTTTAGGACATCCAGCTGTTACCTGCCACCATCCCACAAAACAAAACCACACGAATTAGTTAAGTGAGGAAGACAAGTGTCATAGTTGAGCATCAGTTGTTATCCATGTCTGAAACAAGATTCACTACTTTATCAACATGTATGCAATAGCAAAATGTTTGTCCAATCTTCTCAAGCATGCAACTTGTAAAGAACTACATAGAAGTACGGGGAGTATTACTACCTTTCCAAATAGTGTCATAGAGGTTCATACCTGAATGCGTGGTGAGCTACCCATCTTCTTCTTTTCTGAGTGAAAAAAACTGCTTACGTACTATTGATAACACATCACATGTATCAAATTAACGGCAGTGTAGTCTTATGTTAGAAACTCACAGTCTTCTTATAGATATACTTCTCAAACAAATCCAACCTTCATACCAAGAGCAAGTACTATTGTCATGCACGTTCAGACCGTTGCAAGTATTGCTTGAAGAATAAGCACTTCTACGAAGCAATAGGTAGTATATCATACTCAACCGTTTGAAGCTATAGCATATATGCATGGCTTACTTTACACTTTGTAGTATTATGCTTATACACATAAGAGATCACTTCTTATTATCAAAAGCAGAAGCATACCAAAAGTGCTATCACTCATAATCATCACATAAAGATATATATGGTCACATTTAGAGCAGCCATCCCCAGCGATTTATGGTAGAGACAAATCATAGCTATGTAGGGCGGCCATACAACTCTCAACTACTCGATGAGAAAGCAAGCAATATCATAGTAGTGTTGCTACATATTAGAGAAACCACACATGATAAGTGCTCCATCGCATTATTGAAGGCATAGTTATGCTCATGAGACCACATATACAAAAGTGCTCACATATTAGCAACAAAACTTATTGTTGAGGGCGCGGCCCACTGGCCACGCTGGATTCCGCTGGCCAACGCCCATCATTATTGATTCCAGACCTGCATTCAAAAATGCTCATAACCATTCTATGCAAAATCGTTGTCAAGAGACATCCCATTATCTAAAAAGGTATGCCATACCTGTGAGCAGATAATTAGTTGTCAATGTGCCCTCTTATGAAAGTCTTCGATAGATCTCCAAAAGTAAAGTGGTAATCTATGATAAACATGCCATCACGTAAGCTTGTTTGCATCACCGCATGGCTAGCAGAGGCATTTCATCAACAATGAATAGTCATAAACCCCAAACAGAGGGGGACTTCTCACCTTTGGTCGCAGTAGCCTTCCTACGATAATTCTTCCTTTGGTGTTTACAGGTATCCTCTCCACCCAGTAGAGCCAGCAGCAGTAGAGAAGCAAACCAAGCAGTCATAGAGCAAGAAAGAGAGGAGGAAAGCAGAAAGAGTGAACCTTAGGGTTGTGTCACTTCCTCTTTTATAGAAGACTCAACACTTCTAGAAGCAGCAAATCATAGCCCTTCAATGAGAAGCAACCTTCCCAACAAAAAACCACAAATTTAAAAAAACCAAATTGGTTTGGTATCATAAGAGAAAATAACCATTTAGAACATTACGAAGGGCAAATAAAGTGCAATATAATATCATAGAGTCCATATGAGAGAGAGAGAGAGAGAGAGAGAGAGAGAGAGAGAGAGAGAGAGAGAGAGAGAGAGAGAGAGAGAGAGAGAGAGAGAGAGAGAGAGAGAGAGAGAGAGAGAGAACCCACCAACCATACCCATAGCCAGCAAGCTATCTCAGGGGGCAATTAGCACCCCTAAGATGGAGTGCTGACTATCCACCAAGAGAAAATCAGCATTTATTGGTAAAGTGAACGTGAGACCAGGGAACTTATTGTGCATGAAAATCATGTTAATAATTCCATAGAGTCTTTCTTTCATGAAGCCATTTTTTTGAAATGCCAAAACAATGTCATTGACTTCTTTGATAAAAGCAGTTTGATCGCTACAACAATACATAGCAGAAATAATCTGTGCAACGATAACCTTTTATGAGTTAAAGATCGGTCTCCTGGAAGCCAAGTGAATGAATTGGAAAAAAGAAAATAGTAGTTCCCTTCTTTTATCGAACTTTTTCATATAAAAAAGACCGGACTCAGAATCAAAGGAATTAGAAATATTCAAGAAGTTTACCGTACTGCCATTAGCCTTTTCACCTTTATCGTACTGCCATTACCGTACTGCCATTAGCCTCTTCACCTTTGATGGTCAAGTATTCTAGAAGGTAGATCCATTTAGCATTGTCATTGGTAGGTGGTTGTTCTTTATCCAAAATTAAAAATGCAACTGGATTATTAGTGAAACATATATCATCAATATATCGAAAGGTATTTTTGAATGCCCGTAAATATTCAATCTGTCCAAGTTTGGCAAGTCTTTTCATAAACTGTAGTTCATAAAATGACAAGTACCAGTTACACCATGTAGGGGAACATGCAAAGCCCATGGGTATTTCGCAAATCTGTCTCCAAGCTTTATTTACACGTCCGACAATGCAGTGATCAATTAGTACGTCATTCCATTGGCAAAGTAATGCTTTGTCTATGCGGTTCCACTTCTCAGTTGTTTTGCTAATCCATTTCCATTTACAATCCTCAGAATTAGAATGTGCCTTAAGGCCTGCCCCCTCCATAAGGAGTGGAGTCAGAATACCAAGAGCCCTAGAAAGAAATGTGGCCACCTTAGAAAATTAGCAGTCATGTGCATTCGTAATCCATCTGAAGGTATTTTTATGTGCTTTAAAAGTAAAGAGAAGAAAAGGTAATTCTTCTTTCCCGAGAAGGTGATCCAGAAGTATATTAGAAAGGGTATGCTTAGTGATAGTCAATGCATTATCAATGTTGTTGTTATCAATATCTGGAAAAGGAGCAATCTCTGGACCAGATAATCTTAGCAATGCCAAATTTCTAACAAAGTTAATACACATGAAGCAACGATTTTGTTGGGATTTATCTACTCCATTCACATACAGTAAGGAAGTGATCCAGTCACGTTCATCACTAGCATTCTTTAAATCCTTCTTTGTGCAGTTTTTACCATGCAATCATCTAGTCTTCTTTAAAAAGTTTGTCACAGTAAGTTTGCAAATAAGAGCATGTTCCACAATAACATCATGATCCACATTCTAATAACTGGGTAAGAAAGTAGCTAATTTTAGCCACCCATGATAAAGTTTCAAAGCGACCTCATTAATATTAGACTGGCATAGCGGAGTATGATTAAGTCCCTTGTTCAGGTCATTTCTTAAGAGTTTACTATAGATAATTCCAGTATTCATAATAATAACATGCCCAAACTTTTTGTCAATAAACTCATTAAAACGTTTAAATTTGAGCACATATACAGGGTGGAATATAATCAGTGTCAAAATCACAAAATACTTGAAAGGCCTTATACCATTCATGTTGCAAATGTGGAAAAAAGGTCCAACCAAACACAATCTGCTCAAAGATGTCATCAATGTAACTAAATATATGAAGTAAAGTCTCAGAATAAAGCTGTTTAACATCTATACTCTCAAAGCATCTGTTATAGTAACGTAAATGCAAAAATATCTTTCCCTTATCTCTTCTCGCCAAAAGTCATCGCCTGGCACTGCACTGACCTCCAATACTCTAGAATCTTCAACTGTGATGCACTATCATCATCAAGGTCTTCAGTAAAGATCAAAGGATGTGCTGAGGTAGGAGGTTCAGCAGGGGTAGGGGCAACAAAAAGGTCACCATTTTCTTTTCCCAAACTGGCAAATATCTTTCGAATGTGTAAATTGCAGAAACTTTCTTCAACAACAATATGTCTTATGTATAGTCTAAATGAGTGTGTGTGTGTGTGTGTGTGTGTGTGTGTGTCTCAGTGTAAGCGTATGTAAGTACAAGTCTAAGTGTGTGAATACAAGTCTAATTGTTAATGTCAGTAGATGTAAGGTTAAGTTGTACGTGTTAGAACGTATTTGTGTACGTGTTACTGTGCACGTGATTATGATGTGAATAAGGTGGAGGAGACGGAACAAAATTTGTATTCCTATATTTTGATACATGATCTACGCTACCCATTGTCTCACTCGTTGGCATTCAATTAGTTCACCAAGTGTAAGTGCCAGTGTGGGTTTATGTATATAAGTCCAAGTGTTTTGATATAAGTCTACATGCAAGCGCAAGTATAAGTAGGAGTGTGAATACAAATCTACATGCAAGTATAAGTACGAGTGTGAATACAAATCTACGTGTAAGTGCATGACTGCGTTAGTGTGTAAGTGCAAGTGTAGGTATACATGCACGTGTGAAGATACGCGGGTAAGTGTAAGCAATTGTAATTGTGAGTGTAAATTAGAGTAAGTGCAATTGTACGCATAGGTGTAAGTGGGTAAGTGTTAGTGTTGTGTGTGTGTAAGTGATCACAAGTAAGTTTAAGTGCAACCGTTAGCTGGAGTGTGGGCTAATAAGTTAGTGTATTTTTGAGTTTGAAGCGAATATGGTAGAGGAGATAGAACATAATTAACATCCCGAACTTTTGGTACACGATATATAGTTTACAATGCCCCATTCACTTTCATTCACTAAGATCTTCACTTGCATCACTAATTGCAAGTGCTAGTGTTGGTTTGCAAACAAGTACAAGAGTTTTAGTATAAATCTAGGTGCAAGCATAAATTAGTATTAGTCCAAGTGTGAATACAAATCTATGTGTAAGTGTGTGACTGCGTTAGTTCAAGTGTATAAGTGTTAGTGTGTAAGTGTAAGCAATTGTAATTATGAGTGTAAATTAGCATTAAGTGCAGGCGGTGTGTGAGTGTGATAGTGTGGATGTGAGTGTGACAGTGCAACTTAGTTTAAATGTAAGTGTTGACATTGTTGTGGTTTATCAAGGTATGTGGATATTATTTACCTTCGTCGTCCATCATTAATTCTTACTACTATGTATGGTATATGCCACTTTTCTAGCACAAATGTATGCCTAAATCTTCTTGAAATCATAGTTGATGTAATATGTATTCACAGGAGATTTCATGCGAACATTTTTATGGTTTAGAAATGATTGCGAGGCTCTTAGGCTACACTCTTCTGTCATTTTGCTTTGGAGGAATGCAAGCAATATGTTTCTTTTATGGAAGACCCTCGTGCAGAGCTGGATTGTGATATTATGGTGTAGGGTGGAGTGTTTAAATGAGAGTGTTGATTTATCAAAACTTGGGGGCTGTAATGGTAAATGGAACAGTGTTGTAATGTAACTTTTTTGAAAAGATAACACGATTTCATGATAATGGAACAAATTTTTAACCTTGGTCAAAGCCCACAAAGCATAAAAAAGAAACATCCGAACACCAAAATCATTTCCAAGAGGATATTGAAACGACGCAAAGAACAGGTCTAAGGCCTTTTAAAACCAAGCTTTTGTTACAATAGATACCAAACCAAACTTTATATTCAAAACTTAATATCCATTTCTCAAAAAATACATTACTTCCAGATTCGTCGGCTACTACTGGTGAAGAAAATCACTTTCAAAAAAATGATAGAACACAAACAACAATTTTTCAAAAATGTGCTATCTAACTCAATCCTCCACACACTCATCATCAACAAACAACAATCTTGGACGCTTCCATGATTTCTTGACACAAATCGTGTTGTACGAATGCTCCATCTCTTTGGCTAAGGACTCTGCATAGACAGACAATTTCTTGTTATTAAAGTAGCGATGCATTGCGTTAGCCTGAAACATCTTTAAATATCATACAATGAATTTGTTATTACCATCCTTGGAACTCTTCTATGTCCCAGTCATTGATTTGTTCCTCATCCTCCGCACCTGCTTCTACGTCGTCGTATGTATGGGACGAAGCCATTGGGGTCTCTGTTTGATTAACTCAATGCAATGAATATGAACATTAAGCTATTTAAATCCAAATGAACCACAACAATGCTGTATGAAGACATTGGCAAGCTCCAATAGAGTAGCCAAAAAATAATAAAGGATGTTAGAAACGTGAAGTGAGACAACAAAGTAGAAAGCAACAACTGGATCACATAATGCTCTCACCATATCTCCTAGAAGCCAACTCCAACAAATGTTTGTCCTTCTCCACCATTGCAATACAGTGCCTGTTTGTGCTAGTAGCTGCGTACAACGAACCACCGCATCCCATGAAGGGGTCTACTAACACCCCGTCTGACTTACAACACATCTCGACCAAAAAATGAATGAAATGTGGGATTTTTTTTACACCTCCCCGCATACACACATTCCTTGCTGCATCCAACAAATGATCTACAGGTGAAAAATGGTGATTCCAATGATTTTTTGCATTGTCAAACAATGCTGGGTCTACTAAATCACAAGCATTCATTGGGATCGGTGGAGTGTACTCTGATCGACATGCGATGCATATACCAAGCACAGGCTCATGTAGAACAATCCACAAGTTCTCACTGTAGTTACAAACTCTCATGCCTCAAAGAAATGATTCAACATTTAAACAAAAATTAACTGTCCTAGATTTCCGAAACAGTGACACCAAAATCCATGGTACCACGCAAGATTGTGTACCGCATGACCACGAGTCCAATTCTTTTTGCAAATCTGGTAAATGTGTGGATGTCGGATATGCTCGTGATACCCACCACAAAACCAGTGTCATCCAAAATAGAAGAAGCAAACAGTAGGGCTGCCTCAACCAAGTCATCAGTGATGACATTCCATGAGGGAACAACACCCCTTGAGCCCTTAGGGATAACCCTATGGGAAAGTCTAGCAAAACCATATCGGCACTGTACCGGACAAATTTACCTTTTCAGAACCTATTACTTGAAAAAATTGTCTTCAAGTGGCCCACTATCTCTTGTAATGCCACAGACAATGTTTTTGTTGCAACACTTCTTGCAAAGTAAACAACTAAAATGAAACAAGCCAAGCGTGAGTAACAAGCTTGAGTAAGCATGACATTCCAGACCAAAAACATGGCTACGGAAACTACAATGCTGCAGGAAAAAACAAGGGCAAGGGCATACCTTAATCCCTTGGGCCATAGAATATGGTTTGGGAGAACTTGTACTCCTCTTGGCTGGTCGCGGTGTGCTTGGCTGGACATGGTGAACTTGTCCGAAGATCATCTGGCAAATCCTCTATAATCTTCTCAACCATAATCTCTTTGCCCTTGTGTTGTCTCTTCAAGAACCGTTTTTTTGGGACTTTTGGATCCTGCCCTCCTGTATTGTTGAGTCAGGTCTCAAGAGTGGAACCCTCCTCAAGCTCTGTGATACCCACATCCACAATAACCGACTCTACACGCAATGTACCTCTCTGAACAGCTCTGTCTCTTCGGAAGGGCATGTCCCACTAGGAAAATCAATCCACCAAGGATTATTTTGCACCTCCCAATCAGTAAGACTTCTCTGGTTATGAAAGTACATAAATGACTCCGTGTCGTCTTTTTTCAGCCATAGTCTAAAAAAGGTTGGTAGTTGCGCTACCTTTTTGAGCGATACAAGATATGAATAATACCTGCGTTTCAATAGTTATGAGCATATGCTTTTAAATTCCAATCCAAAAATTGCCACACAATATAATCACTGTTGAATGAATAGCAAATCTCTAGACCACTCTTTTTGCAGCTCCGTGGATGTCTGGCTGTTCTGTTGTGCCCTTTGACAACTCCAAGTCTTTCTCTATGGCATGGAACATTTTTTTCCGATTCAAAAGTTTGAAATTAGTAAAATACTCCTTTATAGATGCACATCCTTGAATATCCATTGGCCCTAAAAAATGGTGCAACATCCAAGTCAATATGAATTCAACTTTGATATATTGTTCTATTAAGGGTGATTTTGGAGGTTGTTCCATACTCGAACTTTGTTACATAGAAACTACGCAAACTTTAAGAGTAGCATAAAAATATGACAAAAACGATAGTTGTTTTAAAACACCTACTCAGAGTGGAAACATTCCTTTAGAACATTGAGGGATGTGTCCTTTAGGTGCTCCAACCATGTCTCCTTCGTTACCTATATCCTAAAATTCCTTCTCACTCTTTGGGATTCTGAACTGCCTGGATTTGGATCCCATGCACCAATCCAACCATTTACACTTCACCTCATTGGACACTGTGGAGCAACGCAAATGATGTAACTTTTCCAAACCAATGAAGTTTTCCATGCCAGAATGTTCTATGTTAGTAACAAGCTCAAACCATTCCTTACCAAGCGATGGGCTGACAACTCTCAACATCTTACCCATTTTGGTGGTCCACCTGGCATACACCACCCCCTCGGCATCAGCATATATCTTGTCAAGGGATACCACATAATGTTCCCCCTCTTGAGTTCTATGACCCTAATTCTCTCCACTTCAGTGAGGTCAGCGGGAGAGATCCTCTGCTTGAAGATGTCGATGTTGCACTCGCACAGTTGACGCACACTATAAAGTTGGTCTCCTAGGTCCGTTTTTATTACACCAATTTCATTCAACCTAAGAATACACATATTACATGGAGAGTAGCAACATGGAAAACACAACACCAACTCAAATGAACATCCAACAAAAATAAAAGAAATGTCACCTATTGATCCGATTCATAGAAGATAGCAGGGTCATGCTAGTCTCTGCATCTGGCTGAATGAAACTGGCACACACTAGTATATGCTTGCTTATATTATTGGCATACTCCTCATGTATCGCCTCCATCCATGCTGACAACCTATGGTTGCCATCCCAACACACAAACATATAGCCATGCAAATCACTCCATTCGGGATCGAGCAAAACCCTGGCATCAAAGTCCACACTTATTTTCTCCCAAATGTTACACCATTAAAATTTTGAATGATCTTTCACGTAAATGGATTCGCCATTGGATCTTGTGATAGATATCATGAAGTCGCCTTTTTCCATGATATAGCCATCACATCCATTAATCCCCTTTAGTTTCATACGTTGCCCTCCAACAGTTCTGATAGCTTTGTGTTCCAAAATGCGACACAATGCTCTAGTGGTGGAGGAGATCGACGTTGTACTCTTGTAGGGTCGAAGATCTCGCGTAGTAGTAGCCCTCCAGCCTGTCAACAAGGGTTAGAACATTGGATAGATACCTGACTATGTAAAGATGCTACTTTTTAACACTACCACCTTTGACACTACTCCCACTAACTCTACTCCCCTAAACTAGCATTCCACATGATTTGCAAAGAGAGAGAGAGAGAGAGAGAGAGAGAGAGAGAGAGAGAGAGAGAGAGAGAGAGAGAGAGAGAGAGTGGAGGTTAGCTCAAATGCTCATTGTACTTGTTAAGGGAGAAACTTAAAGTATTGAAACCAAAAAGTATGAACTTGAAAGCAAATTAAAAACAACAAGAGCGATAACAAGCATTGAATAGCAAATGAGGATGCTTCTCTTCCAAAAATAGTAGAGTTTTCTGCTTCTCATTAGTCATGCAAATAGAATACAAATGGTGTCTTTTTATAAATGGGGAAGGCCCTTGCCCCAAAATCCTATTGGCTAATATTCACAATGATCCTATTCATTCATCTTGGACCCAACTTGATCCAAGGGTCCATAAAAAGTACATTAGTATTCACAAGATTCATGTGAGTCCAAAGTTGGACCCAACTCTAAAAAAGTAAACTTCTAAGTTTAAAATGACTTTGGGCCACAAGTTTTATTTTAGTTACATAGGGCCCAAGTCTATTATTTCTATTTACAATTAGCTCGTGTGCTCATTGGGCCATGGACTTATATGTGCAAGAAGCCATGCCCTCGCAACACATTTATTATCAAATTTATTGTGTTCGGAATACCCCCAACAAGACCCATGACCTGAAGTAGTGCCGGTCCCTCG